>LR989868.1:0-600000 GCA_905146925.1 Autographa gamma | reverse complement strand
ACAGTTGGATGTTTATTGCCAGATGAGACAACCATTAGAGTTAACCTAAATTGTTGACAAAACTACATCAACCAATTTGGCACAGGACACGGCCAGGATAATTAATGTCATTCGATGCGCGTGCGCCTGTCATGGTTATTTTTTGCTCGACTACTTTGTTAATCTTGTTTGAATAGTGTGCGGTCGCGGCTTCATTTGTAGAGATCAAAATAAACATGGAATACATACTACTATTACTTTGTTTGTATCTTATTTAATCAATAAAAAATCTAACCACACTACATTCATACAATGTGATTTAATATTAACATGATATAAATTTTACGAGACACAAATCTAGTTAGGCATTAATTCTGATGACCCAATTGGCGAGTAACTCGATTCACGCACAAAACTATTAATTGCTAGACGTTATTCGTACTAATTGGAGGAGCTGTTGTTTCAGAGTCTGAGTGATTACGCATAAACAATGTTTGGTAACGCTTCGAACATCTATTAAGAAGGGAAAGCAAATAGGTTTGTGCTCGCAGATCTGTTATAGTCTGGCCATGAACCGGTAACCTATTCATTGCTTAATAAAATATGTACCAGCTACCTACTATGAACATATTGGCATACAGCTATTTATGACTAAGGCATAGAAACATCCGAAATCGGGTACCATTTTTTTGTCCTTTGGCTTAAACGCATTTAAATTGTCTTTAAGAGCAGAAAGTGACCTACGTGAAAATGTTAAAACTCTATTAATCCTTAAGAGGTGTGGTTCTTAATATACAATCATAAAATGTAGGTAAGGGGGACAAAGCTAAACCTTTTGAGCCGAAAATAGTTGATCAAACAATAGGTATCAGCCTACGAATGTGCGCATGACTCACGAAATGCAATCAAGGCCGTCACCATCCGGGTTCGGGCATGTTATCAAACACGGCTTATGAAGCTTCAACTAGTATATTCATCAAGACCACCAATTATATACAAACAGCCACAAAACACATAATAATGTATTATAAAATGTGACTCCATCGTTCGTAAATAGTAACAAGTGACGTAATCTGACACGCTTGTAGAACCTAGTACGTAGGCCAGCACGCACGTAAGCCATAACTTGTAATTATAAATCTAGTGTTTACTTAAAATAAATACAACAATTTCTCATTAAAGTTACGAGCAATATACTCTAATGGTACGTAGTCGCTGCGAGTTAATGAGATGTAGAGTTGGATAAGTTCACAATGAATATTACATGTCCGAAGGACAACAAGTTAAATGAATAGAAAAAATAAATTAAGTTTACATACAACGAATTTAGTTAGAGATAAATAGAAGCTGAATACGTATTGCGCCGATCCCATATAAATGGGAAAAGGTCACATGACCTTGTAAGCTGTGCACAAAAGTCCAAAAAGTATTACTTCACAGTATTCTTTTGCTATAGAGAAGGCTACCACAGGCAAAGAAAGTATTTTCCATTTCCATAGTGCCTATGTTCTTTCACAGATCCTAGACTAAGCCCAGGATATATCTGTTGAATTCAACCCAATGATTTAGTTGTGATGATGTTACAAACAGAAAAGCTCACTTTATCATTACAATCAGAGAGAAACGGCACAAAAATATGTAGTAAGTCTTTTATGCATAAATGGAATGTATGGAAGCATACACAAGGCATTCAACATTAATGATAATATTAGCGTGTACTAGGGCGACATGTCTAATCAGAGCTGCTTGGCTATGCGCGTCGTTACGAGTGTGCGAGGCACCGCTCGGAAATCGAACCTGACACTGTGACCTACATTCTAATGAAGCGCTACTGTGTACGACTAGTATTGCGCATAATATCTGTATTCTGCTTTACTGGTAAAGTTGTTTGACTGCTCGGTTGGTTGTAGTCACAGCATGTATTTATGTATTCCGGAGACTAAATTAAAGAATCCAACGAAATTCTCATATGATAAGTTTGTCATCTACCTTTTAGTTTTTAATACCTATTTAAACGAGTTATTATCGTAGTCGAAATAAACATTCAAATTATAAGATATAAATGCGGAAAAAGTACTTTTTATTTAAAAAATATTCAGAGTTGAATTCCACATTATATGCTTCGCGTATAAAACACACAAATCAAAAAACTTTAGCTTGATATTCATCCACAATCGTGTTTTTTTTTAACCACAACCAGTTTCTACCATAAAACATTAGGAGAATTCAAACTTTTTTATTGTAGACATAAACTATGGCAATAAAATCGTCAGGGTGTTGCCAACCCGCTAATATTATATTTATACAAGATCTACATTTGCATAACAATTAATTATCATTTAAATATCAAAAACGTGTCGCGACTTGGAATAGAATGAACAACATATGTACGTCAGTATGAATTAATAAAGATATATCTAGAAAAGTAATTCCTACGTTCGAAATTACAGCTTTTTTTTCTTCCGATCATTAAAAACTACTCGTATTGATTACACAGGTTTTATCACGTGCCATATTGTATTCAACAACCTATTAAAATCTCATTAAACACTTTATCTTTTCTAAATATTGGCAGATTCTCAACCTCCCATCGCAGAAATGGCAAATAAATCAGACAGTGCGGTCTGTATCGGACAGAAACTGCATAAACACTATTTGTCTATCTTTTACCACGTCTATGAGCCTGTTAATTCTTACATTAGCACTTTTACACAAACTTACAATAGAATCCGCGTTGTGCAAGTGATCGCACGCCAGCCTTGACACGCCTAGACAATTTGAAGCCAAAATGATGTAAGTTGAATGGACCTCAAGATTTTTATCAAGCCTTGTTAGCCTGATTGCTTGGGCTTGAAAACTGTTGTGGAAATAATTGCCTTGCATATTCCGCTAACCAAAGATAAGGATAAAGGGATCGCCGTAAATGGAAATTAATGGGAAAGTTGAGGAAGATGGAATTTTGATGTTAGGATGAGTAAGTAGCACCGGTTCCGGAGCCAGTTTGGTGTCGTTTTCGTAAATTTATTTATGTACACAAAATTATTCATGTCTCAAAGTTGAAGCCTAAATATAATAAGTTGTAATAAAAGGTCTGACTCACCAGGATAGAAGTCATGGGACTTGGACATCTTGACCCTGGCGCCGGTGTCCTTCTGCAGCTGCGCGATGGTCTCGCCGCCCTTGCCGATGATGGCGCCGGCCACCATGGACGGCACCAGCACCTTGAAGTGGTATGTCGGCTCCACGGCTGCAGATCATACAGTAGCATGGTGAGACGGGCTCTCTATTAATATTACACACCCACCACTGTGTTTTGTTTTGCGATCATAAACAAAAAGCGAAACAAAGGAAATCTAATTTGATTCAAATTATTTGTATATTAAAAAATATATTACATCGGGAGGCTCATTAGGAATTTGTAAGAAAAACATACAAAATTATATTAAAATGTACCCAAGGGAAGCAAATGTTTGCTTAGGAGATAATGTTGCTACAAAGACGATTTGAAATAGAGATTCATAGAATAAGGCTATACTACCACATAAATTGGAAAACATGTTCAAAAAGCTTGGGTATTCGTGGCTGGGTATTCGTTTCTAGTAAATAAATTGATAACTTTATTGACTACCCATATAAATATTATGGGAAATAAAAGATCCTACTAATTGGTTTTATTAACGTAGAGTTGCTCCCGATATAAATAACAGTAATTTTCAAAGCTAATTAAAGAAAATATTTTTCAGATTAGATACGTAAAGGGGTTGAATAAATTGACTCGCTTCGTTGAAAAGGAATCCAATAAATGAAACGGAGATAAAATCTAAATAACAAAACACAGTGCTGAGTTTCATTCGGCTACATTCAAATGAGTTTTCATGGAATTGTGTGGATATTGCAGTTCAATCAAGACCATGAAATCCCAATTGAGAATGTAAATTACATCTGCGTGGCGGGTGGTGATCAAAAGCGTCAGGAATCCAGTTCGGAGTACCAGTTCCAGTAGCTCTCGCATGAGTCAGTGATGTGCATTATTATGTATGTATTATATAACCACACCTGCAGGACCTGTGCTGATGTCAGTCGCAATGACGGTGTATGATCATTCAATAGCCAACATCAAAAATAATTCATTATTGTATTAATTAGCACCAACAATAGCCTTTTGGTGACGAATTAATTTCGCAAGTTTATTTTGGCACGGTGCGTGATTTTCGTCGTGCCAGTGTTAGATGTGTTGCTTTTAATGATTTTTATTTAATTTTAAAGGCATATAGTATAGCATTTTATATTTTATAGTTATTTTCATGCATTTTAATTCGCTCATTAATGCTAGGTCTAAACACGAATGGAGAAAACGACCAAGAAGAAAACTAATGATTGATGATAGAAATATAATGACCCCTATGTAACCCATTGTTGAAAATGAGTTTCACCAGAAATGACTGACCTAGGAATCGAGGACTGAAAATAACCTAAGACGCTTCTTGTAGACAAAATATGGAAATGTGTTTATATTTCAGAAGTAGAACAATACAAATGACTAAGTAAACCAAGAGAAAATAAGCTGAAGAAAGGACAAAGTAAAAGACAAATTCCACTTGTTTGTTTTGGGCTTCCTAATTAATTGCGTACCAACCACGCTCGTATATTCGGGTGCTAAACCAAAACCACATAGAAGGACAATAGATAAATATAACGAAACCCAACTGGATAACCTATTTAAAGAATATGCATTTTAACGTTTTAATCGAAAAGCAATCTTCTTCTAGTCCTTGAAGGACCCAATGGGTTTTGATAACTCATGAATCAGGTGTATCACGAGGCACCGTTGTGTATAACAATATGAAGAAACTAGTGTGCCACCTACATTCAATATGTTTCAATTGAGTGGCATCCCACCGGCTGACGGCGCGTCTCATTTGACCTCATTTCAAATGGAGCATGGCTGTTCACCTGCCACAACTAGCCGCCGCAAGATATGAGCGACAATACATCAGAACGAGTATTTTTTTATGTTAGTTTTTCAATATAACGAAGACAAAGCTTATTGCAGTAAAGGAAAAATATTATTTATTCAGTTTAGACAGGTTCCAACGGAATAATTCGAATATTTTTTCCAGCTCGCGAACCGCGGTTGGCTTTTGTTGGTAATACTCGTTCAAAAACATAACTGTTTCATTCCGATTTTTCAAAACCCATCTTATACATTTTTGAACGCCATTTCTGTTAAATAAAAAAATAGGTATGATAAAGATTTTTTTATGCATAAGATACTAAAAGAAGTTAAAACTGCTAAAAGCTCCAAGAAAAGCCGTGACGATAAAATAACGTTACCGAAGACAAGATTCTTTGATGGAAAGATAATACAGTGTCTGCGATCCAATATCTCTTAAAGCAGAGAATACTAAGGAAAATACGCCGCAAAGACATGGAACAACGGAAATATATTTTTTTCTAAAAGAGTATCATTTTTTAAACGATTATAGCCCGAGCGATCGCAAATCATATTCTCTACAAACAGTGCAAGTACCCAATATAAAAAGGGTTGTCATTGATTTATAGATTTCCATGACGTAGGTAAATGGCGCCGTAATGAATTTATTATACGCTTCTGTCGACGTTGTTATATCTATTCCATTCTTTTTAAAATAACCGTACAAAATTCCTTGTTAATGTATATCAGAACACGTTGGACTATATGTTTTTTTTTCAATGCTTACGAGATTTAGTTAATCGAAAAAGTGGCACACTTTCATTTATCTTAATTAAAACATTGCTTAGAATAAATTTTCATTTAAAACCTGTACCCATTCTCAACAAAAATGAATAGATATGACAATGACAAAGAATTTTACCGAGAGAAAGATTTCTATGTACAATCTCGTCATTATCTGGATAACAGAGGACGGATGGTAGACAAAAAAGCGTATTCTTTTACCCTACATGGACAATGGAGATCTGGGGGCTAATCCGACCGGTTCGGAAGTTGATAATCTAGCTAGGGCGGGTTGACCCCGAAGAATTTTGGGACTACGAACCTACATTAATTTTACGAGCATTTCGACAAACTTCATTTACAAAGTCGAAGTGTACCACGTGAGCGCGACAAATGGATGTGCGATTAACGCTTATGCGACAAAACTGTACTGCGACTCACCGTAGTTCGAATGCACGCTAGTGCGACACACTGAAGATCGACATCTCGCTAGTGCGACAAACGATTGACGAAATAGAACATAAACATAGGTATAGAACCGACATAGGCCCAGACATCCATTGCTTGGTTGGGTTCGACTTTGTGACAGAGATCAATAGGTTAGGTTAGGTTAGATATTGTGACCTTGCAATGGAGCGAGCGAAGCGAGCGACGGCCTTTGATTATTTAATATCTACTTATTTAATATATATGTAATTCAAAATGTATCTCAGCAAACTACTGTAATACTCCATCAACGTACTACACTACCGTAGTGTCGCACTACCGTAGTGTCGAACTACTGTCGCGCAATCGTTTGTCGCACTAGCGAGATGTCGATCTTCAGTGTGTCGCACTAGCGTGCATTCGAACTACGGTGAGTCGCAGTACAGTTTTGTCGCATAAGCGTTAATCGCACATCCATTTGTCGCGCTCACGTAGTACACTCACAAAGTCGTCTTACTAAATACGCAAAGCTTAAGGAGTTTGTCTTACAAAATAAATGTTTAGAAATAATAAGCTTGAAATCGGGGGTCAGGTTCGTTTGACAAAGGACCTTATTCTTTAATGGCGCGCTCGTGTTCACAGGCGGTGAAGTCTCGTTTTTTCGCATCAATTATTTTTTAATAGCAATCTTCCTTAGAAAGTGGTTCGTGTCGCTTGTCGTAGAAATATAAACATAAATAGGTGAGTTTGCCGCACCGTCGCCGCACCTCTGCCGTGTTCTGGGTCGTGACCTTACGGCACACGTTGCCAAGCGCCGCATTTGGCAATGCATAGCTTTTAAAAGTTTGGCGATGCTAGCTCCTAGACACGAACATATTGCCGATAGTTTAAACCAATGTTACGTGTACTAAATTGAATAGCACCAATGTTTTAGCTCCAGCTAGCACGTCTGACGAGTAATGGTCTGCAGTATGACCGCGACTAATAGAACGTGATATTAAACTGTTCTCTTACGAAACCTTTTAGTTTAACGGGCTGTATCAATGTGCAGTGGGTGTTCCAAATAATACCTATCTTATCTTTACTGCATCATAATAGGTAAATAAATTCATTTAATGCAATATCGCTGTTCTCTCATTAGTTTGACGCCTTTGCTCTATGAGTTTCATGTCCTTGGCAAGTCCAAGCAATGTGCATTCATTTGTTTAGCTCTAAGCTATGAGACCAGTGACCAGAATAGATAATAACCTAGGTAGTTAGTTATACTCAGATGCATATTATATGAAAACTAGACTGACTAGTAATTTGCAATTCTATTTAATGTTCATAATAATTACTCAAAATTGTTTAAACGAGGTCGAGAGCAATCGGATCTATAAATATATATTTTGTATAATGAATCATTTACGTTTTCGCTGTGATTAAAACTTCATAGAAAACAAAATAATATAAAGATACAGAAAAAATTACACGATTTATCATTGTCGACTTTAAATTTAAGATAGATTTGCATCAATACGGTAATGGTATTCGTCTCTTCGTCAATCAAAATCGCATGTGAGTGAAGCCTATTGCTGACAAGTTACATTGTTCTAGCTGCGACCTGCGGCATTGACGAGCAATCGATGGCAACAATCACAGTTTGACGTCAATGCCAGTCAACTGCCGCTGTAATATTCACGCTGCAGTGGAATTGTGTCACTGGTGGCGGTTCGCGTCGTCAAAGCCGGGCGTAATGCACCAGGCTAGGCTTGTAGGCCGCCCAATGTAGGCCACATAGCTTTTGTTGAGCTGGTTCAAGTTAAACTATAACGATAAGTTTTTGGTTTCAAACAAGATTAATTAATTAAGATGCTAGTTTTGAGACACGAAATAGTATATTTGTTTGCACTAATGTTACCTCTTGTATATCTTAAAAGTCAGAATCTCAATAGCAGAGACCTAAAGTAAACTATAGCACATGTACCATTACTTCCAAATTCCGAGTAAGTTCGAGTGTCTGTAATATAAATATGGTTCTGCCGTGTCCCCATTACTCGGCTGCACAAAGCTGCAGGCGTTTCATCTTTGTGCTTTGATCTGAGCTTGCTGCCGAGATTAATGGGACTTTGTCTCCCATCTTCATCATACCTCTACCTAGCACGTAAATGCGCCTTTTTTATTAAACCGTTTTAAAGGATATGCAAGTAACTTTTTAATCAAATTACCCAACTTTTTAAGACTTAATACCTTGACGTAATACTTAATCCGCAACAAAGAATAGAACGCGAAACGCTTTATAAATTCCCGGATCAACATGGCCGCAACTTCCCAAAACGTTTTAATCTTCCTTACAAAGTTTGTGTAGAGCGTACCCGCATCATGGCAGTGTTTATTTTTACCGCATTTTCAGCAAAATGGCCGCGTATGGCTCTAATAAATCACGCGTGATCCGATCACTCGCCAGTCTCCGTCCCGCGGGGCTGAGAGGTTATCTACGGCTATCTAAAAAAGGCCCATGACGACATGACGCCAGCCCGTTAGCGCATCAAGCATGCATTATGCATGAAATTTATCCGACCTACTTAGCACAACAATCAGAATGTGTACATATTAAGGTCAGAAGGGGAGAAGATCTATTGAAAATATTTGGGGCTCTACGTTGCATAACCGGCATACTTTGGTTAACCTAAACCCAAATATTCCTATTTAAGGAACATGATACAGCAAGCGGACATCAATGAGGAATTATGTCCAAACTTCGGGGTTGTCTAAACAAACCTCTTTGCGTTGGGACAGCCGCTATTTGGCACGGTTTTGGTATGGCAAGCAAATTCAGGATGCTAGCCGAAGTAATGCAAATACCGAAGGTAGAATACGGACGGAAATGACGCAAGAGGGAGAGGTCCCGGCTCGGATACAGTTGTCAATAACCCAGACGTGCTTTATAAAGGAAGTTCTTTGAAAAACTGGCGCGGACCCTCCCGGGAGCCACGCAGACTGGAAAATGTTAAATTGGAAAACCATTATGGCTCATTTATTAAATTTATCGGCGCCTGCTGCGGATTCCTTGAGATAGATGGAACTGAGGACATTTTACGATCGTTAACTTTTTATTATGTGAAAGATGCTTTGGAAGCAAAATATCAAATCTTTTACTATGAACTGAATCAAATTTTCTGTAGAGGTATTTTGATTAAATACAAGTTGTTCAGTTCTTGTTGGTCTTGCGTGGAATACAAATTAAATATATTTTAACTACAAACAAGTGACAAGGTATTTTGAATAATATCGAGCTACCGCGGAGCCTTCATTTGTTCAAAATGTTTAGCGCCGGTTAATTATATCCACGGCGCAGTGACGAAAACCCGTGAAGGTTTTACCTCGACACCTCTAATTAATTATAATCTATTCATTTTCCTATGAATTTGAGCGGAATATGTATACGGTAAGGAACTCTCTAATTTATATAGTATTGCTGTCACGTAACTAGCGACATCACAAGGTTATCATAGTTTTAATATTTTCTTACTTGATAACAAGAAACACCAGTTGTAAATCATTCACCCCAATTGCGAATTCTTTTTAATTTTGCAACGCAAATTACATGTTAGAAAAATAGATATTACATTACTACAATAGTTTAGAATCCTGGCCTGATTTAAGATTAATGATCACAATGCGGTAAAACAGAACGTCGTGGTGTTAATGGTGGCTACACACCAAATATGTATTGATCAAGCTAATAGTCTGCGCAATTTTTATTAAAGGCGAATAAAGGCCTTCTTGGGTTTCTTAATTATTCCGCATTTTATTTCTTTTGTGATGAAAGCCCGAAAAAAGACAATTTCTTTTTAGTTTACATTTTACATAATCATCACCGGTAGGATAAAGAAGCAAATTGAATAAAATATGTTTGTAATTTAGCAACAGAATTTTGATAAGCCTTTTGTAGATTGAATAACAGTGGACAGGTCTGAAGCGTGGAAAGTGTATTTTTAAGATGCTACGAAATTGTTAAAATACTGTCGAAATACTTTAAATATTCGGAATCATTGTTTTAAAACAATGTTAGCAGGTGCGGCGGCCGAGTCTAATTTCTCAGGAGGGCTGTGGAGGTCAAACGGCAGTCGTTTTGCATAACATCAGTAACTTGCTGTCATGGATTAAGAAACGGCTGGGTTCGCCCACCGTGACAAATTACAGAAATATGCTAAAATTAAGAACAGTATACAGCTCATAATACACACGGTTCAGAATGTCCAACAATATGCGAATGGTGTAGAACGACAAACAATTAATACTGGAATCGTAAAACATGATTGGACAAGATTGCACACCAAACTGTATTGCTCCTAAATACATAAGTGAATACGTCGTAAAGACAGGACAATTCACAATAACCTGTTTACATACGTGTGTTTATATGAATTGACAGCAAAATTTACGACTTGGTCGCGTTAACAAGAAACTGAATGTAATAGAGTTATGTTGGCAGGCTTTAATGAACGTGACTACATGATTAATGGCGATTGTTTGGCTATATTTAACTGAATTCAGTTGCAGCAATCATCTGTTTTAATTCGAGGATATCCGAGTTTCCAAATCATTGTTTTCAGATACTTGTCCTTCAAGTACTAAACTGGAACATAAAATACTTATCGATATTTTACCCTAATTTAAAAAAATATGCGTTATCATTGGCAACACACCCGAATTTCTTAATCATTCAAGGATCAAGAAATGGCGTCATATCGGGTCGTTAACCTCGTTTAGGTCTGCGCCCATCCCATAGCTAAATATTGTGTACAAATAGCCGATCTCGCTTCTGATTGGGGTAGCACTCAAACGAATTGGTCTATGATTTGACTGGCGCCGAACTGGGAAGTTCGACACAATATCAACAACATAGTGCCCATAAATTTAATCAACGCTTTAATTTATCAAGGTTCGAATTAAAAGCTAACAGGCAAGCTTAGTAAAACAGAGATTAAAGAACACCTAAGATATAATTTAATCGTTCGCCTCGGGGAGTCAACGCGTGTTTTTAGTCGTTTATAGCGTTCTTGACTCCAGAGACTTTTAAAATAAAACATCAACTTTGCGCCGTTAATATAATAAAAAGTGGGTAATTTATTTTGTATATTTCATTTCTCTTTTATGTTAGTCATTATATATTCAATTAAAGTGTACGGTTGGAGAAATCCAGGGTATTTTTATTGAGATACGCTTGTACATTTATTCGTTGGCGAGGGAGCACTTCCTTTTGGCGCTTGTGCCAGATAAAAAGTCGTACTCCAGAGCCTCTCGACAAGCTCTTTAGCTTCATCAACGCTTTTCACGAATGCTCTCTCGTCGCCATTCAAATATGGACGGTTTAGCTCACGATTATCCCGCATTGACGTAGCTTTGTGTTCAGCTCCATCTTAAGTTTTATTATCATCTATTTTGATGTTTTATTGGAGTCTGTCTCAATATACCTAATTGTATACCGATTCTTATTGGAAAATACATTATATTTTTCTGTATAAATGCCATCCCAAACCCAACTGCTATTTTAGGTTTCATTTTGTACGAGTTCTCTATTTACTGTATAGCATGAATATGATGTTACATATAGACGGCAACAATAGATTTCAAAATCTAGCGCCGCAGCACTGAAATATTGAGGCAGCCTTTCAAAGCTTTGAATTTCTATTTTCCGTTTTATTTCCTGGCAATCTGGAATAAATATTCGTGCATTTTCGTAATAACAAGTCAAAAACTAGTGTTATGTCCATCTGGTGACGTTGCCAATTCACGGGCTGTCCGCTCCAGTGGATATCAAAGGCTTGCTATGATTCCGATTTAACAGATACACCACGCAGCATCAAAATTGAACACTGCTTTGCTATTCGCGCTATATTTTGCATTTTATATTATTGCAATTTTTTACTTGAATCTCGTTTTCTTGACCCATTCTAACAAAATGTTCAGTACGAACAACATTATCGCAAAAGCACAAGCATTTATCTTACAAATTTAACAAAGTAAGCTGAACCTCGGTACGTAAGTGCACGGTTACCACAAAGCACCGAGAGCCCTGGACGTGCCTCTTGTTACATCACTTTAAAAGCACTAACTTGTTTACAGCCTTTTTATTCCGTCATATTTCACGGGTAGAATTCGACACGGCCATTAGCCGCAAACTCTCAAATATTCTTCGTCTGCGTCTGCAGTGGAAGATATTTCAATAATCGTAATAAATTGTAATACACGTCCTAATTCCTGTTCTAATCGTAGCGTAAAACGAATTTATGTTAGTGTCCACAAATAATATTATTGAGCATTGAGGTCGCTCATGAGTATGTAAAAATAGATAAACTCTGTATATCACGCGAGAATGGCCGTTTTTATTATTACAACTCTCATTGACTACAAAGTTTTTTGAACTTTCAAAATAAGAGCAACTACAATATATCTGCAAAGAAACATTGTTAAAAATTGCTTTCAAAATTTTGCTAACAACATTGTGAGAAATGAGGTTGAATTTAGGGAAACTTTGCCGGATATATCGTCTAAAGCTGAACTAGGCTGTAAAAACTGCGACGAACATGGAGGGTTGCCAGTGCGGGCTAGCATTCTGCTGTCGTCATCGATTTTTGTGACGTAACTTAGTGTTGAGTCCGCATGGAGCACCTCTTCCAAATCTGTGTTCCGAATCTGAGTCACATAGCCGATGTGTATCGGCGCAGTTACGTGACACTAGAGACTAAATGCACTTTCCGTGATACCGTTCACGGATTTCACAACATAAGCGTGCAGTGGGCGGCCAGCACGCGACACAATGGCGTGCAATCGATGTGTGCCGCACTTACAGCTCAATTATTGATACGCAAGGCCATTCTATGACCGTGGTGGGAATTTAAGCCTACCTAGATTTTACTTATTTAGTACGTAGCTCTCAATATTCAGTCAAAGCAGCCCTAAGCCAAACCTATCACTGCAGCTTACGAGCACTTTATTGCAAGACTGTTTGATCTGCGCGATCGGTATGTGCACGAAGATTTTATGGATTTGCTGATCTATTTCAAAACTCTCAAATTCTCAACATTTAACAAAGGAAAACAATTTATTTGGCAATTTTAAAACGACAAGTACAAACAAGAACAAAGCGATCAAAATAAACTTATTATTAAAGCAAGCTTCAAATTTCACTTCGCCCTTAAAACCAGGCCTTCGTTTAACTCAACAATTAGAAACTTCAAACGGTAAAGCAGTGAAAGTCTTCCAAAAAAGTAAGTAGGCTTCTAAGTCATAGTGTAATAGTTGCGCAATCGTGTATGTATACTTGTTCAAAAAACGAAAGTTCCTAGCGAGCGCGCCTTGCGCTTGCGCATCCAAATGGGCCTAATAACTTCTTATTGTGTTCGATAGAGTATATTACTTACTGGCACATTGTAAACATGCTCT
This sequence comes from Autographa gamma, assembly GCA_905146925.1. Lineage (NCBI taxonomy): Eukaryota > Metazoa > Arthropoda > Insecta > Lepidoptera > Noctuidae > Autographa > Autographa gamma. Next base: position 586,448 of record LR989868.1, on the reverse strand, counting down.
ATAGGTAGAATTGGATTTTAGTGAAATATTATTATTTGAATATTTTAACTTTTATAATCAATATGTATTTGATACAAGGTAAACCGTAAAGTTAAATGTACCCGCTGTAATTAAGTTCTTCCTTTGATCAGTTTTCGTTTTCCATTAGTTCAACATAAAAGCAAAAATATGTAATAACAGAATGACTCTAGTTATCATTTGTAGTATAAAAATGTATCGAAATAAATGTTCTTCGCCGCATATTTTCGGGTACAAGCGCAATTAGAGTGGCAATAGATAAGATAAAGTATATCAAATGGGTTACTTGGCTCTCGGGTCATGTATGTTTGCGATGTTCCGCTAACGACTATTTTGCATTTAGCGTTTTATTTTTAGTCTGTCGTCAAGGATGTAACTTACCTAACATAAGCGCGAGCAAATATAGGTAGTCTCCATTTTTATCAAAACGGTGAACCAACACAGCGCACATTTACTTATACGATAACATGTTACAACATTAATTTCGGAATTCTTAGATTTTAGACAAGCTCAAAATTTGATGATATATTTTAAAAATTTTAACAAGGAAAATACTCTATATTTTCATTAAAAGTATATATTTTTTCTTACTTTTAATAAAGTTCAACGGTTTGCCGCGCTTTTATAACATTGGACATTTTATCGCCGAACTATTGTCTCGATGTCGACACAACTTTAGATTGCTACTGGTATTCATGTCAATATTTCTCACACCGAAGAGAGAATAAAAGTTTATGATATGCGATTATTCCGACAGATACAGAACTATTTTTAAACAAACCATACAAGAATATTTTATTTACAGTTCATTATGCAAAGTCAATCGGCAATAAGCCGGTCAAAGGCAGGGTCATTGACGAAAACTTTGTTCGTCGTCCGTGATATTGCTCATACAAGGAAAAACGTAATTACGGAGAAGAAATTACGTAAGTACTTGTGTATCGTGATACAAAAGTTCCCGAGACTAAATGTCGACGATTACGAGTGCCGAAGTTTCGACAACCCGTCATGACAGTTAGGGGTTGATTTATCAAGTCGATCCAAACTTTCTCATATGGAGACAATATAAGTAACAATAAGAAATAACTGTTATTAAAGCTTATAGCATACTGGAATGCGAGTTCTGATAGTCTAATCCCAGATAAGAATTATACTTGAATGGAGCTAGCGTTGAACGTAACACTGAATACAGAAAAATCTATAATAACATCCATATTCAAGTCGGTGAACTAAGATATTTCAGTGTCAGTTTGATCAAAAGCTCAGTTTGTGCAAGCTTAGCCAGCTCCCGTCCGCAACCCTTACGTAAACTTTCGCAGTATGACGTCATCGTTCACGAGAGCACCGTCCCGACCATCTTACTGCATACCTCATATAATTATTAGATCAGTATCGTCTATTTATAACAAATATAATGGAAAACCCGTAGTATGACAGTCTCCTCATTAGAAAAGTTTAATTAAAAAATTAAAACATCCTAAGAATTGGGAATTGTCATATCATAAATAAATTAAATCCTACATAATGAAAACTGAGCTAGATTATCTGTATCTAATCGTCAATGGCCATCAGATCCAATAAAATATTTACTTGTCTGAGTATTAAATATGGAAGTAATCAGTTGCGATGTAGAAACGTTATCGTCTCAACAGATTAAGATGTCATTTGTAACAATTATACAATAGGTATAATTATGTAAAAAAATATATTTATCCTGAATCAGCAAAAAATGCCAATCGGTGTTTTACATATCCTAATCCCCGAAAAAATTAGGGGCCTATCAAGAAAAGGCACAAGTACCAATTTAATACACAATGAAGAACTATTTACGAATAACGTGATTAATTATTCAAGCCGTTTTATTCCGAGTAGAGCGGAGAGCATGCGCACATGGCAACGTGGTGCCGCGAATCAGGTTTGTTAGTCAATGCCGCTCCGGATTGTTACCGCACAGGTCTTGCATGAGCACCGGCCGGTGACATTGGACCCACTGATCGTGAAGCAGAGCGTGGCGGATCCGAGGCCTCCATTCATGTTAGGATTTATTTTATAACATATAATCTAAATGCTTGGCATCTAAGTAACGAAATTGGTACTATCCCATGTCACTTTTGCATTTAATTCGCCAAATTTAAATTCAGTCTTCCAAAAAATATATTTATCAGCCTTAACAATTTTATGTCAAAAAGTGTCTGAACCATCAAATAATACCCGAACGGACAGCCGTCATACTTTTCCCAATTGAAATTTTCTCTCAACATTTTACAAAATTGTAAAGTGTTTCTTCCTTTTTTCGAATTCCCTTTGTCGCCGTAAGCTCGTGTTATCCGGCGTGTCTATCTCGGATACCTGTCATCATCAGTTAGCACTCCAACTCGGCCAGCTGTCGGGTTTATTTCGGATCGCATGTATTAATAGGTCAATGAGAGTCACAATCGCGACCGTAACGCGTGGGGGGTAATTTGTTACTTTTTGTTTCCGAACGCCGCGCTGAAACTATTCCAATGGTGTGACAGGCCTGATGACTCGACAAAAGCCGTGAAATTGGATTTTCTATTACACTATTTGTTTTGTCGGGGATATTGTATCGCTTTTTATTGTTTCTGATAAATGAATATAAAAACGGCTACTAAGTGTTTGTGCTTTTCGGAAGGCATTGAACTTTCTAACGAACAGGAGTAGAAATCTCTTTATTTTTCGTATAATTACGTTCACTAGGTTTGTCTTATAAAAAGATTAATTTAAGTTACCTTCGCCCTGCCACTAGACCACTCTAATCGGGCCGTCGACTCTACAAATCAAGGTCAAGACTTATACGACCTCCTATAAGTAACCATAAAACTAATAACGTGAACTCTTAAGCCACTTGTTTGGTTACTTCCTACACTCCACGTGGTAAGCTCACCCAAAGCACATTCAAAGTAATATTATTAGTTTGCAGTCTGCGAACAATGGCCACATGTAATTCATATCACGAAGGAACATGTGTATGACTATATCAATTGCATCAAATCAGCACTAACAGCTAATGGGAACAAATCAAAATGGTCGCTTATTGTCATTCAGTTGGCGATTGCGCACGCGCATGGCTATTGTGACAATTCCATTGGTAATGCGCATCGATTACAACTGATAACTACTCTCGATGAAAAAAAAAACGCTACATGATAACTTTGTACACAGAAAATTGTGTTCTATATAATTGTGTGTGAGTCGAATTTAGATTGATTGTGTGGGTAGAGATAAACCGTTTGTTATGATAAACAAACTGTACGTAACGATTATTGCTTTATTAGATGTGTGTTTGTACTACGGAATGTAATTGTTGAATGTATTTCCACTAGAATAAATACAACTAGATTTATATTGCATCGAAGATACTTCGAATGAAAATAAAATTGAGATAGTTGTGTTAACTGGACGTTCTCAATAACATGAAGACAGAAAAGATAATGTTTATTCTTGCGATTCTACACCATACTCTATGCTTTATTATAAACTATAACAGCTAAGTTGGCAACGTATAATACGTTAGACACTAGCCTTACTTTTTGATTTTTCCTCTAACTTACTACTAAGAAGTAAGTACATAATGCCCGCCAATGATGATGCTTTGAAGCTCTTCAACATAAAAACCTATAAATACCGAACGAAACAGAAATTGTAAGGAAAATCAATTATTTCCCTTACAACACGAGCCCTCGAGTACAAAACGTAAATGTATCAAACTTGTACCTATTCCCGGCATTAATGGTATGAATACAAACCACAACAGCCGCTCAGAATGCTAAACAGTCGATCGTGATCGATTGCCGCCTCTGCCTCCTTGCTCCGAGCATTTGCGTACCCAAGGACCGATTTAATCCTCTAACCTGATACAAAGACAATGGTCCGGTGTCCCTACACCATTTACATTCTAGTGGTTTTAAGATTGACTGAATAACAATTGAAAACAAATTAATAGAAAGTTCATAGCTACAATTGTAAACGTCTTGAGATTCTTAGAATTGAAAACCTGCCAATATTTATTTTATCGCACATAGTTGCACTTCAAACTGGGCTATAATTAATTATTTATCAATTTACAAGTCTAGTGATGTCCTCGTTCGGCGATAAGATTGCGTTATCACTAAGTGGGAGCGTATCGACAAATTGTAAAATAATAATAATATACCTAAGAGGTCTATTATCATAGTTTGGATTTGATATCATGTAACTGTTATCATTTAGGTAATGTCAGTGACGTATGCCGTATGCAGTGGTGTGATGTACCTCCTTATATCTTAAGCCGGGTAAAAGCTTCTTAGAAATGAGGTCTTGCAAAAGCGGGAACAATGATCACGCTTTTTAGGTCAGAGTCTGATGTTGTGACTATTTTCTACCGTATTGCTCTACCAAACCAAAAAAAAAAAACTCAACGTTGAACTTTTAATGCCTGGTAGTGTATTTTACAAATACTATTAATTACTTTAATATTTACTCGATTAAATAAGTTTTCTTCTGACTAATGAATATTAAAGAAAGTCTATTAGAAAGATACGTATTTACTAATACGTCCTACAGTCATAAAGATCACCTGTTTATTATTCATCCAGAAAAGATTTCATTAGAGCTAAACATTTGAACATAAACCTACGCATAAAAGTCAAGTACCTTTCATAAGTTAATTAAATGAAAATAAGAAACAAAGAGCGCCTTTGTTGCTAACGTTTTATGACTCCCAGCGCGGTCCTTTCGGAATACCCGGGCGTGTCCTCTGAGAGTACCCGCTATACTTGGAAAACCTTCGGGTAGAATAAAGCTTTTATAGAAGATAACATTAAACACGATAATGTAGTAAATATGTAACAATAGTGTCCCAACCACAGCGGGTAATCCGGCGGAAACGTAAGCGGTTACCGGATTATTGATTTTGCTCTAGTACAGTGGCACCCTCAAACCTTTGTTCGGCGGTGTGGCGTCCATACCGATACTACCGATCTACTGTTAATGAATAGCTACTTTCAAATGAAAAGGAATACGTGTAAATAAATACTGTAACTTAGTTATTTTGTAAAATATTTTCTTTAGACAGTTTTCATCTACAATTTAAAAATCAATCAGGTTTAAAGGAAATCTAGAACTGTATATACTTCTCAAATTACCAAGTATCCAATTATTGCTTGAAATAACCAAGATATCACATTAAGATTTAAATACCAAATCTTTTTGTCAGACACTAGAAGCTTGTCGCAAATTCTATGCACAGTTCCAAGAGGTTGTAAAAAACGACTAGAATAAAATACCTAATACAAAAAAAAACCATGTATGCGTCCTTTATTTTAACAGACAGTATAAACGGTATGTTGTGGGCTAGGGCGGAACAAGCTTTCAACCCTCGGGCCACAAATCTTTGCAACAAAACATTATATGGGCGGTAAATCAAATCCCATAAAAATATGGAAATATCCAGGTCGGGGTTTTCATTGGGCCCTGCTCATGAAATATATACGATTTATTATAAACTCGAAAACAGAAAAGTTGAGTCAGCTAAGGCACGGAAGTTGGATACAGGCCTCTGAAAAAGCTATAGATCTAGGTCTAACGTCAGGGCTCTTTATATGAAACATATTAAACGAGTATTCTTTTAGAATACGAAGACGGGGACTCAAGCTTTATTCTTAGATTCTATTAACAATGCTCTCTATTAAAAGTTGGCCACATAAACAATTAACCGAGGCCCTTTCTCAAAGCCTAGGGTAGGCCGACTCCCCGACTCCCACGGCCGCACAAACGGCTCGAGCGACGAACGTATAATTTGCGAGCAGAACAAATATTTATTCCGACACAATACCTCTTTACATCCGCCCTGTTTACACGCAGTTAGGAACTTATGATACGGGCTCCTGTGTTTATCACGCGTTAAACGTACGTACTCAATATTTATTTTACTGCCCAACGATTCACCTTAAGTAGCTCTAAATACCGACAAAATATAGCCGATGAAGCGAAGATGGAATTATTAGGTTCTCCTAAATCAGCGGAAACCGTGTTCAACGATATCGCCATATAGAAATATGCGGTTAAAATTTTTCCGATATGGCCCAGTATTCGGAATGCTTTCAACATATAACATTGTTTTAACGATTCAGGCTTTTAACTTTATATTCTTTTTACAGACAGTGCTCAAACAGAAACATTCGGAACAAGAATGAGTAAATAAAACTATGACGATAAAACGAAACTTTTACGTTGTTGGAAAGTTTTCGACACATGACGCTTTATTATTTGAGGGACACGCAAAATAACAATATACCATTATTATTTAGTTAAAATTGTGTTACAAACTGTGAAGTTGCTGATAGTGGTTGCCTAAATTGTATTTAATTGAAAAACTAAAGGGTTGCCGGACCTTAGAAAGCCGCAGAAGCAAAACTTTTAATCAACTAATTAGCATTTTCATTAAATTACGTTCTACTTTTATCCCTTTTATGTATATGTAAAAGGGAATATTTTGATGTGGGTGCTCCTAAGGGACCGGATTCGATTACTAGATGTTACTTAAACCTGCCATGCCTTTGGGACATTGCAAAAATTAACGACCAAATTATAAATGGAACACAACAAAGCATAATATCTCAAAAGAACGAATACTATTTGTGAATATTAAGCCGAGAGGTGACCTCATAAATAAAAAAAATAAATCCAACAAATATATCAAACATTGAGACAAATATTATAAAACGTCAAAATATTAAAATCTCAATATTGTGATATTGAAGTCAGCTTCGAATGTTTATTTATTTACAGTGTCATGCATATGAAAGGTCAGGACGGCCTTCACCAGAAGTAGTCATTATGCAGCGAGGGTTTAGGGTGGTTTGTTTTAAAGAAACGTCTTCTTTGAACACTTAAACGACTTTACTACAAATATAATTAAATTATCGTTACAATATTCACTTAGATTCTAATTATCACCAATAACACAGAAAGTACTTATATTTGAACTATGGATAACGGTTCGTCGAAAAACGTGGTGCGCCAGCGACCGCTCTATCTTTTCTATATCAAGATGGCCGCCTCGCTACCATCGACTCGACGCTCCGCTAGAGTGCCAGAGACAAGCTGCCACTCTTGACGTCGGCCTCCTTGTATGCGCCGACACGGCCATACTGACATTCGACCGTCCTCGGGCGTTATTGTTTTCCTGGAACATACAATACTTAATCACCAAGACGTCCGCTCGTCCATCCTGCTACAGGACTTCACATGGGTTTTCGATTATACCGTCAAACACAGAGTCAAACACAGTTAGACATTGAAATCAAATAAGTGCATCCTTTCTACCAGCCCGTAATGGGTCTAGCCCGGGCGACACTGTCCCCATAGGCTTGTCAACCATCAACAACACATCTGGACTGGACGAGTGCATCCCTTCAACCAACCCCACTGGGTATGGCCCGGACGACACTGTCCTACCAACCAGGATCGACTATAACACATCTGGACCGGACGAGTGCATCCCTTCAACCAACCCCACTGGGTATGGCCCGGACGACACTGTCCTACCGACCAGGATCGACTATAACACATCTGGACCGGACGAGTGCATCCCTTCAACCAACCCCACTGGGTATGGCCCGGACGACACTGTCCTACCGACCAGGATCGACTATAACACATCTGGACTGGACGAGTGCATCCCTTCAACCAACCCCACTGGGTATGGCCCGGACGACACTGTCCTACCGACCAGGATCGACTAAGAACATTACTTCTGGATTGAATAATGCTTACATACCATACTCAAATCTTTATTAGCATTCCATATGTTACTTATCAGGTGGTACTATTATCTTATATTATAGACACAATATGTACCCGATAGGGCACAGCTTAAAGAATACATACACACATACCTATGATTGCGGAGTATCCTGTTCATCCCAAATTTCAACTTCGGCACCTATATCCCATGTCTCAGGATCAGAGTGTGCACTGAGAGTGTCTGAATTAGCGGTAATAGTAGAAGAACCGGCGGTTATAGTGTCAGAGCAAGCAGTCAAGGTGTCACTGTCATTCGTGGATAGCACGTCATTCCCAGCATCTACATCTTCTGGCGCCGACTCGGCCTCATCATAATTCAAAAGGTTAGAAGCTATTTCGAGTAAACCTTCGTGTCCCTGAGGTACTGAGCGTAAATTCTCGTGGGCGTACTTATAAATTCGATGAGAACTACCTAATCTTTCTAATTCGTACCGATCGTTATTTAGTACCGCCGTTATAACAAATGGACCTTTAAACTTTCTGTCCAATTTTGTCTGGTTTCGTTCACTGCTTTTGAGGAAAACGTAATCGCCTTTTGAAAAAGCTTTAATTTTTGCACGACCTTGATTAAATCGTTTAATTTCGTTTTCTGCTGCTTTTTGGACATTAGCAGATGCGTCATTCCGCACAACATCCAGATTAAGACGTTCTGGTTGATCATGGGCTTCTGAGTTTAGCTTCGACATACCTAACGACTGTGCACGAATACCTAACATAAGTTCAGTAGGAGAATACTTGGTTACAGATGATCGGGTGCTGTTAAGCGCGAGTTGAATATTTCCTATTTCATCTCGCCACGTCTTATTCGGGTCATTTTCAACAATGGTTAACAGGCTTTTGAGGGTCCGCATAACCCTCTCGACCTGGCCATTAGCCCGGCTAGAGCCAGTCGCAATTAAATGGAGATCTATCTTATGTTCGCCACAAAAAGACTTAAAATCGGAACTTACGTAGCAACGACCCTGATCCGCTATGATACGTTTAGGCGCACCAAAAAGATAAACTGCTTTCTGCAAAGCTTGTACCGCACTCCTAGCATCAAGAGAAGCAGTATGTTCTAGTAAAATGTACTTAGTAAAACCGTCGATAATCACCGAACAGTATTCTTTTCGATCACTTTTCCCGCTAAGCTTTCCCGTAAAATCAATATGTATTGTGTGCCATGGCACCGAAGCTTTGGGGATCGGGTGAAGCTGAACGGGTTGAGCTCCAGATGGACCCTTTGATGCTTTGCAAATAATGCACGAGTCGATAAATCGACGCACACATTTTGACATTTCAGGGAACCAATACTGCTCATAGAGTTTATCTAAAGTTTTATCCTTTCCTAAATGTTGTAATTCATTATGAACATGGTTAATTAAAGTCCAAATTAAAGAACGGGGAACTACCGGCAACCAGGTGACTGTTTTATTACGAACGACTTTCCTATATAGGATACTATTTCGTACATCATACGTTTGAGCTACACTATCTGGAAAACTATTGCTGTCATGCTTTGAGATAAGGTCTTGTATTTCGCTATCACGCTTTTGTTCGACCGAAAGCCAATCGTGATGTAATTCGACATACTGAACATGCTGTTTCAACGGGCTCCCGTAGGCTCTACCACCGTCATTAACATCAGGAAGAGGATTACGCGAGAAATAATCCGCGTGTTCCATTTTGCGACCTTCACGATAGATAATTTCGAAGTCATAAGCTTGCAAGATAGCCCACCACCTGTGGACGCGAGGAGTGAGATCTTTTTTTGATTTGGATGCCTTAAGCGAGTTACAATCCGTATAGACTTCGAAATGACGACCGTAAAGATAATGGCGAAAATGCTCGACCGCTCGTACAACTGCCAACGTCTCCAGTCCGTACGAGTGATATCGAGACTCTACATCCGAGGTTCGACGACTATAATACTCCACGACGTGCGGTGTATTATCTATCCGTTGTATGAGAATCGCTCCGTATCCATCAGAGCTAGCATCGGTGTGCAACTCTACTGGCAATTCCGGGTCAAAAATAGTTAAAACTGGCTCAGACGTGAGTATGCTTACTATGTCGTTACGTATTTCTTCATGCTTTTGAGTCCATGTAATAGGTCCTCTTAGATTTGTTAGAGGGTATAATGGTCCTACAATACGTGTGAAATTAGGTATGAATCTTCTAAAATACGAGGCTAACCCCAGGAACTGTCGAACCTGAGTAGCAGTTTTTGGTTGAGGGGCATCTACCAATGCTTGTATTTTCCGAGAGTTAGGTCTTACCTCGCCAGATTGAAGGGAATATCCTAGATATTCTATTGTTTGGGTCATAAATTTACATTTTTTGAGGTTGAATGTAAATCCAGCCTCCGTTAAGGCTCTTAAACTATCATCTAGACGCTGCAAACCTTCAGTGATGTCAGACGAGTAGCACAAAACATCATCCATATAAATGAGTGGTTTTTCTTTTAAGTGATTCAAAGCCCTAGTTATACACCGCTGATATACTGAGGGAGCGTTTCGTAATCCAAAGGGCATGGCAAGATATTCGTATTGTCCCTCAGGTGTTACGAATGCGGTTTTCTCTATGGAATCAGGGTGCATCAAAATTTGGTGAAACCCTGACGCCATATCGAGGGAGGAAAAATGGTTGGCCCCAGCAAGCTGATCTATATGCTCCTCAATACGTGGCAGAGGGTAATGTTCGGGTCGCGTATTGGAATTTAATTCTCGATAGTCCACACACATCCTGTACGAGTTGTCCTTTTTCTCAACTAATAGTATTGGACTAGCGAACGGGGAAGAGCTTTCGCGAATGACCCCAGCATCAAGTAATTCCTGAACCTTTTCCCTGACTATAAGTTTTTCCGCCGGCGCTAGGCGATAAGGGCATCGCTGTACGGTTTTGTGAGGATCAATTAAATTAATTTGACATTCACCTGTCGTTACTCTACGGGAGGGAACACCTTCGGTAAAATAATCAGAATATTTGTTTAAGATCGATATTAGCAATTCCCTATTCTGTCCTAGCAAATCCGTATTGATCTTGGTAAAATCGGGCTTATTTGGTTTTAAATCACAAAAATGGGTCGTTTTTTTAGAAAAGAACATGAGATTATCATTATCGATTTTAACACCCAAGCCTTGGTCAAAAATATCCCTCCCAACTATGATCGGATCAGTAATAAACCTCTCAGGAACTACGTGAAAAGTCAAATTAACTGAAAGTTTATCAATAACTACGTCGCTTTGAATTTGAGTGGTACATTGAATATCTTCACCACCTATGCCACTCAGGTAAACGAGGTTTTTACGCACAGTACCCGCAAGTTTGTCACCAAAGCTTTCCTTTAGAAGAGAACATGATGACCCACTATCAAATAAGAAAGGTATTCGCTCACCAGAAGATGTCTCCAAGATGCTCCTGGAGGGGCGGTGCTGACACTGATGGACCTCCTTGACTGCAGCTTCACTGCCATGCTTCTTGTCTGGACACACAGTCGCCACGTGCCCAAGTTGACCACACTTGTAGCAGGTCGGGGTCGTCCTTTTCTCCACGGCTCGCCATGAACTCGAAGTATCTTGCGTCTTCATTCCAGTTTCGATTCGGCGTTTTCTACAATCGGCGATACGGTGTCCGAATAACCCACAATAGTGACATTTTCCGGTAAATTTATCTATGATACGAGAACGTTTTGCCTCAAGCTCGTGGACTTCGGTATCCATGCGTCGCTTAAGTGATACTCCACCAAGTACTCGAAATAACTGAGCTCGAGTCGTTATTGTTTGTGCATTTAATTCGCGACGTATCAAGCTGTCTTTCTGGCATAACACGGATATCACAAATCCAGTAATTACCTTCTCAGGCATCATACTTTCAGGTATTTGTTCGATGAGATTCCATAACCGAAAAGCAGATTCAGACGCAGTCTCTTTAGCGCCTATTTGGAACCGTAACACTTCATCGAAATAGTCTTGCAAAAGTTTAGGTTTTGAAAATCTTGCAATTAGGATTTCTTTAACTAATTCCCAGGTAATAGTGTCTAAATTAAGCTTCGTTAAACACGCCGCAGCACTACCTTTCAGCGCCTCCGTCAACGCCATCAGTAAATTAACACCTTCCAGATTTTTATTTCGCACAATGTAATCAGTTAATTTACACCATCCATCAATGTCTGAGTCGGGCTCCTCTGGATCAAACTTCAAAAGCATTGTTCGATTTGTACTCTGCAGCGGCGTTTGTTGGGCTGCCAAAACTCGAGAAAACAACGTTTCCATGCTGCTTAATAGCATCTCAGCAGTTCTAGGATCCGATTGCTCTGCCTCATTATGCTTTCTATCGGATCCCACTTCTGATGAAAGGTCAGGACGGCCTTCACCAGAAGTAGTCATTATGCAGCGAGGGTTTAGGGTGGTTTGTTTTAAAGAAACGTCTTCTTTGAACACTTAAACGACTTTACTACAAATATAATTAAATTATCGTTACAATATTCACTTAGATTCTAATTATCACCAATAACACAGAAAGTACTTATATTTGAACTATGGATAACGGTTCGTCGAAAAACGTGGTGCGCCAGCGACCGCTCTATCTTTTCTATATCAAGATGGCCGCCTCGCTACCATCGACTCGACGCTCCGCTAGAGTGCCAGAGACAAGCTGCCACTCTTGACGTCGGCCTCCTTGTATGCGCCGACACATATATAAATAGTATTTTTAACGTGCTAATAGGACAGTATCTAAACGTGCAATGATTTATTGAGTAACCAAAAAGGTTAAAATGAATTCCCTTGACATTTGTTGGTCGTGGTTACCTCGGCACTGTCGACGAACCGTCCACGGGAAGTGAGGTAATCATGTACGCTGCGGCGAGCGCATTAGTTTCATAAAATTAATTAATGAAGTATCATTACCGCACATTAAAAGCGTGCTAATTACGAGTGCTTTTGTGTGGGCTGGAGCTGCGGATATTTTATAGTTTAATAACTTAAATGTGTCTATTTTCGTACTTCAAAATGTCGATTGCTTAGCATATTTTCTAAAGACTTGAACTTTACAACTTGTTAAATTATATGAGTTAAGGATATAACGGAGACAGCACTAGTCTAGTTCTAAATCAACACATTACACTGCGAAAACATTAGCCACGTAACCGAGGAGACCACACTTGACAAATTACTGCCGCCAACCTTCAGGCTAATCAAAGCTCATACAACAGACAATAGACTCTATCGCCGAGGAAACGAGTTTAAAATCAAACGACGTTGGAAAAATGTGCAGTCAGTACCGGTAATGACCTTGCCTGTCATCAATCTGGTGTCAGCAGTAAGACCTTCACATAGTTACAAAATATATTGCTTCTAATAAACGTTACAAACGTATTAAGGTTCTAAATGCATTACGTCAGCATTTGTACGGCGTGTTATAAAAGGTTTCATTTATAAATCTAATGTTATTTATGAAGGCCGAAGCGAATCGGCCATCGAAAGTTATCGATACTGTCGCCAAAGCCAACATTTTAGAAGATATTCCTTTACAACAGTTATACGCCTAAAAGACTATCAAGTGTGAATTACAAATCATGGTATTCAGTTGCTGGGGTCACTTTCAAATGAGGTCTAGCCTAGACCTTATTTGAAAGTTCGTAATTAAGGCGCCCTAGACCGTCTAGGGCCGGGCCCCGTAATTACGAACCAGGGGCAAAAAATATTATCTTATTTTTTTTCTTTGTGTACCTATTAAAATTATAGCATAGCTAATACAAGGCGAATATTTTTCTTGTACTGCTCTATACATAAAATTGAATTTAGATGGATAAAAGGGTATCAGGCCGAAAACAGTCTTCATCATCTCCTAATTAGAACAATAGAACAAAGAGACCACAACTTAAAAAAAATCCAACCATATATCAAAGACATTAAAGGCAAGATCAGACATGAAGTCATGAGGCCTAATCTTAAACAAACTAATGCCTAATTTTTTCATAAAAAAATACATATTACTAACCATAAATGCCAATAGGTAATGATGATGAAATAGTGCCAATCTATTATACTTAATATGTATTTAAATTTTTAATGATTTCAATTATGCAAAATAAATAATGTTAATTTAATTATTTCAATTGTTAGTTGTCATTGAAGCAAAAAAAATCAAAGCAAAATAATAAACACTTTTGTCAAAGAAGAAGAATATGTGAAGAAATACACCAAAATAATAAATGGTAGAAGTTCTGTACATTGAAGTGGATGGTCACACCAACGATGCAACGACTAAGCCATGGATGGTTTGGTGTGAGGCTAAGTACAACATGGCTCACAACAACGAGGCAATGTACTGTGCACGATGGACGAATTAACGATAAACGCTAACACCAATGCTGCCCGCTCACACTCTGCTGATGTTTTACACAAATTACACATATTATTACAAATTCATGAGCAAATTCTAATGGGATACTTATATGTAAAATGGTGAGGTCAAGAATATTATGTAATTACATTATTACATGAATAAAACATCTAAAATAATGATGTTTAAACTATACAAAGCAATATTCTATAAAACAATTTATATATTTAGTTTAATGGAAGTCAATTAAATAACTGTTATAGTTTATTAAGCAATGACCTGCATTGCTCAATAATACTTCTGTGTAATAAATAGCTGTAATAATGGCCTCTAGGATCTACCCAAACTTTCGAGGTCTAAACAAATTGGTGTGGCCTTTAAGGCTGTCTATTGTAAGGTTAGTGAGAGTGGCTACAGATTAGGTCAGTTGGCTGGTATAATGGTATCTAATAAGATTCTTGTGAGAATGATGGGGGAGTCTAGAGTACAGGGCGGGTGGTGATAGCATGAGGTGGCGCGTGTACGGGACATCAGCAGAGGTGATGAGCGCGAAGAGTGCGCGCGTGAGGCATGCGCGCCGCAACAACCACAAAGCCGATGAGGGAACATATGCGTTGACTGTCGACTCACCGAAATGAGACGTAATATTGCCATGGCCGTTGGCCAGTGGCAACGCGGTCACCAAGTCTTGCACTAAAAAACAACGACTATCTTTTAACATTGCATATATTCAAACTACACGCGAGGCGGACGGCCCAGCCGTCCCCCCATTTCTTATCAACGTACGGCGAAATTACTCTGATAATTATTATGCCTATAATTCTTGCAACTTATCAACGGAATTATACTTGTTATATTACAGCAATAAAGCAGCATTAACTATACAGTACATTATTTTTATCAAACAAAACTGTTTTAAGTTAAAAATTCGATACATTGTGACCTCACAATCACTGAAAAATAGGTCACACTGATAACAAAAGTGTATACTGATAAGAATCTAGTTAGAGTCCAGCTGCGTGCGGCTGAATCGACCACAAGTTCGCTGTGTCAATGTTATGCCCGCCTTGCCAAGTACGCAATGAAGTAAAGACATACATAACTATGTATAGTGTACAGGTAAATAGTGCGCTACTCACCCGAGCTAAAGTGTGATCTCTTAACGTCTCCATTCTCCGAGTCGCCGTCAAGCGGTCGTTTCCTCGAGTCCGTGATTTCCGGACTGGGGCAAGTATCCATCCCTGTGTCAGCGGCCATGTTGAATTTCAGGGCAAAACTTTAAACTTGTCTAGCATAATTCCCATTACGTAATTGCTTCAAAATATGTACGATTATGCGGCACTATATATTATTTAAACATAATAATGGTAACACTTAACACTTAAACAACTAAAAACGAAGGAAAATTGAAGTTTTGAATGATGTAGTTAATGAAATAAGAAGAGAAGTGACACTATGGTTGTTACGTCTAAACGTTTTGTGAACGTTTGTCGATACTGCGGCTGTTTGTAGCGCCTAGCCAAAGTGAAGCTAGTAGCGAATGTCACGCCGTTCAGTTGGCTCCCCTGTATTTTGACAGTAACCAGCTGATTGCGCTGGTGTTGGACAATATATTTATCGATAAAAATATTTTTCCTATTTTTTCTTTTTCTATTTGCTTCCAGTAACAAAATAATAATCTATATCTCGTCAAACGTCTTTCATGTTTTTCATACCTTTAATTTCTCAAAATAAATGCAACAGGAAATCATAATCTGAAAAACCAGTTTTATTTAAGGAGTTATAAAATTTTGCTAATCACTACAAGCATAAGAGCGACCTATAATTTCTCAAGAAAATTCCATTATGAGTTCAAAAACCATTAGGTAAAGAGTTACCAACAATCTCAATAACTTTAATTTTATACTTGAATTTGCAAGACAGACTACCTAGTAACTTAAAAATTTAAAAACGAAGAAATGGACTAATTTTGTAACAAGTCTAACAAAACACGAATCTTCCATCATTCCAGTGTTTCTCACTATATCGATAATGTGCTTATCCACAGCTTTTAACACTACAAAGGCATAATGCGCCAAGGTCGTTGAGTGCCCAATCACAATTTGATGACAACTTCAGTGTACACTATCAAGGAAAAGTGCGCGATATTTAAAAGAAAACCTTAAACGTTACGTTTTTGTGAAGATATCTAAAATAAGTAAAACAATAGTAAACTCTTTGTAATGTAACTGAGAAAACTATTAAAACTATATTTATTTAAAAGAAACGATGTACCTATCCATTATTATAAATGGGATATTAGTTGACTTAAAAAAATATGGTTTAAAGTTCAAGGTGAATGATTATCCTTTACATTTATGCATATAAGTTTGTAACTTTTAAAAGTTTTTTGAATCAAGCGCCTTTTCATAGACTTAGCAAAATAGCTCATAACTAGGTCAAGGACCAAGGTAAATGTTTCTGTCTCGCTCCTACAACCAGATCATGCCGGAGAATTTTAGGTCATGTAGGAATGAGAAACTTTTAGACGTTTGACGTCAACCTACTTAGAGAAAAACCTTTTTTTTTATTTAGGACCATAAATACTGATCGCAAACCGGATGAAAAAAAGTATAAAACAAAATTAACAATCTTGTGATGAAATTGTACAAAAATACAAAGAAAGAACGTATCTATTTGCTATTAAGTTTTTTATATTGCAAATCTCTACTCTTATATCATTTTTGCCGCATAGCTTCTAGGTAGCGCAATGCGGGCACACCTAACGCCATCTGCTAACTAAAACTTCAACTAATTTTATTTTTTTGTTGAATCTTGATGCTAAGCACTGGTTGTATCGATGTCTGGAATATTATGAAATTTTGGAATAGCTTTATTAATTCGTTGCAGTTTAACGTCTCAACTTTGGCGTCAATAATAAGGGGCAGTCTCTATCATGGACCCAAACTTTGTTGTTTTCCAAAGAGGTCGGTAGAGGCATGCCGATTTACGTACAGACCTATGGGTAGCTAGCTATATATTATATTTTCCGCTGACCTCTTCAAAGCAGAAAAATGTTATAAGTAGCTAGGTAATATCATTAGGAGATATCGTTAGTAGATACCAGCTAACGATATTATAGTACGCATGAATAGAATATAATTTTAATTTCTCAGAAGAGAAAGTTGAAAATGAATGCAAAACATAAGACAATTAGGTAACAAATTATCAAGCATTAACAAACTGCCTCCATTAACAATCGATCGACGTCGTTTAACACAACAAATAACCGCACAATTTCCAGCAAAACATGTTTGTACACAAATAGTGACAAATTATATACTTAACTGATTATTATTAATCGTACCTAGCTAAGTAGCTAGTTACTATTTAAAAAAACACATTTTTTGTTCACTTAGTTAAAATTGTGTTTCGATGCGACTGAAAAAGAGAAACCTTTACAGGTCCACTCAAGAGCTCGTCTCCTACAACGCCGACGTCAGTAGCAGTCTAGAGAGATAACAATAATACTGAGTAATAAACACTTTAAGCTATAAAGCATGTCAAAAATGTTTCGTAGAAAGCCCATAAAACATTAGAATACCATTAGGGGGAGTCATGGTGATTTCGCAACGCTACGCCCACGTCCCAGGTTTGAGTGGTGCGTGATAGCCAAGTTTTAATTAACTACGAATACCGACATATTTTGTGCCGATTTGGCGGTATTTGACGAACCAAACAATTTGTAGTAATTGTTCCGTGCTATGGCTGTTGAGGTTCGATAGAAACGTATTATGTAATGGTAGGTACTGCTACGGATATAACGGATGATTGCAGTAAAACAGACCTGAATTTTGGGTTCTATTTTTTTTCTTAAATCTGTTATAGCCTTACTCTTGTTACCATACTTTATTAATTTAAGGGAGCTTGATTCAGTATGATGTTATACTCGCCATAGTTATATTTCAGTTGGCAATATAAATATAGGCAAAAATGTTTTTACTAGTTAATTAGGTACTACCTACCCCATAGCAGTCGACATAGCTTGGTGAAAGATGTTCTCCCATTGCGAGCCCATGCTCGTAAGACTAGAGTCGACCTTTGGGAAAGTAGGTACCCAACCATGTCACCCAACCCAACGGCCGAAAAACTTCCTCCCGGCCCCAGTTTACCCTGGCCGACGTGGAAGTCTTTAAATAGACTCCGGACCCAAGTCGGCCGGTGCAACGAAAATATGTGCCGGTGGGGCTACAGCACACCTGAGCCCTGTGAGTGCGGCATCCCCTCAAACCATGGCTCACTTAATGAGCTGTCCAGCATGCCCTGTCACCTGTACACGCGAGGACCTGTATGAGGCGACGGACAATGCCGTGTGCGTGGCTGAGTACTGGTCGGGAAACATTTAAATGCCAATGATCGACTCGATAAGAAGAAGAAGCAGTGCTGATTGTCTATCCAACAAGATGTTGGTTAGGTACAGAGTTTTAAGAGTAAACTTTTACTTACCGCGGTTTTGAACGCGACTCCGCCCGCGCCTGCGTCTATGGCCTTACTACTAAATTTCATCAAACTTGGTTCAGCGATTTAGAAATGAAAGCGTAATGATTTGATACACTTTTAGTAACATTACATTTATAATCTAAGTACCTATGGATTATGAGCACTAATGAGTACTACAAGCCACTAACTCTCACAGACTCGCAGCTGATATAAGTACTAGTAACATTCAAATGGTTTATTTAATAATTCCCATTGTTTACGCGAGTGTAAGAAAGTCGAAAGAGCTTCAACCGTTGTACTGAGGCAAGACTAAAATATGGGAAGAATACTATCCACCACCACCTGATTTCCTGCAACCCAAGGCGCGCTTACAATCTGTTAGTGTTTTGCAGTGGCCTGTCTGGAAAGCACTCAATCGACTGCGAACCCAGGCAGGCCGCTGTAAACACAACCTCGCAAAATGGGGAATAATCGATCCCCTTCATACCGCATGCGAATGTGGAGCTCCCAACCAAACCACCTATAAAATTTGCTCAAATTGTCCGTACACCTGCACTTCGGATGACTTGCAACTTACTGGGCCAATGTACTCTAAATTAAATCTATCATCGACACGAAAATAAGAGAAGAAGAAGACACGAGTGCCATACATTAAAGTGCATCATTCAATTTAACATCAATATTTTTCGGTTTGGGGATGGATGAAATAATTGAATGAGACAACCTCTTTGTAACGTCTTAGCAATAGTATCGGTGAAGCGTTTGGCTTATCTTCGTTTCCCAATCATTTAAATGTTTATGTGTATACTAACGAGTGAACAATAGCGGAGGGAACACGTGTAGCGTGCCCTCATTCTACAACTGCGGAGGCTAGAGCTGTTAGCTTCAACTATCAGTTGCGGTTGATTATACCCTTTATGGAGTAGTCATATGGTTACGATGGATGCTTGAAGTAATCGTTTTTAGAATAGTTTCACGTATATTTATGTATTTGGCGCAGTCCCTAATCAATCTTTATATTCTAATTCTCTCCAAATCTTGTTGAGAGTTTGTTGTGCTGTTTCTTCTACACTGCTCTGGCACTTATAGCAGTGAAGGGTTGACAAATAACTCTGCTGTCAGATAAATTTTCAAAAGTGCTACATTATAGCCTTATTTGTTATGCCATGTTTATATGGGTAAATAATAACAAGAGATCAATATAAAACTAGCCTTTAATATTGCATTGAATAGTACAAAATACACGCTCACTGCACCCGCCACAGCTGTCACCGTCACTAGGTCACTACCGCATGTAAAACAATCTTATATATAAAAATGAATCGCTAAATGTGTTGGTAAGCGCATAACTAAATAACGCCTGGATGGATTTCGCTTATTCTTTTTTTGTTGTGTTAGTTATTATCAGGAGAAAGTTCTTATGAAAGAAAAAAAAAATGGAAATTGCGCGGAAAAAAAAATAATATATCAATCACCGGCCAAACATAAAGGCACCGGGAACGGGACCTAGGTATTCATGCGGGTGAAACCGCAGGGCACAGCTAGTATCAAATAAAAATATTCTAGCACTTCATAAAGCAACATCTAGGAAATATACAGAAACAGTAATATATGGGGTGTTTAATTTATTTCTGCTTAAAACAAATGATTTGAATTCATAAGACCTTATAAAGTTGAAAATGTTATGAACATAGGATAATTTTTTAATGATTTTTATCATAATCAAAGTGTTGTTAGCCACCAATATATACAAATCTTTTCGTTAAATGACTGTTAAAGTGCACAAACGGTAAAACATAATACGTACAGCATACTATATTCTTATTTGTTAGTAACTCAATATGTATTTTATTTTAGCAGTTTTTGGAGTAAGCAGTTTATTTAACATCCCAATATGTCCTTTGTTAAGACAAGTCGGAAGTACATAGGTTAATGCACAGTGTACTAAACAGACTATCTTGTACACAACTGTGAATTATATGAATTGCCGTCGTATTGGATGTAGATAAAAATTAAGGTAATTGAATTGGACTCTGTTCGCGACATACGGTTCATTGTGTAATATTCATATATTTTACTTTTATAGGAACCTTTCTATTTGACATATCAAATGCAATACAGTATGGAAAATTCAGAATTAAATAGATTAACTGCCGCCCTAGAGACGTTTATGATTACTTATGAGATTTCTTACTATAGTAAACATTCACATCTCTATGTACAGCAGTTACTCTTGGTAATACCATTAACGTCTTATTAGTGTGAGTTGACTAAATAAACGAGCTTCGGAAATGTAAAATAAAATTTTAATGTTTTACAAAACGTCTTATAATATTTACATTTTATTGCAGACTAGATGTCAACAGATGGCGACACTGGGCTGTATTCGAAAATTAAAGATGGATAAATGCGTATTTTACAGCGGCAACAAACTCAACAGCGTAAAAATAACAGGATAGTGATTACATAAACATCTTATTTATTAACCTAGGAGCAAACATTAAATTAATTTTAATTCATAATGAGATATTTGCGAATGTTGTGAATAAAGTTTAGAAGACAGTTAGGAAGTGAGTCTGGGCTGTGGTCCGGGGAATCATAAGTATGTCAGTCGGAATAGAGGAGTTGGTTAACATAACTTGTTCTTAGTAACACAATACGATACCGTATTGCAGTTTGACAGATAAATATAATATAAAATTAGGTAATAACTTGAATTAAGTATAGTTTAAGTAACCAAGTGATAATTTGAAAGCACAAGCAAGGAATTAGCATTAAATGCGCCGTATTGTCTCTCAGAGCATAACATAATCAATTAATCTAGTTTAGTTTCGGACACAAGACGGGCGGGAGCCGGACGTGTGATGATGTTACCAATAGCCGATCTAAATTTTACTAGATCAGTCTCCCTTACAAAATCTCTTAATATTTTCGTTTCCACCGATTATAAAATGCAATGAACGTTTATATATTTACAGGATAGTGGGTACTATCGTAGTGGTGGTGTTGGTGGTGGCGGGGCGGGCACCAGATGGTAGGTGAGCCACCAGGACAGCAGCGGCTGCGTGACGGCCACGAACAGCAGGAAGTACACGCGGCGCTTGGTGCCGCCCCCGCCGCCCGCCGCGCCGCCGCCGTACGGGCTCACGTCCGGCGCCGGCGCGCCCGACAGCAGCTGCAGCCGGAGCGTCTTCACCTGGGGGACAACATACACTTATACAACATTTGTACATATAAAAACTATCAAGGCGGAACTGTTCAACATAAAAACAACATAAGCTTGTGTTTAAAGGCTCCATTTGGGCCAAAATCACGTCGCATGTCTGTGATACCTTTGCATGAGAACGTTCTAGCACGTCATATAAAAATGTAAATAAAAAAAATATCTAAATTATCACATAGTGCATTTTCAAACAATTGTATATAGAATCGTGTTTCAAAAATTATCACGCTTAAAATATTAATTAGTTGAATGAATTAACGGCTTATCGTAGGCAATAAATTAAAATAGCTGACCAGGAAGTAGGACAAGGCACAGCTAGCGTAGAGCAGACTGCAGTAGTATCCGGTCTTGCCGAGCAGCAGGCCGGCGAGCAGGCTGGCGATCATGACGGTGTACTTGTAGCCGGAGTAGGCCAGCAGGTCCAGCGTGCGCAGGTGCGTGCTCGTGTTCGTCACGTACAGCGTCACCAGGTACATGATCATCTCGAAGATGATGTACGCCAGCGCTGATGAAGCTTGGATGCCGATCTGTTCCGGCGAGAAGCGTTGCTGGAGACCTGGGGAATAATACAATTGTATGATCAAGCCAGGAATTAACAAAATATTAAAATATTGAAACAAAATTAAGTAATTTTTAAACTTTACAGAAGGGTATATTATTATCTTGACTGGTTGCTACTGATACAATCATATTTAAAATTGCTTTAAAAACTAAATGTTTTCATTCTTGAATTTCATCACAGAATAATTTCTTATCATTTAAACAGTGCACGACAACTAGATTATTTAGGCAGTGTATCGGTGTCTCTCACCGAGCATGAACCCTGCCAGCAGCACGTAGGTGACGTAGCCCATGGAGGGTATGTAGAGGTCGGGCGCGTTGATGTCGTAGCGCGGCTGCACCGGCGAGTCCTGGTCGTACTTCACCATCCAATCCTAATAACATACAACTACATTTACCTACACTCTTTATATTTCGTTGCTGACGCCAAATAACTAACCTATGGAGTTTCTAACTGACTCTTTTAAACTAAGCACCTAGATTCAGTAGATTTGTAACATAGCATTTCTTAAGTGCATATTGATTTTAACAAAAAATAAAAACTTTTTATTTTGATTGCTTTATTATATATATATATATATATATATATATATATAATTATAGCAGTTCTTTGTCATTATTATAATTGCCAGTTGAGTGTTATATGAATCATTATGTGAGTAAATGGCTTACACACGATTTATTAATAGACACAGCATAAAGACGGCAAAAGGTGTAGTTTAAACCAAGAAATCGCTTCTAGCAGACTTGTATGTATATATAAGCGCACATTATATAAGTGAACATTTATCTAACAGTAACTGACAACAAGAAGGTAACCTTATGTGTGTAGGGGAAGAGTATGAGCAGCAGCTTCCGGAGCACGTATCGCGAGTCGACGGCGAAGTAGTATCGCAGGCGCGACACGGGCACGTACTTGTTGATCTCACGCTGCACCACCTCGCGCCCCTGCGCCGCCAGCTGGTTGCCGTACTGCATCGCCATGTCCTGCACACACACGCCACATACGACATGGAGAGTTCATATCAGATTGTAATGACCTCACTGAGATAGCAGACTAGTTGCAAGCTAACCAAGACCAAATAATCATGAGCTTGTGTTGCAGTGGAGTTACATTCACTGGAGTGGAGTATTATTCACCAGTTGTAGGAAGCGAAGAGTAAAGCCACTACAATCTTAATATATTTCATAACAGTTTTCACTTATACAATCTATACAGGTAATACTTAAGGCTGGCTCAATAAGTATAACTTAAATAAGTATAAAAATATTTAGTTCAGAAATCCTGGTTTAACAACATAAGCTAATCAACACCTATAGTTAAAGAACACCACAGTACATAGTCTAGTTGGGTAGCTACTGCTACATAATAGTATGTGGCTCTAACATTACATATCATTGATGACAATGAAAATAATAAGAAAGAAGTTGTATTTATTAGTTACCTGTACAATGGGCTGATGTAGCATGGAACCTATTTGTGCTGTGTTTATCATTGGAGACTGAGGATACCCTCCCATGTAGCCAAAATCTGGAAGGAAATTACAATAATACGTAAGTAATTGTATGCATAATTATTTTATACTGTATTTTACTCATTTACAGTAACCTTTATCATTATAAGCTATATGAATGCTTTTTTTTTAAAGTTAGCACAGCATATTTAATCAATAAGTGACCCTTATAACCTGTAATGTCTAAGACATTTATTTAAAATTATAACATTTATATAAAAAGTTTATAGATAGCAGACATGATCGTGAACAGCAAAAACATTCAAATGATGATAAACATACCACGTGATAAAACAATTACATTTGTTACAGTTAAATTGTATAGCCATACAAGTGCAGATAATTATCAGTTTCACAATGTTAACTTACTTGCAGCCGGTGTGGGAGTGACAAAGTCCTGCGAGGCGTCTAATTGGATCCCTTCGTGGTAGGCAGGCGGAGGCCCGGCCGGCGGGTACCCGGGGTGGTAGGGCGGCGGCGCGGGACTGAACGCCGGCGTCGGGGACGGCGCCCCCATGGCCGCCACATCACTCACTCGCTTAGCTTTCCGTATACCACCAGCCTGACCCACTAAAAGACAAATTAAAATTCTCAAAATCAATCATTTTGATCAATTGGTAAGTATGAAGACGGTAGATGTACGCCATATCTTGCAATATTGACGACTAATCATTGTTTTTGCTAACTACATACTCAATTCACAACCCTGTAAAGTTGCATTTCAAAGTGCAGACTACCAAACAATTTTGATAAGTAATGATAATTCATGCAAATATAGTATAATAGATTGCCCGAGAAAGGAGTCTATTTGAACAGAATTAAATATTATTGAAGCAAATCCATGGATACAGCTTGCTCATGTCGGTAACAGGTGACTATGGTGTTTATATGAAAATAATCTCTTACCATTTCTCGAAGCGTTAAAATTCATTATGTTATATTAATATTAGCCTAATGGGAGGGCAATGACATAGTAACTTGTACAATTAACACGATTTATTTCTGATTCTTCTGATTGAAACACATCACCAACGTCCGATCTGTCGCAATTTGACACTTTATTGTGACAGCTAACATTTTTATCTTATTCGATTCTTATCTTCAGACAAACTATTATTTAGATATTTCATCGTTTAATTTAGAAATAAGCTAGAGTTTTAGCAATAACTCGATACTTTGTAACATATTTTCGTTTTGTATAAATAATACGCTCTAAAAGTAATTATATTTAGCAGGCAATATTAATCTACTATGCGTAAATCGAAGTTTAAAATATGGTTTTTAAACGTTCTTACGCAGACGCAAAAAGGAATCTATCAATCAAGCCCTTTATATAGATAAGCTTGTTTATTCTGAAATGAAATTAAGAGGTTATTTTATTCAACAAAAAAATTGGATTTGGTTTTTGAAGACAACTTTAAATAAAATTAAACTAAAAAGCAATAATATAATTTACCTGTGGATTAAGTGACATTGTCAGACACAGATGTCATCTGTTTATGACGATTTGCCGACATCTGTGAACTGTGAAGGACTCGAACTTAAGTGACAGCAATTTATTTATCGCTTTTGTTATTGTTCAGTGTTTTGCTAAATACGTCGTAGTCACTTTTTGCCAAACAATTGTCCTGAGTAGCGGTTACATTTGCAGCATGGCGTTAACGAACGTACTGCTATTGAGCCAAATAGCGGGCTATCTTGTTGGGCTGATATTGTCGCTATGTATCATAGTACCGATGAGCATGCACCTGAATGAATTCAAGTAAGATGTCCCCAGACATATGGCTTTTTACTACATTAGTTCCAAATGATCGTGCTTAGTATTTAAGTACATCAACGTCTCCACATATTTGTTCAATTCATTGTTATGGCAAATAATTTTTCCTTTTCCGCCTGCCAGGGCTCCAGTCTTAATAAACAGATGCTACTCCTCATCTCATTAGTTCAGTGCTATACATAGTATAAGTAAAAAATATATAGATCAGTCTACAATCAACATAGTTTCTGTTGCCATATTATTATATGGAAATAAGATTATCCTGTTAGTCAAGGCAAAGAAGAAGACAAGTGGACAATAGAAATATTTTTTAATTTTTTATTTCATAATTCAAATGGAGGACAAACCAGTCATGAAATAAATGCCTACAGTCCGCAGTTATACCATGATAACAATTTAAATAAATATATCCTGTTATGTATTTAATGCAAATATTTATAAATTTTGATTATAACTCATAACACATTATTTAATTATATGTATATAGATACATTATTTTATGATGAGATCTATAAAAAGCAAACCTACCTCTATAATATGAGAATAAAATTACTGACAACAGATATGATACCTTTTGTACAAGTTAGGTACTAATATTGGCTGCCTCGTTGGCCTAGTGGTGCTAAGCGCGCCTGTTACGCTAGAGGTCTTGGGTTCGATTCCCGAGTCGACCAAGGTGTTATTGGGTTTTTCTATGAAATTCTCAGTAGCAGGTCGAAGTTTGGATTTGTGCCCGGTTAGTGGCAATAGGCTCGCCCCCTATTACATGGGACCTAAACATATCGGCGAACTGTGGGTTGTACATTGGTACGCCTCTGCCTACCCCTTCGGGGACACAGGCGTGATGATATGTTTAGTTACTAATATTCAAGAAGCATGTAAACATGCATTATCATATCACCTAATAATATCTTAATCCTTATTTCTTTGTTCAGTGACCACTGCTTGCTGTTCTCCCATGGGCAGTGGCAGGAGGACGGCCAGCTGCTGGTGTCGTGGGCCCCGCGCGCCTACTGCGACTATGTCCTCGTCATCGGAGTACTCATGTTCATAGTCTGCTGTGTACAGATCTACAGGTTTGAATAGCATTATGTATATTATAACGCTTTTAAGTATCTAGCTTATCTTATTTTGCCTTTCCATGCAATAACATATTGTGTGGAAACTAGTGAGTCTAATTAATTATATCAAAAAAAATGTCTAAACTAATAAATAAAATAAAGATCTTTGTTGATACATAATGCTTTCACAATGAAAGATTATGTGTACTTGTAACAATTGTTCAGTATATGAGGAAAACTGATATTTTTATGTAATAGTGATTCATCCTGAGGATTGACACAAATGATACTTTTATGTCCAGTAGATAAGGCTGAATGAATCATACTTATCAATTATTATTGTTTTAATACCAAGCATAGGACACAGTACCATGTGGTTTTTTAAAAGCCAATTTATAATATGAAACACTGACTGTAGGTTTGCTACTGAAAATTAAAAAAGGTCCTTTACATTAAGATCAACCTATTATATTTTACATATTCCTAGTGTCATCAAAGCTTCAAGGATAGAATGCTCCCTCATAAACATTCTCGGGAACAGTAATTATAATTGATTGTGACATTCCCAGGCTGTCGATGTTCATGTACAAGGGGCTGGACAGCTCGTTCCTGTCGGCCTTCATGGAGGCGGTGGGCTGCATGCTGCTGTGCGGGCTGGCCGTGTCCGCCGCCGTCATGGTCACGCTGGGCTTCATGACCTGGTGCCAGAACATCGTCGAGAGGTTCCCCAGGTAACAACATACTATCGCCTCTTCAAATCAATGCAACAAACAACATATATAGGCATTAATAAATGGGACTGCCTCGTTGGCCTAGTGGTGCTAAGCGCGACTGCTACGCTAGAGATCTTAGGTTCGATTCCCAAGTCGACGAAGGTGTTATTGGGGTTTTCTATGAAATTCTTAGTAGCAGGTCGGAGTTTGGATTTGTGCCGGTTAGTGGCAATAGGATCGCCCTCTATTACATGGGACCTAAATATACCGGCGAACTGTGGGTGTGCATTGGTAAACCTCTACCTAACCCTTCGCGAATACTGGCGTGATGGTATGTTTATAAACGGGAGTTTTTTTTACCTTTCATTAATATAGTGCATTGTTCACAGTTGCGAGAATGCAGCCGGCCAGAACATAGATAAGCAAGATAGAATCTACACGAATGGCTTCTACATAGAGATTGGCACTGCGCAGGTATGTTTCTCTCATTTTATATCACTCATTACTTTTTACCATTAAGCGAATTGTTTATTCTTATCGAATAAGTGTTATACTTCTATGTTAATGTATGCAATTTATTAACTGTAAATGTGCAAAAGTTTATGCAAGTATCCTCATAAACTTATATCAGATTTTTGTGTTCTTAATTTTTACTTATTGTGTCAGTTTGG
Organism: Autographa gamma; assembly: GCA_905146925.1. Taxonomy (NCBI): domain Eukaryota; kingdom Metazoa; phylum Arthropoda; class Insecta; order Lepidoptera; family Noctuidae; genus Autographa; species Autographa gamma. Next base: position 558,298 of record LR989868.1, on the reverse strand, counting down.
TGCTTGGGCGGCGTTCGCGACGTGGGTGGGTCTGGCGGTGTTCTCGACGCTGAAGGTGTGTCGCTACCACCAGCTGGAGAACATCCAGGTGTCCATGTACCGCGAGCGCCAGCGCCTCGTCAACGACAGCGGCTCGCCCGCCGCGCCCGGCCGCTCCTCGCCGCCGAGAGACCTCCTGCAGTAGGACCTCACATACTACAGATACACAAGTCTCGTTGCCGTCTTAAAGAAAGGTGATGCTCTCAACTAATTTTGAACTATCAGTCTTGAAATTATATGCATTAAAAAAAAAGCAGTCTTGCAAGGTTTGTTTTCTGGCATAATTTGATTAAAACTAAACAAACCTTTTATAACCGCCATTTTGGATATTTACTCCAATAAAATTGAGGGTATTTTAAAATTGATATATTGAAATTAATGCCAAGTATTATGACAATTTGTGTTTCCATAATTACTGAAATAAAATTAATCCTATAAAACAATATTTGAAGCAATTAAATAAACGATATTTTCTCTTTCTCTTGTTTTATGATTATGTAAAATCGAAAGAGTTTAATACCTAAACATTGCTAAAATGTTGAAGTTAAGATGAGGCTTGCAAACAGATTGTTATGTACTGCTAAAACTAAACGTTTTTGAGATGAGGGTAACATGACGTTAAATAAGACTGGAGTAAATTGTTATGTAAGAGAAGGCCGGGCCACTCTAACATTGTAAATTAAGTTTACATTCCAATAGTGGCAATAACAAATGTTATGTTGTAGGGAATGATAAAAAACTGTCAATGATTAAGGCACAAAATTACATCAGTATCAGAAATTAAATAACCTATTTATGTGCAACATACGTCACAAAAAATGTTCCAAATGAATTGAAATTTGATATCAATATCATTAAAATGAGATGAGATTTTTTAACGGAGAATGCTATTTAATGGATATTAATCGATTGATCAAAGTTGTGATGATCAACCAGTGGGTGCATGACATAAGTCGTATTATAAAGTGAGATAGTGTTTACCTCTTTGCACTCTAATAATAAACAAATATGTGTCTATGGTCTAACAATATACGGCCACATATAATAAATGTATTTTAATTTATATCTTGTAAATGTTATATTTAATATAATGAATATTATTTATAGTTAATTATGTTAATGTGATAATAACCTTAGATCTTTATTGTTTTGTACAAACTAGAGCTTTTAGTAATTATATTACACTTTTTAAAGATATTTAAAATTAAAGACATGTATAATCAGGCTCTATTTAAGACATAAAGGTATTTCAACAATGGATATAATTAAAGGGTTATTCTAATACCTACAGTACTCATTACAGAGGTCTAGTTGTGTAACAAATATAATTAAGTTACCTACAATATGTTTGTTATTTCAATGTTTGCTAGTTGTTTCTAGTGTCTACTGTCGTCAAGGCATACAGCCACGAGCAAAGTAGTATACCATTCAGACAAATAGCTTGTTGTTAATGTTTTTGAAATGTTCTTTATTTCTTCTCACAACTTAATTTATTGTTGTTTGTAACATAGTTTTATATTTACGTGTAAGATACGATTGTATTTAATAAAGAAATCGAAGTATGTCGCTAAGTTTTATTTTATGAACCCATAGTACGAATGGTTTAGAGCAGGTATGAATAATACACAATGTCGTTTGTAAAAAATATTTTTGTTTTACTCTTATCTGTATATATTACAATTAATTACAAATCATGATTACAATTATTTTATGATTTTTTTTTTTACATTTCAAGGTCCTAGTAAATCGAATGTCAAATTCTTCCCAATCATTAAAGGAATGCGCGTGAAAAAAATAGTTTTTCCTTATTTTAGAAAAAAAACATGATCATGTTGTTGGTATAAGGGTAAAGTTGCCACATTAACTTTAGAATAACGTTTCATCGTAATATTATTAATAATCTGGCATCAAAAAAATATAAATAAATCAGTCTTAACCATAAGCCCTCTTACGCACTACTGGTTAACCGCGGGGGCGGCTAGCCATGCGGTTAGCCGCGTTTTCAGTTTAATATGCAACCGCTTGTGATTGTACTTAACCGCCAAGCGGTTAACCACTAGTGCGTAAGAGGGCTAAGATATCCACGTTACAACTAGTGCTGCTTTTTGATGTGCACCTTGAGATACCTGAGCTGCGCGAACTGCAGGCCGCACTTGTCGCAGGCGTGCTGGCCTCTGGCGTGCGTGCGCGCGTGTCGCAGCAGGTCGCAGCGCACGCGGAAGGCGCGGCCGCAGCTGGTGCAGGCGTGCGGGCGCGCGCCGGCGTGCCGCGCCGCGTGCCGCGCCAGCTGCGCGCGCCAGCGGAAGGCGCGCCCGCACGTGCTGCACGCCCACGCCTTGTGCGCGCCGTGCGTCTGCGCGTGGATGTACAGGCCGGCGTTGGAGCGGAAGCGCTTGTGGCACAGCGTGCACTCGTAGCGGCTCTCGCCCGTGTGCAGCGGCGCGTGCTGCGCCAGTGCCGCGCGCGTGCCGAACCCGCGCCCGCACACCTCGCACTCGTGCTCGCGGCTGCGCTGGTGCGCGTGCTTCATGTGGTAGAAGTAGCTGGACGACGCGCGGTACTCCTTGGAGCAGATGGGGCACGTCCGGGTCTTCTTGTGGGGCTTGGGCTTGGCGTTCGTTTCCGGTGCGTGCGCGTCGCTGACGTCACGTCCGTCTTCAGCATGTTCGCTCGGCGTGTCCGGAGCCGAGCTGTGTGCGGTTTCGCTGGCGCGTTGCTCGGGCGAGTGCGGGACCTCGTCCTCCGCGGGCTGGCTGTCCTGCGAGTCCTCGATAGCTTCGAACACGGACTCGGGCAGCGGTCCGAACCCATACTCCGTGTCACTGTGGTCGGAGAACTCATTCGTTTGTTTCTCTTTACTGTTGTCAAGTTCTTGTGCAGGAGCCGGCTCGTCAGTGGCGGGCGGCGCTGGCTCACTCGTGGCTGCATTCTCCTCGAGGTCACTCTCCTCCCTCCGTTTCCTAGTCTTCCGCCGCCTGGGTTCCTGTGGCTCTCGCTTCTTCCTGTCGGGGGCGGCGGTGTAGTTGGCGGCGTGCTGCGACATGTGCACGATGAAGTCCTTGCGGTCGATGTAGCTGCTACACTCCTCGCAGTGGAACAGCAGGTCGGCGTGCTCAATGACCAGGTGCTTCTGGTACTCGGCGGGGAGGTGGTGCGTGGCGCAGAAGGGGCAGGTGCGGGGCAGCGGCGCCAGCTCGGGCTCCGTCTCCGCCGAGCTGTACCGCGGGGGCTCGGCCGGCGACGGGTACTCTGGGACGGTGGAGAATCTGTAACAAGACAAGCGTGATGCATACCTATTTAAATAAATAATTTAACAAATGTGTAAGATTATTTTGTACCTTTTATCGTAATGGTCTTGCGGAATCCTATGGAATGAGATCATTTATGAATTATAACATATTAGCGACGACGTCTTAGCGTTCATTATTTTGTTTGATTTTTCCGTTATCGGCGGGTCGCTCGCCTGCGTCCGGGCCTAGCTCGTGTGTGTCGGGCAGGTCCGCGCAGGTGGGGCGACGCTTGCGGTGCGCGGCGAGCTGCGCGCGCAGGCGGAAGGCGCGGCCGCAGCGACAGGCGTGCGCGCGCTCGCCGGCGTGCACGGCGCGGTGCGCGCGCAGCTCGGCGGCGCGGCGGAAGGCGGCGGGGCAGTGCGCGCACGCCAGCGCCGGCGCCGCGTGGCGCGCGCGGTGCATGCGCAGCGCCGCGCCCGACTTGCTGGCCGCGCCGCACACGTCGCACACGAACTCGCGCCGCTCCGAGTGCGAGCGCTCGTGCTCGCGCAGGTGCGCGCGCCGCGAGAACGTCTTGCTGCACGTGGGGCACGCGTGCGGCCGCAGCTGCGCGTGCAGTGCGCGCGTGTGCCTGGCCAGGTTGCCGCTGTCGGCGAAGGCCAGGCCGCACGCGGTGCAGCTGTACCGGCGCTCGCCGCGGTGCGCGCGCGCATGTCGCCGCCAGCCGCCCGCGCGCACGCTCTTATTGCAGACGCCGCACATGGCGTACTTCTTTCCGTCTTCGCCCACGCTCAACTCTGGCTTCTCCAGCTCCTCTGTGACTCTCGTCAGCCCTCGGCTAGCGCTCTGAGCGATTTCCACTTCCGGCGCTACTCGTCTGGAAAGGGAAAGGACGGGGTCAGGTGTGATAATAATGTAATAGTCGTGTTAATGAGCGAGTTTGTCGCAGGTGCATCAGTAGTGCGAGACGTGGCTGTAGAGGGTGTGCGCTTGGGGCGGCGGGTCGTGGTCGTGCACGCGGCGCGCGTGGTGGCGGAGCGCGCGGCGCTGGCGGAAGGCGGCGGGGCAGAGCGCGCAGGCGTGCGGCTTGGCGTCCGAGTGCGCCAGGCTGTGGCTGCTGAGCTCGTGGCGCTGGCGGAAGGCCTTGCCGCAGTGCGAGCACACGTGCGGCCGCTCGCCCGTGTGCTTCAGCCGGTGCCGCGCTAGCCCCGAGCGCAGCCGGAACTTGGCGCCGCACTCCGCGCACTGGTACGGGAACTGCTCGCTGTGAGTCTTCAGGTGCACGTGCAGGGACCCGCTCTGCGTGAACCGCTTGCCGCAGTGAGAACACACGAATGGCTTCTCTCCCGTATGTATTCTTAGATGTTGCTTTAAGTTTTGCGAGTTGGCGAAGTTCTTCGGGCAGAGCGAGCAGGTGTACCGGCGCAGTCGCTCGTGCGTCTCGGTGAGATGGCGCTGCAGGCCGTTGGGCGCGCGGAACTGCTTGCCGCACACGTGGCACACGCACGGCCGCTCGCCCGTGTGGATGCGCTTGTGGAACACGTACGTGTGCGCCGAGCTCAGGTTCTTGCCGCATATCTTGCACGTGTAGTACGTCTTATCGTTTATTTTGTGCTGCACCTCGCTCAGTTCCAGCCGGGTCTCCTCGTCCAGCCGGTCTCTCCTCATGTTACACTCCGACAGGTCGTCGAACTTGTCCACGCTGCTTTCCTCTATTTCCGACGCACTCGAGTCAGTAAAGTCGGGATATGCTTCACTGTTGTGTTTATCGTTAACAAAATGGTTTCTAAAATTGACCAGTGCTCTATAGAAGTTGTTATAAATATGACTTGGAGTGGGCTTTTTGGTGGCGAGTGTGGCGAGCGGCTGCTCGTCCTCGGACAGGTCGGACGCGTACCTCTCGGTACGGTCGTCGCGCTCCGGTTCGTGCGAGTCACAGGGGCTCCTGCAACAAATAATTCCCGTTACTTCTTGTGCGTCTTTATGTGGTAGTCCAGGTGACTTTTCCTTCTAAACTTTTTGGAGCAGATGTAACACTCGTATTTCCTGACATCCAGGTGTATCTCGACGTGGCGGGCGAGCGTGTTCTTGGCGCGGTAGGCCTTCCCGCAGTGGTCGCACTTGTAGGGCGTGTCCCCGGTGTGCAGGCGGTGGTGCACGTCGCGGGCCGAGCGTGTCGGGAACGCTTCGCCACACTCGTTACAGAGGAAGTTCAGTATTCCCTTGTGCACCAACTTCTTGTGGTTGTGGAGGGAGCCCTGGTTGCGGTAGGAGCGCTGGCACCGGTCGCAGGGGAAGCGGGCGGCGCCGGCGTGGGCGCGCAGGTGCACCAGCATGTTGTACTTGTTGGAGAAGGTCTTGCCGCACTGCGGGCACGCCGCCGGGATGTACTTCTGGTTGTTAGGGCTCTGTTGCTTCTTACCTTTCTTAGCCTTTTCTCTGTGACTCTGACTGGCATTCTCCTTCATGTTGTGATCAGCACCGAGGGTGTCAGCCCGCGCCCTCCCGACCATGAGGTCTTCGCGGGTGACGTGTGCGTCCTGCAGGTGTCGCGCGAAGCTCCTGGTATCGGCGTAGAGCAGGTCGCAGCACACGACGCCGTCCTCGATGCTCACGTCCACGTGCTGGTTGAGGTGGTACACCAGCCGCGTCGGGGACGAGAACACGTCTGCGCAGAACGGACACAGCAGGCTCGGCAACATTACGGGCGGCTTCTCTTTCTTTTCTGAAGATGATTCTCTGTCCAAATCCTCCATCAACATTTGTTCGAAAGTGATGTGGTTTGTGATAAACGTTTCGATAGCGTCATCGCCGGCTATATCCGCAGCGTGGTCGTATTGCATGTGTTCCGCGAGGCTGAGCACGGTGGCCAGGGCGGGCTTCTCCGCACACTTCTGACAAACAAACTCCACATCCAAGTCATCTTCATCCAAATCATTAAGAAACTTATTGATGAGAACATTTCTGACGTTTGTGTAAAACAACCTGAAATAGTAATAAATCTTGCCAATTCTGTGAATAAATAGATGGTAACAATACTAAAGACTACTTACTTGTTTTGTGTGTCTTCTTTTAAAGTGGAGTTTGGCTTGGGGTTCGTACATTTTGATTCCTGAAAGTAATTTGATGTTTTAATACACAAACAGACAAGTAATAAAAATAAAAAAGTACTTCATGTATTGTGAGATGTGTAACCTGTGTGGGCTGCAGCAGGCGCGCCCGCAGCGCGGCGTCGGCCTGCACGCAGCACTGCACCAGCTCGTGCCACGCCAGCAGCGTGCTCGCGCACTGGTAGCACACCACGCGCGGCAGCACGTCCCCCTCGCACACCTACATATAACACAAGTTTATACTAACGTGTGAAACACTATGTCATAGTCCTTGACTCCTAAATAAATAAAGATGTCCCATGATAAATGAATTTGTATGGATTAAACAAGTTACTGCAGTTTATGAAGTATGGAGCCTTCTTTACATTAGAGAAGCAATTTATCCAGAAGGACAATTGGAGGTCAACATTATACAATGTGTCTGCAGAAAATGTTTCTTTGATTGCAGATTAACTAAATTTGGATAACCATAATTTGCTTTAAAAATAAGAATTATAATGTTATTTGACTAGCTTGATTTGATTCTTATGCATTTATACAGAATTCAAAACATACTATCATTTTTTTTGTTTTTAACTACTATACTCTAAAAAGTTTATAATAATTCCATATAAATTAATCTTATTTACCTTAATGGGTAAGTGTTTATGTATCTTCTCAGCGAGGTTGTTCTGCAGTCCCTCCCCAGCAAATATAGGGATGACAAACTCTGTGATGGTGGCACATGTGCGACAAACATTTGAGAAGTCGCCCACATCTGAAAGTATGCTGTTAATTAAACACACTTGCATTGAATATTAACAAAGTCGCATATAATCATAACTAAGAAAAATAAGCAAGCAGCTAGGTGTTATCATCAAAGAACCAATGACACCTTTTAACCTAGTGCAATGGTTCTAAAACTTGTCCCAATCTAAAGAAAGATTGACTGAGGTCTGAGTACAAAGCCTGATCTGAATTATACTGTAACATAAGCTTTAGCTAATATCAGAGCATAAATGCCATGCATTTATTGATTAATCTTAATAATTGTTTTATTTACAATATCTTACCTCTTGGATATTGGTGTAGCTTTTATACGCATATAGTATTTCGATTATGGTCAAGTTTATTCACAAGATAATGCAATAATATGAATTAAATAAACGACAACAACAAGGTACTTACTCTCGAGACTGGTGTGTGCGGTCCCCGGCAGCTCGACATCAACCAGCTTTTGTGACAACGCTGATGACTGACCTTGCCCAGTGTTTAATATAAATATTTGTTCCGTTTCATTATTCATTTCTATTTACAATATAAAATATATTTTACAAGCAAACGGACAAACCAGCTGCCAAGCTTGGATTTTGACTAGTTGACAGGTGGGTGACGTTTCGTTTAGAAACGAAACCAACTGCGTTTATGAACTATCAACTAAAACTTAAATATAAAATTTTAACTCTTTGCACGATAGGGTCAAGAAATTTAAACACTTGCATGGTTTTAGGTTTATCTATAATGGTTTCTAATAGTCAATAACACACGTATCAACTGACTTAATTAATATTATAATGTAATTATTTATGCCTAAAATAAAAAGTTTATAAAATAGCTTCGTTTAAATATTTTTATTGAAATAGAAAATTAATAAAATAAAATATTATTAGTGATTGCCATGCCGTGTAAACATATTGCGTCCAGCCGCAGCTACTACTAGAGGCGCGACCATCATCGCCTTGTTCTTATATGTATGTATTACTTGCTGAAAACAAAACATTAATACTTATGTTATCTTCTTTTCAGTTATATGAGGTAGTGTTGTCTAGCTCTTTATGCTTACCAGTACAAGTTTGATGAGAAAGACGGCGAAAGTAAGGAAGGATATGGTCATGAGCGCGCTCTCCGAGGACGGGACATGCACGTGTCCACGCGGCGAAGCTTGTGCCGACCGCGAGCGACGCCGAGCGCTCGCACTGTCCTCGTCAGGCCACGTCTCTTCGATGCGATCCTCTACGAAATAACTTGGTACAGTTAAGACCGCTTATATATAGATTCAAGGATTTGGGTTGTGTAAACTTACCAATATTAGCCAAAATAGAGTCCTTCAGGTCCTGCAGGTACGACACTTTGCCTCCGAAGCTTCTACGAGAGTTCTTAGATATAGTATCAGCTACAACCGTCATGAACTTCAGTACATTTTCTATCGTGTTCACTTTATTGTTTCCTGGTTTTGTACCGTTTGATGCATTGCCTTGATTACCTTCTGCTTTGGAGTTTTCTTTCTCTATTGAGATTTCCGGTTGCTTAGGTTTTTCGTGATGCAAGTCCACAGGTTGTTCAAAACTTTCTTTGTGACCTGAGTGATCATTATTTTCGTGAGATGTTTCTGTGGGGGTAGCCAATACATCACTGTTTTGAGGTTTAGATGTTATTTTCGTTGTTCTTATAGGATCATCAAAAGTAACGTCTTCATTGACATTCTCAGTGGTATATAGGAATGTTTTTTCAGTAATACCATGTTCATCAGTTATGGTAACGAACATGTCCTCATGTGTGTCATAGTTGTTGAAGTCTTTTGTTTCGGTTATGAAAGTAGGTTTCGGAGACTGTAAATTGATAGCACTGTAATTCCTGTATATTTGTTTGAAGTCTGTTTTTTTATCAGTAACAAACATATCTTCGTTTTCTGGTGGATATGTGACCGGTTTCTCAGTGACGTGATCTTTATTTACGTAAACTCTTCGAGTAAAAGTTTCTACATTTTTCTCATCTTCAAAACTTGCGTATTTCTGTGGATCATCAATATGATGTTCTATTTTCATCCTGTTGGTAGAGGGCTTTTCTCTATCTCCTTTTAACCGAATAGATTGTGATTTAACCGGGCTTTCATTTAATTGAACTCGTTTGATGTTACCAACATTAGGAACTCTTTCTATGGTGCCTTTTTGTTTTACATTTCCGTTCAACTGTGGACGTGTTTCTGTTGGCCGGTAATCATGTTTAAGATCCAAGGTATCGACGTCGAAATCAAAATCTTCATCTTGGTTTTGTACCCTTTCTGTTGTTCGTTTAGTGCCTCCAATAATTTGGACTCGTTTTATGTTCCCCGCATTAGGCGTTCTTGCGAGATTTTTGTTCCAGTTGTACTCGGTGACGCTGCGGTTGTTGTAGCTCCAGGCTTTAGTAGTGTCTTCTAGGCTGATTGTTTTAGGAGTGGTGAAGTGGTTATGTGTCCTGAGGGGTTTCCTGTAGTGGTGCTGGGAGATCTCGACCCACTCCGCAGCGAGAGCAGCGACCCGCGCGAGGAGTAGCAGCGGCAGGTGCATGGCGGTGGCGCGCGCCGGCTCACATGTTGCTCTGAATATGTCGCGCCGTGTGACGCTCCGTGTTGACAGACTACTGTTACACCAGGGGTGCTCAACTCTATGCCTTGTCATTTGTTACAGTGACTGAGACTTCTCGGTAGTTGTATAAGATTCATCATTTATTTTTCATACTTTTAGAACATCGGTATCTCTAATGAATTAAAAGAACTGCCATTTAAACGAGTAGGTAGTTGCTTAAATAAAACCTAGTGTAATAAACTTGCCAGCATTAAAAAAGTGATATGTGGAATAGTAATCAACAGATCTACTTTTGATTAATATTAAAAATAATACCCATGTACCTGCTTAAAAACTTCGCAAAATATTAAAATCGTGAATAGATCAAGTTGTGACGCACCTGAAATAAGCATTTGCACGGATTTTAAGCTTCTATACATTAAACAAGGTAAAACTATCTAACTTTCTCGGATTTATAAATTTTAAGAAAAATGTTGTTGATGCTGGCGCTAAACGCAGGCATTATCTGCTCTACTCGCCGCGGCGTCTGCAGGTACCCAGCCGCCCAGCCGTGAAGGTTGTTTACCCCGCGGTCATATAGATGCCAGTTCACGGCATTTGAGCGTCAAAGAAGGTCGGGACACTTGTAACACATAATCTAAGCTTGTAACGCTTTGACATAAACGGAAACCTCTATTTGCAAGTTTATTATGGTAAACTTGCAAGCTTGATTGATGAAGGGTGATTACGGCAAATGTTTCATTTGATTCGATGACTAAAACCACAAAGATGATTTTTAAGATCTGCGGTGCGCACTCCGCGACTGAATGCAGCGCAGGTACTTTTTCGCTTTATGGATTAATATCAAAGTAAATGAAAAGACATAATATTCAAAACGGCATTTATTATTTAAAATAATTAATATTATTAACACAATTTGTAAATCAATCTCTTCACGATATTTCTTATGCTAAAACATCAACAGATCTGGGCAGTGTGTTGTGCTCGCACTACTCTGTAGGGCAAGAGACCCGGGCAAGGAACCCGGGCAAGGACCCGGGCGAGAGACCCGGGCAGGTGATTTATTATTTATCTAGGACAGAAATGATTATCGATATTTTCATAGAAATTTTATTGAACTCTCTGAGAACGAGGTAGTTTGTAGTTAGTAGGGGTTCGATTAACCCCTTGTTCTGATCATCGGAAGCTGCCAATACTCTTATAATTCAGGTCCATTATCGACCTGCCAGTAAGTATTACATGAGATATAAGCAAGTGATTTGGCTACAACGACTTTAACTCTTAGTTTCTCTAGTGTATCACGAAGGATATAGCGCTTTTAATAATCAGCACAGAAAAGGCCTAATAAGTAATAACCCATTTCGTTCTCTAGAGTAAGACGTCAATATATTTGTCTAACTATTGTGTTAATGCGACAAGAAGTCGCCAGCTAACTGGCTCTTATCAGTATTTAAGGAAAATGAAGCCGGGTTTGGCTCACACGAAAAAGGCCACTTAAGTACTTACGAATTAATCTAATTAAAATAATTTAGCTGCCATATATTTCTCTTATAAGTCTTATTATTAGGTCAACTGCCGCAAAGTATTCCTTACTTATCTTATTAAATATTTTGCTACAGAAATCTGAACCTTATGTAGATTGAAATTAGCCCTATCTAACCTATTTAGAATTTGTTTTGTTCTGGGTGAACTGTGGTAGGCGAGCACAGCACACGGCCTCGCTCTCGCTTCCAACAAACACACAATATTATGCTCATCTTAACACTATACACTTTGCCTAGCTTGCGTACACAATGGCTGAATATAACACAATGTTATCTATACTAATACAACCAAGCTTTCTGTTTGAATCACTGAAACTTATCAGAAAGATTTGAACCTGCAGGTATTTTTGCATTTGAAAGCAATGGGCTTGTTAATATTTGTGAATATAATTTTGTTTTATTATATTCCCTTAGCATTGGCCATTGTGTACGCCGAGCTAGGACACACATAACGACCATAGTTCACTTTGACACTTGTTAGGTACTAAAGTTACACATTTTGCCACAGACGCGTCCAAATGTGATAACGTGACACTGTGATTAAATACATTTAATATGTTCTTTTAAGTTTGTTGCCGTTTCGTGACATCTAGACCAACAGTTTTGCATTTTTTTTTATTGAAAGGTAGGTATAGGTAGGATCAGAATTGCAACATTTTCAAATCAATATGAACATTTTGTTTATACTAAATGAAAAATAATAAGACGTACGAGCTGGCATTTTTCGGATTATTCAAATCCAAAAAATATTAGGGATAGCCATCTTTGGATTAGTTGTTATTTAAGAAATGGGCTTTAACTTACTGGGCTTTTACATATTTAGATCCCAATCTTCAAGTTATCACATAAGAACATTACATTAACTTAACATCTGATATATTAATATGTTAAATTACACTACTTGTAACCATTATAATTTCGGGTTTGGTCCAAAATTTACAATTTATACCATAATATACAACTGAGTTAGAAAATTATCATAAAATATACAACACGATTGTATTGTGTATCCGTTATTTTTAAATAAACCAGGTCTTGTTATGATTATGCAAATAAAATGAAAATAAAAGCCTATGAGAGGCGTAAACATGATTGACAACATGAAAATTATATGTAAATTACAGTCACAGAAAATTTTATTAAAATATTCGCATATTATTATTATGTTATAAATATACTGTAAAATAAATGCTCGCATAATTTATTTACACTTTTTCTTTTCCATCTTTCACTTGTGCATCTACCACGATTTGTTTCTGCATCACCCTAAGGTTGACTGGCAGAGAATGCCTTATGGCATTAAGTCCGCCTTTGTGCAATAATGTACATGAAGGATTAAATAAAATAAAATAAATAAATAAATAATAGACATTAAAAATAACGGATACCCAAATTAAAACAAACAGTAAAATAATACTAATACAGCAAGCGTTTCGTCCTCGCGTTACGATCAGATACTAGCGTGACACTTGTACTTATGTCGACGAAGGCCAGAATTGACGAATGAAATGTATAGTTCATCATACAAACTTGTGTATACAGAGCACTATTTAAATACAGTATACACAAGTTTATACACTTATAAAATGATTACAATAGATTAAATACAAAGATTAACTTTATAATTACACAGACAACACATACCTAGACATACATATGTATAATTAATCATAAATAATATTTCACATGAACTAGCTGCGAGTAACATAACGCCGTACAAAGAGATCACAGAAAATGGAAGCTTGTATTGCAAAGTATTGTAAAAGTGTATAAAATAAAATGTATAAAAATCACAGCTTTCGGTATGATACGCGGCCGGGAGCGGGGAGTGGGGGACAAATGGGGGGGGGGGTGCAATACAGTAAAGTATAGCAGTACAATGTTACAGGTGCCTTCCCTAGCTGCAGTGGTCGCTCCCGGCGGCTTCTCTCTCGGAATGACGGCTCAAGACAAGAACAGTACAATGGCGGGTCTGTACAATACAAAAACTAACACGCGACGTATACCTGTTCCCGTGGGTCCCTCCATGTCACAATATATAGCCTTCACTTCAGTTCGCATCGACCCCGACAACAATGTATTAGCAGTACATATCGCCAACACCGTTTCTATGTACCTACTTACTTTACAATTTACTATAAGTTTGTGATGTCAGAGAAATCTCTAATACTTTCTAGCGTACAATGAGAGTTTATATAATTACTATCAATAGATATCCGATTAACAATTATTTAATTACGATAATATTACTTAAATATAAATATATGACGGTAGATATCGGCATTATAGTGATAATCCGCATAATATTAAATACTTAACAGTATGTACTTCGCTTTGACTTAATATAATATATCTGTTTATTAAGTAACACAACGGGGAAGACTGCCATTCGAATATTAAAATGCATTTAAACGTTATATTAAAATATTTCATGTAACTCTTACATACACTTGTCATACAAAATGGTAAATATTTACAAAATGTTCATGCTTGTATAAATATAATATGTTGGCACTACTGTACTTTTGTCACTTGGGATCAAATATATTTTAAATATCATTTGTGCAATCATATTTTGTAATTCTCTCTTTAAACGCGTGCGGCGGTTGTTAGTGTCATGGCTGGCAATATTTTGTATTAGTTGGCAAAACATCTGTACCGGGTAACTTGGAACCTTCCCCGGTGGTATGGTATGACCAGTCCCCAGCCCGCACTGCACGCGCCCCTTATCACTAACGCAGTAGCATCGTCACGTTGACGACACCACAGGATACTTGCTACTTAGGCCGTCGTTAGGCACCTCGCCATCCACACTAATGCAGACATTCAGAGTATTGATGGTAATATCTAATACTAGGATAAAGACAGACTGATAGAAAGTGTTCGGTAAATTATAAAGAAGATGCAATACATGAATAAGAGTGCACACAGCGTGACTATTTCACTCGGGCTCGTAAGGCAAGAACACTCTTGTAATCGTGCTAAGAAGTGATACTTGTAATAAGTCTAGTAACGTAATATTAGTTCTACAAGTATATAACTTGTAACTTAGAGGATAAAGTTAAAATTCTTAGAGACTAGGAGTTTACTTAACAATAAGGAGTGAGTTAAAAACGTTAAAGACAGATTCACACTTAACGACACAACGACGTGCGCATTGTCGACCAGTGTGATCCTACCCTTAGCGAACTACTAGTATAGGTACAATAATACAAGAAGAATAACTACTTAAATGTTAGGAATTTGTGTGATGATCGTTAAGAGCTAATTTAGATTGTATATTTGTTAACACTAAGTGTATATTTAAAAATAAATGCTGTGCTTGCATGTACTTCATGTTTTGTGACTTATGTAGTATACAATAAGGTATAATTTGCGTGTTCAAGCGTTCAATACGAACATTTCTCTAGCTATCTATTTGTGACATAAAAATATTCGGCAAAAGCCCTCTCAAATCGTAACACTTAAAAATAATTAACTAAAAATAATATTTGTTCACAACAAATAAACGCAAAATGTAATAAAGATTTACTATGTTATATCGTAGATACCATTTCGCAAATAAATAAAAAAAATAGCTAAAACAATAAAATAGATTTAAAACATTTTGCTAATGTAGGAATGCAGTTATTTGACAACCTTTGTGCGCGCGAGAGAGCACTGCTTGTGACACTACGTATAAAGGTACAATGATACAACAAAAATCTTTTAAATTCACTAACATATAAAATACATGTTCTGGTCTGGTGTATTGTCATGAATACTTATATCAAAATAATTGTTCATTTTAAAACGTAAAGCTATGTGTATAAACAATATATTTATATCTGGTAACACTAAATAGTGTATTCCTATTTTTTTCTATAATCGTGAATGATTATGTTAACTAGCTATGGATTAGTAATTATATATTGTAACACCTAATAAAGGCAATCTGAGGAATGATAGTTTAATTTTAACACACCTTTGACAAAACAATGCGGGATACTATAACCGCTTCAAAATATTAGTGCCTATTATATTCGTGATTTGATCATTTCATACATCGTCAATGTCAAGTGATTTCATGTATGTGAGTAATGTAATAAGTGTTAATTTATACAAGTAGCATTATTCTATTGCGGTATTCATCAAAGGTGTAGCTAGTTAAGTGTACCATAAAACTTCTGCAATGTGAATATTTCATTTAAATGCAATTCTTAAACTATCTTACTACACAACAGTTTTGATCGACAAACCTGACGTATTTGTAACTTCTGAGTTGAGTTGGCCCAGATTGTTGTGTTATCAGGCCGGAGTGACGTCGAGGGCTCGTCATAGGCTGCGGCGCTGGTGGTGGAGCCCGGCTCTACCGGATGCGGACGAGCAGCTTCTTCCAGTGGAATATGACGCAAAGCGCGCGAGCCCCTTCCGCGCGGGTTGCTGGTCTGCGTAACAACAGAAGCTATTTCAAACTTTCTAGCTTAAAAATGTTAGGTTTTTGCGTAACACGTTCTGACGCTCTGTCGCTGGGGTGCGTGAGGTAGCGCGTGCCGACGCGGCGTGTATCTGAGGCATGTGTACGTACGGTCAGCGCGGGCTCCAGCGCGCGTCGTCGCTGGGGTGCGTGAGGTAGCGCGTGCCGACGCGGCGTGTATCTGAGGCATGTGTACGTACGGTCAGCGCGGGCTCCAGCGCGCGTCGTCGCTGGGGTGCGTGAGGTAGCGCGTGCCGACGCGGCGTGTATCTGAGGCATGTGTACGTACGGTCAGCGCGGGCTCCAGCGCGCGTCGTCGCTGGGGTGCGTGAGGTAGCGCGTGCCGACGCGGCGTGTATCTGAGGCATGTGTACGTACGGTCAGCGCGGGCTCCAGCGCGCGTCGTCGCTGGGGTGCGTGAGGTAGCGCGTGCCGACGCGGCGTGTATCTGAGGCATGTGTACGTACGGTCAGCGCGGGCTCCAGCGCGCGTCGTCGCTGGGGTGCGTGAGGTAGCGCGTGCCGACGCGGCGTGTATCTGAGGCATGTGTACGTACGGTCAGCGCGGGCTCCAGCGCGCGTCGTCGCTGGGGTGCGTGAGGTAGCGCGTGCCGACGCGGCGTGTATCTGAGGCATGTGTACGTACGGTCAGCGCGGGCTCCAGCGCGCGTCGTCGTTGGGGTGCGTGAGGTAGCGCGTGCCGACGCGGCGTGTATCTGAGGCATGTGTACGTACGGTCAGCGCGGGCTCCAGCGCGCGTCGTCGCTGGGGTGCGTGAGGTAGCGCGTGCCGACGCGGCGTGTATCTGAGGCATGTGTACGTACGGTCAGCGCGGGCTCCAGCGCGCGTCGTCGCTGGGGTGCGTGAGGTAGCGCGTGCCGACGCGGCGTGTATCTGAGGCATGTGTACGTACGGTCAGCGCGGGCTCCAGCGCGCGTCGTCGCTGGGGTGCGTGAGGTAGCGCGTGCCGACGCGGCGTGTATCTGAGGCATGTGTACGTACGGTCAGCGCGGGCTCCAGCGCGCGTCGTCGCTGGGGTGCGTGAGGTAGCGCGTGCCGACGCGGCGTGTATCTGAGGCATGTGTACGTACGGTCAGCGCGGGCTCCAGCGCGCGTCGTCGCTGGGGTGCGTGAGGTAGCGCGTGCCGACGCGGCGTGTATCTGAGGCATGTGTACGTACGGTCAGCGCGGGCTCCAGCGCGCGTCGTCGCTGGGGTGCGTGAGGTAGCGCGTGCCGACGCGGCGTGTATCTGAGGCATGTGTACGTACGGTCAGCGCGGGCTCCAGCGCGCGTCGTCGCTGGGGTGCGTGAGGTAGCGCGTGCCGACGCGGCGTGTATCTGAGGCATGTGTACGTACGGTCAGCGCGGGCTCCAGCGCGCGTCGTCGCTGGGGTGCGTGAGGTAGCGCGTGCCGACGCGGCGTGTATCTGAGGCATGTGTACGTACGGTCAGCGCGGGCTCCAGCGCGCGTCGTCGCTGGGGTGCGTGAGGTAGCGCGTGCCGACGCGGCGTGTATCTGAGGCATGTGTACGTACGGTCAGCGCGGGCTCCAGCGCGCGTCGTCGCTGGGGTGCGTGAGGTAGCGCGTGCCGACGCGGCGTGTATCTGAGGCATGTGTACGTACGGTCAGCGCGGGCTCCAGCGCGCGTCGTCGCTGGGGTGCGTGAGGTAGCGCGTGCCGACGCGGCGTGTATCTGAGGCATGTGTACGTACGGTCAGCGCGGGCTCCAGCGCGCGTCGTCGCTGGGGTGCGTGAGGTAGCGCGTGCCGACACGTGCCTCGAGCGCGCGCAGGTCGAGCCAGGCCTCGCGTGTCTGCAGCCACGCGTGCGACACTGACTTGTCCACCGACAGTCGCTTGCGCTGCTTCACTTGCAGCAGGTTGTTGATCAGGTCGATTGCTGCAACAACACACAATCAATAGAACATTTGTTCATGGTGGTGGAGGAGCACTGATGGACAATATCCACAATATTTCCTTCCTTACCTTCAGCGGAGATCTCCCTCCAGGGCGTGGGCGGGTACATGAAGGCGGCGTTCTGGATCTGCTCGTTGATGTCTTCGTCTTCGTTGAAGGGAAAGGTGCCGGACAGCGACACGTAGATGATGACGCCCACCGACCACATGTCCAGCGACCGGTTGTAGCCCTTGTTGCGGAGCACCTCGGGGGCTGACAACAACGTAAACGTTTTGTTTTGTCACTGACAGAAATATTGGAGGCGGGTCGTCCAGCAGTGTAACACGAAAAAAAAGAAAAAAACGCTAAACACAAAAAGTTTAGGGGCTATTATTCGGCATTAAATTTAGGGTTAGTTTTAAATGACCACTCTAAATTTTAAATAAGGATAGAAACATCGAACCCAATGTAGTACACTTTTCATTTGCAAATATCATAATAAATCATAAATCTTGATAAGTTCAACGCCCTCGCTCGCACTGCCGGCTCGTGCCTATTGTGAATCGGTGTACTGGTGTGTATTAGTGTAGTACCTATTTAGGTTGCTGAACTGAGTTGCGCTACTGTAATAGATTCGCATTCGATGTTTCGTAGAGAAACAAAATATTATGAGTGAAACCATGTTTTTTATATTATTACTGAAACTACAATCGAAACAGAACCACCTCCGAAAATTTGGAAAGTCATTGAAAATTTACTCTTTATAAGTTTGCACGATTTTTTTTATCTGAGATTTAAGAAATGCTAACCATTTTTTGTAACAAAAACAAAAAAGTCATCTCCTGCATATTATTCACAAGTTATCATGTAATCTAGCTTCACAGCCGACTCACCGAGATAGGCGGGCGTGCCGACGACGGACCTACGGAAGGACTTCTCGCCGATGATGCGCGCGAAGCCGAAGTCGCACAGCTTGACCTGCGGGAACTCCTCGTCCGTCGACAGCAGCACGTTCTCCGGCTTCAGGTCGCAGTGCACTATGTTCTTCTCGTGCAGGTGCTTCAGGGCTACCAGGATCTAGGGAAATGGATATGAGCATAGTTCAGAGTAGATGTTCCATACATTGTTATATGGTCAGATCACGTATGTTAGACAAAATAAATTCGATATAAAGGTATGGTTTTCTAGAAAACGACTACGGAAAAACATTAAAATAATCAATTGAACGACTTTATGAAATTTTTCCAACTTTTTTTTTTGCATTTTCACGAACCGCTCGATGTCAACCAAATACATCCGGTGCAAATTGACCGTTCTGGCCGGTTCTGACCGGTTTCTGAAACGCTGATCAACACAAAACTTAATATTTTCTGCCTCTAGTCAACCAATCACATTCTTGATCAGTTAATTTGACAACATATTTCGGAAACCGGGGTTAGGGTTGCTTTGTACTCCAGCGGTTCCTTACCTGTGCCACCAAGAACTTGGTGATCCTCTCGGTGAGCCTGCCATTCTCGTGCGAGAGGATCATCTCCAGCATGTCGCCCTTGAGCTTCTCCATCACCACGAAGATGCGCTCCGGCGTCTCGAACATGCGCTCCAGGTTCACCACGCCGGGGTGGGAGAGGTTCTGCAGGATCGCCACCTCGTTTTTCAGCTGGGCTTCTTGTTTCGTTGGGAAACGGAGCTTGTCTATCACCTAGTAAACATGAAATGGAATTTTATGTATTTTGAAATGATTTCCGTTTAGATTATTATTTGACCCGTTTTGTGTCTGAAACGTTTTTATCATTGATCAACACGATATGGAAAAAACAGTTTGTTAAATTAAGAATCAATTGCTTGGTGAATTCTCAACAGTTTTTTTCTCGAATTTTCACATTTTCTTCACCACTTTCTGTTCGTAACATATCGTTTTACAGATAATTGTTTACCCACCGGTCTAAAATATTTTTGTAAGTTATTAAATTGCACAAGGAAGATATAAAATTTGAATCTGAAGGTAATCCAGTACCTTGATAGCGACGGGTCGCTTGGTGCGGCGATGCAGGCCGCCGTACACGATGCCGAACTGTCCGGAGCCGAGCACCTCGTCCGGGTAGATCTGGTACAGCTGCGCCATGTCCGTGACGCGCTCCTCCGTGCCCGCCTCGCCCTCCGCCTCCGACGCCGCCAGCCCGCGGGACTCCGCTGACGGACACGATACATAAAGTACAAATGTAGTGTTGTGTGGTGTGTGGTTACCGGAGTGGTGCGTGACGGGCATGAGCGCCTGGCGCAGCGCGGTCTCCCAGGAGCGCGCGAGGTAGTGTAGTGTTGTGTGGTGTGTGGTTACCGGAGTGGTGCGTGACGGGCATGAGCGCCTGGCGCAGCGCGGTCTCCCAGGAGCGCGCGAGGTAGTGTAGTGTTGTGTGGTGTGTGGTTACCGGAGTGGTGCGTGACGGGCATGAGCGCCTGGCGCAGCGCGGTCTCCCAGGAGCGCGCGAGGTAGTGTAGTGTTGTGTGGTGTGTGGTTACCGGAGTGGTGCGTGACGGGCATGAGCGCCTGGCGCAGCGCGGTCTCCCAGGAGCGCGCGAGGTAGTGTAGTGTTGTGTGGTGTGTGGTTACCGGAGTGGTGCGTGACGGGCATGAGCGCCTGGCGCAGCGCGGTCTCCCAGGAGCGCGCGAGGTAGTGTAGTGTTGTGTGGTGTGTGGTTACCGGAGTGGTGCGTGACGGGCATGAGCGCCTGGCGCAGCGCGGTCTCCCAGGAGCGCGCGAGGTAGTGTAGTGTTGTGTGGTGTGTGGTTACCGGAGTGGTGCGTGACGGGCATGAGCGCCTGGCGCAGCGCGGTCTCCCAGGAGCGCGCGAGGTAGTGTAGTGTTGTGTGGTGTGTGGTTACCGGAGTGGTGCGTGACGGGCATGAGCGCCTGGCGCAGCGCGGTCTCCCAGGAGCGCGCGAGGTAGTGTAGTGTTGTGTGGTGTGTGGTTACCGGAGTGGTGCGTGACGGGCATGAGCGCCTGGCGCAGCGCGGTCTTCCAGGAGCGCGCGAGGTAGTGTAGTGTTGTGTGGTGTGTGGTTACCGGAGTGGTGCGTGACGGGCATGAGCGCCTGGCGCAGCGCGGTCTCCCAGGAGCGCGCGAGGTAGTGTAGTGTTGTGTGGTGTGTGGTTACCGGAGTGGTGCGTGACGGGCATGAGCGCCTGGCGCAGCGCGGTCTCCCAGGAGCGCGCGAGGTAGTGTAGTGTTGTGTGGTGTGTGGTTACTGGAGTGGTGCGTGACGGGCATGAGCGCCTGGCGCAGCGCGGTCTCCCAGGAGCGCGCGAGGTAGTGTAGTGTTGTGTGGTGTGTGGTTACCGGAGTGGTGCGTGACGGGCATGAGCGCCTGGCGCAGCGCGGTCTTCCAGGAGCGCGCGAGGTAGTGTAGTGTTGTGTGGTGTGTGGTTACCGGAGTGGTGCGTGACGGGCATGAGCGCCTGGCGCAGCGCGGTCTCCCAGGAGCGCGCGAGGTAGTGTAGTGTTGTGTGGTGTGTGGTTACCGGAGTGGTGCGTGACGGGCATGAGCGCCTGGCGCAGCGCGGTCTCCCAGGAGCGCGCGAGGTAGTGTAGTGTTGTGTGGTGTGTGGTTACCGGAGTGGTGCGTGACGGGCATGAGCGCCTGGCGCAGCGCGGTCTCCCAGGAGCGCGCGAGGTAGTGTAGTGTTGTGTGGTGTGTGGTTACCGGAGTGGTGCGTGACGGGCATGAGCGCCTGGCGCAGCGCGGTCTCCCAGGAGCGCGCGAGGTAGTGTAGTGTTGTGTGGTGTGTGGTTACCGGAGTGGTGCGTGACGGGCATGAGCGCCTGGCGCAGCGCGGTCTCCCAGGAGCGCGCGAGGTAGTGTAGTGTTGTGTGGTGTGTGGTTACCGGAGTGGTGCGTGACGGGCATGAGCGCCTGGCGCAGCGCGGTCTCCCAGGAGCGCGCGAGGTAGTGTAGTGTTGTGTGGTGTGTGGTTACCGGAGTGGTGCGTGACGGGCATGAGCGCCTGGCGCAGCGCGGTCTCCCAGGAGCGCGCGAGGTAGTGTAGTGTTGTGTGGTGTGTGGTTACCGGAGTGGTGCGTGACGGGCATGAGCGCCTGGCGCAGCGCGGTCTCCCAGGAGCGCGCGAGGTAGTGTAGTGTTGTGTGGTGTGTGGTTACCGGAGTGGTGCGTGACGGGCATGAGCGCCTGGCGCAGCGCGGTCTCCCAGGAGCGCGCGAGGTAGTGTAGTGTTGTGTGGTGTGTGGTTACCGGAGTGGTGCGTGACGGGCATGAGCGCCTGGCGCAGCGCGGTCTCCCAGGAGCGCGCGAGGTAGTGTAGTGTTGTGTGGTGTGTGGTTACCGGAGTGGTGCGTGACGGGCATGAGCGCCTGGCGCAGCGCGGTCTCCCAGGAGCGCGCGAGGTAGTGTAGTGTTGTGTGGTGTGTGGTTACCGGAGTGGTGCGTGACGGGCATGAGCGCCTGGCGCAGCGCGGTCTCCCAGGAGCGCGCGAGGTAGTGTAGTGTTGTGTGGTGTGTGGTTACCGGAGTGGTGCGTGACGGGCATGAGCGCCTGGCGCAGCGCGGTCTCCCAGGAGCGCGCGAGGTAGTGTAGTGTTGTGTGGTGTGTGGTTACCGGAGTGGTGCGTGACGGGCATGAGCGCCTGGCGCAGCGCGGTCTCCCAGGAGCGCGCGAGGTAGTGTAGTGTTGTGTGGTGTGTGGTTACCGGAGTGGTGCGTGACGGGCATGAGCGCCTGGCGCAGCGCGGTCTCCCAGGAGCGCGCGAGGTATGCTCCGCGGCCGGCGTCGGGCGGGGCGCTGGCCCACGCCTCCTCCACGCCCACCAGGTAGTCCACGTTGGCCGTGCGCACCTCGAAGCAGTGCATCACGTCTGCAACACAACCATACCTCACGCAACTGCTAATACCAGACCTGCACACTAAGCAGAGGTCAGGAACAACAGTAGCTGATAGTCTTGCACACCGCAAAAAACAAAGAATCCTTTCACAGCTTAATTAACAGTAAGTAAACAGAAAGAATCAATTTTGAAAATCAAAATTATTTTCTCCAAAAATATTGACTAATATTGAATTGCTTCAGAAAGTATCAACTAGATGATGTAGACATGGTGACCTGAGTGTCGCTGGCGGGCGGTGTCGATGGCGAGGATCTCGTTGAGCGGGATCTCCTTGTAGTACTTGCTGCCCTGCTCCGACGTGAACAGCGTGATCGACTTGCTGTCCAGCCGCCAGTAGTGACGTTTTATCTGGCATAGGGATACCACAATTCAGACACATATAGGTTTTTAGGAAAACCTTGCCCGATCCGCGAAGGTGTTGTCCCTATATAGCCCCGGAGGATACGGACGCATCGTTCCACGCGTTCATTTTCAGAAGGAATCAGGGTGGGGGTACAAGTAGTCCTTAAAGGACTGTTGCCTGCCGGAGACGCGCTGGAATGCTTAGCGATACCGCGGCTCCAGCAAAGGCGAGAAGGGGACCGGGGTGTTTTTGGTGAGTGCAAGCCCAACACATGCTCATGTCGTGGGTCGAAATCATTAGGTATTCACCCCGTAGAAAAAAGTACTAGTAAAGACGTCGACTCTCTTTCTCGTTTTCGAGTTTTTTTTCTTTAGGGAACCAGATATCGATACCTAGCAATACCTTCTCGGATTGGACAGGGTTTTCTTAACAACCTGTATATGTAGAATCAACTAGAGATTGCAATTTTGCTGAAAATCTCTTCACAAATTTGATACCGAAATTCGGCCAAGAAGAACACGGTCATATTTGCAATAACTTCCGAGTTCAATTGCATCTTAGTAAAACTAAACCTTTTCACTATTAACTGAGTAGATACAGGAATTTACATGAAAAAATCAAAGTTTTACTATTCAACCAAAAATTAAGCCACTCAATTTGAACAGTTTTGGTTAGCCACATGATTGAATCCATAGACAAATGGGGTCCAATATAGAAGAACGAGATTTTTTTGTTAATAGTAGTCTTACCGTCTTATCCTTATTGGTGAAGTGCACGAGCCAGCCCTCCTTGAGCCACTGGCCCTCGCGCTTCTTG
Organism: Autographa gamma; assembly: GCA_905146925.1. Taxonomy (NCBI): domain Eukaryota; kingdom Metazoa; phylum Arthropoda; class Insecta; order Lepidoptera; family Noctuidae; genus Autographa; species Autographa gamma. Next base: position 534,645 of record LR989868.1, on the reverse strand, counting down.
GTGTGCTTGACGGACTGCACGATGCGCATGAGCGGGATGTTGGCGCTGGGCGACGACGACGAGCTGCAACGTGCGAGCAGTCAGATCCACTAGCGAGGGGGGGCGGGGGACCGACAGGGGGGGCAGGCGGTGGTGGGTTAGACGGGGGAGTGGGGGCTTGTTAACGTTGTGTTTTTCCTACTACGATTTGAATGTTAAACAGAATCCCAATAGTTATTGTTTTTTAAAATACGGAATATTCAAATATACCTTGGAAAATCATTATAAAAAATAAGACAAAAGTTGATTTAAAATTGTTACCTTTTACCGTAGTTTCATGTTATTTTCAGACACTTTTACTGAAAAACCTACATATAGTTGATAAGCGGTTAGTTTCCAGACAAAAATAAATAAATAAATAACAATATCCAAAATTAATCGTTTTGTTAAAAGTTTGAAACAAAAAAAATATTATTGACAACAAGCTATCGTTAAAAGTGACTATTTTTTTTGACTTACCTATTTAATTAATAAGAACAACAACAAACAAAAAAAGCTCAAAAACACTAAGCTCATTAACGTTTTAGCTACAAACAAAAACAAACGGAACAGACAAAACAAAATAAACCACAAGACACTTGTACCTTTGCACCCTAACTTGCCGCAACAGACACTGTCTAAGTCTGTCGGTCCTATAAACTTAAGAGACACGTTGATTAGGTGTGTTCTAGCAACCCACAGATAGCATTCCCATGTAACCCCACCACCAGCCCGGTGCGGCTCACCTGCTGGGCCGGCTGGCCGAGCGCTCCGGCAGCGTGTCGCGCTGCGGCTCCTCCTCCGCCGGACGACGACGCAGCTGCACCTGCACACATACAGAACATTTACTAGAATAGGGACAACACAAACATAATATTGCCTCATAAAGGGCAATTTACAACACAGGAGCTCAGTCTCTCCCCACCCCATCAAAATAAATGAAATTCCAAAGGAATTTGATAGGCTGGAAAGAATGAGCACTCTCTTCTTTAAGGCCTTAATACGTCTCACGGCATGTGTCCACAACAACATTTTCTATAATAAGTACTACCCCAATAGTAGCAATTTACTCAATAGTTAAATGGTTTACCTCTCCATCATCGCCAGTGGCGCTCTCTGCAGCCTCGTTACCGCCGTCGTCGGACTCGTCATCAAGTAGGCGCACCGACTCCGACAGCTCGCTGCCGGTGCTGCTGTCCTGGTACTCGCCTATGAAATGGACCCGGTTATGAGTACAGACAACACGCTTCACTGGTACAATGATGAATGTGGTCACTGTTTTGTTACTTACTGTGTATGTCCCTTAGCTCGCTGCCGCAGTCCTTGGGTATGAAGGGAATGCACTTGCGGTGCGCGTTGTAGTGGCAGTCCTTGCACTGCAGGCCCTGTTTGAAGAGGCCGCGCAGCAGCTTCTTGCAGTGGCGGCAGACGGTGGGGCGCGTGTAGGAGTGCACCTCGAACGTGTGCGGGATGGCGGGCCAGCTGCTGCCCGCGCTGCTGCACGCGCCCACCGCCGCGCCGGCTGTGCCGCGTGTTGGCGAGCGCCCGCGCTTGCCGTACGCCTGATACACCACAACACTCTACTATTGTAATCGCCGTTAATCCAAAATTATTTGTATCGAACCTTAACCATTTTTATGTGAGATTCCAGAGTGTAAAATGAAGTGCGGCTTTCGTAGAAACTCATGTAAATATTACTTGAATTATGTAAAGCCTTTGATACTGTTATAATAAACTAATTTCTTTTTAATTAGGTAATTCGTGATTTACATCTTGACCACTTACATGTATGAGTCGCTCTAAATAATAACTATGTTGAGCTATTGACGAAACCGAAAAAGATAGCTGTAGCAAAGTAGCTTCTGAGAGCTAATAGAATAGGGTTTCCTCAGGGAGGCGTGTTAGTTCCATGACTATTTCTGATAAATGATCTCACAAGTAGAACTACTATTTTATATATACCTATCTGAGTCTAGGTGCATTCTCTATACTTTACAAATAGGTAACCATACAAAATTAAATATTCAAAATGTTATTATATAAGAGTTTTAGGTTGTAAAACAGCACAGTTGGTGTCTTTGTAGCATATCTGAATGGTTCAGATAGAATCTTATATTGTATCCTAATTATTTTGTAAGTAAATCTGTCATAACAACTAACATTTGAATAGGACGCTGGGTAGGTAACTTGGGAATATCGAAATAAAACTAAAACATATGAAAATTAAAACATTTATTTGGAACAAAAATATAATTTTCCACAAATGCTACCCACCACCCTATTCATGTTAGTTTCACAATAAAATATAAACAATGTTTGTATCAAAAGATAACAAAATACTTTTAGTAAAAATGTATAAGTATAAAACAATACTAAGTAATAATTGGACGGAGTAAATTAAAGTGTAAATAGGAATGTAAACTGATTTGTACAATGTCAGTCACATCATTAACAGTGTCAAACTTATTTTACGTCTGTGTCATTAGAAATCAACTTTATGGATAATTAGTATCTTAGAAGGATATTTATTATCGCACTCAGTTACCTCGTTAAGACGGGTGAGCAAAAATATTGATAACTTAGGCTGCTGACACACGAACTGCAGTTCAATTACTTCAAGCGGTCGACTGAACAAACAGTGGGTGTACAGGCGGCCTTAAAAATTTGAGTTTTTATACATGACTGAAGATTCTGTACGTAAAATAATAAATGAAAAAGAAAATGTCTATTCGTGTATATTTTGTATGAAAAGATGTTTGCTACTTATATTTAGAATAGTATAGAAATAGCTTGGAATACCATCAGTAAAGTTGATTTCAATGTTCTCTGTTAATTCACAAATGCACCATTTTTTATAATATTTGTGTCAATTTTTGTTATTATAAATTAAAATATATCAAATTGAGATTCATTGTACTTAATAGCTATCATTACTTTGTTCTTAGTTCGTTTGATTAAATGCAAATATTTAATTGATATAATACTTTGATATCGAGTGAGTTATTTAAGTTAAGCAATACACAATTTCTTATAAAATATATTTTGTTTGTGACAAAAGAATTTGACTGAACTACATAGAAGTTTAAATGCAACTATCTATCTATATACTTTGTTTCGATGGAAAATATATCTTATATTGTAGGCTAACATTGTAATACTGCATCGATCAGATCCTTTGAGAAATAAGCAACTAAAACGACAGTAAACGTTCTAAAAACAACAATTAGCTTTACATAGATTGTTTAGATAGTCAAGTACATATTATTATAAGTAGCTTTTTAACTGAAGTTAGCAAAGAAGATAATTAAAATTTCGTCTTGTATACTTGGTACTGGTAAATATCTCCTTTTCATACGTTCCGAGCATTCAGTTGAGCAACTTTTATGACCATATATACCTATCAACCTTTTTAAGTACTGCATAGCAAAAACTGGTAATCGGGACGTTTGAAAAGGGGGCTTAATTTGTTTTCTCGTAGACCTACAAGCCTAGTCTTTGTCAGTGACGAGCCTGGCGAGGCGCCTTACCAGCGAGTCCTCGTGGCTGGTGTGGCTGTTGGTGGAGGAGCGCGAGGGGCTGCGCCCACCCGCGCCTCCCGCGCCCCCGGCCGCGCCCGACACGCGTCGCGACCCCGCCCCGCCCGCGCCCCCTGCGCCCCCCGCGCCCGGCGTCACCGGCGATGTGCAGTTCGATGGTACCTTCACGGCACATCGCTTGTGATAGTTGAGCCCGCAACCTGAAAGTAATAAGAGAAATGTGAACGAGTTGATTCTACTTTGGGAGTACCTAATCTGGGCAAGGTATTGTCATGATCATTCAGTTGTTACAAGCTCACCTTCACACTTGAGGCCCTGGCGCACCAGTCCGAAGAGCATCTCTCCGCAGAAGTCGCAGAAGGTGGGCGCCTTGTAGGAGTGCACAGCCAGCGCGTGCGGCCGCGGCAGCGGGGCCGCCTCCGCGCCGCCGTCGCATAGCAGAGCTGGGGGATAACAAGCTTTTACTAAGTTCATAGAATTACACCAACATCTTAAATGGAAAAGTAACGGCCTAATTTGCTATAACTTTAATTTCCAGGTAGGTATAACTATCCAGAAGACGCAGCGTTGGCAAGCCTCTAACCTCCAGGTGGACCAACGATATCGTCAAGGTTGCACTGTGGCGTTCTAGGGGGGAGGCCTTTGTTCAACAGTGGACGTCTTCCGGCTGATGATGATAACTATCCGACAGTGTTTAAGCCCTATTATACCTTTGTTTTTCAACTTTTTTAATATGATTTTGTTGGTTACATTTTATTAGTTTGAGTCTAAACTTCAGCCTAGATTTAAATAAAATGGATAAGAACACTTTAGATCAATTCACATTGTAGTATGATACCAAACTTCCGATTTTTCTGAATCATGGCAATTGGCATGGAACCTTCCAGAAAACTCTACAATGTAATATACTACAAGAGCTTCGTACATGAATACTCACGGTTGGCAGTAAGCACGATCTCGACGAGCGTCTCGTCCGTGACGTCCGACGCGGAGTTGATGAGCTGCAGCACGTTGGGCGAGCAGTAGTCGTGCCGGAACAGCAGGATGCGGTCCGACAGCCGGTTCAGACCGTTATCCGGTATCTGGACAACACACCGAATTTAGAACTTAAGAACTACAAATTAAGTGCCTAGGTCATTATTAGGTGTAGACATGTTGACGGACAAAGCAGACTCAAAATAAAATAAAATTATCGGTTAACGGTGATCGACGCTGCACCACTGTTCTGGGAGACATTATAATGATCAGCAACACTATCATCAATCCTAAGTATAGTTCACCTAGGTTCTCGTTTATGCACTCTTCAGTCATAACAATCATTGTGAAGTACTAGCAGTGTACCTTATCGTGCACGAACTTGACGGCGAGGTCCTTGAGATGCGCGAGCGTGAGGAGGTGCGCAGGCGCAGCCACCGCGTCGCGGACCACGCCCAGCTGGAACAGGAACGTCACGTCGTCCTCCATGCCGCGCCGGGGCTCGCCGTAACGCTGCACAACACAATAATTATATCAATATTACATCAAAATACAGTGAGAGTTCCAACATCCACCAGCAATGAGGACGGATGAATAGGTCCTAGAATAGTGACCGTTCTAGATGGATAAAAAACCGACACTTATACAAAAATCTGAAAATGTTGTTGGTTATATATACATTGATATTATTATTTTTTAGTTCTTAAACTCTGTACCATAGCATGTAATGTGTAAACGATAATTTTCCCAAAAAAAAAAAAAACAACTCCGTTTTGACAAGTGAAAGCTACGATAATACAAACGGACTAACACATACCGACAAAAAAACTCTTCTAAGATTGGAGATTAAGTCACAAATTGATATATATGAAGCATTTCCCATGTATTTTTACATACTGACATAAATGACACGGACAAATACAAGACCCAAGGAATGAATAACTGCACTCCATTCTCAAGAAAATTTCCATACAAACATACTGAATCGCGCTTACTAAATAAATATATTACACTAAGATGCGTTTTCATGAGTCATTCGAGGACAAATACAGTCATATTGCTTTCCTATAATTTAATTAATTTGTAAATAAATATTAATATCAAATACATTACGAAAATAAGCTTTGCCTATAAAAGAAAGGATATCCCTTTATTCCCCACATTTCAAGCGTTTAGTCGGGATTATAGTCATGAATATCGAATGAAAACATCATATAATGTTTAAATATGAAGTAAGGGTGTAGAAGCATATATGCATATTTCTATTATTTCTGTTGGCGTAGTCCTTGTCTCCTACACAATATTCAACACGCGTCTTGTGCTTAGTGGGCGCATGGTGAACGTAGGTATGGCTAAAGGTGCTGTTTATTTCAATACTTAATTTCGCATTGTGAGGGAGTAGAATAAGTAATTAAGAGATAAAGATGGGTTTGTTAATTGTTAGTATGAAACATGTTACTGTTACCAATTTGTAAAGATAAGAGTACGTCTAGGTAGACTGCAAACGTATCAAATGCAGACGCTTATAGACGCATGCGTGCATTTGATTTGGAAAACACACTCAAAATCGAACAGGATCTCACATTGCATCACCTTTTATGAATGTCATAAGAGAGACCCAAAAATAGGCAAATAGCTTAAAAAACACGTTACTTTCCTCATATTATCTACTCTTATCACCAACGAAAATATGTTTTGTTCCAAATTGTCATCTTGACCGGGTCGCAGCGCGGTGACCTTGGCGGAGAAATTATGACATTGTTGCGCTTTGTAAATACGAGGTGCATTCGAAGTGCACATGACGTATGATATGAGATACTTTCACATAGTATGTAACCACCGCAACATAGTATGACGGAGTGCTGACGTTGATACATACTTTGTAAGCTGCTCTAATATAGTTAGTATAGTTTCGCTAGATAAGAAGAAGAATTCAATTTGTACTAATAGATAAAATCTGTACTGTAAAAGATTTTGTTTTCCTGTCAAAACTGAATAACTTTCCAACATTTTCTCTCGATAGCATAATGTTAACTTATGAGCTTTCATGATCTTTTACGATCAATATTTAACAACATTTTAAGGTTTAAAAATGTAAGAATTATTTTATTTTTATTTCAGTGACGCTACATGTGACCCTTTCTTAAATAATGCAGATATATTAGTCTTGAATCTAGTTTTTACATGATTTCATGTATTATTGTGTGCATATGACATTTAATGCAATATCTATCTACAACTGTCCCACGGAAGGGCAAAGGTCTCCTCCCAGAGAAAGAACAACAAGTATTTATCACAGCACTCTGCGGGTTATCACTTGCTCCTAATTAAGACCAGGTTCCCTTCAGATGCTTGTTTTTCACCGTTATTCATAGTAAGGTTAATTAAGAAAAACATATAACCTAGCATAGCAGTGGTTTGTAGTTTTTTTCGGCAAGTCAGCCAGTAGTTAATCAAAAGTGTTCGAATATTAACATCAACATGTCAAAAAAAAAATCCAAGACACATAACGGTAGCTATACGACAATTACAACACGACTCCTCTAAAAAACTGGTCTGAAAAATCATCTAGAAGTTTTCCAATTTCGTACAGGCCTTTTTAGCTATTCAGGGTCCCTTCAATCTGAAAAAAATAATTTTATTTTCAGTCATAGTACAGACGCGTGATTTTATTAATCTTAATCGATAAACTGAAATCCATACATATAAATTTATATCAAGAGTCATAATAACATAAAACAAGATTTCGCCGGGTCTCGGGTCTAGGGTCCAAACACGCGCCTCTGCTAATGTGTCATTAACTAAGCGCTGATTAATTCATTATCTCTTTATAATTACTGCTCTCGGGAACACGGAACGCACACCGATGGATAGAATATATGTGAACCGGCTTTGATAATTCTAATGATCATTCAGATGATTAACTTATAATAGGTAAAATGTCTTGGCTAATTTAGTAGCGGGATACAAATATGTAAATAATTATGAAACCAATACCGTAGGACATGTCCTATTAAAATAAAATCAAGTATTCTGATGCATTCTCTAAGTAATTGCATGTAGGCTATAGGCTGTGTATGTAGGCTATATACGCTAGTGAGCTTGTTATAAATCTATTTTAATATAGTATATTTAATTGTAATATTATCATTTATTTATTTCCACATCACCCAATTTTGAAAGCTCAATAAGACGACTTTGCATAGATGTAAATCGTTTCAAGAACTTCAAAACATTTCAGTTTCAGGAAATTCATAAACATTAGTCACGGGTTGGCTCATAGCTTAAACAAAACTCATGTTTTCAGGAATCGTAAACTCGATCCCGTCTATCAGGGCAGACTATAGTAATTGCCGATGCATTTGTAAGTGCCTGCACCCTCCGATTAGCGGAACTGCAGTAACTTGATCTGAAGCCTTCAGTTATTCGGCTTCGTCTAGACTCACAGACAAAGTGCAGTGCGAAAGGTAAACAAACATGCTTAATGATATAATCAAATAAGCAGCATTAGAATTTCTAATTTCTTTGCGAATATACGCACCAGTGAAATATCTACATAATCATTTTTATAGATATAGAAGTATGATACGTAAAGTAGTACTCTTCTTTATTTTTTGGCGGTCTTCTGTACCCATAACAAGGAAGGATAATATTATTAAGTGAATGTTGCTAATTGAGCAATGTACCGATTGCATTTCTATCTACAATTTCTCCACGACGTATTTACGATCAGGCCATAACCGTAACACCACAATAAACCCAACAACAATGCATTCGAGAGCCACCTTCCACTGCTACAGTATGTTGTGTCTTCGTGGTAATGTGTCGCACATGTCGGTAACCGGAGCCGGCAGCCGAGCCCCCGAGCCCCCGTCGCCGCACGTTCAGCCAGACAGGCCGTCGGCGCGCGCCTGCCTTGAACCCGACACTGATCGTGCAGGAGTCCATGACACCTCGCTGGAAACCCGGCCAGCGGTCAATAAGGCGTTGTGTTACAGTTGCAAGCTATCTGGATCATTCTAGTAACAACTACTTATGTGAGGTGTTATGATACTTTTTAATGACTTTAGAAACAGTAACTCGGAAGAGGGGCAGAGCGGGAGCTTTTACTTCAGATCAAACTAAAAGTTCTAGTTTTTAACAGATAACAAAGTTATGTTACTTTACGAAAAGCTCGATTTTAGATATTACTTGTAAGGAAAACATGGTGAAATAAAAATTGTTTAGTCATACAGTTTCTAGATGATAATACGTAAAAATATTTGTCTATGTAAAATTACAAACGATAAATGTTGCAGTTACACTGAAAATTGCAAGCTCAGCAAACTGGAATCGCGTTTGCTAACACGAGACTAACGAGACAGTTATCTGTAACTGACAATACATGATATACATACTGTATATAATATATTATTATATTGTTATCTACCGACAGCAGCATTGTTAACAAGTACATAACGATTGTATAATACTCGTCACGGGCCATTCTTAGCGCACAAACAACCTGCGCCTGCGCACACTCCTGCGCATGTCGTCGCGTCACCATCAGCTGTTGTTGTTGGTGAAGGTGTCACCACTATCCTTTGTAATAAGATTGTTGATTGTGGAACAAGCGTTTTGAAAAGCATACGAGTATACGAATGGTATCTGAATGTATGAATTTAATAGAATATCATTTCCATGGACTCGATTGTTCAGTGATGTTTAGTCATAAGCTTGAAACACATTCTTGAGATATTCTTTATACCAACATAAACAGGGCTTTTACTTTTTTTTAACTAAATTCTCTTTAGATTAGTTAAGACAACAATATCTGAAACCATTCCATTTCTAAATAAGGCAATATTAACGTTGTCTCATTTTGCGCAAGCAATCGAAAAAGTTGTCACATTTAGAGAGCTTCCAGAAATGTGTTTGGCGTAATGTTATTTTGGGCGAATAAGTCACTTCTGCGAACACACCGTATTCTTGACTCGTGGAAACCTTATTTTCATACTAAGCCTGTTCTCGGAAACAGTAGGCAGTATAAGTACCGTTAAATATAACTCGTCTGGTCAAAGCCTTTGCAAGTAATCCCGGTGTAGTGTTACACAAGTAGTGTGTAGTGTATGCATGTAGTGTGTGAGTGCATCGTGTTATTGTTCCCGTAGTAAACAAAGGAGACACGTGGAGGTGATAACCCGCCCTCGAACCGCCCACGTCACGACACACGTCACACCCTCGCACCACGCAACCAAAGGGCAAATACACTAAATAATGCATGTTATTACTGTATTGTTTTAAATACTTTACATTGAAGTACGCAATGCTTTTTAATTTGCGTCATTACTTGAATGCTGTGAAGACAATCTGCAGATGCATGGGACAAATAATATTGCAACATTCGGCTACGGTTCGGGAGGCATGAATTATCATCACGATACATTAAAAATGTTTTCTTTTGCGCTCTTTTTAGCCAGTCAACAGGAAATAAGAAAAAATTAAGAACTTATAACACACTGGACGCAGCATTCTCGGTGTCAAGAGACAAGACCGAATCCGGAACACCACGCTGCGTTCCAGAACTGGGATAACCGATGTTGGCAAAAAGGCAGCCAGGCTTAAATGGGATTGGGCGGGTCACGTCAGTCGCATGCAAAGTGACCGCTGGGCAAGGGTCTGTACACAATGGGAGCCAACAGATGGACGGCGTCGCCGAGGCCGGCCCAGGAAGAGGTGGCGAGATGACTTAGTCGCATACCGCGAGGGCTGGTTCGAGGCGGCGCAGGATAAGGTAGTATGGAAGGAATTGGGGGAGGCCTTTGCCCAGCAGTGGGACAGTATAGGCTAGGGAAAAAAAAAAAAAAAAACACACGGGATATAGCTAACATACAAGAAGTACTCACATAATAATATGACATATTATGTACCAAGTAATTAAATTAAAGTATTGAGTGGATGTCATGCATCACCATGGCAACTAACAAACAATACGCCCTGTCACAATGATCGCCCCAGTTATATTTAGCTGCACGAGTGTTGGTTGACGGCCGATAGATGCGCGTGCGCCGGCAACCTCTCCGTTACGGGTTAATGTTACTTACAACAATAATGTTTATATGAAGATTTTGCTTTGTGTATCTCCGTGAGTCATTGTTTGCGGGAATCGAACCCGCGACCCTCGAAGTAGTAAATCATTAGAAATGTCGGTTAAACGTCGGTCTGGTACGGACATTATCTGTTTTAATTGGCCAAAGCATTGACGTACATTAGGTATCATTCATCATGGACTTCCGTTATTTGTTTAGTTTACCCTCTGCACTATTAAATAGCATAATATAGTTCCAGAGTCAATCACAAAGGCATTAGAGTGGCTCTTGTTACACAAATTGCGAAAGATCACCGGAAGCAATACATCTCTGTCTACCATTTCCGGAAAAACAGGCGTGATGATACGCCTATACATTGTCATCATTGAATTAAATGGTCATTAGAATACAAATCTGACACCCGCATTAACAAGGCGAGCTCATCACAGTTTGTACAAACCTAATATGCTTTGCCTCATAAATAATACTTAATAATGGTAAGTTCTGTAAGAGGCTGCAAATTATGTGATACATTACAATCAATCATTTGTAATGAGGCAGACAGTAGTTTTTCTGCATTAACTGCTTTGATCAGGTTCGCAACATCAAATGACTTTATGCTCAAATATAGAAACTTATGTTCCGGAATATACCACCTACTAATACCATTGTGGAAATAAAATAAAAGTTTTGAGTTTGTATATGGGGAGATGACAAAACTCACACTAATTAAACCCTTGGTAAAAATATACAAATATTTGTTTACACGCTTTTTAATTTGTAATTATCTTGCTGATGATTATCGATAATCCCATTTGATCAGATAGAGGAATACAATTTGTTAACATTTCTATCACAACTTGAATGTTCTAAATAAATAATATTGACGACCTCCGTGGTCGAGTAACGTACGCACAGGTTTTCAAGGTGTCACTAGCTCTGAGGTCCCGGGTTCGATCCCCGGACGGGTCAATGTAGAAAGTGACTTTTCTACATTTTCTCGGGTCTGGGTGTTTGTGGTACCGTCGTTGTTTCTGAATTCCATAAAACAAGTGCTTAATAGCTACTTACTTTGGGTTCAGAGTAATGTATGTGTTGTTGTCCGCATTAATTAATTTATTTTATTTAAATAAGCTTGATATAAAACCACCCCTAACGTTGTTGCTATAAGATTATTTATCATCAATAATTCCAGTGTACACGTGTGAGGAAGTGATCCGCGGGCACACGAGCCCCGGCGCCGCTATCTCGCAGCACACTGTTTACTGAAGACCTGACATGTGGCGAAAGTCGGAACAATCGTAATGTGGCCATTAAAGACACGATAATCATACTTATGTAATTAGGTCAAAGATGGTTGTTTGTCTGGAGTTAATAATAGAACAGAAGACTGTGACTTTCGCATCTTTTACTGGTTAACACAGAATCGTATAGAAAGGCTGGTGGTCGTAGCTTAACGATACACATTTCACCAGTAAGGTACTATTTCTAAACACATCGAGGACGAATATCAATGTGAAAACTTTAATTTCAGTTTTGTAAGGAATTAATGGAATTCCACCAGGTCATGGAATTTTCGTCAGTACAAGTGTGTGGCGGCTGGGGCGCTGGGCTGACCCAGTTGGCATGAGTTATCTCCTCACCGGGGCCTGAACCCGCGGTTAAGGACAGAATAACAAACGTTACACGTTCCGCACTATCGGGCCATCCGCACTATCGGTGATAACATCTAAGTGACGTATATCATCGTACGAACTGTCAACAATGCATTTTATTATACCGATATAACTAAAGAGGTATTGACGTAGCTTGGTTTCAACTGGTACATCATTTCATCATGAGTGGTAAGCGACGAAGGGAAAGTATTAACTGGAATATTCTATTTACTGGAAATTAATATATTGAATAAAATATGTTTTCTAAAATAGTTGAGGTGATCTAATATTTTATTGTTCAAAGTTGTACATGACTGGTCATTGATCAGGTATGAAAGCATGTCAGAGGCTCATAAAACGTGCATTTAGGATGTCATCTGTTTACATCTCAAGGCGACTAATCAACAATGTTAATATCTCGAAAGGCGGCGTTACGCAAGGTCATCGAATACTATTGTTGTTGCTCGCCAGATTAGCCGAGCGGAGACCGGCGCGGCGGCGCTTGCGCAAGTGTCGTGTAGTAACGCCGACACGTGTCTGTATTGTTTAGTACGACCATGTGCAAGTGACGAGCTGGTCGAACGAGGACAGTCTTAGCAGTTAGTGATACGATTTGTTACTTGTTTGATTGGATCAATAAGTCGTGATATGGGAAGGGCTTTTAGCCCAAATGAAGATACTGTTATATATGGACGTATCGATCTTTGGAGTATTAGTTACGCAGGGACTATTTTATAAAGTGGCAAATCTTTATAATGCTAGAATCAGACTGCTAAGTTCCGTCCCTACCTGCTACTATCCGTACCAATCTAAATTCGTGGGTCCAAAACATCATTTTTCAGGAAGTTACTCAAAAGTTTCATAAAATAACTTTTGTTACTTTCCAGTCTGTTTCATCTCACTATGATTATGTAGTAAATTAGTAGTCAGGCGAAAACGGAAGTAATAAGTATGACATAACTATCTGCATTTGTGCAATGCACATTAGGTGAGACAAAAGGTCGCTAAGTGAGGAATCACGCTTGTATCACGCTAATTGGACCAGTCCACACAGCGATATTTCAGGCTGCGCTTTACACAGTCCAAGGTCAAAAGTATAGACATCCTCAGATCACTTGCCGTGTCTTTTTTATAGGAAAAGGTGGATTCGACACTCTCTATTTCTTACTTTACAATTCCAATTTTGTTGACTCATGCTTTACGCATGTGCATATCGCAAGGAAGAGCAGTATTGTTAATTATCTTGTTCATTTACGTATCGTTTTGATGTATAATGAAGACGAAGATACATATTATGATTAGTTGTGATCCACGATTTTTCTAGCTTTTTTTGTGTCGTCAAGTCGTAGCCCGAGTTTTAAAAGAAAGGCTAAGAATGCCATCAAATGAAAATCAATACTTTTTAAATCAGCCTGACAATAGTAGAAAATTAGAGGGGTCAAATATACTGCTTCTGCTTAAATATTATGTAAGTGAGAACAATAGCCAGGGAGGTCATTGACCCACGGAGTCATAAGTCAGCGATCTGCAGGTGTATCTGCGAACTGTTTAGTAGTGATATTGTAAACATCGCACGCATATGTTATACAAGTTTGTTTTCACACGGAAAAACAAAGGTAACATGTTATCAATTACCTTCAAGAATAATGGAATCTCGGTATTTATTAGCGGATGTAGTATCTTACAGGTCGTTCATCTTTGATGAATGTCTGCAATGGAATTTTTAAAAGTTTACTGGATTTTGCATAATTCGAAAAAAAAAGTTCAGCTATCTTTTGCAGCAGGTAGATTGTACATAGATATATCTTCGTATAAAAATATTGTTCTTACGTTTGCATATCTTGGTTAAAAGACAACTTCAAATAAAATAATGTCTTAATTACACATATAATTTATAATTTGTGGAATTAGGGCTTAGCCTATATTGGATTTTCCAGCAAACCTCTGTTGTCATATTATGTTCAATTACAAGAAATTGATTACTTTCAGTCATGACTGCATCTAACTCAAACATAGCTTCTTTCTCATCGCCTATAACCGCAGCATTACACAAGTCCCTCTCACAGCCCGCAGACTAAACAGCGCAGGTAGTGTAATGAGAGCCTCCGCGCCTCCGCGCCGGCGATGCTGCCTGAGGTTATGATAACACGCAGCTTGTTGTGTCTGCCGCGCTGCTGTGCCTACGCGACCTCTGATAGGTGACTCACAGGACTAATATCTAATCTGATATAATGCCGACACGAGAACTAAAACGGATTTCTCATCTTATAAGAAAAAAGAAAACCGGGTACATTTATGTTTCTGATAGGAAGAGGCCGAATTTATTTAGAATTAAAGAGAATTTCGTGACAGAGCAGTTCTCAACTCTATACAGAGATGGAATTTTCACCACCATGAGATTTGCGAGAGATTTTTGGCATACATATGTAACCAACCAATGGCATCCTCTCATGGCACCTCTCGTTACACCAGAAAAATGTATGAACATATCTGGCCTCCGGTGGCTGTGGTCGATGGCCCGTTTGAAGCGAGCCAGCTGTTTTATACTTTACTCCTGGATAACTAATTCTCTTACCCTCTGACTCTGTCTAACTTCGCCAGTGGCAATACCGGAGCAGGGCAGCATTCAGTTTTTCGTCCCTCACATAATATCACTAGTATCCATATTTGTTGTTTGCAGAGTATTTAAGGCAAATCTTCACGCCTCGAGCCATGTGTTCTTTAAATAACGTGACATTTCTAGTTACGTAATTGTTTACATTGGACACTCAAACTATCGTCACCCACCTTAAGTGGTGCTAATTAACAACTGGCCCCTGACCCTCCGATAACTTATTATTGGCAATCAATGCACTGATAGTCTTATTTGCTATTATTGTGATGACTATTTGAAAGGATAATTTATTATTCCCCATGAATATGAACGCTTGGTACAGTCCTGATATACCTATTTATCTACTTACATCCTACGTCTGAGACTCTCTCAAACTTAAAATGATTTAATTGATAGTAGGTTCCGCATTACCTAATCATAACAATAGTATCGTTCCGGGTAGCAACAGCAGTGGCGGGTCAGCTGATAATGTTATCAGTGCGGCTTATCTCGCGAGATATTCGCTGCGCTTAATTACCGCCTGATCACTTATCACTTCCAAATGCAACGCAATGGGTCATGTGGAAACCAAAATATTCCAAAATTATCGCAACTTTTTTGGGAGGAAAAGTTTATTTTATAAACATCATAAATAAGATGCACTGATCACGGTAAAAAAAGTATGGCACGCAATTTATATAAAGCAAAATAGTATAGTTAATGCCACATGACTAGCCTCTAAGGCTCTTTCAAAACAATCTTGTAATTTTATAAGATGTAATATTTTGTGCTTTAAATGGCTCCTAGGCTAGGCTTCGAAAAAATCTAGCCAGCTGAGATCCTTCTAATACACCGGTTATAGTGGTAATAAAACACGATTACATCAATAAACCGTGTTCACACATTTCCTATACTCGATATAGATAAGTTTCAGCTCAAGGTCACTTCCACGTGTGGTTCCGCCGACACGTGTCGTGCTGCATTTCATCTTTACTTTATACTAGTTACGCCTTGCGGTTTCGGTCGCTACATAATTAAATTATTTATAACTGGCTTCTCACGCTCGCACTATTAATACCTTTTTTCGTTCCTAAAGGTCGTAAATCAATTCAAATCTTTATTTTGTAACGTGATAGAAGCTAAAAGTATCCTTCATCAAGAGCTAGGCTATTAATTTCTAAAATAATTACTTGTCTCCGACTTTTGTTTTTAAACATTATCTTGTATAAACAATTAAACTTTTCAGTTTGATTATTTTTGCTGTAAATACCTATTTACCGACACACAGACTAACTGTGACTTACTGACATCGCTCCGATAAAACATAGCTTTGACGACAGTAACATACCTCTGGCATATACTGCCGAACAAGGAAATATAGCCTGTATTACAATGAGTTAGAGCATATAATTGTACGTGTGGACTAGGCCACGCTGCATTGTTTATATTTATACTGATTTTGGGTTACTTTTGTAATCCTTCACCTGTGTAATCTGTACAACTATTAAGATAGTTTACTATCAGACAAAAATAAGTCGCATTTCATTGTCACTATATCTGGCATGTTTTGTTTTTTATATCAGGTTTAACCCAGCGATAGCTCGGTAAGGGTAGGCAGGCAACGTCAGGTGACACACAAGTCTGACTGATAGCAAGGAGGCTGTGTTATGATGTTTACTGTAAGTTATTTTTGTTTATAATTAGCTTCGCGGTAGGTTACGGGGTAAAAGATAATACCCTCAAAAAGGGTTACATGTAATTCAAGGGAAAGATTTATAAAAAAAATAAATTAATGTAAAATGGTCCGTAGAAAGGTTTTTGTAACATTTCTGTTGTAAAGTGGGCTGAGTAAACATTAATTTAAACGTTTAAATTTAACTTCTTTGAAAGAGATTTCAGTAATATTATATGGAAATCTACACCATCATTAACGATCTGAGCGTTTTTCTGGGAAACTTGTTGTTTGTGAAGTCGGTTTGAGTGGGCGTTACGGGAATCATATACAAAAACATTGTCAGAACATTATAATAAGCGAATCATTTCCATGAATATGAATGAAAAATGAATTCCGTTTATAAACCTTAAATAGGTTAAATGTATCTCAAAATATGTTTTTAATGCTATTCCGTCAAATGCCAGCGGCGTTACTGGAATTAATAAATACGAGTTTAAGTGATAAATAACCCCACGTCTATAAATATAAAATAATGATATTCTATTGAAAAACAGATGTGACTGTCTTAATTAATTTAATTTACCGGTTATGGGGTAGAGCCGCATTAGCAATCCCCTGTATGTTTACGGGAGCTCTTTCACTACCTACCACAGAAACACTGATTACGTCTTGAAGTTGTAAAAAAGTCCCCGTTATCTCCGCCGAAACATTGCGATAAAGCGCATCGTTTTTGGCGCGTCTCTACGTCAATGCTCTATGGTCAAGGTAAAGCAATAGCCTGAATAACTTATATCCGTGGACATCCGTAGACGACGAGACACTGTGGCGCAGTGAGTCAGTGTTTAGTTTCCGTTTACAAGGTCGGAGTTCGAATCATCTAAAAGTACAGTTTGATTTTGATTACTCATATGAAGTCAATTTTTTTATGGATATATTAATCTGAACGAGTAGAAATTTTAAGTTTTAGAATCAAAGCTAATTCAAACTATAAAGTAAAAAAAATCATAGATATTTTAGAATTTGCCCTAAAAGGCTAGTTAGAATATGCAAATCATATACAAACCACCCTTTTATTCTTAAAAGACATATGGACTCATATCCCATGATGACTAACTACCCAGTAATTAAATATGACCTAATTAGTATATAATTATGCAACGGTAGGCATAATTCTACGCGCCGTGAAATTACGTGTCTTAATAAAAATCTGTGTTATCTTATCATACTACGTGCTTAACTGAAGTTTGCTGTAATGAACTAATACTAAAACAATGTAGACAAACGTGTTATAATCTGGTAAAATCATTGATTTCTGATCGTACTTATCAAGGCTTTACTATTATCGTTTTTTCTTATTTCCATTTTTAAGTGGAAACCTTTGAATTTACTTTAATATCTACACGAGTCTACTTCCTAAACATTCTGTAGGACTCAATTTTATTTCAGGTAGTTATTAGTATTTTTTTCTTTCCGCCTCTCTCTTGAATTCTATTTCACATAACAATTGCCATCGAACAAGAGACAAAAAGGGAACGAAATTCAACATAATAGAGCGCAAACAAAAAACCCATCCTTCACCAGTTCGACAACGGCACAACAAACTATATAGGAACAAGACGTCAGGCAACACACAACGGTTTTATTTCTATTACCCAATAAAGACGATAACAATAATCAAGGTCCTCAGGAAGGCCAGCCACCACGAACAGCACCAGGTCACGAACAGGACACACAGCCGCCAGGACCGACACCGCCTACTTACAACCCGCTTCATCTTGCACTGCACCAGCGGCGACCTCATGATGTTCAGGAACTCCAGGATACTGCTAGCCATCGTGAGTCACAGCCACCTGTCCCTGGAACCTCGTCAACTCATCCTGCGATGATCCTGCAAGGAGGCAGGTTCAGAGGTACCGGAAGGCGCTAGCCCAGGGTACACGGCCCTATTGACTTACTTCGCCGCAGGCTGCACCACGCGCAGGCGCACAGATAACACCGATACACTCTGTTTTTTCAGGTCACTTGGTAATTGATTACATATTGTTTTATAATTTATATTATGTAATTGTTTTGTTATCTCGGGATATTCAACAAGTAGGTTTTAAGCGGATTGGACACGAACATGTGCAATGTTTTATTGACTTATTTACACATACATATTGGTTATCTATATTGGTCAAATGTGCATGGAATTTTTCTGCAATTTAATTGCGGAAAAAGCATGATTTGGCGAGACTGCTGGGACTCAGATAAGGGTCTATAATTTACTTGCTATTTTGTTCGTTGTAATAACCATGCAGTTAATAGTATTTTACAAAGATACATAATGATTTTTAACACTATTAACAAGATCATACCCGTGTCTGAAGCTTCATCGGTAGACCATACTGTTATTTACCTGCAAAAAAAAAGGAATGATTAATTAAACATACAAGATGCAATAATAGACAAGTTCGGTAGTCATGTGTGAAGTCAGAACAGGTGGCAACACCCGAGGATTGAAGAATTCCTCAAGACATAAGTAACCATCATAAACAGAAGGTCAACTCTATGGTGACCGAAATAAATGATAACATGTAGAATATGTTACGCAACTAAGAACTGGTTTTAGAGTAAGTGCGGAACGTGTCAATTTGTTCGGATATCATTTAAGACGAGAACATTCTCAAGGATACCACTAACGTCACAAAAACCCAACCTCAAAAAATAAGTTTTTCCTATTCTAATGTACTACTTGATTTTGAATTATAGTATTGAATATATTTGAATGAATATTTATTATTTAATAAATAGACGTTTGAGGCGGATCAAGTAAATTAAAAGTTAAATCTTCTACAATTAGATTTGACATTTCATGAGGGTCTGTTTGTTATTGCTTGCGCGAAAGCAAAATTCTCAGAACGTGAAAATAACGGTGGAAATTTTCGGAGTATAATTATGGTGTGTTTTTGCTTTCCTACGTTTTGAATAAATTCTAAGAAAACGTATTTTTATTGGTTTCTTAGGTTTACGCGAATGTTAGACATTGAAATAAAACTACTTTTTACGGATTTTTTCGCGCAGGTATCATGGTCACGGGCAGTCTGCCCGTGACCATGATACCTGCAAAGGTGTCGAAACGTCGGGACCTAAAATCTAAATACAAACCGCGAAAAAATCCGTAAAAAGTAGTTTTATTTCAACGTATTTTTAATTATTAAAATAAGGCGAAAAATAGCCCAGTTTCATTCCTGGTAGGAAACCTTTTCAAGCTTATATGTTACTAGGTAAATGATTTAGGAAAAGGTTGTTGTTACCTGTAAATATTAATTTGTTTAACATGCAAGCGTACAGCTTGAATGGCTCTTAGTAGGATTTTCTAGTAAACACGTAATAAATAGCTAATTATAAACAATACTGAATAGACGATAAATCCTTACGAGGCAATGTCTATTCAGTATTTAAGTCTGAACAATATTAGTTGTACTAATGAGCACATTAATGTTTCTACTAGGTTTTGCCTTGGACCCAAACTTACTGTATATTACATACCTACTTAAGTTTCTGATCTTAGTTGATATTGTCAGAGATGAGCATATTTCCATAACAAACATTGATTGATTTCTTTAGAAAAATGGTAAATACTAGGTATAAATAACATTTTGGGAGTTACTACTTGAAATAGGACAAATTGAGCAAATGTCTGGAAGGAAGACAGCTCGGGCTTACAGATGAAGATGCTTACCAGCAAAGTGAATAGCACCGAGCAGTTTAAGAAGGCCGACCTGACGGAATGAGCCAAGGACAAAAACGTAGAGAAACTATTTACAGCTTACAAAGTTTTCTAGTATTATTGCAAAACTGCAACCAATTCGCCCATTGAGTAGTGCCGGTAGAGTCCAACGACTGAATACATGATATTTTCATTACAAAGAGAAAGTATTGTTTGAGGATTCAAGTCGCATTCTGCGCTTTGTGTTAGTTGACCTATATTCTATGCACTTGATATTGTTGCTCGACTTCACTGAAGTAATCACGTTAGTAACTCAAATATATAACAATCCAAATTATCAGTGAGTTAGAAGAAAACTGACTCACTTTCCCTTTTTTTTTAATTCTTAAAATCATGTTTTTTTTTATAGTTTGAATCTTCAATCACAAATCCTAAAGAGAATCGCGCTGCAATCTCATAATTAATACTTACACTCTTATGGAAATAAGTAATTTTACTTTCTTTAGTTATCTAGATACTTTGTGTTACTTATAATTCTAAAACAACAACTTTTGTTTACGTTTCGTAAATTTTAGATATTTACTTTTATAGCGACCTGCGGGGAAATGTATATATATATTTAGAAATGCGCTATAAATAAATCATTTCTTTCGCATCCAAAAATATCTAAGTGACAATGATGAATGTGATACGAATATAACTTTACAAATTCAATAATAGAAATATTTGGGGTTTATAGGAATGTAAGGCAACGAAATGAGACTTGATGTAGGTAAGCATGATCCCTGCATAGGCATTAAAATGTCCTGGAAATAATAGTCCGTGCGAAATAACTTTACAATCTAGTTATAAAATTGTATTTCAAAGTTGAAGTAGTTATTAATTTAGTGTTTGAGATTATAAAGAACGTGTTACAGTATAGTTCGTAGCGAAGGCGACACGTTCCCGACCGACACGTGTCCGACACAGCCTTGCTATTTATGGAGGACTCAAACTTTCCAGCTAATTATGCTGCGATGCAGTGCTACAATACTGCTTTTCAAGAATAAGTTCATAAAGTAACTAGAGCAACATTAAGAGGAACTTCTTTGTGATAAGAGTATGAAAACTTTCGATGGAAGTTTTTGCTTGTTTAACTTCTATACTGCTACAAAGATATTTCAGTAAATTGTTTTCTTAATAGTTATCTCAAGTATAGGGCAATCGCCAGTAGGACAAATGGTAGAAAATAAAATTTCCACCGATTATAGGTGCAGAAATAAAAATTTAAGGTATTTTTTTTTATCTTTGATGTTGAGGATTAAATATATAGGAAAAGAAGTCATAAGATCTAACTTTTTAAAATAAATATATATTAAATTAATAAAATTCTGAAGAGCGTGTAGCATGAAACTTTTGGAAAAAATAAATAAGTAAGTACTTTGTTTAGTTAATTGCTATATACCTAAGCTTAAGCTTACATAAACAGCTTGGCTCAAACAAAACATAATGGTCTTTTTTATTGGAAATGATCGGAGCCGTTATCCTGGGCGCAGGCTTCGACTGCTGTCTGCTTCAGCTTACTTTCACGAACATATTGGTATGTTATATGTAGCTTTTTTATTAACTCCTGTTATTAATAGCTATCCTAGAGAAGGCAGTATCTCCATGTTTGAGCACAGCCAGCGGCAGTGCCAGCGTCCAACGCCGGCTCCTCATATATAGGCGCTGCGGGCGCGCGCCGGCAGTGTGGCGTGCGACCCCGAGCCGACATGACGCTTCTGTGCACGCTCGTCTGCTTGCTCTACGGTGAGTGATACGAGTGTTACGACAAACTTCGCCAAGTGATATTCTGTGGTGCTTTTTACGTGTTTCGTTTTTAAGTTCTTATATGATTTCGGTTTTGAGTTATTTTTTTATCTACACGGAATTTAATTTTTAAATTATATTATAATTTGTTAGTTATTATTTTTTTGGAATTTATAGTTAATCTTCTTTAATCGTGAGAATTTACAACGAAGAATAATATTCGACCACTTGTAAAAAAAAACAATATTTTAACTACTATAATGTGAAGACTACCTACTTTTGCTATTATCTAAAAGATTACGTCTGATAATTGTCAGAAAAAAATGGTGAACAAGTGCAACTATTGATTTAATCTGTAAGACCGAATGGCGCTTTAGTTACAAGGTCTGAACAAGTCTCGGGTTCGATTCCTTTACAAAACAATTTTTTAACAATTTTTTTTCATAATTCTTGCATTGAGTTCAGGTGTAGTTCTATTAAATATAGATAAAAAAATATTCTAAAAAGTTATCTTAGCGTTTAGTTTATTTTATCAAACTACAAGTATTAAAACTATCTTATCAAGATATTATCTTTAGGCCTGATGTTGTCATAACCGTAACGAGCTTCAGACATAACTCGATATTTTACAGAGTTCATAAAAAATCTTAAACTTTAGGTTATATGGAAATTAATTATTTAGCTAACTAAAGAACAAAAATGTGTTCCACCCTTTGGGTTTGATTTCCGCGCACTAAATAATATTAGTGACCCCAAAACTTTTTTATCATTAAAAACAAAAACACTTCTAAACTAATCTATTAAAAAATATCTATAGAAATCTACTAAAACTTTATATTATGCACGTGGTCACCGTGCATCTGTCATATGATATATGACACCTCGACCTCGGGTGACCTCTCATCAAAATCAAGCAATCCAGCAAATTGATTACTGAACCAAAACAACTGATATGATAATTAATAAGTGTGTGACGTCACGTGCCGGTCAACGCAGACCGAAGCGCACGCCTTCAGTACAGTCAGCCGCAGAATATTTGTAACCCTAAGACAGTTATATCACCTTTATGTCAGACCACTAGCTTTAGTCGCGTCTCTGCCTATGTGATATTGGTTATCGCGGCAAAAGTACCCTATGTTCTTTCTTAGTGTTTAGGTTGACTACAAACCAAATTTTAACTAAATCGGTTATATGGTTTAATTGCTAGATAGACGGATATTACTTTCGCATTTATAATAGTAGTGGTCGAGGTTATAGATTTCTTGTTACCAAGCAAATGACGCCCACTGTACTGATAACATGTCATTAAATAAACTAAACATTAATTATAGGTAGAGATATATATAAAAGTGTTATCTCTTTACACGTGTCAAAAATGCACTTGTCCAGGGTTCAAGTCTTGTTTAGAAAAAGCTGAAGATTTATTTATTTATTCAACTGTCTATACGTTTCATTTAATGTTTATATTTTGAATTTATTTTCGCCTAAATCTACACAAAAATAAAATATGAACGTAAAGTTAGTATGGTAAACAGTTACCTTATGATATAGTCAAAAAACATATATTTCATAGGTTATTTTTTTAACACTATTTCAATATCAAGAATAACCATGATATTCAATTAAGCTTACTTTGTTCTTAAGATTTAATTTAGAATATTTTTATTTCCATAAAATTATTTTAGAACTAATAAAACCAAGCAAAATATAAATGTAGCTAAATTAGTATCATTTTGGTTACAAAAAGTCGTTTTATTCATTATTTTTGAACTTGTTTTACACATTTGAATAACATAGAGGCAGCTAATAATTTTATAAATACTTCAAACAAAATATTGTAATTTATATTAATCAGTATTTAATACGTTGCAAAATTGAATAAGTTACAAAATACTGCCGATGAAGAAAATAGAATACATACAGTTCACTACAAAAAGATGGTTTCGTAGCCACCGTAGCACGTGCTACGAGGGCCTACGAGCTACGACATCACTATATTGCGTTGCTTGTTATACGATTCACGTTTATTATTATATCAATGGGTTTAATGTAAGGTTACTTACTGTAAGCTATTATAATTAAAAGAAGCATATTTTGATAGGTATAAGGAATATGATTAATTTACCGATGCTACGAACAAAAAGATAAATGCGTATTTATTTATTTAAATAGGTTTGCATCAAATGCAAAATCGTATCGAACAATGTGATATGTAGGTTAAAAATAAGAAAAATTTAGGAATTCAAAATGTTTTAAAGACAGACACAAGATTTACAAGAGTAAATATGAAAATCCTACTTGTAAAACTCGCGCTTGTAACTGGGTTTTTAATTTTTATTATTGATGTAAAACTATTGCCCTACTGGGTCCATAATTGTACCTATCTTATAAATGTAACACCTGTATTTAACACTATGGAATGCTATAATAAAGAATTGAGAATTGAGTATTAATTGCCATCGACTTTAGAAGAAGATGTATTTTAAAACACAGGTGTTTCTTTTTAATAAATCAATATAATTAGCAGTTAACAGCTGGTTAAAGTATTAAAATGATTAAGATCTTGTTTGCAAAGCAATATTTACATTTAACACATTTCCCGTAGAATACGCATTTTCTTTATATTCTTAATACGACTGCCTTTATATTTACTAGACCTAGGCCAATGTTACTGCTCACTATATTTATTATTTTAAGGCTACTCGAGCAGTCATGTTGTTGTGCAAATTGACAGTAGATAAATAATGGGATTATAAACAGAGCCACAATTTTTTTTGTTAACCACTGGATCAAACTTCTAATTTAATTACTAGTCAACGGGAAAATAAGTAAGCCTTAATAAATACAGACATAAATATACGATTTTTTTGATTTTAAAAATAATAATTTATGCAGAATATTTATTATCTAATAGCCGTTTTATGTTAGTCATAAAAATATAATGCACCAGAAACCAACAGAAATAAATAACGTGTTATGATTGAACCCGGAACCTTACTCTATTCGACCACAAATCCAGTGGGCTACTATTGCGTTTCCAAAATAATTTGCAATACATTAAAAATGTGTGGACTAATTAACATTCCACAAATAAATTACAAGCAGCCATTTTTTATAAATAAAAAACCAAAAAAGTATGTTCCTGTTTGATTAAAATAAAAATAAATCTTTAAGACATGCGTAACGATAAAGAAACAAGTTTGTAAGTGGCGTAAAAACCCGCCTATTTTAATATCCGAGTCATTGAACTTGTCATAATATAGCAATCTGGATTATTATACATTTCCGTATTTTTAAATAATATTTATGTTTTTTACGATTTTTTTTTGGCATGTAAATAGCAAATGCGTGAACGAAACAAGTCTAAGCCTGTTTACATAACAAATGATTGTGTGTCGAGAGTCTGAGCTCTTTGAGCAGAAAGCCAAGTAGATAACCACTGCGCCAAGTCTTATTTATCAAACCTTAAACAGCCACTTCACACTTGGTGCCTTATGATTTTATGCATCGGAGAGGCAGACGTCTAGAGACTTTTTGGTGGACAACAATGCTATTTATAACATCGGCATCGTATAAAAAAGGAAGACAAATAGTGTTTCATATTAGTTTTTCATAAACAATTAGTTTACCTACTCAAAGCAAACAATTCTGTTCGCTAATAAACGCGTCAGCTTGTAACAGTAATCTTTCGTTTACACTTCGACGCTCAAATAGACGATTACGGTTTGAGTGTGGGACACTAGTTAC
This sequence comes from Autographa gamma, assembly GCA_905146925.1. Lineage (NCBI taxonomy): Eukaryota > Metazoa > Arthropoda > Insecta > Lepidoptera > Noctuidae > Autographa > Autographa gamma. Next base: position 508,878 of record LR989868.1, on the reverse strand, counting down.
GTATATGTGTCTCTCACTTGTGTGGTGTAAAGGTAGCTTAATACTGCCAGACGTGCAGCCGTGCAGACGGTCTACAGCGATACAGTTAGGAGTTACACGTGGTGGCCATAGCCTGAAGGTCACGCGGCCAGTAAGACGGCCGGTCTCACAAAAACCTGACGCCGAGACACGGAACACTGTCATAATCGTTACTATGTCTTTATGATACTTTAATTATGCTGTAATTATGTAGTTGAATTCAAATCAGATTAGATTTAGAATATCAATTCTGAAATAATTCAAAAATAAGTCAAGCCATATTTACAACTAATAATTTGGATTACCAATTGCACTAATGGACCAAATACAATACTCAAGTTTTAAACATGAAACATGATATAAAAATCTTTAAAGATAAGGGACTGACCAGGCATTGATGACTATAGTCAAAGCCTAACATTTCCAGAATTGCATAACACATTGACACAAAACCAATCAATCGTTCTGTTAGTGATAAATCTTCAAGAGTTTCTTGTGAAGTATCCTTGCGTTGTGGCGGCTGACCTCTAGACAGGCGGTAGACTGCTCCATAGCACTAGCCTACATATAGCGTGCCGACTGACGCGGGGAATACTAACGAGTTTCGGTGGCCGCCGAATATGCACCAGCGATACACTTCCGCGGGTGCACCGCTACCGGTTTGATGCCTGGTGAGGTAAGATGTGAATGGCGGGATTTTAGATATTTATTTGGGCCGGAATATCTTGCACATATTGTGCTTACATGAATTATAAAGTTTGCTTGAACTAGACTTATTTCAAAGACAAATTTATTGTCATTAAATCCTTGAAAAGTGCACTTTTATGCATTCCTAATTCGTTCTCTGCTCTAAAGTAGCCAAGCCAGTAGCAAATAAATCATAGTTTTAATTTTGTTATTAATTAATTGAATTTTGTGCAATGAAGTACAATTTGGACAGCTTTATATATGAACCTTATTATTCAATCTGTCTTGTATACTCATAGCTACATTAACAAATGTGACATTACATAACTTTATTCATTCTTAATTTACATACGAAGCTATTTTTAATATTTAGTTACGACAAGGTGAACACACAAAAAATATCATTAACAAAAACTGGTTGCCTAGCAACCGTTTGTATCAATTAAACAAACAATATATCTATTTACTTGACAGCATCACACCTACATAGCTACACTGGTTTACCAAAAAAGATGATATTATTACTATATTGGGTGTTTGTGGTACCTTCGTTGTTTACGAATTCCATAACACAAGTGCTTAATAGCTACTTACTTTGGGTTCAGAGCAATGTATGTGATGTTGTCCACATTTATTTATTTATTTATTTATTTGTGTAATCTTTAATTAATCGCGAACTTATATTAAGGCGTTTTGTTTATACATATTAAGATTGCGATTACGACTGATACTAATTAAATGCTTATGATTATTAGAAGAGGCATGGTATCAAAAATCTATTTTCTAACTTACGACAATGGTCGTAATGCTGAATAGGAACCTCGGTGGTATAATAATATAGGTCCTACGTAAGATGGGCACAAGTCTTTAAAAGCGACAACATGGGTTTATTGGATGATTTATGATATGATGGTGTCGATTAAAGTAGTTTAAACAATGTTTGTGTGTTGGTTACAGTTTGCGCGGCGCACGCGCTGCCGTGGTCGCCGTGCCCTGCGCAGGCTCCGCTCGCACGCATCGACTCCGGCCGGCTGTGCGGCGCGCGCCTGCTGACCGACGACGGCGTCGCCTACGCCAGCTTCCGAGGAGTGCCCTACGCCAAGCAACCCGTTGGAGAACTGAGATTCAAGGTACTGTATTACCATGTATTGTGTGATGAGGAGGTCAGATAGCTAGTAGCTTTGTAAAAACAGGATGCAACTGATAACAGCGACACTGAACTCCGGCGAAAACTCGCAGAGATTAAAAGACTAGACAAAAAAGATAGACAATTGTCTTCCATTCATATTGTAATTGCTATCCGAACAAATCCCTGTAATCGCCTCTTATTAGGCACCTATATAACCACAGTATCACGTATTAGTTATTAATTAAATTAACTAACCAAATATCTTATTCCATGTTCCAGGAACTAGAGCCAGCAGAACCTTGGGATTGTTTAGACGCAAGAAATGAGGGTCCCATCTGTTTCCAAACGGACGTGCTGTACGGGAAGCTGATGCAGCCGCAGGGTGAGAAGGACGCGAGCGTCGGCGACAAGCCTCAGTGCAGGGGCGAGGAGGCTTGCATCCACGCCAACATCCACGTGCCGCTGGAGTACCTGCCGCCAGTCTACCGCGAGCTGGCGCGGGAGCTGGAGCCTCCGCACCCAGGCAAGGCGGCTCCTGGTCTGCCGGTGCTGGTGTTCGTGCACGGCGGAGGCTTCGCTTTCGGCTCCGGGGATGCCGATGTCTACGGCCCCGAGTACCTCGTCAGCAAGAATGTTATTGTCATCACGTTTAACTACAGGTAACTTTTCATCCGAATCTTTAATAAATGCTTATAGCTAATATTGAGCACAAACTCGAAAAAAATATTAGGGCAATACATACATATGTATTAGCTTCGTATGTACTAATGTAAATCACGAGCTCTACTAAAACACGAAAATCAAGAGATTTCTTACTGCAGATGCCAAAATTTTATCCTCTAATATAATAGATATTGATTGGTTTATCATTTCAGATTAAATGTGTTTGGCTTCCTGTCTCTGAACACAACCGAGATCCCTGGCAACGCTGGTCTCCGGGACATGGTGACGCTGCTGCGCTGGGTGAAGCGGAACGCGGAGGCCTTCGGCGGAGACCCCGATGACGTCACGATAGCGGGCCACAGCGCAGGCGCCGCCGCGGCGCATCTATTAGTGCTGTCCAAAGCTACTAAAGGATTATTCAAAAGGTACGCGTTTACTATTGTTTCGAAGCTAATTAGCCGCTTTATAAGGAGCGTCTGCTATTCTATATGGACTGTGAGTTTATTTGTTCTAGTCAGCATAGTAACAGGCTGCCCAAACATGATTATTCATGGCTTAAAATACAATGCTCATAGAGATATGCTTTATTATCATTGTATATAGACATACATTTAAATGTATAACTCTATTTATAAATGTCTTTGGTACTCTTTCTGCCCAGCATATTCTCAGAATATATACTTATGGCATGTATTAATTGAAGCAGGCCCTATTTATGGAAATATGGTCTTACTTATTTAACACACGTGCTCGTTCATTAGAACTTATTGAATAACCACAAATACAGACATACCGTATTCCAGAAATTCATCAAATAAATCTAAAATTATGTATTTTATCGCATTCCAGGGCAATATTGATGAGTGGAACTGCAACGAGCGGCTTCTACAGTCCCTCTCCAGTGTTCGCGCAGTTTGTCTCCAAGCAACTGCTGACGGTGCTGGGCATCGCCGCCACTGACCCCGAGGACGTCCAGCGCCAGCTCACCGAGCTGCCCGCCGAGAAGCTGTGCGAGGCCAACAGCATCCTGCTCGAGAACATCGGCCTCACCACCTTCACGCCCACTGTGGAGTCACCGCTGCCCGGCGTCGAAACCATAGTGGACGACTACCCAGACGTCCTGGTAGCCAATGGACGTGCCAAAGACATCCCACTACTGATCGGATATACCAGCAATGAATGCGAAACCTTCCGCAACCGATTGGAGAGCATCGACCTCGTCGAGAAAATCAAACAGCAACCAGCGATCATAGTACCACCTAAAACTCTGTTCATGACTCCGCCAGAGTTACTTATCGACCTGTCGAAGAAACTGGATAGGAAGTACTACAATGGTACAATAAGCATCGATAACTTCATCCAGTCTTGTTCGGATGGCTTCTACGAGTATGCTGCGCTCAAGTTGACGGAGGAACGGGCGGCGGTCGGCGGAGCTCCCGTGTTCCTGTACCAGTTCTCGTACGAAAGCCCGAGCAGCGTGGTGAAGCAGGAGATGGGCGCTAACTACAAGGGAGTCGGCCACATTGAGGACCTCACTTATGTGTTCAAAGTGAACTCAGTAGTGGGCACGCCGGGCTCCATACCACCCACACCTAATGATATCGATATGAAGAACTTGATGACTGATTTCGTAGTTAACTTCATGACTTGCAGGTAATTATTGTTTGCCCACTCTTATTCAGTAATTCAATGTGACTTTTATTTTAAACAATTAAAATCAATTTGCAATATTAATATTGATTAGCTTGCAGTTATCTTTATCAAATATTTTTGATAGCAAAACAATGTATGTAATGCTAAATTAATGTACCATCATTTAATTACAGCAAACCAATCTGCGAAGAAGAGAACTCCCTATGGCCGGCAGAGACTGGAAGACAATACGAAGACATAGAATCTCCTACGGTCTACCAGATCAAGGCGCTCTCGCCGAGGCAGCAGGAGATCATCAAATTCTTCGACAGTTTAAATGGAAAGACCGGCGTGAAATAAAAGACCTGGCGACAGCGGTGGATGTAAAATACTTGACAGTGGCAGAATTAGTGAACAGTGGCTTGAGTCCTGAGGGCAAATGGTTTTGGTTGTAAGTATGTTTCTGATCACGGGAACACAGACAGTTCGGAATGTGGATGCGTTTTATACATTTACTTAAGTTTTGTCATAATTTATTTATAAGTTCTGATTGTCCAACTCTAGTCCATAACTGATGTTATTTCTTGCCAACTTTGGTTCTGATTTTTCAGACTTGGCTCGGACTAAAATTTTGAATGTTAATGATTGATTTCCAAAAGTGTATGTTGCACATACATAGTAATCAAGTAAAGACAAAAATATATTGATTTAATAATTGAAAATAACTTAATTGTTTGAAACCAATTTGGATATGATAAAGGGCCTTTATACTTATTAAACTTAAAATCTTGAACAGCAATCTTGCAGATTGAGATGAGGTTGTGTTGTTTAGAATATGTTTAGATCTACTGTTAGCAACACGTGTGTTTATGAGTTTGTGTTTTCACCGCACTGAAGCAAATATGAGAAACTATGGTACTTTGTTCTTTAAGCTAGTTTTAGTTGGATTTTTGCGAGATTTTTAGTTTTTAATATTGTATGCAGTTAAGCCTTTAATGGCGTAACTTGGACTTGTAATAAACGTTAACCTAAAGAGGGCCTAAAGCTCCACAAAATTGAAGTCCGCCCACAACAATTTTAACTTTTAAGATATTTTAAGTAATATTAGTTTGTATGGAATTTTTGAGTTCACGCAGCACTGAGCCATGTTAGAAGTTATGGGGATACAACTAGAAAGCGATGCTTGTGTCCCTTTTAGCTAGATCATCTTTAAGATTTTGATGGTTGTTATATGAAATTAAAATAGTCATATCAATAATAATATGTATTTTCAAATTCTTAGATGACTTGAAAGCGCTGTATAATTTCTTTCCATTGCGTTGTATTTAGTTAGACACGTGCCTCGTGAACTAGGAATTCTAGATGCGTAATTAAGCGACTGATGTAACGTATTATTATTTGAGTATACATAGTTAAGTTCATTGCGTTTGTAAATATTACACTTTCTAATGTCATTTTTACATTCCCGCACAATGACGGAGTCGAGTACAATGCTAGCGATCGTGTGGCGTTATATTGAATGTTTTAAATAAAATAATTCAACGGATGTCGACATTTTATTTCTATTCAGTGCTGTTGCATGACTATTTGGGATGTTTAGGGTTTCTGCCCAATGTTTTTTTGTTTAGACGAAATCGTTTTGTATCAAATATTCCCTTTCTGCAACTGAAGAATATCTGACCATATATTAGGATTTAAAATTAGGCAAGGGGTTGAACAAATAATCTACCCTATTTTTCTATTAAATTACGTACAAATAGTTAGACCTATTGGACGCTAATCTGCACAAAGGTAGATATTTTAAGATGAATAAATCTGGTCTTATAAAAGTCAAAACTAATTGTATGCATACACGTTGTTTGTACATGCTCAAACGAAAAAATATCATAGAGTGGCATAAATACTATTCGCTATAGTAAGCACAGACCCTAAGCAGAACCATTGGTGCAGACAACAGCGACTGACACTGATACTGTTTAGTGCAACTGTGGCCAGAGACCATACACTATTACTAAAATACTCAATGTACAAATAAATTGAGAACAACTGTGATCTGCATGATAGTCAAATTGCAGATTATTATATTACTTTTTAAGTGGAAACAATACTTATAGAAGTACAAAAGAAAAGGAATATAAGTATCGAAATAAAGTTAAGAAGACTTAAGAAAAGAAGCAGTATTATATATTGGAAAAAAAAAAATCGGGAAAGTAGTAAACTATCCCTTTGTCTAGTAATCCCTTATCCAAAGTAATGTTAAGTTTGAAAGTGGTGACGTTCCTGCACATGGTGATGGTGACGCGACAGCACGTGCTCAGCATCGCGCAGGGCCTGATGCGCGGCGTGGCGAGGGACGGGCACGTGTCCTACACAGGGATACCCTACGCCAACATAACTAGCACTACTGGCCGGTTTACGGTGAGTTTGTTAATGATATCCACATTTAAGTATAGAACGTTTACTCATAACATAGAATACTGAAGCCATCAAAGGACGCACAAGAGAGCTGACCACCATGGTTCCTCTGCAAGTGATATTCGGTAGCAGTCACCATAGCAGAAATCGGCTGGGAAGTATATGTGTATGTCACCGGAAAATAACAAGAACCGTAAGTTTATAAATTTCCTAGGAAATTGTGTTACGGTTCTTGTTATTTTCTGGGACATATACATATATTTAAGTATTTATAGAATTCATTAATTACCAACTTATACAAAGAGGTAGAACATGACCTTAAAAGTAGTCTACAAAAGATTGGATAATTGCTATGAGGTTTTTGTAAAATCCTACTTTCTCAAATACGCACAAATATATGGCTTTTTAGGGCTTGAACAAATACTTGTCAGATAAATGTACCTAGTGTCTATTGGATGTCTAGAGGAAGAGGGGTTATAAGACTTCCGCAATTTATACCAATCTCTGTCTTTCATCATTTCTGCTCACACATACCGCGGAGCATAGTTAGTTACAGATGAATTGAACTAACTCTGAATTATTATTACGTGCCTCGTGTTGACGCACTTTATTGTGACACAACACGCCGCGACACAGTACTAAAACCCTGGCAATAATATAATAAATTCCAGAGAGCTGGGATTGCTCCTCTCTGGCCCGGCATCAGGGAGTCTAGAGCGACGACCTGTACATCGACCTCGGAAGCCGCAGACTGCTTGCTTCTGGACGTGCACGCTCCATCAGCGGTGGGAGCCAACTGGCCGGTGCTGGTGTGGGTGACCGGCGGCAGCGGCCCCTACCACCCCGGCAAGGTGGTGCAAGAGGGGATCATTGTTGTGGTCGTACATCATAGGTTGGTTGGAAGATCTTAATAGCACAGAACTATTAAAATTCGGCTCAAGGATGAAGACCACCTACAAGGCCGTTTTGTATAGCTAGAGGATAGGCCCGGCAGACGGGCCGGTAGATAGGGATTTAGGTGGAGTAGTAAGGTGATTAACAAAACCGCGTGAATAAATTGTCAAAATTCTTTAAATATTACATTTTTTATACATCCACTACTGAGTTGGTTCGATACATAAAAATTAGAAACGCACAAAATTTAATCCTTTAAAATAAATATGAAAGTCAGTTGCTACGAGAAAAACGAATGTCCTTAATAGTGCTTACCTAATATATTAAGCAATAAAAATACAAAACATTATGCTGTAGAACTATTTATCAAATAAATAATGACTCATTGTTCTATTGCGAAATCCTTATTGAGGTAATAAAAGTACCTATAGTGTGAAGATTTTTCATTATTTATATATTTTCTGCGCAATGTGTCTCAATATTATTATGTAACGTTTGTCTGCAGACAGGGGCCCGTGGGGTTTCTATGTATGGGCGACGAGAAAGTTCCTGGAAACGCCGGCGTGAAGGATGTGGTGCTGGCCTTGCGATGGGTGCGCGATAATATCGTCGCCTTTAAAGGGAATCCGGATAAAGTGGTCCTGGCAGGTCAGAGCTTCGGCGCCGCCATGGTAGAGGCAGTGGTACTATCTTCCATGGCTAGCGGGCTCTACCACGGAGCTATACTGCAGAGCGGGAGCGCTCTCTCTCCTTGGGCATTTAACTACGATGCGGAAGAACGAGCGAAGGCTCTGAGAACAGCAACTAACATTGCTGACGACGATGAAGATCTTATGAAATCATTACTAGAGTCACAAATAGATGATTTAGTTGATAATGCTAATAAACTCGACGTGCCATATTTTTCTTTTGGGATGTGTATTGAAAGTCCTCTAAAGAAAGAAGAAAGGCTCTTGTCTGAGGCACCGTACGACTTATTGCTGAACAAGAAAGGTAATTCTGTACCCATGATTATTGGGTATAACAACAATGAAGCTTATGTGTTCGCATCTATTTTGAGAGAAGGGAATGTTCTCAGAAGGATGTCTGGTGATTTAAGCTTTTTATTACCAGATGAACTAAAGTTTTTTAATAACAGAGAACGGAAGCAAATTGGAAGACAGATCAAAGATATATATTTTAAAGGAAATTCTAGTATGGCTGCAGTTTTAGCTTACCACAGGTAAATACCATATTACATTATACAAATAAGGTATCTAAGTAGGCAGTGGAGAGTTTTGCAACAACATCGAAATATAAATTAATTAATTCCATGTCTAGGGACGCGTACTTCGCCAGTCACATTCACCGAAGTGTCCGCCTCCACGTGACGTCGGCGCCTGTCTTCTACTACCAGTTCTCGTACTCCGGCGAGGTCGGGGTCCAGCCCGAGCCTGGCCTGCAGAAGAAGGGCGCAGCGCATTCCGATGAGCTGGCCTATCTGTTCTATGATGGCAATCTTGAAGGGGAGGATGGCGTTATGCAAAAACGGCTAATTAAACTTTGGACGAATTTTGTTCAGCACTTGTAAGTTGACATATTTGTTATTATGACACGTAAAAAAATATTGAAATTTATTCATTGAATAACAGTTAGGCCAGTCATATAAGGACTAGTCGAACCCAGAGACCAGTACACATGGAGGAACAGTAAACGTCAACTACTTGAAGCGGGCAATGAGGGTGTAGGATGTATAAAAATATGAGAGGTGATTGTCTTGCGAAAGGTTATAACATAACAGCTGTAATTATGTTTCCAGAAATCCATCGCATCAGAGTGACGTGTCGTGGGAGCTGTCCAGACCCGGGAACTATCGCCTTCTGGACATTGGAGCAGACATGAAGATGATCGACTACCCTCACTCTAAGGTCATGCGCATGTGGGACGACATCTACGAGAAGTACTATTACACGAGAAACCGCATTGCTAACTGAATAAATGTAGTTTATTCGAAACACATTATTTATTTTACATTGTAAGCCTTCACACTTCAATAACGGAAACAATCAATTTATATTTAAATTAGTAATGGACTGAAATCATGCAGTTTGAACGCACGCACAACATACTAGGCCTATGTTTTATAAAATTTGAACCTACTATCCACACGAAAAGAATAAGAAGCACACGCCAAAGCAATTATTTATATTCCTGATATGAGTGTTAACAACTGCCCATCCGGATATAACTCAATCAAAGTAGTCATTCTCAATAAAGGAATATAAAAAATAGGAGCACGGCCGCTCTGTGCTGTTTTAGTAATCGTTTTGAGCTTGTATAATAAGCGGAGACCCTAAATTACAATAACATAATGGAATAGAAAAGAAAAATAAACTTCCTCACTAGGGCCCTTCATATAGAAATCGCAGAAGTGTCTCAAAGTTTCAAGTCACATGCACGAAAAATACTTAAATAAATAATATATCGAAAAATAATTAAATAGGCACAAAAACCTGGTCTCATGAGGAGAATGAAACCGCAGCATATCGTAGAGGTGGCCGTTGGCGTGACTTATTGTATTTTTATGTATTAGTAGCGAAACGTTAACATGTTAATTACTTAAAACTACTTAAAGTTTAATTATTTTGGTAATGAGCACTTTACAATGTAAGTGCTTGGAACATTATTCTAAGCGGATTCTGGCCATTAGAACATCCTACCAGGCAAATAATCTAAATTTTACAAACGAAAGCCGCTAAACACACCAGAAAAATACAAAGAATTGTATTACATCAACAAGAAAATTATAGTGCAATCTGTATGTCAAGGATAGAGTTGAGGTGTGTAAAGGATCAGCTACCAAGATATGCTATAAGATTGAAATCTCGGCATCGTCGACTTCAAATGAGTTTCACCGGGATCTCAGTCCGCGCGTTTGTATACGTTCTTGTTAATAAGTGTAATTAGTGCAACAGATAATGATACGTAATCATTTGATGGTGGTTCTCGTGAGCATTTTACGTGGTAAGTAGCTACGAAATAAGTTTAGATTTATGATCAACGTACGGTATTTTTAAACATTGGAATTGTATTGGTTTATTGAAGAATATATAATGAAATTAGTACTTAACAATTTTTTTGATGAATATTTCCCCATTAATTTGCCTTTCCATCCAAAAAAGCACGGACCCGCTATTATACACCAAACTTTAGACAACACATATACATTATACATACGTGTATTTCTAGTAACAGTAGAAACATCTGAGGAGCTCAGATGCAACGTACGCCTGCGTATCGACTCGGGCTGGGTGTGTGGTCTGCTCAGGGAAGTAGAGGACGGCCTCCAGTACGCCAGCTTCCGAGGGGTCCCGTACGCTCAGCAACCTCTTGGTCGTCTGAGGTTTCAGGTACAATATCCGGAAGACATAACCGTGTGCTTGATCAGTTGTTAATATATATTAATTTTTAGGAACTACAACCAGCAAGACCTTGGCCACATCTACTGGATGCCACAGAGGAAGGACCCATATGCCCTCAACACGATGAGATATATGAACACCTGGTCACCCCACACAGGGGCATGAGCGAAGCCTGCATCTATGCCAACATTCATGTACCCTTGGCAGCTCTCTCTAGGGCTCAAAGATTTTATCATAGTAACTACACAGAGGACAAAGAACAGGAACCTGAGAAAGGGTTTCCTATATTTGTGTTTATTCATGGTGGAGGTTTCCAAGCAGGATCAGGTGACACAGATCTTCACGGACCGGAATATCTTGTCAGAAAAGGAATTATTGTTATTACTTTTAACTACAGGTGACTAAAAGTAATTAAAACACATGAGACTTAGGAGAATACATTGTAATGATATTTAATTGAAATACATTTTCAGACTAAATGTATTCGGATTTCTTTCTCTAAACAACCCAAAAATCCCTGGCAACAACGGTCTTCGCGACCAGGTGACGTTATTGCGTTGGGTGCAGAGGAACGCCAACGCCTTCGGAGGAGACCCTGACGACGTGACGCTGGCCGGACAGAGCGCAGGCGCAACTTGCGTTCATTTACTGTCCTTATCGAATGCTGCTAAGGGACTCTTTAAAAGGTAGGACCTGAATTTTAAAAACTTATCATTTCTCTTCTAATTGAAGCCTGTTTGGACCTAATACAAATATACCTTCTAATTTTAGTATACATATACATGTGCACATGTGTACATGTGCTCTTACTATGCATGTTTCAAGACTAAATTATATGGCATTTGTTTTAGAGTAATTTTGATGAGTGGTACGGCGATACCTTCGTTTTTCACAAGCTCACCGGTATATGCCAACCTAGCTGCCAGCGCATTTTTAGCATATTTGGGCATAAATGCTACGAACGCTGATGAAATCCACGACGAGCTAGTTAAAACGCCCTTAGAAGATATTCTCAGAGCAAACACTCTCTACCAATACGATTCAGGTTTGGTCTCTTTTGCACCTGTAGTGGAACCTGAATACCCAGGAGTCACGAGGATTCTAGATGACACTCCAACTAATCTGATGATACGAGGTAGAGGAAAAGAGCTTCCCTTTCTTGTAGGCTTCGCTGATCAGGAGTGTGAGTTCTTTAAGAGGAGACTAGAATACTTGAAGATTCTCAGCCGTATTAAAGAAAATCCTCTTCTTATTTTGCCGCAGAGAATACCTTTTTCTACACTACCCAATGTAGCCTTGCAACTAGCTCAGAAAGTCATCGCGAGATACTTCCATGAAAAGCCAAACATAGATGATTATTTACAAGTATGCAGAGATACACTCTTCGAGTACCCCTCGTTCAAGCTGGGACAGTTGAGGGACGAGATGAATGCAGCTCCCTTTTACTTGTACCAATTCTCGTACGTGAGTGATTATAGTGTAATAAAGGCAGGACTCCGGTTACAGTATAAAGGCACTGCTCACGTCGAAGACCAGACCTTTGTTTTAAAGGAGAATGCTGTTCTAAGCGGCAAAAAGTCTCTGTCACGGAGCTACAGAGATAACCTCATGCAGGAGTTAATGACAACAGTTGTGGTCAATTTCATCAGATGCAAGTACGTTTGTTTTAAATATCTTATTCAATAGTAAGTTAAGCAAACATCGCGTCATTTTTTTTTCTCAGCTTTTTGCGTAATATACAATATAAAGGTATAAAATATAAATTAGATACCCAAATCTGACGTCATTTTACACACGTATTTTGTGCTGTCTAAAATATTTATATTTTTTGTAGTGACCCGACCTGTGGTGCGGAGTCAAGCTGGCGTCCTCTTAATGCTCAGTACCTGAACTACCTAGACATAAACGATCCCGTAGTGTCTCATCAGACGGTGCCTACGCACGACCAGAAAGACATGATACAGTTTTTCGACAGGATTGAAGAGATTGCCAGGTAACTTCAGTATTTATAACAACGTTTGTTTTTGGATAGCGCATTTTTTAGCGCGTTTATAACTCCTGATTTAAAATAGGTTTTTATTAAAAAATCGAAGTAAACTGACTACTTTACTAATACTTAAACTTTTTTAAATAAAATTGTTATTACATGAAATAAATTTTGTGTTTCAGAAATTCTTCAGTGAGAGTCACAAGTGAATTGCTTCCATCATAGCGATGGGATGACGATAATTATTTCATCAACGAGACGTTGATTTGAAACAGCCTAAGTTTTATAAAGAAAAGACAAATAAACAATTTACCTTTTGTAGGGCTTTAATTTTTTTGACGATCCTTCACTCTGACTCAAACAAAAATATCAAGATTTTTTTATAAATCCAAAAAATAAATATTTTCATACAAAATGTAAAGAGTAGTTACAATACACAAAGACCTCAATGAAATTGACATACAAGTGACTTAGTTACGCAACTATTTACAAATTTGAAGAGAGTCCAAACACTTACTCAAATATTAAATATAACAGCATCGTAACAAACTGCTGAAATATGTTTTACGCTATCAACAATTACCTTCCTGAAACTTATCTTACCTGAAACAAATCAAATAAAAAAATAAGTAAATATTTAAAATACAAAAAACACATTCTGAAAAGAACATTTGGCCTCGTCGAGTTTCGAGTAGAAACAGCAATTAATTTAACAAATCGTTTCCCGGTCGAAATTGTGTACACAGTATTATAATGTGAGAAAATGTGAAAAATATACATAACTTGTAGAGACTTGCATCGTGCAGTGATTTGTAAGTGTAGTGATGTCGCAGGCAACTTTATAAACTGGCCAGTGTTCATATTGACCGGTCTTTATGAATTATGATCGTAAGAACGGCGACGCTTCATTTGATAATTTTATTAAGAATTCCAACAACAATCTGGTCTATTTAAAAAAGTGTTCTGATATTGCTATCAGAACAGTTTTTTTTCAAAACAATTCATTAATTGAACACACATTATCAATATTTTCCTACCTTCCAGACAGGAGCAATTGTTTTTTTACACATTACGTTAAGTATTTTATAAGTTTATATGCACCACCTATTGAAACAAATATATACTATACTACATTTCGTCTGTTTAATTAATTATTTGACATATCGGGGTAGCCATTATTCATGTTGACCAAGCAAATTGAGTTACTACTGCCAAACTGATACGGGCATTACGTAGATAGACCGGGCATTATGAGATGAGACCATTTTTCAAATTGCCCGTAACATTGTAATTATATTTTTTTTTTTGAAAATAACATACCTATAAGGCAACGTTCGTACGTCATATTATTTGAATCTCGCTTATAATTACAATTGGCATATAAAGTAACAGATGTGCAAATATCTTGAACAATCTGCCGGAAACATGGTGCTCACATACTTTTACTGTATTGGGTTTTTGGCTTATATCTATGGCGGTAAGATTTATTTCTTGTTGAACTAAAATTTAATAAAAGTAAGTCGCAAAGTATGCTCTTATCTATTCTATTCATTTGTACATTTTTGAACCATCTCTAAGGCGCGGGATAGATTTTACTTAATATACCGTGATAGTTTAATTTAGCATTAACGATATGCCTTCAATCTTATTGCCATATTTTACAGACTGGTTGGACTTTTCAGAAACATCGAAAATTATATTCCTGAAATTAATCCTTTAACAATATCTCTTGCTTGACGTCAAAATATAAGGGACAAGATAACAAACGAAGAGTCCAATTATGTCCGAAAAATAAATCTATGAAACAGAAAGTTAAAAATAAAAAAAAATAGTGTGTCACTAGTCGGTGTTATCGGTACTGTTCATTAAACGGTATTACGGTTTTGTTCAAACATTATATACTTTTTCATAGTCGATGGCACATGCAAGACTAGCTTCCAGGGCCATTGATTGAGCTAAGTAATACCTGTGTCATAATGATTTAATTTAGTAACTTTCAAAATATAATTACAAACTTCTAAATACAATTTAGGTTCACATACACTCATACATACTGAAAAAGAAAAAATATATGTGAAACAACGATGCAGGCAAACGGACCGTAATGATGGCAACTCCATGACCTACATAACAAACGAAAAATAGTCAGCGCAATATTAGCAACTTTGAAGGTTGAATTTTCTCATCCCTGAGAGTCAATTGTTTAATAACGCCATCTTGCAGTAATCACTTTACTCTAGCACTGGAGGACGGTCACGCAAACTCTGATTTATATCGAACAAGCCTCTACCGGCAGATGGCGTTACAATCTGCACAAATCTGTGACGGAATTTTATATGTATTTATAAAGTATATTTAGTGTATTTGACTAATGCTACCTACGTCCTCAAATGAGACAAACACATAATTTACAGTAATAACCGACAAATAGCACATAGATACTCGTAATTATCTTTTAATCGTTTGCGAAGCGTTACATAGTCTTAGGATAGTTAATGTCAATAGTATAACGCGAATACTGTCGACAAACACAATATAAGATCCCGCAGTACATGTTTGCGCAGCAATATAAAATCATTGCGGTATATAAAGTAGTAATTTCTGAAAATGTGCTAAACATTTTTAAACTACTAAGATGGTAGAACATCTAAACAGTTTTTGGTTGTTGGCGGTATATCTTTGTTACGGTAAGGTTATTTATTTTGTTTTTTTTTTTTCCAATTCCAATCTCAAGATGTACCGGAAACAGTCCTAGGGAGTTTGTAAAAGTGATAGTTGGAATGGATGAAAGATGTTACCCGGAAAAGTAATGGACGAGATGACGTGTAGAAGGGACTAATCGTTGCAAACTTTGAGCCGAACTCAGTTTAATTTCAGTGTCGCTTATTGTGTCAGTTTATGAATTTTAAGTGTGTAAATGGATCTGACAATATGCGGCATATAATGTGGCAGGTGATCAAATACGTTGAATGATCTTTTGCCATAAATATTTTGGTTAAATTAAACATTAAGAACTACTACATATAAAAATAAAACTTTTTCAGTCAGTACTACGCTTTTGCCTAACGATGACCAAAGCTTGCAGTGCGATGTGCGCGCCCAGCTAGAGTCAGGCTGGGTGTGCGGGCGCATCAGGACGGCGGAGGAGCGCGTGCAGTACGCCAGCTTCCGCGGCGTGCCCTACGCGCAGCAGCCACTCGGCGCGCTCAGGTTCAAGGTTGAAGACTTGTTAAATATTTACATTTTCGATTTTTAATGATGTGACTTCATGTGACGTGGTCGGCCTATGTCCACCTAGTCATAATCCTTAATATTTAAATATTTCATATTAAAATTCTAATACTTAGCTAAAAGTTTGTTATTTGCAGGAACTTCAACCACTAAAACCATGGAGTGAAATTCTGGTAACTACCGAAGAGGGTCCCATATGTCCGCAGTATGACGAGATATATGGTCGCATGGCCAGGCCTGTAGGCATGAGCGAGGCATGCATCTATGCCAATGTCCACGTCCCTCTCAATTCCTCTAACTTTAAATATAAAAATCAAACTCAAATTAATCTTCCCATACTGGTCTATATCCATGGTGGTGGATTTCAAATAGGTTCCAGCGGATCTGATATGCATGGGCCCGAATATTTAGTGAGCAAAGGCGTTATAGTTATCACTTTTAATTACAGGTAACCTTTCACTACTTTGAAATTAAATTATTCTTATCTGTTTTTATTTTTATGATACATAAACTCTTTAATCCTTCTATTCAAATAGCTGTTCTAAATTAGACACAACTGTAACGTCACATATTTTTGTTTATTTCAGGCTTAACGTGTTCGGTTATCTGTCACTTAATTCGTCGAAGATTCCTGGCAACAACGGGCTGCGAGATGCTATCACTCTCCTCAAATGGGTGCAGAGGAACGCTCGAGCTTTCGGAGGAGACCCTGATAACGTCACCCTGGGAGGACAGAGCTGTGGCTCTGTCGCCGCCCACCTTCTGTCACTCTCTGACGCTTCGAAGGGATTGTTCAAGAGGTTAAATTATTTAAGTTCTGTTTTACTTGAAAATACCCTTAAGGAAACACAAAAATAACTTTTAAATATTGCTCTGTTTTTAGATTAATTTTGATGAGTGGCTTGGCCAATGGAGGTTTCTACACAACTTCACCTTCATACGCTGACACAGTAGCTCAGATGTTTTTAGGATACGTGGGTATTAACACTACAGACGCTGATGAAATCCACGACCAACTCGTACAAATGCCTCTCGAGGAAATCATGGAAGCTAATAGGATCGTGCAGTCCAAGACAGGAGTTATCTCCTTCGCTCCTGTTGTGGAACCTGAACATTCTGGAATCACGCGGATTTTGGACGACTATCCTGCGAATCTCATAAAACAAGGACGGGGAAAGGATATCCCAATGATAATAGGCACTACATCGATTGAATGTGAATATTTTAAAAACAGGATTATATATTTAGACTTAGTGGGGCTCATTAAGGAGAACCCTGCTATAGCTTTGCCCGTTAATATAACATACTCTGTTTCATCAAACAAAGCTGTCGAGCTATTCCAAGTAGTGTCGGATAGGTATTTCCAAGGAAATTTGACAGTGGACCAGTATATGCCATACTGCACAGACTCGTTCTTTACATATCCTGCTATCAAAGTGTCGGAGTGGAGGGCTTCCATGGGAGGTGCACCGGCTTACAGATACCAGTTCAATTTCGACAGCACCTTCAATGTTGTGAAGTTTGCTCTAATGCTAGACTATGAAGGAGGAGGCGCTCATGTTGAGGATATGACTTTCATATTTCGGACTAACTCTATGATGGACGCTGACGAAAGATCTTTTCCGCCGCGGACGAGAGATGACCTTATGAAGCACTGGATGACATCTTTTGTGGTAAACTTCATGCGTTGCAGGTTAGTTCTTGAACCAGGTTTAATCATGTCTTCCGTTCATATACGTATGGTAATAATCATTTTGTTTTTGACAGCCATCCTCTTTGCGACAATCAAGCCGGTTGGCCAGCGACTGACGCGGAGCAGTTGAACTTCCAGCTGATCAACGAGCCGGTGTTCATCAACAACAACATGCCGCTGCCGGAGGACCAGCGAGACATGTTCCACTTCCACGACAACCTTTTCCAAATTGCTGGATTGTGAGAGAACCAACGCGACTATTCTGTAGAATCTTTGTTGTATCCGGTTCTTACGGATGTTCATTAAATTATTTATAAAATTATTATAACTTATCATGATGTAGTATGGACGCGCTCTTGCTCCTATATATTGTATTGCTACGATAACAATTCATTCATTACACGTCAAGCGTACCAATCTATATCTCTTTCATTCAAGGAACCTCCAAAATTAAATGGCGACCCTGATATGATTTTAAAAAAGATAGTTGGTAATAGTTTGGTAAATAAGATTTTATTTACGTAGGTTCTTTGAGTGATCATGTAAATACGACTAAACATTTAAGAAGCAAAGGATTAGATATGAATAAGTTGAGTACAAGTTATAAGAATAGGTTCCTAAAAGGTTAGTATTTAGGGTCTTTAAAAATCGACTATGTTGCCAGCTAATTAATTGAATTGCCTACATTAACCGAAAACGGCAGGACTCACAATATCTTAAGTCTATTTTATTTAGATTACGATTGAAGCGCCTACAACACTTGTTTTTTTTATTTCTGATAAACCAATCAACTGGTAGAGTCTATAACTTTGCAACAACATCGGACAGATTAAGTATGTTGACTTGATTTTGAATGCAAAAAAGGATGGATGGAGGAGGATCGTTGGAGTAGTTAGCGTTATTGTTGAAAGTCTTCCGTGTATGGTAAACTATAGTTATGGAAAACTTAGTATTATTACTATTATATTCGAAGTACACCACCTTACTTACAACGTACTAATAATCTACAACGCAGATTTGTTGCAGGTTTAAGAATATTATTTTCAATGACTCTTCCTCACACCGCTGTGCAGTATGTATTTTTTGATCGTGATGGAGCAATAAATATAATGTGTAGAAAACTGAGTAGACTTCAGATATAGACAGTTTTTAAGATTCAAATAACATATAGGACAGGTACGAGTAGTTAGTCCACGCATTAACATTTTAAGTCGAATTCAGTAATCGGGACTCCTGTTGACTCAGAAACCAATCGGGGATCCCGAGTAACATAATTATGTTAGCAATTATTTGTTCTATAAACGAAAGTTGTAGGCTAAGTTCTGGAGTAGGTTTCAGGCAGAGTCAAATGATTTTATTTTGTAAAAATATGTTAAGTACATACGACATTATGGAACTGTGTTGTCATACATAGTTACACAATATACTTTTCAGCTAAGTTGAGACCTTGTTGAAATGACATATATTTGCGATTGAATGTTTAAACAGAATAAAATTATAGGCGGTATATAATGGGACCGATGGGTAAATAATTAAACAATCTGACAAAAAAGATGTTGGCGACATACTTATACTGGATCGGCTTTTTGTCTTGTTTCTATGGAGGTAAGAATAATCATTTTGTTTTTTTTTTCTTATATCATATCATCATTATCCATTATAAAATGCATTTCGTATATTTTCAGTAAGTTCAATTCTATTGCCGAACAATGACAAGAAATTGCAATGCGACGTGCGGGTCCAGCTAGAGTCAGGCTGGGTGTGCGGGCGCATCAGGTCAGCGGAGGAGCGCGTGCAGTACGCCAGCTTCCGCGGCGTGCCCTACGCGCAGCAGCCACTCGGCGCGCTCAGGTTCAAGGTATGTACAGCAATTATTAAGTTAAGCAGGAGCACTCACCCGTGTTTTCACTAGCATATATGTAGTTCTCGTTTCCATAACACGTTTGTTTTAGCAATGGTAGGTACAAATTGCGCAGTGTATGAACCACGTTACTTTAAATTAAAAAGCCTTAAAAGATCCTCTATGACTTTTAAATTAATAGGTACCACTATGCCGTAATTGAAATTATTGACTTGAATTACAGGAACTTCAAAAATTGGGTCAGTGGAAGGATGTTTTAGTGGCTACTGAAGACAGCCCAATCTGCCCTCAGTATGATGAGTTCTACGGGCGACTGGCAAACCCGACAGGCATGAGTGAATCCTGTATCTATGCCAATGTTCACGTTCCTCTGAATATGTCTTCGTTTGAGTCTAAATCTAGATCCCAAACTAGCCTGCCTATTTTTGTCTTTGTTCACGGTGGCGGATTCCAAGCTGGTTCTGGCAACGCCGACTTCAACGGACCCGAATATTTAGTTAGCAAAGGTGCTATTGTCATCACGTTCAATTACAGGCAAGTACTCGTAACAAAATAACTGCCCAAGTTTACTTAAAATATTCAATTCAAACATTTGATCATCAAGATGTCAACAGTTTGCCCTTATATTTGGTGATAGTTTTAAAATGAAACTGATCAAATAAATTAACACTAAAAACTTTACACACGAGACACTTTTGGACATTGAGCCGATCTCATCATGTCACTATATCGAGATAGGTCAGCTCTAATTATCGTGGTAGTTTGGTGCTATTTATTCATAGTTACATAATTTCCTTTTCAACCATGTTATAGGCTCAACGTGTTTGGTTATCTGTCACTAAATTCGACGAAGATCCCTGGCAACAACGGGCTGCGAGATGCTATCACTCTCCTCAAATGGGTGCAGAGGAACGCTCGAGCTTTCGGAGGAGACCCTGATAACGTCACCCTGGGAGGACAGAGCTGTGGCGCTGTCAACGCGCATTTAGTGTCACTGTCGGAAGCCTCAAAAGGGTTGTTTAAGAGGTATAATTATTCCAATCACAAATAAAACATCTAGGTACTTATATCATTGCGAGCAAGCGCTAAATACTATAACCATATTATTTTCAGATTGGTACTGATGAGCGGCGTAGGCAATGCAGGATTTTATACTGCATCACCCATATACGCTGAAGCAGTAGCTCAAATGTTTTTGGGTTACGTTGGCATTAACTCCACAGACGCTGATGAAATTCACGACCAACTAGTACAAATGCCTCTCGAAAAGATTATGGAAGCTAATAGAATCGTTCAAATGCAGTCTGGTGTAATCTCGTTCGCTCCTGTTGTCGAATCTGAATATCCTGGAGTTACACGGATTTTGGACGACGATCCAGCAAATCTTATTAAGCAAGGACGAGGAAAAGACCTCCCGATGATAATAGGCACTACATCGCGTGAGTGCGAATCGTTTAAACGAAAAATTACTTACCTGGATTTGGTAAGACTTATTGAGCAAAACCCATCACTAGTTTTGCCCCCAAATATAACATACAGTGTGCCTCCCACGAGGGCAATCGATTTGTCCCGCCTCGTGTTGGATAGATATTTTCAGGGAAATGTAACTGTGGACAAATATATCCCATGTTGTTCTGACACGTTCTTTACATATCCTGCCCTGAAAGTAGCTGAATGGAGGGCTTCCCTAGGTGGTGCCCCAGCTTACAGATACCAGTTCTCTTTCGACAGCACCTTTAACGTTGTAAAATTAGGCTTAATGCTGGACTATGAAGGAAGTGCCCACGTTGAGGACATGACTTTCGTATTTCGTACCAACTCTTTCATGGAAGCTAACGAAAGGTCTTTTCCACCTCGAACAAGAGACGATCTCATGAAGTACTGGATGACAACGTTTGTGGTCAACTTCATGCAATGCAGGTCAGTTTCTGAACAATGTTAAGACATTTAATCAATTCATGTAATTATTAAAATAACTACTTTCTTTTTGTAGTCATCCTCTTTGCGACAATCAAGCCAGTTGGCCAGCGACTGACGCGGAGCAGTTGAACTACCAGCTGATCAACGAGCCGGTGTTCATCAACAACAACGTGCCGCTACCGGAGGACCAGCGAGACATGTTCCACTTCAACAACAACCTGTTCCAAAGCGCCGGGATTTGAGAGATCGTAAATGTTCTGAAGATTATTAGTAATAAACAAGCAGTTACCCCATTACATTGAAATATTACTATTGTTTTATCAATCATTGTGTTTAACTCACCTGTTTCCTTATTTTTATTTCCTATTATTCGTGTTGCTTACCTGAAAAGACAAACAATACCATAAGTATGTACAAAATCTACTTCAGGAACGTGCAGAAGCTATAGAAGTAAAACATTCAAAACATTCCGTTAATATGAACATTTTATTTGTAACAACTCGTACGGTCTGTCTGATAATTGTATACGCAATCTGTTATATTGCTTGTACATTTTTTATTAGTTCGTTAATATCGGCCAACGCGGAGATTTCAATCATCTCTTGATTGGCTTTTAGACAACAATGGCGGCTTATTTTGATCAGACTAATTTGTTTACTGAGTGTTGATCACAGTTTTGAGATTGAAAGTTACATTATAAGGTTTTAAATTGTATCGGTTAATTGAGTTTAGACCAAATAATAGCAGTTATTTAGTTTGTATACATATATTGTTTATGTTTGCAGCAAAATATAGCGCATACTCACAGAGCTGCGGCACACTTCGGACGAAGCCAAAGATCCAATAAGTAACTGCACTATTTATATTATTCCTCTCAACCTACTTAAAAGCCAGCAACATTAATTTTAGAGCTGGTTTTCCTCCTCGCAAAGTTTTTCATGCATATGTAATATGGTGAAATGTAGAGCACAAAATAAATAGCAAAGCTGTCCTTATCAAATACAAGAGAGGGGAGATAGCGAACGATGGTAATACTGAAGTTCGATAAGTAGCCTAATCTCTGTACTAGCGGCAACAAAATAAAATGTTCGTAATTAATATTTGACTAAACAAACAAATACTAGAGTTAAAAGTAATATTGGCTTGGCATCAATTCAAAGTTGTAATACCATGGATGGTCTTTAATGGTCTTTCATTTATCGCGAAGTCAAAAAAAAAGGTAATCTTCGTTCTTTCAGGAAACAAGACTACCAAATTATGCGGGTGAAATCGGGGAGCAGTTAGTTTTAATAAGTAAATAATAATAACTAACTCCATCTGTCGGCATGTTGTATTAACCTTAAAGTTTTAATATCTCTGAAAGCTTAAACACGATTACGTAGATAGGTAATTTTGAAGTTGGTTGGCGGTTTCAATTTGTAATATTGCACTGTCCACTTTCATCCCTATAATGTAATTTCCTATTGGTCACTTACGACACCCACTGAGGTCATGCGATAGTCTGGTTAATATAACTAGGTGCGGCCGCACCGCGCGCTTGCAATGTACTGGTGTTTGTGAGATCTTTCTGTAGATTTCATCAGACCAGCTGGGACGGCTTAGTTAACACCATTATCTTCGATCTCTATTTGTAAAATCATATTATTAGAAAAATAATTTCTTCCGTCCGTGGATAAAACACCACCAAGAAAATTTCGTTCAGGGTGTATTAAAAATGTACTTTGAATGCCTTTTGTGTCATCTTCAAAATAAAAAATTGCACTTAGAAAACTACTATACAGGACGGTCGTCAATATTTGACTTATTTAGGGATATAGTTTCACGAATATAAAATACTGACAGTATAAAAATAAAAAATGAAAAAAAATACTTAACGATAACAAGGGCGAGCAACATGACAGCGTTATGTATTCACGTTACTGAAACGAGGGTCACTTCTGAAAGGACTTAATAAACCTTAACCCGTTACAGATTGTCACGCACTAATATATTACGATAGACAATGGGTTTTGTTAGCGACTGTCCCATGCCATCGATCACGGCGAGCGCCAGCGCCAGTGGCGCGGCCGCACGGCCTGAGCTCAGTGTGGACTAAACAGCTACTCCCGGGCAGGCAGTGAGTACGCAAGCAAGAACTTTCATCAAAGTGTTAATTACTTTGTCCATCCAATATTTTGTAACGGTAATCGCAGTTGACAAAGTTATTACAATTGTATAAGGTAATTAAATATTATTGTAAAACAACATAACGTTTCCTTATTTGTGCATACCATTGTTATGGTTATTTTTATGATGGTGGGGTTGTTATGGAAAACATTACCCCTACTACACAATAGGTTTTGAGTTCCACATTACTTAGTTCCAATTAGTTTATTAAAAATCTATTGCCAATCCAACGACCACTTGTGATAGTAAGATCGTAGATAATATTTGAATTTGTCACAGTTTGCTAAAAAGTATTTTTCGTCTTGATTTAACTGTAAAGTGTTAACTTATAGGAATGCGCATCAAGACTCGACGTGCATCATGAGATGGCAGATTGCGTTATTGTTAAGTGCGGCGATAGTAGCCGCCACACCTGCGGCGCAGATCACCTTAGAGCTAGACTTGCTGGCTGTACCGGGCAACAATAGAACCGAGCCTATTAGACCACTACCGGAAATTTTAGGCACCAATAATGAACAACATCTGGAAGTTATCAATTTGATCGGAAATTCTGAAGAGAATTGTAACAGTGGGGAAACTGGAGGTGAAGAAACATTATTTAAACCTGCGGAACAAAATACTGACACGAATCATGTAACTACCGAAAAAAGTATAAGAATCACTGAAGATCCCAGCAATGCTTCACAAAAATCGGCAAATAATCCTAACGATGATAACGATAACCTTGTTTCTGGACCAAACAGTGAGAATACCGACGCACCGACGACGATAGGAAATATCGAAGGTAATCATAGCGACATTATCGAAGGAGACGGCGATGGGAATCACGAACCAGTTGGCGGTGCGAGTAACGAAGGAAGTAACGGTGAAAATAACGAACCGGGTGGCGGTGAGAGTAACGAAAGCGGTGTTAACCAAGAAGGGAGCGGCGTTGGGAAGCCGGAAGTGGTTGGTGGCGAAAATACGGAAGAAGGTGATGAGGGAAACAATGATACTGGAGATAAAAGTGCCCAAAGCGAACAAAATATACTTGAAGGTGGCCCCATACTTGTTTGTGAAGGCGTAGAGCAAGAAGACGTCACTATTAATACAACTACTGGGCAAGTCCGGGGACACTGTTGGCAAAATAATTCAGAAATAATTAGCTACATTGACATTCCGTATGGAAGCTTTGATGGTATGTTTGAGGTTAGTATTACAATGGTGAACATGGCAAAGTTGCAGATATGTATTTATTCTTAAACTAACTTTACTTTTATGTTTTAGGATCCAGTTCTGCATAAACCATTCGAAAGTATTCATGAAGACGAATATCACAAAAAGTTATGTCCGCAAATGCAAGACGAGGAATATGTTGGAGATAAAGACTGTCTGACATTGAGCATATTTACACCATTGCTAGCGAAAGATGCCAGTGTCCTTTTTCATATTCACGAAGGATATTTTAATAAAGGAAGTGGAGATCCCTCTATTTATGGTCCCGAGCATTTGGTTTCAAAAGGTATTATTTTAGTTTTACCAAATTATCGACTTGGGCCACTGGGCTTTCTGTGTTTACAAAATACTACAGCCCCAGGGAATGCAGCTTTAAAAGATCTGACATTGGCATTAAAATGGATACAGGCTAACATAGAAAGATTTGGTGGGAATTCCTCAAATATAGCGGTGAGTGGCGATGGAACTGCTGGAGCTTTAGCGGGGTATTTAGCTTTGTCTCCGTTGTCTAAGAATTATGTTAGCAAAGTCATCACAGAAAGCGGGTCGGTATTGTCGCATTGGGCATTGGACAGAAATCCCATGAACACAGCAATAACATTAGTACGTAGCATTGAAGAATTCGAGACCTGGCAAAAAGTAGAGATATCAACAGTTATTAAAGCAGGAAAAGACCTTACATTTAGACCCTGTTTAGAGAGAAATATAAGTAATGTTGACATTTTCATGTTGGAAACGCCATGGACAATGATTGAGAATCAAGAACTTGCAACAGCTTTTATAATAGGTTCTGCACAGTACGCAGGAGTTCATGATTTTATTAATAATGAAACTATTAGTGTACAAGGATTAATAGAAGACGTTGGGCGTTTGCTACCCAATGATTTAAAATTCAGTACTACTAATGAGAGAAATACAGTAGCAGATAAAATAAAAAATCAGTATTTCAACGACTCAGCTGGCTTAACCGATGTGGAAAAACTAGCTGAATACTTTACGGATTTCGCGTATCTTGGACCTGGTATTAGAACTGCAAGAAGCTTAGTTAATTCAGGAGCAACAGTTTTTTTCTACGAATTTTCATTTGTGGGAGGTTTTAATAGAGAGTTAATTACTCTCGAAAGTCCTGTTGAAGGGGCAATAAAAGGAGACATGGTCGGATACCTATTTGCATGCGAATATCAGAACGAGAGCGATCTTCAAGAAAGAGACACTCGCATGGTAGACCAACTAACTGAGTTGTGGACTACTTTTTTGAAAGATGGGTAAGAAACAGTTTTAATTAGTTATGTGTCCAAGATTAGAATGTGCTTGCAATAATAATAACATAAATAATTATTTCGGAAAGGGGGTTAATAAAGTGATTGATTTTGTTTTTTTTTGCAGAGTACCGACTTTAAACATTCAAAATAATATTATGATATGGGGAAAGTTAGAAGATACAAACGATACCAACGAGGATTGGTTGTCGATCGATGAAACTATAATCATGAAGAAAGGCTTGCACCAGGAGCGCTTGAGGCTCTGGACCGAGATATACGACAAGCACTTCATTGAGCGGAATCTCGCCTCCGGGTTCTCCTCCAGCGTGAACACCGTGCTCATTCTGCAGATCATCTTTCTGCTCAGCTTCTTCATGAATGCCTCACATTTTATTCACTAATTTGAAATATTATTTTTCTATTTGGCACACATTAATTGTTAACTAATCAAAAAGCCATGTACTTTACATTGTATGAGAGTGGTAGGTATATTTAAAATAAACTATGGACACACATTGCTATGTCATTTATACGTAAATAACAAAAAAAGTTGTAGCGTCTTTTTGCTACGTATAAACTTCCGTAAATCCTAGTTTGTATTATTGTAGTCATAACTTATTGTAACTAAACAGTTTTGGAATTCTAAACATTGAGCCCTGATTACAAGTAAGTATTATACACTTCACATGTTCATGTTTTGGTTAGGCACCGCGTGTTTTGATAACCGCGTCTGGCGACAACGTAAACGAGAGCTTGTTCACTCACCGCCAGTTCACTCAGACTGCGAGGTGCGGAGCACTGGAAGCTCTGGCTATGAGGGTCGCCGAGGCCACGGCTACTACTGCTAGAGCGGTGTTTACCGTGAGTGCGATGTCGCTGTTATGTAAAGTGGAGGGCCGTCCGACGCCCGTGCCGCGGGTGTTCCGAGACGCGGTTACCTTGCAGGGCGCGGTGCGAGGGTACTTCGCCCCGAACCCACCCCACTTCGAGTACTTCGGCGTCCCCTACGCCCGCCCGCCCACGCGACGCGACAGATTTAAGGTCAGCTAATCTATTTGTTGATAGACGTAAATCCTATTTGCTGAGTGCGTACGTATTACGTAAATCTAAATGAAGATTGGACGGTTATCGTGCGGGAAATTTATTAGAGAACTGGCGCATGGCGACTGATAACGTAGTATTGTTTAGATACTCTTGTATTATTATTTTATAAAATGATTGGCAAGTTTACATAATAAATAATAATTATATGAGATCTCAGCTTTGCTATAAATATGTGTAGGTCATTACAATATTTATCCTAATCCTAATATTATTATAATCGCAGAAGTTCTTCAGGAAGGATTGTTGATGTTTAGATATTTCTTGCAAAAGCAAGGGATCGTCAAACTACCGAACGGGTTTGACATAAAAGCATACAGATACCTACTTAAACTTAGATACACGCAGGATAGGGTACTACTCGGGTTTTGTGGGAGCCTTACAGATATCCACAAGCCTGCCATGCCTACATCGGATTTTGCAGGTAAACACTCAACAAACATAACCAACTCTCTTAAATTAATAAAGGTATGGTCTAATAAGGTCAGGTATGGTGTTAAATTGGGATCTGAAATCACCAATCAGCAGAGCGCAAGCGTGGTAATCAATGCTCGTGCCTTCTCTATATGGGAAGCGGCCTGAGACCAGCAGTGGGACGTTTATAGGCTGGATTATTATTATTATAATGGTGTTATAGGCTCCGAAATCTCCGCCGGAATGGGACGGCATCTTCGAAGCCACCCACAAGATCAAGTGTCCGCAGGCGATCGCGGACGGGGAGGAGAACTGCCTGGTCCTCAACGTGTTCGTACCTGAAGAAGCTGAATCGCTACCCGTCCTTGTATTTGTTCATGGCGGAGAATTTCAAAACGGGTAATTTGCACGACAAATATTATGCATAACTTAGCATTTAGGAACTCTTTTTTGAGCAATACGAGTATAAAGCCCTATACATATTTTAGAACTTTTCAGAACCATGTGCGACTCCCATTAATGCCATATTCTTTAAGCGCTTTTTACTAGGGTTGATTAAAGCTTAGTTATTCAGTGCGAGGTAGATATATAAGTTTACTCTTGCAGATGGGGCGCATATCAGCCGCCAGCCAGATTGCTGCGAGAGGGCTTCGTTATAGTCACCTTCAACTACCGACTGGGAGCGTTAGGGTTCCTGTCGCTCGGCACGCCAGACGCTCCCGGTAACGCCGGCCTGAAGGACCAGATCGCAGCTCTGTACTGGGTCCACAGGAACATCGCACAGTTCGGGGGTAACCCTCACGAAGTCACTATATACGGGACAGGATCTGGCGCTGTGTCAGTGCAACTGGTCCTTTTGTCGGGATTGGTGAAAGGGTTTTTTCACAAAGTTATTTTAGAGTCTGGATCAATTCTATCTCCAACGTCCTTAACCTACGACCCTCTTGCTATAGCATATAATGGTGCAACTTCAGTGGGATACGAAGGTAGCAATGAGCCTGAAGAACTTTATGACTTTTACAGACATGCTTCTGTGACGGATTTAACTAACATACAAGAAACATTTCTCCCAAATGTAGGAACCGAGCTAGACTATGAATACAGTCTAATAGACATGGATCCCTTGCAAGAATTAAAAAACGGTAATTATCACAAAGTGCCGATGCTTATCACTTTCACGCATACAGATAGTGCTGACAAGATTGAAAGTACCATAGAGAACTTTGGTAGACCCCCAGAAAACTTTGAATATTTGTTGCCAAATAATTTAGAATTTGGTCGCTATAGTGTGAGGTATAAAGTGGGGCAGATTGTTAAAGAGTTTTACTTTAGTGAGGACATGGCGAGAGACAAGCTGGCACAGAGCTATGCGGACTACATGTATGACATATTTACTGAGTACCCTATGGTGAAGATGGCAATGTTGTTTGCTGCCAAGAATACCTACTCCGTGTATGTTATGAAGTTCAATTTAGAAAAGGAGGGTGAAGAAGAAGAAGAACCTAAGAGTTTTAACAGTATTCTGGATTATTTGTACCAAGATGACGAGCAAGGCGATGACATCATAATGGAGAAGCTTATGACTTTATGGAGGAACTTTTTAAAGCTCAGGTATTAGTTAGGAACCTACTAATTTTCTGTCTATTTTCCATGATTTCAATGTATTAATCTCACAATATGTTAAAACCCATTAAAGCTGTGTGTCTATTAATATTCACTTGTTAAGTGTCCTCATTGTGGGCTGCACTCATACTAATGAGCTTTACACTCTAGTTTGAGTGTCATTGGAACAATATTTCTGGGGTTAATAACTGGTACATAACTAAAGCTGTTAGGAACTACTTTATTTTACTGAATTCAATATTATTAATATAATATTGATCATATAAACAACCAAATTCAGAAACAAAATAAAAAGATATTAAGTTATTTGAAAAGGCTGGTTAATTAATTGTGTTTTAAAGTGATCTGTATTATGTAAAACAATTTATACCTGATAAATATTTATACATCAGCTTGTTTTCTATTGCACAATATTAATTATTTGGTGACATAGTTTTTTTCCACTTTAATAACATGAAAATCAAATGTTATGAAAATACCACCATTAACTCCACATATCATTTGAAAGGGCACTTTATTCGCAATTAGATGATAGTTTGAGGTAAAAAAATTAATCTTTAATGATTTATTTTATTTACTGATTTCAGTGACCCTACACCATTGATAACTACACTCATTCCACTAATCTGGCAACCAGTGACCTGTGATAGTGAGGAGCAGACCATAGCCGACGTGCCCATGCTACTGTTTGACACCACCATCAAGATGAACTCCCCACAAGAAAGCCAGCGGCTACTGTTCTGGGTTAACATCTATAATAAGTTTTATAAACCACATGCAGTGGTTCAAGAGGATTCTGAAGTGGATGATAATGGCTAAATACAAAATATTTGTTTAACGCAAGTTTATAGAGTACAGTTAAGTAATAAAGTCTGTCAATGATAGCTGTTGATGACTGTATATATTACATGTTATAAAGTAACAGTTATAAAAGTTTTAAGGCAATGTTAATTTAGGAATGGTTTTCAGTGATAATTTATTTAATTTTTTAGAAATTATGTGAAGATTATTCGATCTTTACTAGCACAGTGACCACCGTGATCTTGTCATACTCTAGTTCCGCTTTGCGAATTTCGTTCAGTGTCGCCCAAATTACGATACCACGCAATCGTTACATACACAAACAACATTATTTGCAACTACAGCTACTAATTACCGAGTCAAAGGTCAAGTAAAGAGATTACATTAAATAAAAACCAAACAAGTATGCGCTTCCAAGAAAATATCGACGTTGTCATAAATAAATACCGTTACCTGAACAATCGGCGGCCGTGAAAGCGTTGCACTGAGTCGCCAACACTGAGTACACTTATAAAACTATAACATTGCTGTCCCCGCGACGATATGGTAATAGTTCACGAAATTCTCATTGAATTCTTATAATATAAAATCAACAAGTAAATTATAAAAGGCAAAACATGGGGCACCCGTCACATTTTACTTGACATGACATTAGCAACGTTCGGAAACAACGCCCAGGTGTTTCATGTTTTAATGTTTTCAATTCCAACTAAAAATGAGGTGCCGTGTTTTAATTATAATAGATTTTTAATAGTATTGTAATAAAATAAATGAATGATGTTTTTAGCCTTGTTCTTTATTAAATCCTGTTATCTGTTTGGAGTAGCTACGTATTTCTAAACGCAATGTTAGGGTTTACTCTCAGCGTACCTAATTTTCAATAGCTTCTACAAACAATTATTATTTTTTACTTCTGAAATTAATTAATAAAATATTTGTGACTAGGGTTTTTACCGACTAACATGTAGTAACATAATTGTATCTAAAAACACAACATTTAAAAACGTTAATCGAAGACGGCCGCCACATGTTTTTAGCGACCTTGTTCTTTGGCATTTATATGTTTACTTTATAATTTAGCCAAATTCCTGTTAGAATCCTGTTGTTTTGTGCGCACGTACCTACTAAGGTTTTATTCTGTAATTACGTAGATATGTTCAAGTAGGCACTTAGCATGAAAGCTCGTACTTACTTAAACATGTAAATATATGGGTTATTCCCCTCTTTAAAAATTACTACCTAGGTAGCTACTGCTTATATTAGCAGCCAGACCTACATGCCTTATCCTAGATAATAGCCTCAGCATTATTCAAATAATTATCAGCCCATTCCATTTGTAAACCTTAAGGCTGAATATCAATTACTTTACTAGCTAGGTACCTACCAAAAAACACATGTCTTAAGTTACTCAAATCATATAGTAATATGTTTGTGAAGTTCTGTAATGTAAACCGACGCCTGCCACTTTATTAATAGCAATTAATTTGGAAGGAACCATTTGAAAGCAGACGCGGCTCTTGTCACAATTTGGCCGCTGGGAGAATGCGTTACTGACAGGTCGCGGTCAACAGAAAGATATACCTAACTTTAATGTAGCGAAGAACTTACTACAAATAGTTAAATAACGCATGTGTCCTGTTGAACAATGATCATCTAATTATATAATTACACAACGCTTCAATGAATCATCGCTTTTTTTTCGATACAAATCAAGACTAATGAGATGTGTCATAAACGCATTCTCTCAGCGGCTGAATTATAGAGCCTGAGTTAGTGATACCACCAATAGTGGTGGTGCCATTGCTTAAGAGATGCTTAATATTTTTAAAAACGTCACTAATCTAGGTATTGGCTATGGGTACAAGATAAGTAATCAAGTTTCAATAAATTCCATTTGCTTTAAAAGGGTTTACGCTCCAACCTCCGTAAATAATATCGTAGTTTAGATTTTGCTGTACATGGAAAGAATGTCGGGTATCGAGGTAAAAAGTATCCCATGTAAGAAATCATTAGGTCAAAAGGTCTTGGAATCCAAACTTACCAAGATTCATTAAATTGTTCACAACTTTTACGACAATATTAGTAATTTAGTGAGCCTCTAAAGTGAAAAAAAAAATAAAGCTAATGAATACCTAGGTAGGGAAGTATCATAGAACAACCTTGTCTTATATTAAAAAAATCTGTAGTAGTAAAACCGATCTAATTAATTATTCCATTACACCAGTGGAATCATGACTAGAAGTGACTGGGTGACTCCTTGGGGCGGCCTATGTCCAGCAGTGGACTGCAACAGGCCGATATGATGATGTAATATTCCACATAAGTAAAAGGATAACAAATAAACTGAAACATTTCAAAACAGTTTTAACTTGTTTTATTTAAAGTCAATGCGTAACCAAACATGGCAAGAAACTATTGCTTACTTTTAACTTAATTGTCTTAAATTCTTACACTTAATAGGTAGTTTATTATATAAACTGAGTAGCTATATATATATACCTAAGCCAATATTTATAGAAAGGTTTTCTTGATAAAAGAGTATGTAATTATGGAGTACGCTTGGAGCATAAATTTAAATTCTTAACTTTTTCTAGACTGTGTACCTAAAAAAAAATTAAAAAAACTAAATGAAATTGTCATAACTTTGATTATAGAATGTCATAAGTGCTATGTACTTAGTTGATATAAAGTTTCGATACAATATTGTCTCTTTTTATCTGCACATTACATGTGTGTACTTAACCTAACATTATTGGTTGTCATAATATACATACCTATGACGTACATCTTTCTAATATATTTTTTTTTATAAATCGGCCTAAAATATCCAATGTTAATTGCTAGACGTGATGTCTAGTGATGTACAACTAACACAATTAAATAGTTGCCTTTGTAAACAGATTTGAAAGATTTTTTTATTACAATTTTGACGCAAGCACAATGCGAATAAATAAATATACAAAACTTGAGCATACATCAGTAAACTTAATTTTACATAACTTTATCACAATATAAATATTCTACGACTATAAATAATTGAATATCACATAAGATAATTTAGAAAACACATTTATGTGTACCGATTCCATTTAGTAGATAGTTTCTTTGTACAAAAACGAAAGTTGTCACAGAATACTTTAAAATACATTTATCTTTAAAGTTACCTTAATCTTATCAACATATAAAATGGAATCATCAGACAGCCTTGTAGAGTTTCACATTAGCTGAACATCAATATGTAGTAGAAACAACATTTCTATTAATGTGTCACTTTTAGCCGCTCTTCTCTTATATTAAACCTATCGATCCATCGCAAAATGGATATTAATAGGTTGAACAAATGTAGGCAGGTTTTCGTGTAAAACCTTCGAACATTTGTTTCTGGGCTGAGGCTCTTACATGTACACTATAACCTATTGGAATAGTCCATACATGTGCATGGTTTTAGCAATTACTAATACTTTTCCATATTTTACCATTTACTCAAAAATCAATAATAAAAAACAGAAATTTAAGCTGTGGCCACCTTCCATCTTAATCAAAGTCACTGGTAGCACAAATATTAAATAACCAGTATCTTGAACTCAGAGACCAAGAACAGGGTAGACAACGTTATAAAATATCAAAACCAACGGTTCCTTTTTTTTCTGTGCTTCTTGAACCGCTAGAGCGCAATGCTCTGTCCACCCTTTTTAATTAATCTATGCTAAAACCATGGACACAGTACGGATTCCTCTGGATCCACTGCATCATTGACAGTGCTCGTTGACATCAACGACGGTGTTCTTCCTCCAGCCGAAAAAGAAGTAGCCGACGGCCAGGCCCAGCACGAGCGCCAGGCACAGCCACACGTTGTAGGTCATGAACACCAGCATGAGCGTGTACGAGGCCGTGGACTGCAGGAAGTGCAGCACCGTCTGCACCACGTGGCCTGACGACAGCATCGTGTACCTGCAACATGCGGGAAGCTGGTTAGATATTGCATGTGAAACATATTAAGACTCTAGGTACTGGTCGCTGATGGTGAAGCCACGCTCATCACTAAACAGAATCTACTTTAGTTTTGTTAAAATTAGGTGTGCCAAAACACAAGTTGGTACCTATTGTTTTTAAGCGGTACGTATTCCGGATTTTTTCGGATACAACTAAGAAATCAATGCCCTCATAGCAATTTAATTTTGCATTATGATTTATGAGATTAATTTTAAAGGTGTAATCTAGGACAGGCACTGAAACCTGTTAATTAATTGGGACACGCAAGAGACCAAATTACGCGTAATATAACCCAGCCGCAATCGGCCCGGCCTCGAACCCAAGGCCTTACACTCACTACTCAAAGTTATGTTATTTATGTGACTGCTGCGCTATACGTAAGTAACGGTAATACGATAATAATCGTATGTGTCAATAAACAGAAAGCCGAAACGTAGTACGATGTGAGTATAACTGTTTGATTTACAAACAACTTGCAATAACATGAAGATCATCAAAATTAATCTCATTAAATTCTGCTTATAAGTTAGGGGATGAGGAGGGAGGGACTTGTGGCTAAGTGTAAGCCGTACGGTTTGACCGATAATACAGGTTAAGCTGCGCTCGCCCCGGTTGGTCCCTGGATGGGTGACCATTAATAACATACCGAGACCCCTCCGTGTTTCGGAAAGCACGTTAAACAGTAGGTCCTGGCTGTCATACATAGATCTCGTGGAGGTCAGATAGGCAGTCTCCATGAAAAATACGGTATTCAGCTGAACCCGGTATGACTGGTAGCCGACCCCAACATAGTTGGGAAAAGGCTCGGGAGATGATGATGAGTTAGGGGATGAAATGCTCCTTACTTAACAACGGCGGTTCCTCCACAGGGCCCGTTGTTCCCGCACTCGCTCTTGGTGATGTTGACGCGCGAGTCGCCGGGCGCGGCCGAAGCGCGCGCGTGCAGCGCCTCGCGGAAGTACTTCAGACCCTCGTACAGCACGCCCGCGAAGAAGATGGCCAGCGCCGACCCGAACAGCTCCAGCGCGTTTGTCGTCATCCAGCCGCTGAACAGGATCTCCTGGCACACGCCCGCGTGGAACTGGAAATGTACAGGAACTGATTTTAGTTACGTTTAATTTAAGAATACATTATCTACACGTTGGGACGGCAATTCCTAGGGCAAAGAATAAGAAATAATAATAGTAAAAGAACAGCATCTAATAATGAGCTAGGAGATTTCTACCTAAATAGATTGTTTTTTTGTTCTGCTTCGATTTTTTGTGATGTTTAAAAATGCTAATTTAATCCTTATTTTATTGTTTCAACATTTGGGGCTTTAGTACAACTTTAAATATTTAGTAATTTATTTAGACAAATGATTAGTAGATACTTAGAAACGTGTCTACATACGACAGTGTTTCGTATCGTGCGTATATTTAAATGAGGTTCGTGCCTCGCCTGTCAATTGTCTGACGTTGCTCCAAACGGATGGACCTAAATCACTGAGAAAGTACTGAACACCATCATTTTATTGCTATTTATACGTACGTAGGGAGGTATACACTGTAATGACTAACAAGTTGGGACATCAATCCTATCGTTAAATAGCTAAGTTAAGACACGGGATTTACTCAGAGTTAGTAGTTGCAGCAGGTACATAGGGATAAGTATTCAGAAAAACCTTTAAAATTATAGGTAGAAAGTGAAAGGTAATCTGACTGTCTGTATAATTTTCGAGTTTCAAACCATATATGAGCTTCAAAGGAAAACAATATAATTTTACTCGTATTTTACAACAAATATCATAAAAAAATCATTTTACAATGAAAATTCTAGATAAGCGAAAGTTTTACAGTAAAACAGGTATGCAAGAATTGTAGCAAAAGAAATCCTGTGATAACTGCATGTATAAATGAAAGTTATATCTATATATGTATGTTTGGTCGGATAATTTATGTAAAACTTTAACCATCTGGTAGTAAAACGAAATCAGTTAAGTTGTGAATAGACGGAGATAGTTCTATGTCCAACCTCCTAATAATCCTGCAAGTTTATAACTCGTCAACGTCGGTATAAATCAGTCAGATTCGTCGCAACATTTATTGAGTCTCGTTGGACATCAGTCAGCGTTTCGTACGGACGTTTCCTTTTACGGTTTCAGCATATAAACTACTTTCCCACGTCGTTAGTTTACAGATATAGCACGGGAACTCCCGGAATCCGACGAATATATTATCAAGCGTTTGAAGTAGTCTGTACTATAGTCCATAAATAAATTAAATATATAGTATTGTTTACTTCTGATAAGCACTCAGACAGGCAGACACGGTCCTTGTTATGTTAGAGATAACGTTTTCATTCTATTTTTATCGA
Source organism: Autographa gamma (assembly GCA_905146925.1). NCBI lineage: Eukaryota > Metazoa > Arthropoda > Insecta > Lepidoptera > Noctuidae > Autographa > Autographa gamma. Next base: position 472,417 of record LR989868.1, on the reverse strand, counting down.
CATTTCTCCTGGGGGTCTACTCTTATTCAACGAAAAACGAAGTTTCGATCGAAATTTCGCGTCTTTCCAACCACGGTTCCATTTCGTTCCGAAATTTCGGACGAACGAACATTTTTTAACGTTACGATTCTCTAAACCTACTCTAATTCGAAATCTTCCGAACGAATATTTGAATTTGACAGATGATTGATGAATGATGAATTAATTTATTTAATATTTATTAATTTAATTTAATTGTAGTAAATTATTTTACATATTTTTTTATATTTATTTAAATTAATTTATTTTTTATTTAATTAATTTAATTTAATCTAATTTTATTATTTTAACAAATTAAATTAATTAAAAAATTAGATAAATTAAATAAATTAATAATTAAAGTTAATTAAATAAATTAATAATTTAAAGTAATTAAATTAATTAATAATTTCAATAAATTAAATTGGATTTAATTAATATATATTTTTTTTATAAAAATTAATTAATTAATTTAATTATTAAAATAATTTAATTTAATAATTAATATAATTATTATTTATTTACTTATTTTATTTTATTATTTTCATTTAATTAATTAATTAAGTTAATTTTATTTTATTTAATCAATTAACTTTTAATTGATTAAATAAAATATAATTAAATAAAAAATAATTAATTTTTTATATTACATTTTTTATTATATATTATAATAATAAATAATAAAATAATAAAATAATAAAAAGTCTTTATTTTCTCATCATTTCTTACATATACATAATTTTTATACACGTTAAATAGAGACTGGTGTCTGTAGTAGGTGAAACCTGTGAGACAGATCACCAGGCCATCCCTCCGTTAGCTCGGTAAATCAGTAAAACATAATCTACTAACAATTTTCTTTAACATTAAAATAAAGTACAAAATAGCATAAAATGAAATTAAATTCAAATTACAGAATTAAAATAATAACATATTTTTAAAGTAAAATTATAAGTTATAACAATGGTAGGTAACATTTTGTGTGTGTGTGTGTGTGTGTGTGTTTGTGTGTGTGTGTGTGTTTGTGTGTTTGTGTGTGTGTGTGTGTGTGTGTGTGTGTATCAGTGTGAGCATTTTATTATTTTATTTTATTGGTTTGAGCAGACTTTCCGTTGCATCATAATCCAAACCTTGGAGCCACATACAAACTTTCTTTTTACATTTAGATTTTGTCAGTGGATAAATCAATAACTGCTTATTTAAATTATTATATAAATATGGGCCTAGAAAAAGATAGAAATTTTGAGATAAGCTATACGTAAATCTAGTGATAGTGCAAACTGCTGTGCCTCTTCTTCCATACTTTTTATATGTTCATTATATTTTATATGTTCCTTTTTTTTATTAAATTAATTTAATGAAGGTAATTTACATTAATTTAATTTAAATCAAATTGTAAGCCATATATTACCTACTAAAAAAAGACCCACACGATATTATCGTTCACGAAAATTGTCGATGGTTACGAACTTCTTATGTGTGGCCGAAAATGAAATAGAGTAAGGTCACTGACGAAATTTCGTTTAAATTTCGTTCGTAAACGAAGTTTCGTTTCGGAGAAAGAGAGTAGACCCCCTGATCCTTGATTATTCGCTATTACCTACTGGTAGATCCCATAGCAATATAGCAGGTGGTGTTATGATAGTCATTATTTACTATAAGCTTTATTTTCTTTGCTTGTCTTATGATATATCTGTTCGGATACCTTGTCTTAAATTCAACGATAGAGCAAAGAAATTGCCAAAACGATTGTGTCACATAAAGCTTTTAGGACTTAGGCCAAAAATGCTAATACTTCTGGCAGTTAATAGCTTGTCCGTCGATATGCACGAGCCCTTATACGTCACTCGCCACCAAGTGAGCGGAGACAGGTGTCGCCGGGCGGCAGAACAATGGCGCGGGAAGTGCGTGCGCGCCGGTGATGCCAAACAAACAATATTGACACACAGACACGAATTTCGCGAGGTTTGGGCCGCCAAGGAATGCGGCTCACTTAACATTAACAGATGTTTGTGACACTTTGACAGAAAATATTCATACATTAGATACATTTCACTAAACAATTTTCCTTAAAAAGTTTGTGAGATTTTCCCAGATCTCTACCGCTATATGCTACATCAGTTGTTTGTTCGTCTATTTAGAAAACGACGGCGAATTGAATCATAAATGGCATACATTATGATTACTCACACAGTTGTGTCAAATGTACTTTCAAATTATTTTGTAGTTTTTAGGATTTTGTGTGGGTATACCTCAGAAGATTTTTTAAAGTCAGTAGCAGAGAATCATTTATGAAGTATCTCATATGTTAGGTAGGATCGGACCCAGTGAAAAATTGTTATGGTTGCTAAAATTGGTATGGTTGTGTATTTTAACGTGAACTCATAAAAAAATATTACATAATTCCCCTAACAGCCCATTAAGTTCGCAATTTGCAAGCAATTACGTTTTGTTAATGATTACATAAACGACATAGGTGAGAATATTTCTATTCAAATACAAATGCACTTAAATAATAGTTCCAATTGTAGGTAAGCTGAATAAGTAGTTATCATGTACGTCACGTCCGGTGACCACAAACTGGTAATAATGTTTATTGTCGAAGTAAAGTACCGCTGGGAAAGAGTGGCGCGATGGCGGCCGCAAACCGCGGCTGATAACACCTGATAGTGGCAATGGCACTATCCGACACTATTTGTACACCGATAGCTCAACCAATACCAACCAATACTGTGGTATATTGACCTTCCATAAAGTTCGTTAATCTATTAGTTTGTATGGTTGTGACTTGAGGTTGAGATTGAGCAATTATTTTTAGGCAATTTGTTTAATTATTCTTTTAATAATTGTTTATTTTTGGGTTCAGTGTTTCAGGCTCAAACTTCACGAAGAAAATAATCGCATTATTCTCGTCATCATTTCATGTAATAATTCCACCTTATAAGCTGTTGACGTAGTATTTTTGCAAACTGTACCCACAAAATTCCTATACCAATTAATATTAAATTAGCACTTCACAGAAGCTGAGTGACAGGTTCTACTTTTTGAAATATTGCCGCCGTATGACAGTTATGACAACCTGATAGCGAAGCTTTTTACTCAAGACCGATTGACGATACCTTTTAGTAACTAATTTCATATAGTATATACCAGCAATGGTGAGGTAAATAGTACTTACAACCATGGCGTGTCCGTGCGACGCGTGCGCACAGGGGTCGTCGTGGCCCTCGTGCCCCTCGTGCCCCTCGTGGTGGCCGTGGTCGTGATTCATGTGGTCCATCTTGTACTACTGCTGCTGTTGCTGTTGCTGAAACATAAACAAAAAACATAATTTAATATGCATTCAGAAGATTGTGTACAGTCACTAAAAATATGTGCACACTAAGAACAATTTTTAATTGATTTTCTCGGCAATAATAGTTTGGTATTGTAAAACATGTTACTGTACAGGTAGAAGTTATTCTAAGGTGAGTAGTCCCCAAGGTTTTATAAAGCGAATTGGATTTCAGCTGTACCATTGTTCTACCCTACACGGAGCTGTAATACTACATATAAGGCACAATCTGTGTTCAACCTGTCATGTTTCAGTAGATTCCTCCCTACACATCACACCGTGAGTGTCCATTCAGTTTCACGCGACGTCTGCAGTAGGTACCTACCTGCTATTGACGTGGCCGCCATTTTCCCGTATGACGTAGTTTAGGTTTAGGTACCTGACTCACAGACAACGTGACTGTCTTAGACAGTTCTTAGGTACAACGCTATGTTATTGAATAACATCAACACGGTAGATTAATTTACAGTATTTACTAATATTCAATGATAATAATACGATATTTATTTATAATATAAGCAGGATATAATATAATATCCCGTGCCTCTAATTTGTTATTTAATTAAAAGGCGGAATGTCTTGCTATTCTCAACCATACTATCAACTTAACAATTTTTTTTCTAATTTATAGTTACATTCATGTTTTTCTTTTACTAAATAAGCGTATTGCATGAGATAGCTTTAAACCATAAATAAAAGTTAATGGAAAGAATAACCATTACACAGTAATTAAAGTATTGTGTTTAATTGAATACTGATTCACCTGAACATGTTTCGCGAGCACAGGTGTTATAAACAAGAATACAATAGACAGAATTATGGAAATAAGTGTATATTACAATAATAACTCGCTAAAGTAGTTGTTTTGTTAATTTGAAACAAAGAAAAACATACTGTAAAGTGACAAATGGCCCGTTATAACAATACTATAGAAACTTGATGTTTTTCATGTAAATTTAAATGCGAGAATGGTAAGTTACTTTTTTACTCTCATTATATTTTTTTCCATTTAACACAATTCTTACATCATGTAATCTTAGCTAAATTTTTAGGTCTTCCCGAAAGATATCGCCGTTGTGTAGAATGTCTTATGAATTTTCTTTTAAGACTTAAATATCTGTGGGTCCTATCAATATGCTTATTCTGGCAACTGCTTATTTAAAATATTATATTCACAAAAATTAAATTGCTCTCCTGCAAAATTACTCTTCTCACATTCTCTCTAAATAACTATTCCTTGTAAAAATGTTATGTAAGAACAAAATCAGTTTGTATTTAATAAATATGATATTGATTTAAAACATCTGCTACTTTATTAAATACTTAATCGATTTGGTTCATTGACCGATACAAGATGACATTGTTATCAGGTAGGACACGTGACTGGAATGACAAATCAGATATGTTTAGTTCTTGCATTACTTGCATAATATATTATCTACATGACACATTTCTACAATATTAGGGCAAGATGGGAAGAAGTGAGTTACTTATTTTGTCCAAATATATTTATTTTTAAGGAACTCGCAATTCTTTTGGTCTACTCTACTCGTGATCAGAGGGCTGGTTCCTTCCTAGCGCAGAAAATCGGCATAGCCATTCAACTTTGTAAGCCTGCCAGCCGAGCCTTCTTTGCACTTTTCTCGTCATTGACAAAGATGACGATGGTTTTTTGAAGCCTGTTATTTTTAAGCTTAGCAAGTGATCGTAGTGTTATATTTAAATATTGGATTGTAAATATATAAATTATATGTGGGTAAAGCTAAGTGGTTTCGGTATCTACTAAGGCCTCTACAGCTAGAAACTAATACCAAAGTGAAACATAAAATTAAAAAGATTCGTTGCTTAGTGAGATTACTTATCAACTCTTCTTAAGAGATATAAGGAAAATGATGAGGAAAAATGATGATGTTTCATAAAAACCAACATTTGTGCTGTGCACTGGTGTGTGTAGGTGCATGTATTACCTGCAATTTCTGCATTGCATTCATTAAAGATACCTACGATACTTTTTCTGCTACAGAGTATGTGCCAATTTATTTACGCTTATTTAGAGTATTTTCTTGTTACTCAGCGAATATAATGTTTGAAGCAGCTTGGTTGAATTTTTATTTTTGTAAATCTTTAAATGATGTTATGATGATAAAGTTTTGTAAGTTGTCTAAATGATTAATCATAAAGAGTCTCTGCCTTTTACTATTAAGGAAATACAGTTGAGGTAACAATAAATAAATACCTCTAGCTATAAATTTTCTACAAATTAAAATTCATCAAATGTATGAACCTGTACTTATTTTAATTTACTCTGAACCTACTACTTCAACGTAAGATCTACGGTTGTGCAAGATCGGCTTTCACTGCGCAGGCGCAGGGCTGCGCGGGCGCAACCGTTGCGCAACATGTCGCCTTGACTCCGATAATATTCCTACTTCCCCAATATTCATCTGTGTTACTCGTAAATTAACGTAAATAGAATTAATATCTGACAAGATTAAAACGTTTATATTGTACGGTATCGAAAGGCTTTTTGTATAGAAGATCCAGGTCTATCTCATATTTATTTACATTAGTCAACGATAACTTAATTTCCTCCTATTTCAAATTGCCCCTTTTTGGTCATAATCCTCAATAACTAGGAGCAAGAGCAATTGTTTATACAGCCGGCAAACTACAAGTGCAGTTCCAACAAAACAACCGTCTCGATACTGATATAATAATATAAACACGTTTAGAAAGTATCCTGAAAAACTCCATTTAGGTATGATTAGTACATAGTTTCCTACCTAGGTCACACTCATGGTAATCACCCACTTGGTTACCAGTTTCAATGACGTCACAAGCCTGGGGTTTTACCTGGGCGTATAACAGGTACCTAGGTTTATTTTCCTCGTCAGGTGTAATATCTGGGTAAGTATATCAGTCGTTTGCATTTTATGATATATACCTAGAATGTTTTTTGCAATGCGATGAATTTTCACATACTTGCTCTACATACCTTTTTGCAAATGTTACTTATGAGCGTATCAGTCACGAGCCAATAATCTTTTAATAATGTATAAATAATGTCTGTACATTCTTAGAACAATATTTTTGTACATAAGTTAAGTCAGTTTACAATTTATAAATTGCTTTCTTTATCAGTGCTATCCAAAGCACTACTCGAAAGTAGGGCCACCATAATGAAATTTGTCCAAAAATATTTTCTTTGTACATATTTGCTTTTCTTTCAAGTTTATCATTAACTAATTAAAGTTTGAGTATTGTTGTTTTTAAAAAAGATTATAACAAAAATAAATTGAATGTTTATCGTTTAAAAATAATTAGCAAGTTTGTTATCTGCAAAGTAATGTTAATTATCTTATTTTATTGTTAAATTACTTCGACATAACATTCGAATTTGCAGTTTTTTTTGTTTCGATTCAGTCAATTAACTGTACGAATTGCTAAAAGACCGACCTACTTACTGACAAATGTTATAGGCGTTAGTTTTGAAGATCACAAACACATTTTTTTTGCTTACAAATACAGCAGTGTGAGTTAAGTACCTACTTAATCCAGTATATAGTATTAAGCAAAGCTTATGTTAAGAATCCCTTGTAACCAACTGTCATCATAAAATGTAAAAAATGATTAGACACATTTCGGACATCGAAGCCTGTTTAAAAAAAAACTATATCAGCTGTGTCAAAATTGTTTTTTCGTTCGGGAGTATGATCTCAGCCCCGAATCATTTACCAACATAAGATACAATTGCAGGTATGGAGCATCAATGACTATTTATCGTTATGTTAAACATTTTGCTAGAATGAATAGTGTATCCTCGTATGTAGTGATCGTGTATCGAAGGTAATCAATACCCGGCGGACGGGTCAGTGTGAATGCATCGCTATCGTCCCGCCGGAGTTAGGGCAATCAGCGGGAGTGCACTCTGGCTGCGCGGCCGCAGTGACGGCGATGTTTATCATCACTTTATAATATCTGCTTTTAAAAATAGTAGAATTTTCTCGTATACTTGAAGTTAGAAAGTTTTCATTTATCAAGCTGTGGCTACGTAGTAGATTAACGTCTGTCTACGTACAAAACAAATGTAAAAAATTGCCTACTCGTTTTACGACCTCATAAATCGTATTTTACGAGCTCTTTAATTTGGCATAGCATAGCATTGCTTAGTAATAGAATCCTATTTAATAGCTCTGATAATCGCTGGATACCGCTAAATCAAAATTTCATTTTCCAAGATAAATGAGAATTTCAATTATCCACTCACGTAAAGTTAATCAACTTAGTAGCTACAGAACTGAATCGACAACTAAATAGCATTTAGATACGTGACACTACAAAACCTAGTCTTATTTTTACAGTAAATACCTAAGCATGTAACCACAGCTGTAATCAAGTAGGTAGGCTAGTTTCCGCTGCGAGTGTGACCGCGCCCTGCCCGGATGCGCGCAATTGTCTCGGCGTTGGTCGCGAACGTTCCCGCCAGCGAGCCGACTTGCAAACAAACATCACTTATACCCGATAGGGAGATAGGAGCTACATCTAGGCCGAGTTCAAGTTTGTTACTGCCGTCTGCCAGTCCCGTTATATGGAGAACAGGTAAAACATACGCTAACAGGGCAGGATAATGTCAGGGTTTGGTGTATTTACACGATCAACCGATGTTCTTTTGTTTCCAAATGTTATTTACGATTATAATTTTAAAGAGTACCATCACAAGAAAAATCTTCCTCGTAGTTTCAAAAAATTGAGAAAAGCAAAGAACGCACACCTCACTTACACTGATGAAAGTTTGATAAAGGTATACTGAACTGAAACAACACGTGACCTTAGGCTACAAACGAAAAAAGTCAATTTATGCTATCGCTAGAACAATTACTTATGCGAAACCGATAAAATACGTAGAAGCAGTGCGGTTGCAGGAAACGGTTTTATCGTAGAGTGTGGGAATGCTGGACGACAATAAAAAATTACTTTAGACTGAAAAAATAAAATTAAGTTTCAAGTAAAGAACCTTGCTTAGTTAACCACAGGTTTGCCATCAGAGCCATGCATCAGAACAGTTTATGTCTTGCGGGGTGAGAGATCAATATTTGCATCAGCTCTGAGCATTTGTGGCTGACTAACCACACAAGACTATCTTGTTGACTAGTTTTAGCTCAACTTTCAAGACCACAAAACCGTTACGTATGAACGATTTAGATAAACTTATAACAGAAAAGTCAAAGATTTCGAACATTGACATTTTCTAAAACATCGTGAGGAACCCTAGATTCCAAAATTTGGGATTTGAAATCGCAAATCCGCAGAGAGCAAGCGTGGTGATCAATGCTCGTGCCTTCTCTATATGAGAAGAGGCCTGTACCCAGCAGTGGGACGATTATAGGCTGGATTATTATTATTAATTATTTTCTAATTATATTTATTTTTAAGCTTTATCGTCAGTTCCACACTCTACTAGTACTAATCAGATTATTGATACTTGTGAAGTGTATGCGTTTATGGAAGTTCCGTCCAATGCATGGTGCACAATGCCTACCACGTGCACCTTTCATAAAGTAAGTACAATTAAGTGATTGTTAGCGACGCGGCATATGGGGCACAACAATGACTCAGCGAGCGAGTGTTTGTAAACAAACGTGGACACATTACGGCGGGAAATCACTTCAAATGGCCTCAAAATGGCGGCGTAGTTTAACGAAATTACGCACTATAGGGTATTCATTAAATAACACCGAAAATCTGGGCTGGCCATGTCTGTCGAAGGACCGATAGCCGTTGGAGCAGACGAGTCCTAGAATGGAGACCGCGGCTCGGCAACCGTAAGGTAGGACGCCCGCCTGCCAGGTGGACTGATGACCTGAGAAAGGTCGCTGGAGGGGACTGGATGCGGAAGGCGGAGGACCGGGTGTTGTGGCGCAAATTGGGAGAGGCTAATGTCCAGCAGTGGACTATGACTGGCTGATTGAACGATAGATTGATTGATTGATTGATTGAACACCGAAAAAACGGTAGAGAAATATTAAATTATGTTTGAGGTCACTCCGTCCTAGTCATGCCTATTTTGACCTTTTACTCTTGTGCTATCTTAAGAAGGCTTTACTTGATTTGACTACAATCTTAAACACATTTTATGCGGTTTGTTTTAGAGTCGTATGCCTTATTCGTGTTCTGAACAGGTGTAGAATAAGAGTTGTTCAGTTATTTTAAAGAAAGTTTTAAAGGATAAATGCATTTCAATTATAGCATGTTGTAGATTATTATCAATATGTCAATCTCAATGTTTTGCTGTCACCATTATGATCTTAAAATCTTCTATCTTCTACTGTTATAATATCAAAAGTTAAGAAACGTGTTATTTCAACTAACAACAATCGAAACAACATAAAATCCCCATACACATCAAAGATGGGGCCGCGTGCGCGCGCGCATCGACTCAAGGTGATCCACGTTCGGTATGCGGACTTACGTGAGTACCTCTCAAACAATAATATTTAACTGCGATGTGTCGCAGTAGGTCTAGCACTCTAGCTACCAGGGTCTTAGGCCATGCATAACCTAATATAACATAGCGGTGCATTATCCTGTTATAGGAAAACGTTCAAATAAATGTACTTATTATTTGTTTTTAACTGTTTACTCAAAACTTGATTCCTCAAATAGATTTGTAAGTTATTAATTAATCTCGAAATTGTGTATATGTCTAGTCAATAATATCAATAGTTCTTATAAAATTTCGAGCAGGCTACTTTACAATAATGTATCATTTGGAAATGACCTGAAACATCCCTGGTTAACTATCGCTGATAATTTATATTGAGACAGACAATATGTCGCTGTTTTACAAATTCAAACTATTTAAAATAGTAAATGATAGGTTTCATGGTGTACCATAGAGAATGTTTAAAATTATATGGTTTGTTGGTTGGTTATATGGTGTTCCTAAAATTTTGAAATAAATGCTTTCATACTATTTTTATTTTAATAGCAGGTGTAGTACAGTAATCATTAATCAATAATATATTGTTCCACACGTCATCGCGCGTGTAATGTCAAGGATGCGCCCGCGCACGACCGGACGTATTGTTCCCGCGGTCAATTACAATATCAACTCTGTTTCTACATATTTATGAGCTAATTTTGAGTGATAGACTAAATTCGTACTTACCTGATTACTTACATAATTCAGTAGGCTACAATGTTCAGTATTATGCACTTAGTGAAATAACAAAAGAAGGTAAAATGGAAAAACGTAATGAAGTACCTATGAACTGAAATATATAATCCAAGAAAAGTTTTCAAAAGAGTTTTTATTCCAGTTTTTCCATTTTTCTTTAAGTTCATTGACCCTAACACATTGTTTGGTCTGTATTAATTGGTCATTGCCTTCCATAACTTATTGAACCCGTTTGTTACCAACCGAAACTTTTCTGTTACACAAACTGTTTGATATTATTTAGTGTTATACCGAGTATTATCCATGGGGATTAGTGGACCATTAAACCATAACAGTACGGAGGTGGTTCACGCTCTGCTAACCACACAAGTAAACAGTTAATTGTTACTCGCTCTACAATATTAAACATCCCGGAACCTGGGAATATTGGAGAAAAAGTATCGTTGCAAAACTGATTCATGTATGATAGAAATTCTAGGAATTTAATTAAAATTGAAAATTGAATCTTTGATAATAACAGTTGGTATTTGAAAACATCTTGTTCCTGAAGAATGGTTGTTGGTGGCAGAATTAAGTAGTTAATAATGATTAAAAGACTGCGCTTCTGATCCATTACGACATCTAAAAGTTAAAGATGTTGTAATTGACCAGTGGAGCAATCATGCAAGATAACAATACTGATCGCTAGAGATTCCACTTGATTGCTTTTTAACTGTTATGACAAGTTTTTATACGTTTTTATTTTAAAAAGCAATGATGTTTTACCAATATTCCTACATATATTATGTATGTTATCACCTTGTTTATTCAGCTTGTTTTATTAGATCTTATTTTTTGTTACACTCGATTACGTAACAAATTACATTTGAGTTATTATTGTTGAGATGATGTTAGATTTTTCGAAACCTTTTTTGGGTAATTTTAAAGGTCCGAATTAAAGATTATGTTAGATAGATTTAATGGCATATTTTCTAACATTTCCACTATGAAAAATATGACTTTTTTTTTCTAAATTGTTGGTTTTAGAACGAGTCCTACATGACGGCAGACGTAACGCTATTGTTTGACCGGCATCGTCACACCATTGAGGCTTGTGGCGAGCAATCAATGGTTGGGTAACTAACGCCGACCGACTGTGAAATTACTGGTTTTTGTGTATCAAGGTCGCGCGATAACAACGAAAGTTTACACGGAAAATGTATGGAAATTGAAGTGTTATTTATTCATGTTTATGGGGAAACAATAATATTTATTTAGCACCTATCATTCACGTATAAATACAGATATCTTTTTTACATTTATTCTGAGCACGTTTACAAATATCATTTCTTTGAACACACAGTCGATCTAAAGGTTTTCTGGAAGAGATTGCTAGTTGCGATAAAACTGTCCATTGTAGTTATTACTTCAATCGTTTTTTTTTTTTAGGGTAATGTAGAGTTATTTATAGAGACTACTATAAGTCTGTATAAGTCTGTAATATTAAGCTGAATCCGAACAAAATCGGTAACAAATGAGTCTATCGTATAAGGGACTAGACCCAAATAATTTCGATTTAATTACTGACTGTATGAAATTGAATAATCGCCACAAAAAGAAGATTCAACAACAAAACAGCTTAGGTTTCAAAGTTTCAGCTTTCACATAAGCGGTAATATTTCTTTATTTACAAACACTATCTTACTATAAAGCAGAGGAACCCAAAACAGGCGCTATCGTGTAAACATTCGGCGCGATGTCGCAGGTATTTGGTAAACTGTAGTGCGGGAGGATGTTTACTACGCCCCGCCGTTGTTTGTTTGACAGTCTGTGAGCATCGCCTTTCCTTGCCACCTGCTTGGTGGCGGGAAGTCGTAGCAAAGCCTCTTTTGAAGACAATTAGTTGTGACTTGACTATATCTATTATTAAGTAGGGATCATACCCGTGTTTCGGAAAGCACGCTGAACAGTAGGTCCCGATTGTCATACATAGATCTTTGGCAGTCGTTTAGTCAATTCTGACAACCAGTCTTATATACTGTGTTTCCCAGTAAAATGGGTTGTGGAGGTCAGATACGGTATTCAGCTGAATCCGGTAAGATTGGTGGCCGAACTCAACATAGTTGGGAAAAAGGTTATGAAGATGATGATATATTTACGATAGTACTAATATTATATTTTAGCGCTATTGTGTGCATGCAATAATAGTCTAAGTAACAAGCATGTGTGTGTCGCTATGTGGGCTAATGGGTCGCCATCTCTACTAGGAAGAGATTCTTAAGTAGATATTTGATTGATGTTAGATGTAGTCAGTCAAAGCTATTTAAACTAGATACTAACAAAGCTATTTGCATGTTTGTAAAATCTGCAAATCATCTTCATGATCTTAGTTTTTCATTTGTTAAGGACTAACAAAATATATTTCGAAACAAATGTAGTATTTACAACAACACATCGAATGTGTGCTGCGCTGGCGCCGGTAACTTATTGTCACTGAAATATTGTTTAAACAATAGGATAATAGAGTAAAGTGAAAACTGACAGGTTTCTGTTTACAATACAATACTATAATATTTTGTTTGGTTTGGAGTCATGACTAAGTGTAAAGCAGAATTTTCTAAAATAGGAAATGCTACATGTTTTTACCAAGAAAAATATTAACTAAGATTAAAGGCGTTTTTTCGAAAGGCGAAATTCATGTTTTTGTAAAATAACTCAAAATAATACACAGACGCGCTTAACCATAATGATAGTCCCTATTCTCAGCCTTGTTTCATAATAACTATTGAACAATGATTATATTCAATTACTAATTACTTGATTTTTGAATACACAATATATTTATTGAACCGCAGTCAAAAGTCCAAACTACAAATGGATTGGTGTCACAATAAGTAATCTCTTTTGGTCATACATTTTTTCCAACGAACCAATTTATCAAGGGCTTTTGACGAAACTTCAAAACAAAAAACCTGTTTCTTGATTACTACACCAATACTACTTTTAATTACCATTGCTGGTTTGGTTTGATCCAATTAGTTGGAGTTCTCTTATCAGGCAGCAGTGGTTTACGTAAAGTGAGTAGCGGTCGCTGGCAAGGTCGGTTGCGAAACGGTGAACCACTGCTGACCTTTACATTACAATCTACTCTCCGACACACATTTTGGAAACGCAGTGCAAATGCAACAAATCTTTTAACGAGTCTCGTGTCTAGACTTCGACTATTGGCAGTTACATAATACCTTACATAAGTATTGTTATAAATGTACAACTACTATTACTTAGTTTTTAGAAGAACAACGAATGGTTACATCAAGGAATGAACATTCGATGAAGACCATGCTATCAAACATACATTTTATCATATCACATTTTGATTTTTTTTTATTAGCCTTCGTTAGATCCCACTGCTGGGCAAAGGCCTCACATTTTGTTTAATAAATTAAAAAAAAAGTTTTCATAATTAAAACTTGTGACAGAATATTGACGAGACCCATGAAAAATAGGTTTGTAAGCATCTAGAGAATGTTTTCACACTAATAATGTAAACGTATCCAATTACGAATTCATAATATAAGTTAGATACGCAGCTAATAAGTACGCAGTTACTTGTAAGTACCATGAATGAAAATAAGGTTCATTAGTTAAAAAGAAAGGTTCTGTTACAAGAAAATTTACCAATAAGTATTTACTAGAATTATTGAACTCTAAGAATCGAGTACTATCCTGTGTCTATTCAACAATTATCTAAATATATCACATTATTTGCTTCGTCTATGTTGTATTTATTTATCGTTGCCGACTTTGTTCTATCAAAAAAGGTTTGATTAGAGCCATAAATTGGCATGAACTATAGCGGTATTTTTTTCTGTTATATTTCACGTATCAAATAGGTACTTGAGCGTTTAGTAAAACAATATTATCTGAAGTGTAGCAAATGTAAATGTGGCGTAACCGTGGCGAGGGCCATGTTCGGCGGCTTCACGGTAGCCTGCGGTGGCGATAGGCGATAGTGCACGCTAATGTACCACTGCACTTGTACATAAGTGATTCGGTTTTTTTCGATTAAATTAGCAAAAGGGTGACCCCCTTTTGCTAATTTCGAAAAAAATAAGTAATGTAGAACTAGGTTCGGGATTTAAATACCTTTAGGTACTTTGCTAAAATTGATCAAACTACGCGTATATTGAATGCAATAAAGATTATTTTTAAGATAAGTTATGTTTATATTTATAAAATATTATGTAACTAACAAAAGATTTTATAAATAGATATAATTTTATAAATTACATTCTATCGAATATAATTTATAAAATTTACCCATTAAATATGTGTTTGGTTTCTCAAATAATTTCTAATCTCAACTGAAATTAGTGTTTTGCGTACGAAACCTAGTAATGTGAAGTTAATTATAACTGTGATTAAGCTAATAAAAACTGTCGTTAAGCATAGTGCAGCCCGATAAAGTTAGGTTAATGAAGTATAGAACTGTATAGATGCAGTACGAGGGGAATCTGCGCAGGCGCACGGAAAACTATCAGCGGGTGAACAGGTTTGCTGAACCGGAATCCTGTTGGTCCCCGCCGGTCCCACTCGTGCCTAACTAGGAGGCTTTCTAGACATCCTAATTTGTATTGTCTTAGTAACTTAGGAACCTAGAATGAAACCTTGATACAGAAAAAAGTAAATTGATTTAGTTAAGTGTGTGGATACGTTATGCGATGTGTTTTTAAAATGATTGCTAACAATAGGGTTTAAAAGCATAAAACGTTGAAATAATAGATGTTCCGACAAGAATGTTGTAATGGCACGAGTTTATGAAACCGACTCTATTATTCCTTTACTCATAGATATACTTATTACCGAGTGGCCTAAGGAAGATTTTATTATCTTGCAAATAAATGTTTGTTTCTCTTGTTAGGAATTTTGGTACTTATACATAAAATAAAACATGTACTTTTTCCCCAAAAAATGCTCGGAAAACCATCATCAAAACCGAAAACCGGTCATAGTTATAAATAATCATCCAATCGGACAATGCCGTTGACAACCGATAACTGTATTACTAAACTTACACAATTGATCTGATATCAATTGTAAATTGTTTATCCGTAAGAGATACATGATCGAGTAACCCGATGCCATAGACTTGTAGCGCGCCACTCGAGAGGGTTTGTAAGCATCTCCGAGACGTGTGAGAACCAGTGCCTCAGTGACACCTGCTCTCCAACTGTGTTTACATAACAATTCACATTACTTTAATGACTTTATTTAGGTTATACTAAACGGTAACTTTTGAGGATCTTTATGTATGGTCAGAAAAGAAAATATTTTAGTTCGGGTTTATAATTTCTAAAATACAAAAAGTAAATGTAGGGTAAATTATATAAGTATGACACTGACATCCTGTCAAAGCTTCATGTAACTAATATTACATTTGTTTTTTAAGATTATTGCGTTCCACGATATTGTCAATTAAAGATTGCATTATGTCTCGTAGATAGAAAATAGATAATTGAATGATACGTTATCAGTGTAGTAATACAAATACTTTGATATTACTACTACTACCGCAGTTATCGGGCACATAAATAGTCTTTATTTAAATTATATTGCTTTGTTCCCAAAACGCAAGGTTAGATCAAAATCTTTTATTGTAATTAGTTTGTTGAAAAAAAACCTGCTGAAGGTCCATATTATATCGCTGATAATATTTATTTAAACAGTAGATAATAAAAAA
The DNA here is from genome assembly GCA_905146925.1 of Autographa gamma. Classification (NCBI taxonomy): domain Eukaryota; kingdom Metazoa; phylum Arthropoda; class Insecta; order Lepidoptera; family Noctuidae; genus Autographa; species Autographa gamma. The sequence goes on along the minus strand of LR989868.1, from coordinate 456,169 downwards.
CTGAATCTGTTTTTTAAACGGATTCCGTCATGGTTTATTTAGATTTTACTTTAATTCAAACTATTTTTTTTTTATTTCTATAACAGAAGATTTCGAATAAAGATAATTTTGATAGCGGATCCTTTTAATCAAGAGAAAGCGAAATTGATCATCACCTTTTGTAAGTATTCTGAGTTAATAAAATTATTATTTATTATTAACTCAGAATAGTGCTTATTTTCTAAGTTTAGTAAAAAAAAAGAAATACTTATAAATTCAAGCACTTTTATACATTGGTCCTTATTTGGTCCGTACACAAACAATAATATAACCTTTTTGTAAATGATTTTAAAACGTCGAATGGGAATCTAAAACAGATTTTGGAATCGAGATCAACAACCAATTGATCATGAAATAAACACTAAATGGTCTTGAAACCAGTTCTCTCGTGAGGTGAGGTCACTCGGAGGACAGTTCAGACAGACAGATATCCAACAGTACCTACCCATATGTATGTTTTTTTTTATTGGTAGAGATCTTTACAGTTGGCCTGAGCTCAGGCTTTGACTGCTTCACCGGACTTTTGGCGAGGACCTTAAGGCCTCCAGCCAGAGCAATAGGAAAAAACTAACTACGTTAGCAACGTCTACTAAGGGCACCCCCGGGTTCGGGACTTGACTTAGTGTGTTGCTAACAATCTTAATAAAGCAAAACAGCAAGGGATGGCTGGATCTAAGTGTTGATTATTAAGGGACATATTTTTATTGTTAGTTTGGCCGGCTCGGGCCAGCTTGTTCTAGGGACGGGAGGATACCCATATGTATGTATGTATGTTGGTCAAGTCTCAAAGATAACCCGCTTTACCGCCGTTACTCGTGAACGTGCCAATAACTTAACACATTCCTAAATAATAACAGTTTACTAAAGTATGTATTACAAGTAATAAGCTGCTATTATCGCTCGTATTACAGCTTATTGGGTGCTATAAAACCTTAACAGTACCTATGAAGCTACGTCTAGTTTGACTACTACTTTAATCAAACTCGTATTGGTCAAAGATCTCCTCTCGTGAAAAATTGCTTTCATGTTTGTGAGTTTGGTTCTTTGTTCATCCATCAGACAAAAACAACTTAACGAATTTTGATGAAATTTGGCAGATTAGAAAACTTTAGACTGGGACCGAATTTAGAACTCTTTTTAGGTAAACAAATTAAGTGTCAGTAATGTTGTCAAATTGTAGAGTCACTAGCAAAATTGGGCTATAAACAAGATATTTAAAACGTGATAAAGATTGTATGTCATATTCAATCTGGTCAGTCATTCCTTGAGACCAGTTCTTGGGACCGCAGTGGCCCGATTTCGTTTAATTTAAAACAATAAAGGGTCCCGATTGAGATCGGCCGCGCTCGTGCGTCTTCGTGCCACAGATTAGTGACGTCACGCGGATATCTGCTTAACGAGTGAGAACATAGCTTTACTTTTGATACAATGTATAACCGAACCAGGAAGATTGGAGTTTTGTGACGGAAAAGTGTCTTCCTGTCTGTCTTCCTTTATATTACATACATTTTCATTTAACTTCCATGTTACTTTTTCACTTTCAAAGCTTAAGCATTGTTGATACCAGATGATGTTAAGGATACCTTAGCATCATCTGGTATCAACAATGCTAGAGAAAATTGTGTAAAACATACAATAAATATTAAGAAGTAATTCTTCCTCTATTTACAAATTAACTAAAGAGTACAAAAAAATTAGGTAATCCTCATTAGAGTAAAATAATCTCAAATTGTTTCGATTTATGTTGTTGTTGTTCTCTCGATTCATAGTTTCAGGTATGTTACTACACAATTGATAACAAAATTAATCATCACAGTTATGAGTATTTGTGTAAATAGCACTCGATCCGTTTTGTAGATGTTACAGCATCCGCCATAATCAGCAGATATGTAATATTTGTATAAAGTTGCGGAAGAATCGGTGGAAAGCGAACAAGATGTCAATATTATAGAGACAATTACGTGACTATGGTAAACCATCGACGTATGATATGCATAGACTGCTACTATCGCTAGGTTCCCCTTGTGCCAAGCGAGAGCAGTTTTTAGTCTGATCCTAGTACATTTCGTTTTTCATTTAAGTTAATTTTCGCGCAACGAGACACTTATATAAGAAAATATCGATGGTTTTGACATTGTTAGGATAATAATAGTGTTTTAGATAGATTTTTTAAAACGGCAAGCTCCATCTTCATACATAATTCACGACAACACTTGTTCACACTAGTGCTTACGGTTGAAACTCTGATAGGCTCACTCTATACTTTCAAATGCAACCTCGTTGTGGTAAACTATTTCCTTTTATAATAAAACTTCAAGACCTTTCTACAAGATATTTATGTTTTAAAAGTATGGTGTTTTCGTAATAATCGTTTGTTAAAAAATGAGCTCAACTATTTGTTACATGGTCATGAAAAAAATAATCCCATGAAAGCAGATATACAGAAAATAAACTTTCTTATACCGAGATAGATTTTGATGTTTTAAATCTAATCAGTTTAAAGTCCCCTGTTTACATTTTAAGAAGAGTAGATAACTTAAGCTCGTGTGCAATGTGTCATATTTTACGTATCTCCATCACAAATCGTGCCGTGTGGCATATGGGCAAAAATACTGTGATGCGTAAAATAATGTTAAATACTATAACTTTGCTTGCTGCATTTTTATAGTAATAACTAGCTGTGCCCGCGACTTCGTTCGCATGGATGACGAAACGTATCAATGAGTTTTTTTGTGAAAAGTGCTATTTGTGTAGAACGTTATAACACATTACTTTTTATTTATGAACCTATTGACATGAAATAAACACTAAATGTTAAGTGAAGGTTACTACAATATACTAGTGAAACCCGCATCTAAATCGAATAAGCCGTTTCTGATATTAGCGTGCACAAACACACAGACAAACCGAAAAACAGACAAAAAAAAAAATATTACAAATTCCGGTTCGACATCGATATAATAACAATCCCTGCTTCTTTTTTTATTTATATTTCCATTGTACAGACACCACTTTTTTACAAATTTATTATATGTATAGAATAGATATAGATATAGAAGATTATTATAGAACGGGGATTAGCGCGTACATGCATAAATACCTGTAGGGCTTGACGTTTCGACCGGGTTACAGTCTGCTTGCGACTTCTATTCAACGTTCTATAATATTACTACAATTTAAAGTAGCTTAGTATTACACTACTGAATTACTCAATTGATCGTTAAATATAAATTTTGCCACTTCGAAGGGAAGGCAAAGAGATTAATTTATAAATTTTAATTTATTAATCATCATAAATAAGGTTTAGTTATTGGACTCGATTTCTTAACATAAAAAAAAACCTTTATAGAATATATCGTGATTTTCTAATACTTAGTTGTTACCGATTACAGTTTCACATTCCTCATTAAAACTAAATTAAGAGTCAATAATACGTTACTTAATTAGTGCATTGTCTGTATTCATTTAACAAAGAACAGCTACTAGTATTAATGTATATGCAGACAAAAGACGGAATATGTTCACAGCAATCATATTATCATACCTATACTTAATATTATTATAAAAATATATAAGTAAACATTAAGTTTCTCACGACTTAGAATAACTGTTTCATGAAAACAAGAGAGTTTATATAAAATCTATGGGAAATGTAATAAATAAACCTACTGTTTCTATGTTTTATTTGAATCATAAATGACTGAGGTGGATAAATATTATTGTACCGGTGAACTGGTTTTGTATTTACATAGCTTTATGAGATATTTTTACAAAAACTGGACTACCAGTTTTTGTAATTAACTTAAACTCAACATCGAAGTTTATAAACTACAATTCCTCCAGAATTTCCTTAATAAGAATTAAAAAAGCGATGTTACGTTTCATATGTATACATATCGGATAATTAAAATAGAACAAAGAACAGAAATATACAAAATCAGCAATAATCTCGTCCAATAAATTGCGTTTGGCCTCGTTAGTGTATTTATTTAGAATCCATGTTAATTCATCGAGCATTTGGATGTGGCCTGCGCACGCGATGTTTTAATAAACAAATGCATTCACGTTACGCGTGTGTTACGATACAGTTACGTTTAGACCTGTCTTTGGGTTAATTCTCTCATCTTTATGAGCAGGTATTTAACATAATAAATATCAACATAAATCTGAAATGCAACATATATGTTCCTCTAAGGAAAATACAAAGAATATCTTATGTCTAGAACTGTTTTAAGATGGTTTCGAAGAACCTAATTTGTTTAAGTAGTCGTGATTTGATACTACTATAACAAACATATTCTGTATACATCATGTAACATTCAATAAACTGCTAGTGTATCTAAATCTCAGGTTACTGGAAAAATCTTATTTAGACCAAAAATCTGTTTTGTATGCTTTCAAATCAAGTCCAATAAGTATACCTTATTAACGACAAAGTCAAAGGTACTAAGTATCTGACCAATAATAACCAGTTAGTTCCTTTATCTTGCAAGAACAAAACAAATGCGAGTTAAAAAGCTTCAATAACCCGTTAAGTAGAGTTCAATTATCTCGGCGCTGCATGTAAACAATGCAAGTACAGTCAGCAACAAAAGCTCATTAACACAACACATTTACGAAACACTTAAACATTATTAAACATAATTAAATGTATTATGTTTTTGTGAGCAATTAACAAAATTGTGTCGGCACCAGGACTCTACAAAGATTTAGTTGAACAATTATCAAAATGCCACTGAATTTTTCTGAGTTTGTATATCTAATTTTAATACAGGTAGGTAGTCCATCGACTTTACTTGCTACCTTTACCTTTATAAAATACGTGATAAACCTGATTTCCAAAATTGGTATTGAAAATCGTCAGATCACAAGTCAACAAGTTAGCTAAGCTCGCTCGACATGAGAAGAGACTTTAGCTCAACAGTGGGATAATTACAGATCAAAAACTCTAATTAAATGATATCTACTATGTTTTGTGTATGTTCCGGTAAGCGCGACTTTGGGTTAGCTAACGCTGTGGCCTGCAAAGGTCAAGCCGTAACCACTCACTATTCGGCGAGTTTCTATGACCGCCTTGTGTAATGCATCTTATGTAACACTATGGTGAACATTTTGAAATACATCAACATGTTTATAAAAGGGTCGTAAAGTGTGAAGTTATGGCGGAAAAAAGTACAGCTTGATGGTACATGTATGAGTACCATGGTTTACTATAACATCATAAAAATAAATAGATGTATGATTTTAATTAAACACGGCTTTACTGATTTCGCCGAATCAAGCTACCATTTAGCATCAAATAAACAGTTATCTTTTTAAGTAAATAATGATGATATGAATTAAGTAAGTTAGTTCGAAACAAAAAAACAACATACATATATCCTAATTTTTAGATGTCAATTATAAATCCTAAAGCACCTATGCTAAAGCTTCCTCGCAAGCCAACAATCATTTCTAACTCATTTTATTATAATTTCCCTTATCCTACTTAAAAATTACATCGGCGAGAAACAAATAAAAAAGCCTTATTGTTTACTACAAAAATAACAACAGCAATTGCTACTCAAGGACCTTAATTTTTTTAAATATATTAAGTAATTACCAGCTTACATAAATGTATGATTCTTATATCAAAATACTCACAAGAATACTCCAATCAAACACTCGGCCTTGAGTCACAGAAAACTGTGTTTTAAAACAACTGTTTGTCAATATACACTCGCGTCCGCGGTGGGTAGTGTGACAGCTGTCAGCTGAGGATACGTGCGCGTGCGCGTGCGGCGGGCGGCGGCGGCAGAGTGGCGCAGGCGCAGAGCGGCGCGCGGCTCGCGGCGGTTACGACACAAGCACTCAAACTCGTTATCTCTCGCACCTGATTGCACATGCAACCACACGGAACATAATACTGGAGAACAAATCTAGCTGTACTGATCACCTGGTCATCGGTCAGGTTTGACCTTGAACTACCAAATATTTGGGGCTCGCTATCGATTGACGGTCAAACGATAAGATACAGGTATCGCAATGTTAGATATTAGCACTTCAATAATATATCTCTGCAGAACACGTGATTAGCATTCACAAGGAAACACTCCCCCAAAATCTACATAGTTACAAGAATTTCCTTATAACAATATACCAGGAATCGAACGCCCGCTTATAAATCGCCTAACAAAGTCAAATGTATTGAAGTTTAAACCAAAAATAAAAAGGAAAGAGGGAGCTGGAATGCTAAAACCACCTCACGACTCTTCTACTGACTAAGTAGAAGTAGTAATGAAGGAAGATGGAAGAAGGGAAGATGAGTCGGTATAGACCCTGCAGTTTAATGTTTGCTTGACTCCCTGCTGCAGGCTCCTGTAGCAGGATCGATGTCAGCAAATGTCATGTATCATTTATCATCAGAACTCTATCGACTCTGCATATTGACTTTATGTATAAATAATGTGTCTTCTAATTTATTTGTTGCAGGAGAATGTCCTAGTTAGGAATGATAATCATGTTATCTACCAAAAGCTTAGCGACTTATCTTCTTCTGCCCTGTTACGACCATTGTTTGACCATCCTAACCACTTTTGATCTGACCAGCCCTTGAAGCCATTATTATCATATCCCATTAATCCGCAGCACGGAGCTCTCCGTTACTCCTCACCGTTACCCTGATAAGCGACATTCTTCGCGGACTTGGCGCAGTTGACATGTCACATGCGCACGCGCAGCATGCTAACGAAAGCGCGCAGCAGGAAGTGACGTCACCCCCGCGGATTACGTTCAGGAGACGCGCTATATAGATTATGTCACGACGTTGCAGATTTATTGCATCGATCTATAATTTATTGTGTTTTGGTTTTGTGTGTGTTTGATTATCATAAGTTATGTTACATAGTTTACTGAACTTCTTAAGGCCGTTCCAATATCTCTACTTAAGCTACTGATATAAACAAAGCCTTAACTTTTGTATCAGTAAGATTAAATATACGGATATTTGATACTCTAATTCATAAATTTTAATAAGTCATGTGAAATAACCTTCTAGTTATCTGACCAGAACAAATGATCCAGACTACGCATAAGCGTTTAGTTAAAAAACAAACTTTTCCAATAACTTGACCAGTCACAACAAGTATTGATCATAACTCGAGCACTTTATCGACTCCTGTGCAGACGCGCGTCAATCAGTCGGCGCTCACTTTGATGACCACACCGCGCCCAACAAACTTGTACACTTGTACTGCATACCAAATATAACATGTTTATTATTCTAAATAGCTAGTATCGACACAAATCGATTTCAAACTCGATAACAGTTACATAAATTGTGTCTGATGTTGAAAAAAAGGAAAACTTTAAATGAAGAAGGACTTTTTAAAGTACAACTCTATGAAATATCATTATCTTTACAATTAGAGCTATGAAGTGGAAAGTAAAATCGATAAACGATCATTGTTCAAAAAAGTATGGTACATTACGAGGATTACGATGATAAATTAAAAACACACTAATCTTTTTAATCTCAGCCTATAAACGTCCCACTGCTGGGCACAGGCTTGTTCCCGTGAAAAGAAGGCACGAGCATTTTGATTTCACATCGCAAACTAAGTACGAAACAATAATTGTTGTTTACCTTTTATGTTGAAACAAGCGAAACTATCATAAATGTTTGATAACTTATGATAAGACAGATTTGGAGAGATTATTAGAGTAAATGATAATCACTGTCAGTTCTTTGTCAGTGAATTGGTTGACATCAGATAGGTATATGATTATGTAAATTACTCTTCAGCTGTTCGAACCTGAAAGCCTGCCCCAATATAACGGTACTGTTATCTACAAAACAAAGGAGTCCAGTTTGTAATGTATGCAGGGTGTTAAGTAGCCCCTGTCCGACCCGAAAGGGTGATAGAGGGTTCACTTTCCCATGCCCAAATAAAATATCAAATTTGGAAAATTAGACTAGACTCTCTAATTCGAACTATGAGAAAAAAAAAATGATTATAATTGTTTTATCTTTTTTTTTTTATATATTTTTTCCTCATTTTTGTAATCAGATATCGATACCTAACAATACTTAACGGATCGGACAGCGGTTACTTAACATCCTGTATAAATAGCAGTTTTTAAGATATGCTTGTTCTTAACATATTGCAAGGTACCGAGGTACCGCAAATGACGAGGTAATCAAATTCAATCGTAAAACAGAGACACGCAAGGATAAAAAAGATAAAGTGCTTTACAGGGGAATAACCAGGATTAACCAATAAAATATATGACTCGGATTTATATTGGAATCTTACCTAAAATATATCAACAAAATGACTCAAGACAAAAATTAATTTTAATTAGTACTTAGTACTCGATGGAATTGGTTGTTATTCGATTGATTTAAATCGGATTCAGTTTTGTTGTTCTTAAGAAACTCTTCAAGTAATAAAATTAAGGTAATTAAAATCGACAAAATATATGACTTGCTTAGGACTAATGACGATGTTTACAATAGTAAATTTAGATAGTTTTGCTTTAAGTACCTTTCCTATAATTTGTTGAATTCTAATGCTTAAAAAGAGGTTTAGCCAGCCCTAGGAAATTTAAACATATAAGCATATTTTCGCAACGTAATTTTATCAAAACTGTCTACCAAGACGATTCAATATAACCCTGTTTATTAAATAGGTAACATAGGAATAGATAATTTATCCTGCTATCCTTATTCTCTAACATCCTACCTTATGAGATCAGCTATCGTCCACCGTGGCCAGATTCCCGTGAGTAACTAGCAGGGTCCTTGCTGAAACCATGTTATATACTATGCTACATATATTATATCTTTGCCCCGCATATCTTTGTCAACCAAGCGTCACATTGATACTGCTCCGCTGCCGACTTATAAGTGATGCGATTGTCAATACATTTTATACTAATTCTGTGGTTCTAAGTATTCAAACCCAAGTCAATTTCATTTGACGTTGTCGTTTAAAGTTTTTCAGTAGTTTAAACGTTATTGAGCATTCTTTGTTTAAGGTGGAAGTTACATTAAAGGGTCAATATGGACCTCGTAGGGCTCTGCAACATAATGTTTAGGTCTTCTAAGGATTTGTAAAGTAAGGTAGTATTTCCTTCTACATATAAGTATACAGTCTTGCAGGACAACTTGAACAACCGTAATAAATTTACGGTTGTTCAAAGCTCAAGGGTTTGTATTTGAATAAGCTCTGTTAAAGCCATTAGTTCCATTTAAAGTAGAAATACTGCTAAGAATAGCTAAAAGAAGTCAAGATAAGATCTTGTAGGAGTCACTGACTCTCTCAAGTTCATACATCTACTTGTACATGTTATATAATACAGGGCAGTAAAACATATAAAAGGTATGGTTAATATGGCCATTGGGACACAACCGTCTACTGGCTCTTTTAAAAACTGTTCAAAATATTTTTGATTAAAAGGGTTTTCCTGGTTGATTATTTCTTTGGTTGCCATTACTGAGTGCATATTTACTTAAAAAAATACGGAACTTTAAATGTGCTAATTCGATTTGTAAATGTCCATTTTAGAGTATTATTTATAAACTCATTACAATTGTTGATTGGGGTTTTTCGACGATCTGCCTTTTTATTTGTTAAAGGTTGGTTTATTGCATTATTTCATGGTCACGGGTGGTCTACGACTGTTGGTATAATATGTTTGGAGCACTTCACTGTCTGTGCGGTTAGAATTATGTAGAGTACGCGAAGAGAATCACGTACAGGATTCATATGACGTCATCATATTGTACATTGGATCCTTATGCGATAACAGTACAACAATAATTTTAGATATCGTACCAACTAAAACGTTGAAAGTAATAATAGAAGTAGAATACTTTGCTGTAGAAACATTGGAAATAATGTTTTATAGAAAAAAGAAGCTTCGCGTTCTGTGTATTTACATATTTCATTCAAATTCAAATTCAAATTCAAATTCTTTATTTTGCAAATAGGACTACATTCAATCACTTTCACACGTCTTCTTAATCTAGATGAGGTCGACATTTCCTAACTGACTACCCTGAGAAGAAATGTCGAAACAAACTCGGGGGTCACAGTCTCTTTTTAGTCCTGACAATACAATAGTAAATTTGTGTAAACAAATGCAGAGTATTTACTGGACTGGTCTTTAGAGGAAAGAACCAGATCGATCTGAGCAAGCCTGTGCCAGCAGACGGCAAGCATGCCCCGAATAGCTCATGCAGCTCAACCATTTTTGAGGGAGCTGCACAACCCGGTACACAACAATACCGCCAGTGGCACCATAAAAATATGTGGGGCAACAACTCACTCAGATCGCCAGATTAAAATACAAGTGAATAGAATATGATGTATAGAATATTTAATAAAACAAGACGATTAATGAATATACCTGCATAATGTTTACACTTACAATAAATACAATATACACTAAGAACATGAAGAAATTAAGTTACTTTATTGGCATGTAAAATTTATGTAAAAGCATTATATGCAAAAGCACAGAACATGTCAAAATGTAAATGAATATGCAATAAGCACAACAAATGTCAAGATGGAAAAAAAAAAATGTATATGCAATAAGCATAAAACATGTCAATAAGGAAGAAAAAAAAAAAAAATTATATGCAATAGGCACAAATCATGTCAAACCAATATGTACAAATATATATATATACACAAGCGATAGATGCATAAGCGAGCAGCTCAATCCCAGGCGTTTTTATCATTTACGTATTCGGATATTTTGTAATATCCTTTTTTGGATAATTTGGATTTGATAAATGACTTGAATCTTTTAATAGGTAACTTACGAATATCAATGGGAAGTTTATTGTAAAAGCGTATACATTGACCCATAAACGAGTTGCTTACTCTATGGAGCCGAGTTGCATGAACACTTAAATTATGCTTGTTCCTGGTATTCAGACTATGAACATCAGACATTTTTACAAAATTTGATTCGTTCTTATGAACATACATTAAATTTTCAAATATATATTGTGAGGTTACAGTCAGAATGTTAATCTCTTTGAATTTCTCTCGGAGAGAAACTCTTGGGCCCAGATTATAAATAGCGCGAATAGCCCTTTTTTGTAACACAAAAATTGAATTAATATCAGAACAGCTTCCCCAAAGGAGAATACCGTACGTCATAAGACTATGAAAATAACTAAAATAAACAATTCTGGCTGTATCCACATCGGTTATCTGTCTGATTTTTTTTACAGCATAAGCGGCTGAACTAAGCCTTCCGGATAATTTGTTAATGTGGGGGCCCCACTGTAGTTTGGCATCAACAGTGATGCCAAGAAAAACAGTTGACTCAACAGGGTCCAACTCTATTCCATTAAGTTGTACATTGGTACTTAGTTGCCTGACATTAGGTGTCGAAAACTTTATTAATTTAGTCTTTGAAGGGTTTAATAGCAAATTATTAACATTAAACCAATGTACAACCTTATCGAGTGCATTATTAACTTCGTCAAAATTTTCTAATCGGCGTTTTATTTTAAAAACAAGAGAAGTATCATCTGCAAATAGCAGAATCTTATGGTTTTCTCTTACATGAAAAGGTAAATAGTTTATATAAATAAGAAATAAAAATGGCCCTAGAATTGAACCCTGCGGAACGCCCATCGTTACCACAGACCCTTTAGATCTTTTTCCATTTACATCCACTCTCTGTATTCTGTTATCTAAGTAAGAACTTAAGAGACTAAGAGACTTATTTCTAATACCATAGTGGTGCAATTTCCTAATAAGTGTATCATGACATACACAATCAAAAGCTTTGGACAAGTCGCAGAAAATGCCGAGAGCATCTTGCGAATTCTCCCAAGCTTCATAAATATTTTTAAGCAATTCCACCCCTGCGTCTGTAGTAGACCGACCTTTTGTGAAACCAAATTGTTTAAGATGCAACAAGTGGTGTCTATTAAAATGTCTTAACAATTGTTTTAAAATTAATTTCTCAAAAATTTTGCTCAATGTGGGCAAAATTGAGATAGGACGATAATTGGTTGGATCAGTTGTACTACCTGATTTAAAGAGTGGAATCACTTTACTAAACTTCATCAAGTCTGGAAACACACCGGATGCGACACAAGAGTTGAACACCACTGCAAGGAATGGGGCGATTGTTTGAATTACTGAAGATATAATGTGTACAGAAAGTCCCCAAAGGTCAGCAGTTTTTTTAATTTCTATATCCTTAAATGATTCCAAAATATCTATGTCGCTAACAATAGTAAATTCAAATCCTGCGCCACATTCCGCAACACAATTTTTAAGTATTGAATGTGCGGAGGTGGGGGACGACAACAGAGTTCTGGTTGTTAAAATCGGAATATTGGTGAAGAAGGATTCAAACTCAGTTGCCACCTCCATGTCCGACCTAATATCAACATCATTAATTTTTAGATGGAAATCGCGATTTGTAATTTTATTTCGTCCGGTTTCTGAATTAATGATGTTCCAGGTAGTTTTAATTTTATCTCCAGATGTCTTTATCTTATTTTTGATGAACAAGGATTTCGCATAGGTACATGCTTTCTTAAAAGTCTTAGAATAGTTCTTAACATAATTCATAAAAACATTACTATGATTGTATTTTTTTTCATCATATAATTCATACAATCTAAGTCTGCTTTTAAAAATTCCCGGTGTTGCCCAATCACTAAAAGTAAAGCGATCGCTGACAGAGAGTGATCTTGAAGTAAAAACATTCTTGAACTCTGAATTAATTAAATTAAATAACAAGGAATAAGCTTGATCAGGGTTACTGTGATAAGACAAACCGGGCAATTTTGCATTTAAATTATTTTTAAAGAGTTCTAAACGACATTTAGTTACAGGAACAAAGCTTATAATTTTGCGTTGGATTTTAACAAACTTTTTAGGATATGCAACCAGTTGGCCACAGTGATCTGAATTCAAAACATTTAAAATAGAATTATAAGCTGGCTTCAAGTTTGTAAAAATATTATCAATACAGGTAGCACTAGTGGCAGTTATCCTAGTCGGTTCCAGAAATGTATTATACAAATTATAAGACTTAAATAAAGTAATAAATCTGTTAACAACAGAATTATTTTCTAATAAATTAATGTTAAAGTCTCCACAGACGGCAACCGTTTTATTAGAACTAGAGATTTTAAATAATGCATCTTCCATTAGTTTCTCAAATGATTCATATGATGCACATGGGGGCCTGTATACACTCAATACAATGAACTGCTCAAGCTCAATACATGCTATCTCAGCAACTCGCTCAACAGACAGGCTCACTATGTCTGTACGCTCCTTGAACTTAAGGTTATTCCGAGCAATAATTAAAGAGCCTCCACGTATTAAATTAACTCTGCTGAACGAGCTGGCTACCTGATGGTTGTTGAAGCTGAACATGAACTGGTGGTCCTTTAACCAATGTTCAGTAATACACAAAATATCAATGCTATTACAGTTCATAAACAACTCCAACTCTAATTCTTTACCCATCAAACCCTGAACATTCTGATGTACAATATTAAAATAGTGCTTATTATTTGTGGTTTTAATTTTATTTAAAATGTTTGATGGGTCAGTGCATAACAAGTCTAGGTTACAAGTATCGCCAGAGATAGACTCTATTGTCTTAATATCTAATTTAAATTACTTGGAACAAATTCCAAAGTTTGTTGAGAAAAGCAACTATTATCAAGCTGCTCAATAGGAGCAGTGTGTTTAGCCAAGCACTTGGCTGTAGTTAAAATACAATATGATAGCGCACTTGCTATCAGTCCCTTATAATAATTAGAAAGATAATAGTTATCTTTTGTCATAAAATAATTATTACTAATGATTACATTAGTGTCAATAAATTCAAATGTGCTATTATATTGTGACATAGTATGAAGTTTCATATTACATCTATTTCTGTGGTTATTTTCAGTCTGTGACAAACCTTTACCATAAGGAAAAGCAAATAGAACAACTTTCTTGACATTTAATGTTATAAGACTTTCAAAGTAGTCTTTGATCATATTTAAACTAACATTACCTCTTCACTATTGCATACCTACTACATTGTATTGGTTAACAGGCAGTTATTGTGTCTGGATTTGTACTAGACAATAACATATACACCTATAACATAATAACAAAAGTTGACAACATTGATCAAAACTCTATAACGTTAATGTAACATATGGAGTGCAATAAATATCGAGTATTACCTTCGTAAAACTTAAAACAGATTAATAAAAAATATGTGCGTCCAGCCACACACGAATTAAGTAGACATTTAGTTACGTAATCCTACACCACAAGAATAAACTTTAGAGCCTTCATCGCGAACATCAGCTGAGAGATCAATGTAGACCAAAATATGCCTCGTATTGTCGAGCAAAAACGTGAGGGAACTACTAATAGAGGTTAAACATTATCTCTAAATAACGAAACCAATTCTGCATAACAAATAGCCGAAGTAAAAACCCATGAAACATCGATGTTTGTGGCACCTTTGTTATAGCTCCTTATAAGAATTCTATAAGAACAGTCCTTTATGAGGCTGAGAAGAAAAGGAAGCAGGACCACAAACTATGGTAATAACAGATCGCTTAAAAGTTGTCTCCTGAATGATTCCTTTCTTTGTCCAATAGGATAACTACAGGCTAGTAAGTATATTGTATGGATTAAACTGTTTGGAGACCACATGGATAGGTACGAATTGTATTTCATTTATATTATTCTCGAATGTATTATGATGACACGCGGTTACCAAGTCACCTATAACATAACATTAACCATCTTTACTCTACTCTTGCCCTACGAGGAAATAATATTACATTTTAGAAATAATCTATTAATGGAATGTAAATCAACATAGATTGCACCATATTTGTTAAAAAAAAATAATGATTGTCTGATAGTAGTCTAGTATCTTTTGTGAACACTAGATGTCGCTACTAATCTACATACTTAGGTATATTGTACGCGGTAAAGAGTGATGTTCCAAAATACACGGGTGTAATTTCTAAAAATTATAAAATGTAAAGTTTTATAATTTTGTAAATCAGAATACTCATTGTGTCTCCTTAACTACAGTCATAGTTTTAGTGTCATCCAGCCAGCGTAGGTAATACATAAGTCCTAGACCTTTGACCTTCAGGTCATCAATCTCAGGCTATTAGCCTACAACAACATGTTCATTCAATCATTTTATTGAATTATAATCTCGACACAACAAACTACAGACTGTGTCCACAAAACAGCTCTGTTGGGTAAACGAACGTAAAATTTTATGTTTTCAGTCAACAGATAGTGGTTTGCTATAAATCAGGTTTATACAGGGTGTCCGGTAAATAATCCGACATACTGTGGTGGCTGATACCTTACGTCAGGCCCTATCAAATGAACGCAACATATGTTCGCCGAAAAGTTACAGGTTTCGAGTTACAATCGATTTTCGAAAATTTTAGAATTTTCTACCTTGCATCAGACTTTTCCATTTTCCTTGCTGATACTGAGCTTTCGTAATACTTTTTGTGCATCAAATTAATCTTGAATAGTTACTCTATCCTTTGATAAGTCTCATATTTATCTAAAAGAAGAATATATTGGCGATAACGACATTCGTTTTACAATTTTCACTTTCGGTTTTTCTTAGCGCTCAACTTTGAACAGCAGTGGTGAAAAATAAATGTATGTAGGATTTTTGTACAACAATCTTAAAAACTTGCTTGAATATTGGTGATTTTGGGAAGGTACAATACTTGCATATTTTCTGTATAAAATTTGACAAAATAAGCTGCTGAAGTACACACGGGCCTATTTTTTGAAATATTACTAATGTAAATCTGAGTAAAAATGATACGTAACTTTACGCTGATCGTCATTGTACAATTAAATGAGGTATTTTATTCTCGCCATTAACTCTCTATGCCAGATTAAAAACATGTTTTAGTGTAAAGTTACCTTAACGTTCAGTATTTTCTTACTAGATAAATCGATTTTATAACACCTTATTTTTCATGCAACAACACTGAAATAGCTAGTTTTAGACGCCCAATTCATCTGCACTTAACGGGTTCCGTATCATTGTAAAAATTTAAACGAGCATTTTTTTTTTAATATTTTCCAAATTGAAATTGACCACAATTATTTTGTGTCACTAGTTAATCGCTAGAAAAAAATAACTTATTTCACTGGACCATAACTATCCGCGTTAAGTTACGTCGCATTTTTACTCAGATTTACATTAGTCATATTTCAAAAAATAGGCCCCGGTGTACTTCAGCAGCTTATTTTGTCAAATTTTGTAAAGAAAATATGCAAGTATTGTACATTCCCTAAATCACCAATATTCAAGCAAGTTTTTAAGATTGTTGTACAAAAATCCTACATACATTTATTTTTCACCACTGCAGTTCAAAGTTGAGCACTAAGAAAAACCGAAAGTGAAAATTGTAAAACAAATGGCGTTATCGCCACTATATTCTTCTTTTAGATAAATATGAGACTTATCAAAGGATAGAGTAACTATTCAAGAATAATGTGATGCACAAAAAGTATTACGAAAGCTATGAATCCGCAAGAAAAATGGAAAAGTCTGATGCAAGGTAGAAAATTCTAAAATTTTCGAAAATCGATTGTAACTCGAAACCTGTAACTTTTCGGCGAACATATGTTGCGTTCATTTGATAGGGCCTGACCTAAGGTATCAGCCACCACAGTTTGTCGGATTATTTACCGGACACCCTGTATAAATATGTATTCAAAAGAGTTATGTTGTCTGGACGTCGTAAAACCACAAACTACATGTTTACCCGAGTAGCGACCCGATGGACCAGTGGTTGTAGGGATGGTTGCTGCGTCATAGATCAAGAGTTCGACATACAGAATTTAAGCTCTTAACGTATGCCTCATGTTGTCTATATAGTTTTAAGAATACACATTCAACATCTTTACTTGTAGTATATTTTTTATTGGTGTTGATTGATTCAAACCAACTTACAACTTAATCCCCGATGGGTTAGGCAGGGGTGTACCAATGTACACCCACACTTCGCCGATATGTTTAGGTCCCATTAATAGGGGGCGAGCCTATTGCACTAACCGGGCAAATATCCAAACTCCGACCTGCTACTGAGAATTTCATAGAAAAACCCAATAACATCTTGGTCGACTTGGGAATCGAACCCAAGACCTTTAGCGTAGCAGTCGCGCTTAGCACCACTAGGCTAACGAGGCAGTGGTACAACGGCTTCCTGTTTTAAAACAACCCTGAGGCACACCGCAGCCTTCAGTATGATAACGTGAACCAATTCCCATTGCAACATAGTCATAATACCACTATAACCTATTTATGTACAATGTAAAAAGGGTATACTCGCAAATAAATCTCAAATTCATCTTTCAATATATTTTTCTGCACGTGACCGATCATTGTCTTTCGTTATTATAAAATGTCATTGAATGCAACAAATAGCAATATCTTCAACCACTTATTATCTTAATAGCATTTTAATTTAAAATTAAATGATAAAATGAATTGCTGAGTAAATCTGAATGGTCAATATATTATAATGGCTGTGTGGCGGATAACTGAATGCACTCATTATGCATATTCAATATTCAATGATAGTGTTATCAATCAATAAGCTTTAACGCATCATGCTTGTATATTCATGTCTGTGATAAAAACAAATTCCTTCGTATACTTATAAAGACGAAAATAATGTACATACCACGCTTGCACCTGTATTTATGATCATTTATTACTTCTCTTGCATTCAATGTTGTCATAGAATTGCATTTACTTTTAAATTAGCTAACCACAAATTGAGCTAAAAAATTTAATGCGTGTATATTGGATAGTTTATAAATAAGCTCTCCGAAAAGCTTAAATAAGGTACAAGCAACACAACAAAAGTATTATATTTGTGCAATTAATAGATGAAGCAATTAACATAACCTATCTAGATACCTACCATACATTTGGTTTTACTGTTGACAAAACAAAATCCAGTATTAGTAAATATGCATTAATTTATCTCTGACTTATTCAATTATAATTAAATGCTGTTAATCTGTTGTTCAATGTTCTTTTTTTATCAAAATAATAGGTATGGGTATATTTTTGATTGCTAGGTTAATTTGGTTTAAATATGCAATTTTGCTCTTTTTTTGTAACACTCTGTTGTGAATTTAAATAAATAGTTTTAGTTCTTATAGTTAACACAAATATCATCAACTCTTAAGCTACTGAAGTTGTTCGAGATCAGTAAAAAGTGCAATACTTGAAAAACACAAACCAACCATACCGACCCGCCGCAGCTATACTTGCATACATTTTCAATCCAAGAGGAATTGCACTGAACACTAAAATAACACTAACACTAAACTTTTCATCACACATCACAGCATCTAATAGAACTTCACAACAACTTGATCATATTTTGAAACTTAAGTTTAGAAAAAAAAGATTGTAACAACACTACGATTAGCATTAGCTAAACTTTTTTCCAAGAGTCACTTCTCTGTTAGAAATATAAGTTAAATCACTTCTTTGTTGATTTCCAAAGTAATTACGAATCATTTTAGCCGGTAACACAGTTCACCGCTTTCAGAGATAGGGCGATTAAGTGCGCGCGCGCATACTCTTGGTGCGAGCCGTGAGGTGCTCCGCCGTGTGCAAAAGTTTACGGTGCACGCCGCCCTCTTCAGCAGTGTCTTAAGAAATAGACCTAGGACAAGGATTATGCAAAAAAAAACTACTTTTTACTATTGGTACAAATGTTTTAATAAATATATACATAAATGACACCTTATTTAATTATATATTTGGGTCCTATATACCCAAAAATACCTAAGATATGATGTCAATCGAATCTGATGTAGTTAATTACTTTTCAAGAACTTTTTCATTTTTACTTACTTCAAGTTTATCCTATTTCGCCATCATACCATTTAGCATTAAACATATTGTCTAATAGAAATAATAGCGTGTATTACATACAATTAGTTTTTGTATGTAATACACGCTATTATTTCTATTAGGCTAGCTCAAACCGAAATCTGAAAACCAAACTATTTTATGTAGTTTAGTGCACATCTCTGCATCTTTGTGCTTAGATAGTAATAAGATAGTAGGTAGTTAGCCCGTGCTTCGTGCCCCAAGTATGTTCTAAGTCACGACCGGGGGCAACGACCTCGCCCGGCTATCAGGTAGATGCAGATAAAGCCTACCACGCAGCACACTCTACTCGAGTGCAGATCTGAAGGATGCTCTAATATGTTACGGTAAATGAATGTAATGTTTGCACTCTACACAAGTAGGTTAGTTATTTGATGGTTTTTTATAGACTGGAGTTAACTATTTGTTCGCGTCCGGTTCAGAGCAATGTCAGAAATAGTATTGACCCTAAGCTGAATAAGATACCATGGTACAAACTGTTATCATTTTCGATCCCCAGTAAGTTCTGACTGAAATGAATCTTTCCGAGGTATGTGAAACTAGCCTGGTAGTACCTACATGCTCACTTCATCAGCCCGTTCGTAGACATGGGTGCGTCCATATCTGGCGAACGAGCATCTAATGAGCAGCTTACGGATAGCGCGCCTACGGTTCGCGAGCAGTTCGCGGATGGCTTTATTTATGAACGCCGTGGAAGCATTGCACGAGTTACTCTAAGAGGCGTTGTTTTATGAGGCGTCATTTTTAAGCGACGTCGTCTTTAAGAGGCATTACTATTAAAAGGTTACGTTTTCCAGAAGCGATATATTTCAGAGGCGTCGATTTTAAAAGGCGTCGTTTTCTAAGAACCGTTTTTGTATAGAACCGTGAGTGAGATGTCCCGGAATATTACTAATTATAGAAGCAACGATTTATAAGACGCATCGTTGTATGAGAGGCTAAGTTTTTTAAGAGGCGTCGTTTTATAAGACGCGTCGTTTTATAAGAGGCGTTGTTTTATATGAGGCGTCGTTTTATAAGAGGCGTCCTTTTATAAGAGGCGTCGTTTTTTAAGAGGCGTCAATTTATAAGAGGCGTCGTTTTATAAGAGGCGTCGTTTTTTAAGAGGCGTCGTTTTATAAGCGGCGTCGTTTTATGACAGGCGTCGTTTTATAAGAGGCGTCAATTTATAAGAGGCGTCGTTTTATAAAAGGCGTCGTTTTTTAAGAGGCGTCGTTTTATAAGCAGCGTCGTTTTATGACAGGCGTCGTTTTATGATAGGCGTCGTTTTATGATAGGCGTCGTTTTATAAGAGGCGTCGTTTTATGATAGGCGTCGTTTAATAAAAGGCGTCGTTTTATAAGAGGCGTCGTTTTATAAGAGGCGTCGTTTTTTAAGAGGCGTCGTTTTATGATAGGCGTCGTTTTATAAGAGGCGTCGTTTTATCTTCTTCTTAGCGTATCGATGGCAATTGGCTAGATTTTTGTGGACCAGTACTCAGCCACGCGGACAGCGTTATATGTAGCGTTGTACAGGTCCTCGCGTGTACAGCTGGTGGAACACGCTGGGCAGCTCAGCAAATGAGCCATGGTCTGGCGAGAGGAACCACACTCACAAGGCTCGTGTGTGCTGTAACCCCACCGATACATATTTTCCTTACACAGGCCGACTTGGGTCCGGAGTCTATTCATAGACATCCACGTCGGCCATGGTAAGCTGTTACCGGGGGGTAGTTTCTCGGAAGGTGGCATGGGCAGTGAGGTTGGGTATCTCTCCTTCCATAGTTGGAGCCGGGTCTTCGCAGCATCGTCACCCAGAGGCTCTACATCCTTTATGAAACTGTGACGACTTTTAAGCCGCTGCTGTACCGGGACATACTGGTTCATTGGGTGGCGTGGGTCTTTATCCAATTTTTCTTTCTCACTGGAGCTTGCCACCTGTCTTCGGACTGCTGGCGGAGCGATGCCGGCTAGTGGATACAGCATACCAACGGGAGTTGGTTTAAGACAGCCTGTGATAATCCGGCAAGTGTCGTTTAAGGCTGTATCCACCAGATTGGTGTGCGCGGAACGGCTCCATACTGGACTGGCGTATTCACCAGCCGAGTAGCAAAGAGCCATGCCGGTTGTCCGTAAGACATGCGGTGATGCTCCCCAGTTGGTGGAAGTGAGTCGTCGCAAGATATTGTTTCTTCCGTGCACCTTCATTTTTGTGTTAGTACAGTGTAAGCAACACTGTGTGTGTAAAATGAGGGCATGTACGTGAGGGCTCAGTCTAATGTGATACCAAGATATTTAGGATGGGGACAGTGAGCTACGGGCACGTTTCGCCATGTGATATTCAAAACCCTGTAGGCTTCTCGGTTGCGTAGGTGGAAGACGCAGGCTTGTGTTTTTGACGGGTTAGGCTTTAATGAATTTCTGTCGTAGTATGTGCTTAGAGTTTGTAGTCCAACCATCAGGTGCGTTTCAACTTCTTCAAAAGATGGTGCTTGTGAAGCTAAAGCCAAGTCATCAGCGTATAAAAAGCGGGTCGTGTGTGGTATTTGTGGTTGTATGTGTCATTTTATGATAGGCGTCGTTAAATAAAAGGCGTCGTTTTATAAGGAGCGTCAATTTATAAGAGTCGTCGTTTTATAAGAGGCGTCGTTTTTTAAGAGGCGTCGTTTTTTAAGAGACGTCGTTTTATAAGCGGCGTCGTTTTATGACAGGCGTCGTTTTATGATAGGCGTCGTTTTATAAAAGGCGTCATTTTATAAGAGGTGTCGTTTTAAAAGAGGCGTCATTTTTTAAGAGACGTCGTTTTATGATAGGCGTCATTTTATAAGAGGCATCGTTTTATAAGTGGCATCGTTTTATGATAGGCGTCAATTTATAAGAGGCGTCGTTTCATAAGAGAAGTCGTTTTATAAGAGGCGTCGTTTTTTAAGCGGCATCGTTTTATAAGAGGCGTCGTTTTATAAGCGACGTCGTATTATGATAGGCGTCGTTTTATGATAGGCGTCGTTTAATAAGAGGTGTCGTTTTATGATAGGCGTCGTTTAATAAGAGGTGTCGTTTTATAAGAGGCGTCGTTTTTTAAAAGACGTCTTTTTATGATAGGCGTCGTTTTAGAAGAGGCGTAATTTTTTAAGAGGCGTTGTTTTTTAAGAGGCGTCGTTTTATAAGCGACGTCGTTTTATGAAAGGCGTCGTTTTATGATAGGCACCGTTTTATGATAGGCATCGTTTTATAATAGGCGTCGTTTTATAAGAGGCATCGTTTTATGTAAGGCGTCGTTTAAAAAGAGGCGTCGTTTTATAAGAGGCGTCGTTTTTTAAGAGACGTCGTTTTATGATAGGCGTCGTTTTATGATAGGCGTCGTTTTATGAGAGGCGTAGTTTTATAAGCGACGTCGTTTAATGATAGGCGTCGTTTTATGATAGGAGTCGTTTTATGACAGGCGTCGTTTAAAAAGAGGCGTCGTTTTATAAGAGGCGTCGTTTTTTAAGAGGCGTCGTTTTATAAGCGGCGTCGTTTTATAAAAGGCATCGTTTTATAAGAGGCGTAGTTTTATGATAGGCGTCGTTTAATAAGAGGCGTCGTTTTATAAGAGGCGTCGTTTTTTAAAAGACGTCATTTTATGATGGGCGTCGTTTTATGATAGGCGTCGTTTTATAAGAGGCGTCGTTTTATAAGAGGCGTCGTTTTATAAGAGGCGTCGTTAACTAAAAGGCGTCGTTTTATAAGAGGCGTCGTTTTATAAGCGGCGTCGTTTTATGATAGGCGTCGTTTAATGATAGGCGTCGTTTTATAAGAGGCGTCGTTTCATGATAGGCGTCATTTAATAAGAGGCGTCGTTTGATAAGAGGCGTCGTTTTATAAGAGGCGTCATTTTATGATAGGCTTCGTTTTATAAGAGGCGTCGTTTTATAAGAGGCGTCATTTTATAACAGGCGTCGTTTTATAAGTGGCGTCATTTTATGATAGGCGCCGTTTTATAAGAGGCGTCGTTTTATAAGAGGCGTCGTTTTAAAAGAGGCATTGTTTTATAAGTGGCGTCATTTTATGATAGGCGTCGTTTTATTACAGGCGTCGTTTTATAAGAGGCGTCATTTTATAAGAGGCGTCGTTTTATAAGAGGCGTCGTTTTATAAGCGGCGTCGTTTTACAAGAGGCGTCGTTTTATGATAGGCGTCGTTTTATGATAGGCGTCGTTTTATAAGAAGCGTCGTTTTTTAAGAGGCGTCGTTTTATAAGAGGCATTGTTTTATAAGTGGCGTCATTTTATGATAGGCGTCGTTTTATAAGAGGCCTCGTTTTATAAGAGGCGTCATTTTATAAGAGGCGTCGTTTTATAAGAGGCGTCGTTTTATAAGCGGCGTCGTTTTATGAGAGGCGTCGTTTTATGATAGGCGTCGTTTTATAAGAGGCGTCGTTTTATAAGTGGCGTCATTATATGATAGGCGTCGTTTTATAAGAGGCGTCGTTTTATGATAGGCGTCGTTTTATGATGGGCGTCGTTTTATAAGAGGCGTCGTTTTATGATAGGCGTCGTTTAATAATAGGCGTCATTTTATAAGAGGCGTCGTTTTGTAAGCGGCGTCGTTTTATAAGAGGCGTAGTTTTATAAGCGACGTCGTTTAATGTTAGGCGTCGTTTTATGATAGGCGTCGTTTTATGACAGGCGTCGTTTAAAAAGAGGCGTCGTTTTATAAGAGGCGTCGTTTTTTAAGAGGCGTCGTTTTATAAGCGGCGTCGTAAAATAACGCCTCTTTAAAAACGACGCCTCAAAAAAAAGATGCCTCTTAAAAAAAGACGCCACATCAAATTGTCGCCTCTCATAAAACGACGACTCTTTTAAAACGTCGCCTCTCATAAAACGACGCCGCTTATAAAACGACGCCTCTTATAAAACGACGCCTCTTATAAAATGACGCCTGTTATAAAACGACGCCTCTTATAAATTGACGCCTGTCATAAAATGACGCCACTTATAAAACAATGCCTCTTATAAAACGACGCCTATCATAAAACGACGCCTCTTATAAAACGACGCCTCTTATAAAACGACGCCTCTTATAAAACGACGCCTCTTATAAAACGACGCCTATCATAAAATGACGCCACTTATAAAACGACGCCTCTTATAAAACGACGCCTATCATAGAACGACGCCTCTTATAAAATGACGCCTCTCATAAAATGACGCCACTTATAAAACGACGCCTATCATAAAACGACGCCTCTTATAAACAACGCCTATCATAAAACGACGACTTTTATAAAATGACGCCTCTTATAAAACGACGCCTCTTATAAAGCGACGCCTATCATAAAACGACGCCTCTTATAAAACGACGCCTATCATAAAACGACGCCTCTCATAAAACGACGCCACTTATTAAACAATGCCTCTTATAAAACGACGCCTCTTATAAAACGACGCTTCTTATAAAACGACGCCTATCATAAAACGACGCCTATCATAAAACGACGCCTCTTATAAAACGATGCCTTTTATAAAACGACGCCTCTTATAAAACGACGCCTATCATAAAACGACGCCTCTTATAAAACGACGCCTCTTATAAAACGACGCCTCTTATAAAACGACGCCTATCATAAAATGACGCCACTTATAAAACGACGCCTCTTATAAAACGACGCCACTTATAAAACGACGCCTTTCGTAAAACGACGCCTCTTTTAAAGTGACGCCTCTTATAAAACGACGCCTTTCATAAAACGACGCCGCTTATAAAACGACGGCTCTTATAAAACGACGCCTCTTATAAAACGACGCTTCTTATAAAACGACGCCTATCATAAAACGACGCCTATCATTTAACGACGCTTCTTATAAAACGACGCCTTTTATAAAACGACGCCTCTTATAAAATGACGCCTATCATAAAACGACGCCTCTTATAAAACGACGCCTCTTATAAAACGACGCCTCTTATAAAACGACGCCTATCATAGAACGACGCCTCTTATAAAATGACGCCTCTTATAAAGCGACGCCTATCATAAAACGACGCCTCTTATAAAACGACGCCTCTTATAAAACGACGCCTATCATATAATGACGCCTCTTATAAAACGACGCCTCTTATAAAACGACGCCTATCATAAAACGACGCCTCTCATAAAATGACGCCACTTATAAAACGACGCCTCTTATAAAACGACGCCTCTTATAAAGCGACGCCTATCATAAAACGACGCCTCTTATAAAACGATGCCTATCATAAAACGACGCCTCTCATAAAACGACGCCACTTATAAAACAATGCCTCTTATAAAACGACGCCTCTTATAAAACGACGCTTCTTATAAAACGACGCCTATCATAAAACGACGCCTATCATAAAACGACGCCTCTTATAAAACAATGCCTTTTATAAAACGACGCCTCTTATAAAACGACGCCTATCATAAAACGACGCCTCTTATAAAACGACGCCTCTTATAAAATGACGCCTCTTATAAAACGACGCCTATCATAAAATGACGCCACTTATAAAACGACGCCTCTTATAAAACGACGCCACTTATAAAACGGCACCTATCATAAAATGACGCCACTTATAAAACGACGCCTCTTGTAAAACGACGCCTCTTATAAAACGACGCCTATCATAAAACGACGCCTCTTATAAAATGACGCCTCTTATAAAACGACGCCTCTTATAAAGCGACGCCTCTTATAAAACGACGCCTTTCGTAAAACGACGCCTCTTTTAAAGTGACGCCTGTTATAAAACGACGCCTTTCATAAAACGACGCCGCTTATAAAACGACGCCTCTTATAAAACGACGCCTCTTATAAAACGACGCTTCTTATAAAACGACGCCTATCATAAAACGACGCCTATCATTTAACGACGCCTCTTATAAAACGACGCCTTTTATAAAACGACGCCTCTTATAAAATGACGCCTATCATAAAACGACGCCTCTTATAAAACGACGCCTCTTATGAAACGACGCCTGTCATATAATGACGCCACTTATAAAACGACGCCTCTTATAAAACGACGCCTATCATAAAACGACGCCTCTCATAAAACGACGCCGCTTATAAAACGACGCCTCTTATAAAACGACGCCTCTTATAAAACGACGCCTATCATAAAACGACGCCTCCTGTAAAACGACGCCTCTTATAAAGCGACGCCTCTTATAAAACGACGCCTTTCATAAAACGACGCCTCTTATAAAGCGACGCCTCTTATAAAACGACGCCTCTTTTAAAACGACGACTCTTTTAAAACGACGCCTATCATAAAACGACGCCTCTTATAAAACGACGCCTCTTATAAAATGACGCCTCTTATAAAACGACGCCTATCATAAAACGACGCCTCTTATAAAACGACGCCTCTTATAAAACGACGCCTCTTATAAAACGACGCCACATCGAAACGACGCCTCTTATAAAATGTTGAATCTAATAAAACGATGCCTATCAAGAAACGACGCCTCTTTCAAAAAGAAGGAAATTGTCTTTACCCATATTTTACGAAATAAAGATTTGATTTGATTTGATTTCACGCCACTTAAAACCGGCGCCTCTTATAAAACTCTTTCCCTTGTAGGTGTAGGCAGAGACCGCTATTTCCACTTTCTTCGATCCTTACACACTTTTTTCGCTTCGTCTTCTTTCACTATTTCCTTCATACAATGCTCTCCGTTGTCCGCCAACTGTTGGACAGATAACTGGTAGAGCCATCCCCTGAACAATATAATTAATGAAGTATGCGAATAAAACAAACAGAATTATTAATTTAATAACAAAGTCCGAAAGTACGATAGCAGATAAAGCTGTAAATGTTATCCCAACAATTTCTACTATTTTTTCAAAATTACAAACTTGTGTTAAAATACGTTTAACTGTAGGTCTTGATTAGTATAGAGAAATAAAAATTCGTGTCACTCATATTCATTGTAACCTGGCACGATCATATGCTTTTGAACGATATTATTCGTTTGTGGAACAATTAAGTGTAGATAAGTCATTAATATGTAGTAAATTCTATGCTACACTAATGTTAGTTAAATCTTCCTTTTGACAATTATCTATCAGGAGCGCATTTTCTCAGGGGCCCGATGCCACTATTTTATGTCAGTGAGTGGAAGGTTAATAAACGTTCCAGTTTACTCGATATTGTGCCTAATTTTCGTATTCAGGTAAGAGTAGCCACTGCCAATCCTACAATGACAACTGTGGCAAGTAAATGTACACTTTTTATTAAACTAATATTATGTGTAATTAGTATGTGTACAAGTACACGGGAAAGTTTATTAAACTGCCACTCACTGACTTAAAATAGCGGCATTCGGCCCCAGATGCTTTACTGTATATACATTCCTACCATTAACTCTAGGTACTGCTAGACACGCACACCTTGGCCATGTAGCATACATGCCAGGACATGACTTCGTTCGTGGCATGCGTATCTCTAGGTAAGCCTTAAGTACATCAGGATTACACAATCTCTGGTCTCGTAGGTACCTAGACACCTTCACCTCTAAACATCATTCCGAATATTTAATAATCACGTTAGAGTGATTACAATGGGCATTACTGTCGCAGATTAACGTGGTCGATAGTGACGCAAGCGCAGGTTGCCGTGGTGACCGTGTCCCGGCGCCCGCGCACCTCAACTACTCTATATCATTGATAATAATTGATATTAAAGCTGCTGATAAAGAATTTGAGTGGTGCCGCGTGCAACACAATTAAGGAGATGTGCTATTGTTCTCAAAATCATCGCTCGCTTAGTTAAAGCTAAAGAAACTGTTAGAGCTTCCAGAAACTGGAGTGTTTAACCAAACTATTATCTCCCCACTATTTAGCTCAGGGAAAAATGTATCTATTTAGGTTTTTTTTTTAAACCAGAAATATGGCGAATATGAAAATAATTACTAAGATAGGTACTTATTCAACAAGACAGAGTACAATTTTTTCTTCACAGTGTGGCATCGCTGTGTCTTAAGCAAAAAATAAGTATGGGTATCTACTACTACTGACTAAGCAAAGTCAGCGTTTTCCATGCGTAAGAAAATAATGTTAACCGCTTTAGAATCATTGCATAACGTTCTCCCAAAAAAATTCTGAAAACTGACCCATTATCTTCTCCTTAAGTGTTGTTCACCCGGCACTAAAGTGTTTAGTGCCGTGCGCAAAAAGGCTTTCGTAAATAATTGTAATCAATAACAATGATAGCAGTGGAGCGTCGGTCAATCACAGTCGAGTCACCCACAGGTAGGCGACGGCGTGCCGGATACCGCCGATAGCACTAACCTTGCCGAATCATATCAATAATGCAAGCAAATTACTTGTAAATATTAAATAATTATGACTGCTTTCGGACTACCAGTTAAAACTACTGCTGGTGACATCTAGCGTTGAATAGACATAACGCGCCATTGTTAAACGCATGCTTAAATCACATACTTTCTTCCGCTTGACGCTAGATGGCGTTGAGCTCTGAATGCGCAAACAAGATATTTTAATTTACATTATAAATCTGCTTTATTTCTATTATCGCCGAATTTATTTAAATAACTGCTAATAAAATAAATTTATATAAAAACAAAACAAGGAAAAGATAGTATCAATTACTGATAATACAATGTACAAAATGTACCGCAAGCTCCTTTCAGTAAATGAATCTGATAACAACAATGTTGCAATATCTATCTAGAAGGAAGTTAAACTTACATTATCGTATAAGCTTTACGATTCAAGCTTTTTAACAAATTCAAACGTGTATTATATTATTAAGATAAATTATCGTAGTTTTTTTTTTCTAAACGGAACCCCATTGATTGAGAGTAATTCATAGGTTTCAGCTTATCGATTTAACTAGATTGCGTATTTAAACATTTACTCGTATTTGCTGTTATTTGCGAATCATTTTCAAAAAAAGATAGATCTTAAGCTTCTGATTCTTCTCGGCATCAATAGATACATGGACCAAGTATGTTGCGACAGACTCTGGTTCGAACTTCGAGCTTG
Source organism: Autographa gamma (assembly GCA_905146925.1). Classification (NCBI taxonomy): domain Eukaryota; kingdom Metazoa; phylum Arthropoda; class Insecta; order Lepidoptera; family Noctuidae; genus Autographa; species Autographa gamma. Next base: position 427,186 of record LR989868.1, on the reverse strand, counting down.
CATTAGGTACCATGAGGATGTGTAATTCTTCATTCTCTCGATTGCATTTGCAAATAGGTTGTGGTCATATGGTAGATAAGTACAATTACGAACGTATTGTGTCCATTTTTAATACCAGGAGCCTACAAGTATGTCTTTACGTATTATTTTAGACATAATACTCGTAGGTACCTATGAATCAGAAACACCTCGTCACGTTGCTTACAGAATAATATCTACACAATCTACAAAATAAATGAAAATCCATTTAAAGTGGTTTGCAGTGGGGATTTAGAACCAAGATATGCATGCAGTTTATATGAGCCGTTCATGCGTAGAGGCGTGATTAAATTAACAAACACAACCGAAAGATTTCATAAAAACTGGGGTTATGTGTGTTCGTTTGACCCCGAGGCGCCAGCGAGCGTGCCGCGCCGAGGGCGTGTCGCTCCGCACCGCACCGCGCCGCGTCGTGTTACAAAGCGCCGCGCTACATGCGTCGGTCGGACATCTGACGATCAGACACGCTTCCATCGCCAGAAAAACTCTAACAAATAGGCTAATAATATTTGGCTACGATATGTTTTTGTGTGGCCCAGGAAGTCACCACGTCTAACTTTATTCACTCTGTTGATATTCGAAGTATTATTGAGTTAGATTTATTAAATATAGTATCCATAAGCTACTTATCGATGCATTCTTACTGAGCTTAATTCTGGCACTTACACAGCATATTGAGTAGTTTCCTAGGTTTGTTCTTCAGGACTAACTTTTAACGAATTGATGAGCCTAAATAATAGAATATTTTTATGCTGCATTAATTAAAAGTCTCACAATCACGTATCTACTACAAATCACTACAGAACAATGTGTTCGTTTTTTTGTTCTTATGTTCCCAAACCCGATAACTCTGTATTTTTAAAGGAATTTGTTACACAGATGTATAAATGCTCCCATCAATTAGTTGTGCTCATCGAAGGGCCACCGCTCGGGCTCGGAGTAATAAGAGATACACTACCAACTTTTTTGTAAGTAGAGCCAAATGTAAATAGCAGAAGTAGAAAGTTTTGAGGAAACACTGCCTAAATTTTAATAAATATTTATTTGTTCGACACCTTATGTCAGCTATAGCTTAAGTATAATCTTAATCTGCTCTACAATACATATTCACAGTTTAAAATAACAATACATCATAAGGGATTACTGTATTTATTACAGTCACTGTGATTAAATTCTATGTACCTACCTATACTATTATAATTAAGCTAAACAGATTTTTATTTAGTTGATCTAATCTTTGAAACTACCAATCGAATTTAATAAAATACTTTTCTCTTTTGGGCTTCCCCTTTCTCTGGGTATGAAAGTTGTAGACTATTGAACAAATACAAGAAGATACGTAAATAATCAGAACTTAAGTAACTACTAGGTAGTTACTAGGTATATACTGAACTAACTCTTAACTTAGTACCTACAAAAACCTCTGCTTACCTCTTTACATATTACAAACCAAATAAAAGGAATGAAGTTAATTTAAGAAATTAATGATACAGATTCAGATTTTTTTTACAGGAAATGTACCATATCCATGATAAGAAATAATCCCAAATAGAGAACATAATAATATATTCTTTTGGGATACCTGTTTCGTTCTTTATTCACGTTCTACTATATGTTAAGTACAAATGTATTAGCTCAATAAACGCGGGCAGGTCAGTCTGAGCCAGGATTTCACGCAGGGTGTGCACATTATGAAGGCGGAGTGCTGCGCGCGCACAAAGCCCGCCGACCCGCGCCTCCAGCGCTGCGGGTTTTAATTATCCCCTGCCCTTCGCCCGGCACCAGGGCTGCCAGGACTAGGCTAAATAAGAACACTTACTATAGGTAATAACCTTGTTGGTCAGTCTTTGGCAAATATATATATATTCATAGATATTAATATTATTTCGACGTCCAAGGAATAAGCAGTTCTATACTCATTCTCTACAATTTTCTAGTGATGTAGATACAGTTATTTATAGGTGATTGAGTTACGGCAGGTTAACTCATTTTGGAGATTTAAAAAATTTGAACTCTACCTAACTACTAATTGAACCTACTAAGATAAAAAGTAAATAGGTGGACTTCATGATATACTTACTACTGTATTAGAGTTTCAATACATCGTATAACGTAGGTAATGTGAAAACTCAGCACCTTGGTATACCATTTTTTATACTTATAGTATACAACGAGCTACATTTGCGTGTTTTTCTCATACAGCCATTGTATGATCTTATACTTGTACTATAGATCTTTTACTCAATGAACCCATATTCTAGACACACATAAGTTTTGTTCGATATCCTAATGCTACTACACATACTACAGTCTAGAGGTTAGCTTAGAACCTTCCGAACAAGAACGTTGTTTTAAAAGTTCTCTGATGGATCGGATGTCAAAATTGAAAAGTAGGTACCTACAGTTCGGAACGCACGAAAAGATGGAAAGCAAGGGAGACTCGGTACGCATCGATATAAAGCTATCGAGAGACTTAATGAATTGAGGATATAACTAATTACACTTGGATTCATAATAACCCTCTTGCCTCTAGTTTTCAGGAGTAACAATGTTCTGAGCAGAGGTCCGGCAGCCCTGCGCGCGCGCCGGGCGGCGAGCGCGGCGGCGGCGCGCGGCGTCAAATGTCATTTTAACAGCGAGCCCGTCGCCATCTTATTTTTTGCTCCCGCGCATTTTCGAGCGCGATCATAAAATTTTGTTATTAATACAGTAAAATTTTCGGATTAGGTAGTATTAAATTCGAAACAAAGCAGGGATTTAATTGGTAATGCGTGTCCAGGGAACGTTATACGAATATTTGTACGCGACCAATATCCGTCCGTTTATTGTTTTCGGTTGTAAACTCGATTCGGGACGCGAATGTGTGCGTCGGCGCAGCGCGCGGCGGCATTGTGCGCGCCATTCAATTAGCCACTGAATTTTTAATGAAATATCACGTTGTACAGACGTAATTAAATCACAGCGCGGCTCTGAAAATAGAGGATTTATTTGTGGAAGCCATTGTGGCAGCCGGCCTAATCAATGAACACTTTATTACTTGCTCGCGCTCCAATCTCGATTGCACGGCCGACGTTCTTTTTGGTCGCCGACATATTACATTCTCTACATATTATGCTGCGGCTAAAAAATTCAATTACATTCTATTAAAAACAACGTCTCTAACATAATACTTCATACATTTAGCACAATCGTCAAACGGCATATACTTATGCTTATGCCTATCTAATCGAAGCGTGTACCATGTCTTAATTTGCGTAGAGGAAGAAATGATAAAAGAAGTGTAATAATATAATATGAACAAACCAATTTATTTTTATACTTTGACCAATAAAGCTAAGGTTTAAATAATTATCTCGTAGTTTACACCTAGTTTGTACAGAGTTTTATATCGTAATAGTTTGAAGACAAGTTATTTTCAGGTATCTGAGCATAATCAGAATAGATTTTGCATAAACTTTATAAACCTGAGTGTAATTTAACAAGGTAGGTAGACACAAGGTTATGTGACGAAAACTATAGACAAGATGTCGGATTTCTTACCTTAAAAAAATCTATTCTGATCGTACGCAGATTTCAACATAACACCATAAATAGTAAGTATACAGCAATAATTAAGAATGTGGTTACCAGAGAAACAAAACAAAGTTATTTAATATGCACCTAAATATTCCACAGACATTTTAATTTAAATATTGAGCCTTTGGTTCCAAAAACATATTTTACAGAGTAATTTTACATGGTCTTCAGATCAAAATAATTGTTACACAATACACATAGCACATGCCAAGCTTGTAATCTTTCTAAAATGCTCTCTCTCCGTCATTCAAAAACATATCTTTAAATATTTTCATCATTTTATTATGTCAATAAAGATTATTATCAACTTTTTGGTAAGATATATGATAGTGATGGGAATGATCAAAGAAAATAAATAATTTGAATTTCTTATCGGATTGCGACACAACACTATAGCTCGACTAATGTGACTATCACAAACTGTTTATGCTATCATTCGACACAAGAAACTGGTAATTTGAAAAGATAATAATCAAATAAAATGCTAAACTCTTATCAGAATAAGTACATTTGTCGTTTGTTTAAATATTTACATCTTTGCACCCAAGTCCCCGGCGGGCGACGCCGGGTGTACACCATAGCTTATACATATCTACAACACGCGAGGTTTAATATTGCAACTTGATATAAAGAGACCAGTAGAAGAATAAACTTTAATTAATCTACAACGGATAAATTTTGACATGGATAGGTGCAAATACTTTTCGTTAATAGAAATGTTTGCCCAAAGTTTAGAAAAACCAAAATATTTTTAACTTCAACTAGTAATATAAAACTTCTACAATTAATACAAATTTTCCAATCAATGTCCAATCTTGTTGTGATATATTAAACTTGCGTCGTCGCGTCGGTAAGTTAAATTGCCGACGGATTATTTTTGACCAAACTATGTACCATTATCTTAAAAGTTACAAAAATTAATCCAACGTAACGCTTTCTAAATGTTTGAAATAAATAATTCTGTAAAAACACGAAAACTCTCCTTCTCTTCTCGTGAAATAAACTATCACAGTGAGAATCTTTTCCTCATTTCACTAATTGCACCGCTGCAATTGCTGCAATCGCTGCAATATTAAACCTCGCACAATAACCTCTATATATCTTACACTTGATAACGTAGGTATATACAATATAATACTTTTATCAACAATTATCATAAACATTATCACTAGAAGATCAGTTTGTATCGCTTATAATTATATCACTCACACTGCACTTCACATTGGGATCACCGGATCACCGAATCACCGCGACGGGATTACTCCCAGAATAATTAAATAGTTTATCTATAGATGGTAGGAGTATATCTAAGTCTATTAATCTCAGTCGGCCGCTGTCACCACACGTCACGCTCACCGGTCGTGGTTGGTGGCGAGGCGCGCGTGTCAGAGCGCGTGCGCGTGCGCGTGGTGCGGCGGCGGCGCCTGCTGGTGCGGGTGCGGCAGCGCGTGAGGGTTGCCCGCCGCGTGCTGGCGACCCTGCGGGGAATATCGTACATAAGTTACCACGTCATCACATCCCCAGAGGGGTAGCAAGAACCTTCGAAGGTTTACTGAAGAAATCCTACATATTAAAGTTTAGGGCAGTGATGCAAGGGAGTCAAATTAGAAAGTGATTTAAAAATAAATCTAAATTTTTTGAAAATTATTTTGGTAAGTGATTTTAGCAATATAAAAGTTGAGTGAGCGTATTATAGGTACTAACCTGTAGATAGACATAGTAGTCGTAGGGCTGGTGCAGCGGCCAGCAGCGCTGCGGCGGCACGGGGTAGAGCGGCGGCACGGGGTACACGCCGCCGCCCAGCTTGTTGCGCAGGATGCGGCTGATGCTGGACACCGACGGCACGTTGTACTTGTCGCACACGCCGTCCGCCAGCAGCCGGTCGCGGATCTCCCACGCGAAGATGCCGGGGTCCTTCGCTTTCAATTGCTTTATGTATGATACCACCTGCAGACAAGGCCTTGCTTAAAACGAATACCGAAAAGTGTCTTGAAAAATGTGACGTGTTACAATTTTCAGTCATTAAAAACTGCATTAAGATCTAAGTTCGCGATTGGAGAAGCCTTAAAAAAGAGTCAGGATCACAAAATATCAGTGTGAATGACACCATCGAAAATGTTCTGATATACCGGTTTTAGAGTTATTTAATCGAACAACAGTTGAGTTCAGCGAAGTCATAATAGTGATTTCAAATATATATGCAGTTTCTCTTGTCCGAAAGCCTACAAAGGACCAGTCTGATAAGCTTACCTTAGGTGTAGTGACTCTGGGTTTGGAGCCGCCGATAGCCCCGGGCAGGATGGAGCCGGTCTCGTGGTAGCGCGCCAGGATCTTGGACACGCAGCCGTGCGACACGCGCAGCTGCCGGCTGATGTCGCAGGGTCTGATCATAAACGGACAACTTAGACTGGTGGACATGAAGGGATCACTAGGATATATATTTATTTTAGTCGTTCATCATCCCTTGAGGAATCTCAATAACAGGATAATTGATTTCGAGGTTTGATGAAACTAAAGGATATCCTGTTAGGACCTATTGTGAAATACCGGGCACAAAGCAGGTAAGAAAGGCCTGCTTTCCAATTCATTATTAAAATTTGATAATCATTAAAAGATTATAATTTGGCTCTAACATAGAAACATTATTTCCCATAGAGAAAAATGTTTAGGAAAGCTTAGATGCTCAGTGTATACCTATTCGCGTTTGTGTGAGTTTGCCTAAGTTTAGGGAAATACCTTAACCTTTCAAGTACGAGTGTTGTATGGTTGGCATTTAAGTACAATCTTTTCGCTTGATTTCCTTTTATGATGAAAGTACACGTTACGTTATCGAGAAATAAAAGATAAGATAACTCATTCACGCCTTTATTGTGATTTAATCAAAACAAATGTAATATCGTTCAGCTTACAATTTATGGACCAGTGATGTCACTCGCTATTTTATCGATAGTTTTATGCTACACAAAAAGTTTCCATTGTTCATAGTGGAGCCTCTACAAACATTTTTCATGATTTACATATAGGTAAATTAAGATATTTTCTTAACATTGTTATTGCCGAGGTTTGAAATACCAGGAAAGGCCTAATCTACCCAAAAAACTCACAGTTGCTATGAAGATCAATTAAACCCTTTGCAAGTTAAATCCTTCTTAACATAGTTTTTAAAAGTAAAGGAAACATGGATTTTGTCTATTCATAAATCACCCAGAAGAATGTAGCATAGAGAAGCCACTCTGTCTATGGAATGTTCCTCACCTGATTCCAAGCTGCGCCAACTCAACGATCCTAAGCCTGACGGCGTTGGGCAGCGGGCGGCCGTTGACGAAGACCCCGCCGAGCTGGTTCACCTCGCCGTACTGCTGCGTGCCCGTGCCCGCCACGCCCGGGTTGCCCATACCTCCTCCACTCGGGTCTGCGGACAAAGGGAACATACGTTTACTAAATATCCTATGAACATTTGCCGCTGCTGTTGTTGCTGCTGGGTGACAGTCTACGGAAAAAGGGGTAAAACATAGACAAAAGATATTGTGTTGTTGTGGCGTATGGTTTAAGGGTCAGAAATACTCAAGACCGTAGAGTTAATAAACTCGTCGAGTATATCTTAAACAGGGTTAAGGTTTATGCAACATTTGAAAGAAGGATGGTTATAATCTGTATATAATTAGACATCGGGTGAATCAATCTAGGATTTATGTGTATTTACATATGCTGAAAAACAGTTGAAATAAATACCGATCTTCCGACAAGTATTTAAAAAATAATTTGATGTCAAATTGATGTTTACCAGCAGCTAAATAGCAAGTAATACGTAAAACACAATGTTTACGAATATTTCCCGCGTTTCTAGTCGGCTCGCATTATTATGTATAACAACACAACGCCAGTCGAACGTGAACCATTGCCGCAATATTTATAATGCGCTTGTCGCGTTACGTCATCATGCCAAGTTATTTATGTTCCGCAGAACACGGCCTGAAGAAAGTTATCCGAACTGAAATGTTTGACACAATACAAAATCAAAGTAAGTAAGGAACAAAGTTATCATACAGAAGTTTTTGGCAAAGACCAGGTAATCAGGTACTCAGGTAAGTCAGGTATTCAGAATTGAAAAGGTCGCTTTCCGGTGCCGATGTCTGTATATCATTGAATTTATTTTAAAGCACGAACAAGTGGAAAGTTTTCATGAAAGGCCTTACAAGCTGAAGGTTTAGCAATCAACTGATATTTGCGCAGTCTCAGTTGTAAAATTTGAGAGCTTCTATCTATGCATTTATTTATTGTTAACTTAAACTTTTCGATCGTTCGATTTGATGGATTATACTTTGCATTTGACATAATTAACATAATACACCTAGAACGGTCCTAAACCTCCAGCTTAGCCTAGTGACGTCAGAGGTGTCATGTGGTGTCGGGCCGAGTGTCACCCGACACCCACTTTGATGTCGCCACCGCCGACACTCGTCGTTTTGTGTCGACACTCGACTCCGGCGCAGACTGTCGTAAACCGTAGCTTGTTAACTTTGGGACGGTTTGATATTGTATCCAGCTGTTTCCAGCAAACTATTCACTGAGCTGGTATTAAATATCATTATGCTATTATTATTTTCTTACCAAATTACAATTAAACCCTTTAGATTTCCATTTTTTTTATTTACCTTTAAGAATCACTCACGTACTTAGAGAATGAATAAAAGTTACTTTATAATCTTGAAGTAAACGGTCAGTTTTGTGTAATATTTTTATGTTTCACTTACTTCACCTAATCAGTATCGAAACAAATCTAATAATCCGTGAAACATACGCGTGTATTTATAATAAAAGTGATAAAAATAACTATAAAAAACAATTCAACGATTACCAAAACCCATTTGAATCTCATTACAGTAAACAGCAAACATTGAGGCTAACTGTCATGCGCGTACGCAGCTCCTGTTGCATCCGCCTAATAACTGTCACCCGTCACCGTGACACATGTCACTCTCTCCCGCGCTAGAGTGACACGCGGCTATCCGTCACGGAGTGGTGACAGCTGACTACAAATGACTGTAACATGAGATTCCTGAAGATAATTTTCAGTTTGTTTTCACGACTGTTAGGATACATTTATCATGGCGGCGGAGAGGGGGTTATAATTAACTGAGTGGTGATCTGTCGGCGATATCGGTTATAAATTGTCATGCTCTGCGGATATTAATTCGAGGATATTTTTATGTTGCCTAATTATTTCATATTTTTGTTAATTAATTGTAGAATATAACATAATTCCATCAAATTTCGATGAGCAACTATTGCAATAATTTGAAGTCTATCCATCGAATTAAAACAGTTATTGAAAAATACCACAGTCGAGAAGTTATTGTTTCTACTAAAAAACCTTATTTACCGTATGTAACTTTTCTTCTTGTGGGTAAATACAGGATTTTTCGGAGACGTTTTATGTATGTAGGCTTAAAAATTTGCTAAAGAGAAAAAAATACGACCTACACCGAAAGTAACTTAATTGCTACAAGCAATTTGACACAGGCATCTCATCCAAAGCAACCAGAACAAAATACCGTCTCTATTCGCACCTAAACATTAAAAAGTAACAAAGACTTGCTCATAACTCAGGCCAAAGTCTGACAAAGTACAGTCGAGCAAATAAACGGGTGCAGGCACTCCTCGCTCGTCGGGAAACAAATTAGCGAACCGCGGGCCGCGAGCTGCGAGCGCGGGACAAAATGCCTGACTAATGTCACATGTCACATGTTACACTCGTCTTGTTGTGACCAGCGTCACGCGGCTATTTATACCGCCGTACTTACAGATTTAAGTGGGAATGCAATTAGATGTATTCCAATTGTTTTAGGTGCTTGTATAATTAGTAGGCGTAATGTTTGCTGGTGAGACATTGTAGCGACCTGCTTATTATATTGTTGTTGTAATTTACGTTATAAAAATGATTGACACAAGTAAAGGTTTTGGATTTTAAGAAGGATAGGTGTTGGGGGCTCTTAATTTTAGAATTACTCTTGATTTTCATTATGTCTATTTTGTGTTAAAATAAAAATACTTGTTATTACTACAGGTAACTTAACAACCGTTTTAATTAAGAAAACACGATATTTATTTGAATAGAAATATTGGAAATTTCCTGTAAATTTAAAAAAACGGAAAGCTACTTCAATAGTCCAGTACCTACTGACTGTGCCTAATAAATAATATTGTCTTGCTGCATCTAAAACTGTTCTATTTAAACATGCAGTGACACTTGACGGCCGCTCTGAAAAATGCAGTTGGCAACAGCAGATGAGCAGACCACACGCTCATCTAAAATACAATAGAACATAAATACCAACGTTTTATAATTATTTAAAGCACCATCTTAGTAAGAGATTAACGTGTCTTGTCTGCGAATGATACATAATCATATTATGTAATTAATTGTTGGTGTTTAATCACAAAGCATTGAACGCAGCCAAAATATTAAATTATCCAAACAAATATATAACAGTAGGTATGCGTATTTTTGAGACAGTGACTTTAAATGATTTATTCAACGACCTTACATAAATACAACGGTCGGAGATGAAAAAATCTGCATCCTCTATAGCACAATATCATGAACTCATAATTTCACAGTAATGGCCGACACTAATCGCAACTCTTGCTTTATGATTTATTTTAATATTTTGGTCAAAATAACGAAAGTATAATTTTTGACATCTGCGGTATGTGGATCAAAACGATACAATTTTGCAGTAACTTAGCGCTTTATTTATCGTACAGACTTTGTAGTATTTATAACTCTGTCATTGTTGTTAAATATGGTGCAAGTTCGTGAAAAATGTTGTCATCATTTCAGACATGATTACATTTTATTTCAATTTATATTATAACATGAACAGTATTTTACACCTGCTTTTTCAGTTATAAAGTATATTGTTGTAGTTGTAGGTTACACAAAATGTATAAAATAATTTTAGAAGAACTTTTACTTTTAGGTATACCCTGTGTCGCATGTTCATCGTTGTCAATGCGGTGAGGCAGTCGACAACCTCGGTCACCATGGCCTGTCCTGCAGCAGGAGCGCAGGGCGTATATCTCGCCACTCAAATTTGAATGACATAATTCGTCGTGCTCGTATCACCACTGGTGTACCAGCTGTTTTGGAACCCAATGGTTTGGTGCGCGGCGATGGCAAGAGACCTGACGCTATGTCATTGCTGCCTTGGAAATTGGGTCGGCCTTTGGTGTGGGACGCAACGTGCGTCGACACCCTTGCGCCGTCCCACGTTCTTAGTTCAGCAGCCTCTCATGGCGCTGCTGCTGGAGCTGCGGAGACCCTTAAGCGGCGGAAGTATAATAACATTGTGGGTGATTATATTTTCGAGCCGTTTGGGGTTGAAACGCTCGGGTCATGGGGTCCGAGCGCACGAAATCTTTTCAAAGAACTTTCCAAACGTTTGGTAGAATCTACTCGTGATCAGAGGGCTGGTTTGTTCCTTGCACAGAGAATCGGCATAGCCATTCAACGTGGCAATGCTGCCAGCCTTCTGGGCACGTTCCCCGCCATTGACAAGGATGACGATGAGTTCTTTGACGCCGTTTAGTTTTTATTTATGTAAGTTTTAATTTAAGTATAGTTAGAGTTTGTTTTTATATTAGATTTAATTGTGTATTAATAAAAATAAAGATTTCATTATAGCTTATTCTTCTAAAATGATGTAATAAAGTAGAAAATTTACTACTCACAAAACTAACTTGAAAGGAGGCCAAGAATTCTGGATAAGGAAGTTCTTATTTTTTTGTAATAATGCCTAATGCCTAAAGCTTAATAACTTAGTTAAAATACCTAGATGTTAACAAAAAAATAAGACAGTGATTTAATTCAATCAAAAGACTATCATCTATCTACCTCACTTAACGCACCGATCCAATATAAATCAAGTCAACAACGGTCAAAGGTCCTTGCGACCACAGGGGTCCCTGTGTCCCCCGACCCGTGACGACCGTGGCCACATAATGACGTCTTAATGGGCAATGGTTAGGGGCACCACTGTCGGAGTGTCGGCACGTCAAAGCGGGGGCGGGGCCGCCGCCTCGGCACATCGCACATGTGACTACATCACATTGACAGTCATCAAGTGTTCAGTGCTCTGGACAAGAGTTTTTTTGTTCTATAAAAAACAGTGTTTGAGGATCAATGTGCAGTTGCAAAAAATTGCAATAGCACTTGCTATTTTTCTGTCTATTTGATGTAGTTTCAGAGCTTTGTTCAACAGCCCTCAGAGCGTATCTTCTTTATAATGACCGTCTGATACTGGATTAATACCGTCTGGAAGTTTTATTTTGATAAATTGTTAGAAAGACGTGTTATGCCCGTTGTTGGTAAGTAGCGTAAGCAAACATTATGCTATGTCACGATACCAAGCTTCCTATTACAGGAACTTAATATGTACCAAACACTAATTTTGCCTACTAAAATTACTTGTCTTGACATTATGGCTTAATGTATACTCACTACGGTGAGAATATCTAAAAAAATGCAATTGTAACATAAAATAGCTAGAGTCCTTTAGACCCAAGCACGGTAGCGACAGGGTTACTTCGTCGGCAGCACATCACAGGCGGGGGGCGTGGCCGACACGCCTCGGCAGCCACTTGACACCATGTTACAGAGACACTGTACCGCATGGGGATTGGGGGTATTACACATAAGTGTTCAATGTGTTCTATGAAAGCCTGAGTTTGAGTTAAGTGTTAAATCTGTTGTTGAGAAAACGGTGGAATTAAAAAGACTTTCCTTCGAATGTTTATTTTATATCGATATGCGCAAACGGTGAAGGAAAACATCGTGAAGAAACCTGGATTCCAAAATTTGGGATCTGAAATCGCCAATCCACAGAGAGCAAGCGTGGTGATCAATGCTCGTGCCTTCTCTATATGGGAAGAGGCCTGTGCCCAGCAGTGGGACGTGTATAGGCTGGATTATTATTATTTTATTATTATTATGCGCAAACTTACTTTGTCGCAGTTAATTAATCTAAGCTAGATAATAATTATGTTTCTGTTTTATGCTGTTGAACACGAACCATGACCAGCGCAGCATATTCTATAAGTTAGCATGCCACCCAGCCGTCCAACAATAACGTCGTGGCTGCGCAGGCGCACGTGTGCGCAGTTTTTGTCCGTTCCGCGAACGTCCGTCACGCTCCGGCGCTGACGCCACATCAAAGGGTACCACAATGTCACATATACCACACAATGTCACATATACCACACACTGACACGTTTCACTCTTTAAGCTCCCTTTTCTACTAAATTAAACTTTGAACTTGTTTTGTTTGGGTGTTTCTTTTCATTAATTGTGAACGATCTTAAAAGATGTATATTTTTTGTTTAGGAAGTACCGATTTCAAATGGGAGGAACTTTGGGAAAAGCCTTTGTAACAGACTAATCTAGCAACGCAGACATGAAGCGACGAACTGAACGCATATAAAAACAGTTTAACCAAATTAGTACTTAATTGAAAAAAGCGCTACGCGGACAGGGAAGTCTTAGCCCTGCAGTGCTACAACCGTGTTGAACAGTTGAGCTATTTTACATATAAAAATAAATTCCATGCTAGCATTCCCCGAGGTTTATTTTTCACGAGTGTTTAGACACCTTGTAAACAATCTTTCCAAAGAAAGCAATTCACAAATTAAAGCGCGACAGTTCCTCATAGTACAATAACCGATTACCTGGCATAGCAGCGCGAACACCGGCAGTTAACTGCGTGTGTCTAATGCGGTGACACGCGTGAGAACGGCAATGTAACGAACATTGCCGCAATTGTCGCCGTCACACCAATACTCCGGAAAATGAAGCGGGACTTACGAGGTAAGGGGGGGGGGGGCAGCATCAGTAGCTACTGAACTGTCATCGAGTTAGTGGTGGGCCACTGACTGTATGTGCGATGAACCGTAGCCTGAACTTTTCAGAAGGATAGAGACACTGATAAAAGCTATTAACGGGTAATAGAACATAGTAACGAAAATATTTTGAGATCATTGGCACCATGACATTGTCTCATAAGACGACAACCTGACTCAAATCTACATTTCAACACCGAATTATTATTAAGTAAACCTTAACCCACTCAATTCAAATATCGATAAATATAGTCCACCAAATGTTGAACATTTATTTCCGTACAGAAGTCGTTTGTGTCATGTGTTCACGCTTCAGCGATGCGAAAGATAGTAATTTTAAATTATCATTATACGTCACTTTAACATAATCATAATGCGCCACACAAAGCACTTGTAATGCTATTAGCAAAGAAAAATGAATGGAAAAACAATCTAACCATTTATCTCGCCACTGATTCACAACTACCGTGTAAATAGACACTCAAGTCATATCTCTAAATCAAATTACAGCAGTTGTTATATCATCGAAGATAATTCGTGAATCTGCCGATAACACTGATCAATCACTATTTAACTACTTCAGCGCCGCGCAAAATTATACATTCAAACTCATCGATAGATAATAATATTGTTATCGATATAATAACACATCGATACGATACAGCACAGATATCAAATCGAACGGTTTCTTTGAAACATTACTAATTGGTTTTGAAAAGAGACAACGAAATACAAGGAGACTGAAGTTAGAGAGGGAGAGCACATCATAAGGCGGGAAACATCTTTCTTTCGGCGGTTAATTTACGACGCGCCTTTGACGCGGCTCTGCTGACAGTTACTAGTGTAAGCAACGAATATAAAGCATTCATTAATTCGAGCGAAACTCCACAACTTTAATATCGCTCAGAATATATCGCTTTCTACGTTTGAGAGCCCGCAGTATGTTTGAGAACAAAGGCGGCAATGGATCGTTAAAATTGCGAGATTATCCCTTTGTGTTAAATGTATAAATACATGTCTTCTTGTATTTTTCAGTAGCAATTAATTAATAGCCGAGTCTTTTATGTTTGAGAGCGCTGAGTGTTTTTTATTGGACTGCTTTGGGTGAGCTTTGATATTAAAAAGAATTATTTGTGTGATATTAGATGTCAAGTGTATTGGATGCGGTGGGAATTAGATCTATTGACATTTTGATGGCGATGCATAATTACCCGGAAAGATAATAATAGTTGCGGCTTAAATAGGTGACTAGGTCATCTATGTAAGCTTAAAGGGAAAGCTAAATAGCCATTTTATTTTAATTACAAAAAATTATATGGACGTAAATGTGAATGAGTTTTTATGATACAATGCGAAACTGAAAGTAAGTCATTTTCAGATATTTTTTGATGCCTGGCTACAGCCAAAGTTCCAGTTTATTTATATATTTTTGCTTTAGCTATTTGTAGATGAGTATCAAACCAAATTAGTTTTGTAGAGAAGCGCATTCGTTTGGTCTACCTTACAAATGGAACTCTACATATTCTTAATTTGATACTGCTATGGTTTATTCTGGATGAGACTGGTACAGGACCGGAGAGATTGGCATGTAAAAAGAGAGGCATTTACCCAGCACTGGGACAAGGGCTAAAGATGATGATGATAATGCAAAAAAATGCTTTAAATTACTATACTAGAATTTGTAACAGGGTATTTATGAAAAAGGTGCTTAATGCAATGTGCAACACATCAATCACATAAATTTAAATAATGAAATGAGTTTGTGTTGTCGCGGTATCGGAGTCGTCCTTGTTAACGTTATCGACCACTATGGCGGATGAGAACGCGCCTGTTTACGACCACTTTTACGACAATCGCGCGGCCAATCAGCGGCCTGCGCACGCGCACACTAATCAACTTTCTATTACAGATGTACTGTAACGGTGCTGCGTATCGCGTATTTCGCGTAATTACATACGCGTTTGATTTACGCGCCTGATAAACTGTTTTCCGTGTTTTTTGTAAGTTTGTGAAGTCGTTGTGAATACATAGTCGTTATTTTAAGCTAGAAGATAATTAAAAGACCTAAGCTAAAATAATAGGGAAATGTGGTATATGGTTAAGAGTTATCTCAAAAAAATAAATACATGATTCCTTTGAACGCAATATCATAACCGCATTATTTCATGCAACATTTTGTAAACAAACAATAAAAAATATCTTAAGAACCAACAAAATGTTTCAAACGCCTGGATTGCTGAACCAACCAATCAGAGAACGTTAAACATGGCCACCGCCCAGAGATAAATAGACCTGAAACGATTTAATTTATTCTAATTTAATATTTATTTATACTCGCTATTTATATAATACCTATTGATAGTTGTAGTTTGCTTAACACAGTTCAGGTACTCATGGTAATCCTTGACATAGTTTACTTTTGCCGGTAAATGTTGATAAAGCGTTACTTGAATAATAATGGTTAATATTCCGGTCACAAGGTACACTGGATCGCTCATCAAAACTAAAAGAGGAAAAAAGAAATTCTATCGAAGTGAATTCTAAACCCAAGCTTTTAAATCAGCTAAGCTTACAGTAATAGTGCAGACAATTTTTAAAAATCCAATTAAGATGGGATGACGTCCACCAACTTTTGGCTCCAACAGCAGTTCAGCTCAAAGTATGGGTATACAAGATTTCAGCACAAGTAAATCTGCAAGTAAAAGATGTTTGCTTCAAAATTGTGTAGTAAGAAACCACCAGTACAAGCACACTAACATGAATACATTGTATGTAAAATAAAAGCTTGTAGCAAGTTTAAGAAAAGCCATAAAACAGAAAAAGGCGGTCCACTGACTCCATGCTCCTTGCGCGTTGTTTCATGCAACTTTGAGTACATCACAGTCTAACCAGGTAACAGACAGACGAACATTCATAGCGCAGTAAACACCGTGGATTACTCGTGCATGTCGCTTGTCACTTCGTAAACGTAACGGGCACGTGTCGTCTCCACTCGCAAAATGTTACACGTGCTCTTGTGTCACTGATTCTTGCTAATTCTATATTTTTAGCCAAATTCCTTTGATTTACTGTTGGCCACTAGGTAAGCCCTTTACTTCTGTTAAGTGATGTGTTAAGTGCAAACTCTGCAGTGCACCTAGGCGTGTGTGCGGTTGATAAAAATATAAATAAATGCTGATTTCGACACTGTGGCTTAAGAAAGCGTAACACTGCCTAGTTCGGTTCGACCTGATATCACCTGGTGTGAAACAGATTCGAACATTAAACAATAATGCTTGTTCCCGCTTTGGAATCTGCAAAACTCTGACTTCTACGATTCCAAATCAATAAAGGCGCCCTTGATATTGTTCGAAGTCCAAAAGCCCTAGATACCTAAATGCGCTTTACAAGACTTGGAATCTTAGATAGCACTTATTCGCGACACACATCAACGAGCATCACAAAACAGTTCACCGTAAACCAACATATTGATGTTAGATGTTTTCCTTCATTCAGGTTAGATCGTGTCGCAGCAGTGTTAGCCCGGGCAGCGACCACACAGGGCGACAGGCCGCCGACAAACGAGCCCGCTAGACAAACACGGGCTACCGCCGGCCGGCGCGCACGCACTCCTCGCGTGAAGAGGCCTTAGCTGTCGAGAGCACGGTCCGGTAATGGCAGTAGCCTCCCACTAGTGTTTGCTCTGCTGGGACATTTTGTTTTGAATTAGACGACTGGTGTACGGTACTCTCGGCCGGTGCCGGTGGTCTCCGCAAAGGATTCACATCCTGCTTTATTGTACCGTAATTCACCACGACATATTAAAGGATGTAGAGCCCAATATAATTATGTGTCCTTCTTGTTAACAATTGTCTTTACAACCGACTCTACAAAACCTAAATGACCAAAAGTACGACGGCAGGAGACAGAGGTCGTCTAAAATGGAAAGCAAGGAATGTGTACAACATTTAAATTTCAAAGGTTAAAAGCGTTTTACTTATACCGATATTGTTGGATATCAGAAAATCTTAAGTGCACTTAGAAAGCTCAGGGTATTCACCCGTATCTGAGAACATCTACACTTCATAATTTAAATAATGACTTCATGCACGTAACGGATGTTAGACTACATCAAAGGCTAGTAAAACAAAAATCATGTCAAACTATTGATTTAAACAAATTCACACGACATCATCCGGTCGAGAAGCTGCGTCAACAAAAAACTAATTTAAAACTTAATCTCATCTACACGAGGTACTCGTATGTATTAATTAGCATATTAATGAGTGCAAATAGTCGGCCATGTACTCGTCCGTGTATTAGGTCGAGCTCCATTAAAATATGGTGTTTAAACTCCCAATCTAAATATAACTGTACATTAAGCTTGTCAAACATCAGAGGCATTCCTGGCCAGGTGTAATGGCGCTGGCGAGGATCATCTGCCCCTTATTAACCCCTATAAACACTGTCAAACTATTCCGCCATAACCCATAAGTCACTATAACTAATTATTGACAAGGCACGCGCCGCCACAGTCTAGAACACACACGGTACATTTCCTCCGAGCGGAACCAGTATGCTCATTGTGGGCCGGGACAATTAGTTATTCTGTGGCAGGGTTGTGTTGGGAGGTGATTTTCATTTGTTAGTGCTATTTTCGGATATCCGCACGAGACCAGCTGGACCTCTGGTACCTTTATTAATGGAGAAGTTCGAGAATTTATATTGACATTGTTTAATGAACCCAAATTTTGTAGCGCAGTCTTTCGCTTGTCTTGTTTGGAATATTTCGGAGAGGTCAAAGAATTATATAGGGTTAAACTCTCATCAGTTTAAAAACGCGTGGAATATGCTAGCACAATGCAAGCACAACGTCTTATGATGTTTTGATACGTTCTTTTCCTTCACATTAGCTATCAGTGCTTTTAGTCCCTAAAAAGCGTAGGATTAGTCCACCTCCATTTAAAATTAAGAGCCCTTTAACCTTCAATATTCTGGAGCCATAACTCATATCCTACCAAAAAAAGCCATGTTCAAACATTTAGTTTCAACACGTCACCTCTGTATCCCGTTGCGCCCGCGCATCTGTCAAGACGGTAGCTCCGCGGGTTGGGAGGGGGGGGCGGGGTTGTGTTTGCCGCCATTACGCTGTTGACACGAGGCGGGCCGGCTAATGCGTGCGCAAACACCGCCGTCCCTTGGACCAGCTAGTGGCTGCCTGGCGAAACAGACTGACGTAATTACGAGTACATGCTTAGTACTTCGCGAAGGTTTTATATGGTTACGGAAGTTATTGGGGAATATTCCGTGACCTCACGTTTCTCTATGCCCTTAATTGCGTTTGTAGCCCCCTAAGACTTCATGTAAAAGTTTCTACACCATTTGTAAAAAGATCTACAAAGTAAGCATGAGCGCAGGCTTTGATTGCTACAGCATAAAGATTTCTATCTATATTAAATAGTTTGTTTAGGACTAAGAATAAATTGACTGACCAAGATAGAACATACTAGTAATGCTTCAATTTTCTGCTACGGTACGGTGGCGGTACTGTACCATAAGTTAGGTACCCAGAGAAAGCTAGCATCTACAGGGTGTCCGGTAAAGAGTCCGACAAACTGTGGTGGCTGATACCTTAGGTCAGGCTCTATCAAATGAACGCAACATATGTTCTCCGAAAAGTTACAGGCTTCGAGTTACAATCGATTTTCGAAAATTTTAGAATTTTCTACCTTGCATCAGACTTTTCCATTTTTCTTGCTGATACATAGCTTTCGCAATACTTTTTGTGCATCAAATTAATCTTGAATAGTTACTCTATCCTTTGATAAGTCTCATATTTATCTAAAAGAAGAATATAGTGGCGATAACGCCATTTGTTTTACAATTTTCACTTTCGGTTTTTCTTATTGCTCAACTTTGAACTGCAGTGGTGAAAAATAAATGTATGTAGGATTTTTGTACAACAATCTTAAAAACTTGCTTGAATATTGGTGATTTTGGGCAGGTACAATACTTGCATATTTTCTTTACAAAATTTGACAAAATAAGCAGCTGAAGTATACCCGGGCCTATTTTTTGAAATATTACTAATGTAAATCTGAGTAAAAATGATACGTAACTTAACCATGATCGTCATTGTACTATTAAATGAGGTATTTTCTTCTCGCCATTAACTCTCTATGCCAGATTAAAACATGTTTTAGTGTTAAGTTACCTTAACCTTCAGTATTTTCTTACTAGATAAATCGATTTTATAACACCTTATTTTTCATGCAACAACACTGAAATAGCTGGTTTTAGACGCCCAATTCATCTGCACTTAACGGGTTCCGTATCATTGTAAAAATTTAAACGAGCATTTTTTTTTTATATTTTCCAAATTGAAATTGACCACAATTATTTCGTGTCACTAGTTAATCGCTAGAAAAAAATAACTTATTTCACTGGACCATAACGATCCGCGTTAAGTTACGTCGCATTTCTACTCAGATTTACATTAGTAATATTTCAAAACATAGGCCCGGGTGTACTTCAGCAGCTTATTTTGTCAAATTTTGTAAAGAAAATATGCAAGTATTGTACCTTTCCAAAATCATCAATATTCAAGCAAGTTTTTAAGATTGTTATACAAAAATCCTACATACATTTATTTTTCACCACTGCAGTTCAAAGTTGAGCACTAAGAAAAACCGAAAGTGAAAATTGAAAAACAAATGGCGTTATCGCCACTATATTCTTCTTTTAGATAAATATGAGACTTATCAAAGGATAGAGTAACTATTCAAGATTAATTTGATACACAAAAAGTATTGCGAAAGCTATGTATCAGCAAGAAAAATGGAAAAGTCTGATGCAAGGTAGAAAATTCTAAAATTTTCGAAAATCGATTGTAACTCGAAACCTGTAACTTTTCGGCGAACATATGTTGCGTTCATTTGATAAGGCCTAACCTAAGGTATCAGCCACCACAGTTTGTCGGATTATTTACCGGACACCCTGTATAACTATCCATCACCCATCACTTTTACACCTGACTCTCCAAGGCTGTAGATGCGTTTAGGTAGGTATGTCATGACATTCGTATCGCACGTGTCTGGTGGCTGTTTTCGGTAGCCTCTGCGCAGTTTACATGTTCGCTCATCAAGCAGGAAGAGGTGTGGTCGGCTTATAAGCGTTTACTTTAACTAAACAGTGAGAATTAAGTTACGCCATCAAAAATCAAAAGTTAATACAAAGACCATGTCATAATGCCTTAAAAACTTGATCTGCTCATTGGTATTTTTTCCAATTAAATACAGCTAAAGAAAGCTTACTTTGTTACGCTGTATTATAAATAAAGGTTATACATATATACAATGGTAGATTTTAAAAAATAGAGTGTAAGAAAGATGCTTTTCCACTTCCAAGATAAGGAAAAGAGAGATGATGATATGGAGTTTCTGCCGCGCTCACAATAATACCTTATATACCTACTTAAAAAAATTACGGATATGAGTGTGTTCAAGAAATAAATTTTGATTTTTACACTAAAATATTGTAAGTGTTCTTAATATGTAATCATAAGCTATGAGATCAGATCTATAGAAAAAAGATCTGTACTTGTTTTTACCTAACATACCTTACGTTAGAACACAAGTAAACAAAGCAAGGGCAGTAGCAGACATTGTTGTATTACAAATCTCTACAAACAACCCAAAGTAACTAAATACGATCAGCAAATGTACAAATCAGGCGCCAGTACTTATCCCTACCGAAACATATTATACATAGATCAGCCTTATTTCAAGGACGTTAAGGTTGGTTTTACTATATCATAGATAAGTGAGGTGGACAAATAAATGTAATTGACAGGAAACTGTAACATTATTCTGTTTGTCGATGCGCTTACCGTGCTTGGCTGCAATTTACTTAGATTTTTTTGGTTGCATTTTGAGCGGTTGATGCGCTTAATTTTTAGACATGTAGATAGAGATTTAGATAATATAATCTGTGCCACATTTTACCTACCGTAAAAGTGTGGCACAGATTATTTAGTTCTTGTAGGTTTAAAGATATATGATTAACAAAAGCCCTATATGTCTAGGTGGGGATACATAGATATATCTACACTGAGTTGTAGATGTGGCATTACTCCCCAGACTATGAAACACCTGTTATCTTGTCCTTCGTGCCCTTACACCTGCACGATGGACGATTTAATGCAAGCTACTGACAATGCAGTTCTCGTAGCAGAATTTTGGGCCACTATATAATTTGATTGTCATCGACACGCTAAGAAGAAGAAGAACAAAAGCCCTAAAGGTATTTTTAACTTCCTATCAAACAGGGGCGCAGTGTGACAGTGTCATCCAAGAAAGCTCTACTTCATTGAAATACATTGATTGTTTTGGAAATTATCACAATTAAACCAGCCCAGGGCAAGGACATTCAGTCAATATAATCTACTTTTTTCTCACTATCTCTCTCAATCCCAGGCCAATAGTGAGCCGGTAGCGTTGTTTGTCATGCGCCTGCGCAGCGGCCGTCGCGTCGTACAAACACGGCCCGCCAGACAAACACGCACTGTTTGTGCCATTAGCGGACAACTACTGCATATTATTGTACCCTGTTTACTTTATTGCCAGAACCGCTATTTTATTTTGTTTCAAAACAAAAAAGATTGAAGTGAAATCTTTGTAGAGAAAGGAACTACAAAGTATCAACCGCAGGTACTCTAATCTAAAATACATTGTTATTTGGAAAGTTATTTTTCTTTCTAATTTTACATGTATATTAGGTACGGCCTAATTTAGTCTTAATGTCTCCAAGTGTAAACGTGTAAACGTAAAGCTATACTGTTTCAAATAATTGTTCTAAAAGTTGGACGACTTTGTTTTAATCAATTTATTGTTTTGTGTAATGTTATGGTTTTTCTCAAATTGAGTTGCGATAACAGAGGAAAACATGGTTTATAAACTTATTTCGGGTGATCCGCGATGGTGATGCGCTCTACGTCATTAGTACTAATATATCTGTAAGTTTGCCTTTTTTTTTAAATATGATTTTTGCGTTACCTGATTAAGTAAGGCAATCCATAAAATGTAGACAAGTAGCTTAGTACAATTTTGCACGCGTAAAATGAAACTTAGGTACAATATACAGCTGTAAAAACCTGAAAACGAAATTATTGTTTAATACAATAATTGTAAAACACAAAACATGACAATTAGAAATAATTTTGATGATCTTATGATATGACTCCTTTGTTTATAATGATTGTTTGAAGCTTCAAACAAATTGTTTCTGTTCTGAAACGCTTTCAGTCGGCGGCAACAGGAAAACTTCTCGCATAAACTTTTGGCGGCAGTTTCCGCTGTCGATATAAATAATATCTTCAGACGTATTAATAAGTCTTAAAACCTTTTAATTTATTCGCAGTTTAACTAACTTGTTTACGTAAATTGTTATTTATGGAGTCTTTGACGACTTGTCTTTCATATTTAAGATTTATTTGCGGAAACGGTGATATAAAAAATACGTAAAACATGTTTATATTTATGTAATTTTGTGCAATACTTTTGGGATCCAATGGTCATTTATTAAATAATGGTGGTAACCTACTTATTCATATTAGGAAGACTTATAATAACATGAAACACGACAAAAGAAGGAAACAGTTTTTTATTGAAATATGTCTTCTAATTACATTAGGTCTAGATGTATTTTATGTCGATAGTGATGGGCGTCATGTCGATAACTATAAAAAATAACGTGTCCATAATGATTTCGCTGATGAATTATTCATATTATAAGTAATTTTGTTGCATTCACTAATGATGAACAATTTTGAATACGAGAATAAAACAAATAAACACTAATTTATCTATAAGCTAAAAACATTTTCAATAAATGCTCGTATCCTAGTTCAAACATAAATATAAAAAACCGTTCCAAACAAAGCAAATTAAATGAAAAATCATAATACATTTTGAGAACGGCTTCAAAACTAGATGTCATCGACTTATGACCTGTATTTCGAGACGTAAATTTAAATGTGTTTGATTATAACGCAGCACATATTAGTGGTGTGTGCGTGGCTCGTGCTGGCTGACGCGCGGCGGATAACCCCGCGATAACCGCCGATTATCGACGACCCCACCCGATAGCGGCTCGCCCGATATGTCGATACATTTTTATATTGCGTTCACATCACTAACACGCTTAAGTGTAGGGTTGGCAAACATAACAATAGGGCTGACAAAATCTATTTTATGCATATACTATGTATAATTTATAGAACAAAACAATAAATAACCTGAAAGCGATGTTCAAACTCATCCACAAGGCAGAAAATCTACCTACCAACCAAGATATCTAAATTTAAAATTCCATAGAGATTAATTTTGCTCCATAGTCCATTGGTTCAATTTTATGAGGGCCGTTCGAGAAACCGCCCGAACCCACCCTTCGAAATAGTCTAGTATAGCCGTCTTCTGTAGATTTCCTTTGACCAGTATAATATAAATAATGAAAACGTAACAGATGATGTTAAAACAATTTCTTAAGGAAGGAAATAATTGCTTATATGGTTCCGGAAAAGTCAGACAAGAAGGTGAAATTTAAGGTCGACATATGTTCGAAGTGTCAACAAACCAGTATTACGCATCAGAAATAGCAACATCGACAGATTTTCATAAAATAAAACAGTTATACAATGAACGTAGTGACGCGCAACGGTGCCGTTTTATCGCAGTTATCGATAACCCTTGACGCCCTCTGACATATCGATAAACCGCATGCGTTTAGTGCGGCGCTGCGTCTGCGCCGCCGTTATGCCGATTGTAACTAAACCAGGTAATTAACTGCCAGTTCTTTTTTATCACGATAACGGTTTTAATTAATTAAATTAAGTTTTTTATGGAAGATTTTCAACATGTTTAAAATGTACTTGTAAATTGTGTCCTAATACCTAGGTATTTTAGGGAAGGAATTCTTGGAACAGTGGTCATACGCGGCTATTTTAGTGTTTACCTCTTACGGCCTCATGAACCTTACAAAGTTTTGTAATTCAAGGAGAATTAGTTACCTAGCGTACGTAATTAATCCTTGCGGGTTCAACAATTGAAGGAACAGCACAGATGGTATCAGATAGTAGGATAGCCTAAATATTAGGTCAGACACACCGATTCTCAACCGTGCTACCAAACTTGGTTTATCTCATATGTTTCATTGCATGTCACTCAATTCACGGTAAAGATTCGCAAGACTGGAAAACGGACCACTTTTTGCAACATGAATTACACACAAATGCCCAGACAGATTTCCTTTCTTATGAGTAGTTACTGCGTGCGATAACATCGGTACCTAGTAGGTAGCTCGATACCTATCGCTTAGTGTCGTAGTATCCACTTATCACTAACTGGATATTACTGACTTTTATTCAATGTTTAGCGACTCGGACGCCAGCTCTGGTATGCCTATATTTTTAGGTACCTATTAAACTACGACACTCTTTAATTAAATCAAAAGGATTAACAACAAGAACAGCCACAAGAAAAAGATAGTATAGATAATACCTAATTGTTCCAAAATCAAGCTACGCGGGCTAAGAATTTTAATGATGGGTTCAAAATATATGATGTCCTAAGCTAATATACATACTTATCGGAAATACCTGTAAACGTCTATTTCATTATAAGATAAAAACCCAATTTTAAATGTATAAAATACAGATTATGTAGTAAGGTGAGTATGTAAAATAGGATTATCAACATTCGATGAAGATTCGTTCTGCTCTTTGTATCTTTGTACTGGGAATACAAATTGCGAAAGGTTAAAAAAAGCTAGAGAGAAGATGAGAGAGTCGCTCACCAAAGAAATATGCTAAAGGAGGTTAACCTATTACATAAAAGTATGATATAACAATGTCACATCTAACAACAGATTATGTTGCATCTTACAACAGTGCATCTCTGGCTAAAGCTAGTAATTGCGACAATATTAACTGACTGATAATCGCGGCTGTCGGTTATGCTAGATTATACGTTTGGCACACGTTAACTCGTTGATAAATGATAATCGTTTATGTTTCTTAAACGTTATTTATGTAATGATTTTGCCAAGACACGAAATACCACAACCGACGGGGAACAACTTATGTAGAAAATTTATTATCGCTACAAGCTTGCCTTTGAGAGCCTTCAATCTGTACCGCAACGATATGACAATCTCTCATTGGGAAGGCTTGTCCTTAAAAGATGGAACATATTTCAAAAATACTCTTTTCTTAGTGTATTAAGGGATTACATAATAGTATTTGATTAGCTTCTGACCTCTGAGATGCACATAATAGTATCAATCATCTCAGGCAATCGCATCAGTTAATGGGCCGATAGCATAACTTGAGAAAATCTCATGTCCTATTGTTCCTGGGTTTCTGCAGCCTTACCGCAGGCTTGGACTGCTTTACGGGACTTTACAAAAAATTTTACTCTCAAACTGACTACCGCCATACGAACTTCTAATGGTTCGTACATAGAGGCTCGTCATTGGAAAAAAGTATACAGTTCATATCGGAGACTTGAATAGCCTTGTGGAAGAAGGGCCTTTGAAGATCTAATAACACTCATTGTTAGCACTTCCATGGGAGGCTTCCACATTCTCCTCCTCAGCCGCTCCGCGGCGCCACCCTCGCTCACCGCGGGCTGACCCCTTATCTCCCGGCGCTATCGTCCGCGTCACTATCTATTGTCCCGCTAATTAATTGTGGGCTTCTGCTGAACATGTGTTCTTGCTTATCGGAAACATTCAGATTTGCGTGCTCCTAACGCATTCGGATGACTCGATCAGCTGTGTCTGCGTCATATGTTCGTCATTGGAGACATTTAATCTTTCGTTATCGGTAGCAAGCAATTCTAGAAAGATTTTTGAACTTCATTACGAATATTAGCAGTAAGTGAAATTCTTCTTGATATAAGACGGTCTCAAACCCATTTGCTATTTTCTTCAATGTTTTTCGATTCTTTTTCGCGGGCCGTCGCTCCGCCACAATTGACCGCAAAAAATTACTTAAGAACATATACTAAGATAAGATATTTACTCTGAAGTAACTACAAAGGCAACAAAAACTGTGCGAACAAAAAGTGGACCAAAATATCCGACTCTACTTAATTATTATTTTGTGTCTTAGATATTTTAGATAAAGGGAATCCAGTTAATAAATGACACGAGATGGTAATTCACTGAAAGATCAGTTGCCCTGTTAATAACAAATGAGCTGCATCTTTATCAATTGTTATAAGGATAGGTAACCACTTGGTTTGCTGTCTAAATTAAGGTCTAAAGTAAGGTAGAGTCAGTAGGTAGTAAAATAAGGTAGAGCTTTTTTGTAAGCCTTTCACTGTACACAATTTGAACATGAATACGTAAGTGAAGTCAAATTCATAAGACAAAAATATTGTGCCTATAAAGGACCAAATATTTAATTTTTTTGGCGCTTAATTATTTAAAGAAATTTTAGTTTTTTACTTATGCGTCTTTTAGATACCGCCCGTTCGTAATCAATTAGGTGCATCTTAAATAATGATGGTTCGATTCAGGAAAGTAGCATTCCCCATTGAAAATTTTGATAATTGTTTTTATAGCATCATTCTTAATCATGACAATTGTGTTAGTAGTTACAGCACTGTTGAGGCGATATTATTTAACAAGACAGCAGTTAGTAAGTATATAATTACTGACATGGGAAGGGATTATCTGTTAAGCTGATGTAATATAGATAATTATTGCTATATTCAAGCTGAAATACTGAAAACGGAAAAAAATACTTTTAGGATATATTTATATAAAAAACTTGCCGTTCTGTTTTCAGATGTTTTCTTGTTAGATTCTGATTGGTTAATACTGTATGCAAAAGGCTTTGTATTTAAAGGTTTTAAGATACAAGTACCTACTGCAAAACCTTTATCGTCGGTAAGTAAGAATGTTTTACGTGCTTGACTAGTTTGTTGAATTGTACAATGTTTTTAATTAAATCAAGCATATTTAATTACGAGTTTACATTCGCACAAGGAGTGTTATTTTTTATGATCGTGTTCTGTACCTGAGGAACAATTTGAGTGTTGCTTCTAACACAACTCATAAGTTCGCATTAAGTATCGTTGTTCAGACATTGTTAGACAAATATTGTTTCCATTTAATTACTTGTACACTTTCTGTTTTACGAAGCGAGCCGCCATTTGGCTATTTAGTACCTACATGGCAGTTAAAATATGCGGGTACATTAGTAAGTATTTTGATAGTCACAAGCATGAGCAACAACATGTAATAATATCGTAAGTTATTGGGATCTTACAGGCCGATATTAACATTATTATTTGATTAATACACGAATTTGTATTTATTGTGACATGAAATTACTATTCAACAATTGAATCAGCTGTTCTGCTGTCATTTATGTAACCTATTAAACATACCTATGAACTACATACGTTTTTTGCCGAGAATGGCCAATTTTATTGGAATAAATAAGTATCTATCTAAATATTGTAATAGTCATATAGTTAATAAGTTTTCATTTGCTATCATGATAACAAAAAACAATTCGATAAAAAGAGGAATAAAACATTAAACAAATACCTATATAGGTATGATTATCATATTGGTCCTTCAAATCTCTGTCTCCCATCATTACTAGATTAAATTATAGAAATTATATCTCTGAGATTAAATACTTTTGCAAGACGGTGAAAAAATGTTGTTTAAATTAATCTTGAAACTAAATAAAAATATGAAGGTGAACCACTTTTTCTGATAATGTTAAGATTTGTACCTACCTTAGGTACAATAATTTCCTTACTCTGATCAACTGAGCTACCTACTTGGTCCTTAACGTAGAGTTATTAAAAGATTGTGGGTATTTAGAAAACCTATTTAGCTATTTTAATTATTTTTCATGAAAAACAGATTCAATAAAGTAGAATTACAAAACTTAGAAGTTTGTTGCATAAAAATAAATGCATACCTATTATCTACTCAGAAATGTTAATGGTATATTTGTATTATTTTTAACATAAATATTCAGGACCTTGGAGATCAGAGAAAGTTTTCACATCAAATTATTCGATAAAAAAATATTTACGTTTCCTTAACCCCGAACTGACGTTGCAAATTCTTCCGACAATTAAATAGTTTTAGGCGGTTAATGTTGGTGGTAGTTATTTCAAGGGTTTAGTACTGACCGGCGTCCATCGAGTATCCGGCGGCGGCGGCTGCGGCGTGCAGCGCGCCGTACTCCTTGCCGTCCATGGCGCCCAGCATCATGTCGCACGCCACACAGCTGCACAGGTCGCACAGGTCGCACAGTCGCCCGCGCCGCACACAACTCACATGGACACGCACTCACGTTCGCCGCGCGACGCTCCGCCGCCACATGTGCGCGCGCGCCGCCGCCGCCGCGCCGCCGCCGCCCGCCCCGCCCGTCGCCGCCATTGGCCCGCGCCGGCCAATCGCTGCGCTTCATTTCGAACGCTTTCCTTTTTCCATGTCGCGTTCTATTTGAAGCGTGTTGATGCATCTTTTGTCTTTACCCAACTAAAATAAACTTTATCGCTCGTGCAATAGAGTTCAGAATTCGCCGGAGTGTCGCGTATAAATATGTCTGTTTTCCCGTTCGGTCGGATGCGCTCGGGCAGCGAGCGAGACGAGAGCCGAGGAAAATGCGTGCCGCTCGAGTAGGCAGGGTGAGGTGCGCCCGCGCAGCGCTGGTGGGAGCGCCGCGTCGCTTTGTACGCGGCCCGCGGGGATCCGACACGGCTCTATGTACTATGTACGCTCTTTGTAATTGATATTTTTTATGTTCGTTAATTCATGTTGCTAACTAATGTTCTGTGACTGACAACGATACGAGAAACTGATATGGCGACATTTGAAAAGTAATCTGAAAGTGTTTCTCGTATGTTTGTGCTACTTGCATTTATTTTAATTGGGCACAAGTTTTTTTTGTTGTTTAGTAATGTAACACTATCAATCAGTTGTTTGTAGCAGTCTTAAACGAATGGGCATCGCTGCTGCGTGGGCGCATGCCTCGGCCAGCGCCCGGGCGTCACTCTCATCTGATAAGAAACTAATTAATCTCAGGGAACATGTTGCTGAAAATTGTAATACTTGGCAGGCTGGCCAAGTAATTAATGCTATACATTCCACATATCAGAGATGCTCGTCGTGATGGGTAACAAATAATAGGTATAACTAACAGTACATTTTTCGGCTGGTTGTATCTACCAGCCCAGGTTCAGTACCTACTCACATTTAATTTTAGCGTCGACCTTAAATGAGAGATAAAAATTGCACCAGGCCGGAAAGAAGAAATAGACCAATTTTAATAACTACAAGTCATTTTCAAGATCTGAAAATATTGCCTCATTATTTTCTTGCCTCATAACATTTCGAATTGCCTTTACTAAAGGTTTAGACAACAGATCATAACCTTCAGGGGAAACTTCAAATTAATTACTCACCATGTTTTAAATTCAATAATAATTTATTGGAATAAAAACGTTTACATAAAGGTGTACGATTCAGCTTACAATAATAAGTTTGAAGACAATTATAACTTAACATATAACTAATACTATGATGAAAATTTATTGGTGAAAATATGTTGGTTTGGGATTGCGATGTTCGGCAGCGACGCGCCCGAGCTAGGTTAATCTAAGCCTGTGTTTCAGGCTATCACTATATAGTCCAAGTTTGTACTTTGAGATAGAAGAGAATAAAGTTAAATACCAAATTGATATGAGAAAAAGCTTAATGGTAAATTATTATCTAAATATTATACAAAAGTAAACAATTACAGATCAAATTTCGTCATGCTAAAATTTCTAAAAGTTTTTCTGTGTGAGTAATAAGCGTTATACTGATGGAATAGATAGGTACTTTGATGTTTCTCAACTTATAAAAGAACTAAGTAGTTACAGGGTAGGTATATGGACAAATAAATATGTTTTTGCTGCCCATATAAACCGAATGTTTTTATTATCCACCGTAATTTAAGGAAACCATCTTCAAATAACTAATTAAAAAGTATAAATTCCTGAAATACTCGTAAAACTGACGCTAATGTCGGAAACACATGACACAAATCAAATCCATGAGATCACGTGTCGTGTCGTATGACGACAAAAAGCGGCTAAGCCTCCGCCGCCGGGCGTTGTCTGTTAATTACCCCAAATATGTCGCTTATTTGTGTAAAAACGGTGCATCGGCTTTGAGATGCCGCTTAGATGCGCGGGCGCAGCGGATGGGAGCAAATTGGCGAGAGCAAATGATGCGCGAGCGCAGACACAAACGCGCCGACGGACAGAACTGTTGGCTTTGTTCTGATTCACCCGAGGCCGGCTTCAGGAGCTCGTGTTTGTGCGTCTGCGTGATATGGAGTGTGACCGAGAGCCTGCGCGGCAGCCTGCGCGGGCGCACCGTTACACCGCCAACAATAACCCAAGCTTAGTTGAATGGATGCCGGTAACTGGACTTACTGACTCTTGTAACGTGAGCAATCTATGTAGGTAAAAAAGGGTCCGAAAACTTACCACTTACTGTGTTCTTCATGTTAGTATATTTTATTGCTAGATCATTGTATTTTCTCCTCAACTATCTAGCAGTCAAACACACAATTTCATCAGTAGCGTTCACCTATTTTCGATCTGATATTCAATGTACCTAGCTATTTTTCTAAGTTGAAATCTAAACAACACAATTCCATTTAGGTAGTTTTGTAATTGTTGCAACGTTTCACATTATCCAATTCTTATCGCATCACGAAACTAAAACAATTTAAAGAAATTTTACATTCTTGAGAAGACTAGAAATTTCAAACATTTCTTTGAGATCATTATTACCTATTGTTTGGTATATTACTCAAAACCTATAATCATATTATGGCAACAAATACTTTCCATATCAATTTGCGTGTGTTACGATTTGCTTCACTTAAGAACAACGCACTAATAGCTCCAACTTACTATGTTATAGAAATTGCGATTTACTTAAAAAACAATAAAACTCTTGCTGTGCAAAATTGGAAAAGCTTAATCATATTGGAAATAAGATCCGCGTTCAGTCAATAACTCTTAGGTACAGAGTTTCTGCTTATGTGCTAGTAAGTTGACAAACATACAATCTTATTGAAATCATGCTCCAATTTCTAATTAGTATTTAGTTCTCTTTGAGGATCAACTTAATGGCCACTGTAACCAACTTTCACTTACATAAGTATATAGGCTGTCATAATTACAATGCCAAAGATATCAACAAAACTATGCTTAAGTACTGTATTCAATTATAAAGGTGATATTAGAAATAACTATTATGTAACTAAGCTAGTAAGGATACTTACGCTACATTGCTACAGGTTCTTTCGTAGGAGTTACTGCCGCTGTTGATTTGACCTTATGTTGATGTTGACTTATGTCGAAAAATAATAGAAAGCTGCCTTATTGTTTAGGAAACGAAGTACCTCAGTGTTTACGGTCAGCCACCTAATGCCTATGACCTCAGAGGCATTGCCACGAGTGGTGCGGCGCAGACAATGCAGGGAACCCAAACCTGGCCGTTAAAGCTGCGAGAGCCAACCCATTGTGTTCCTACTCCACCTAGGCGGAGTCCTTCACACCTGTACAGGTGCACGCAAAACTTACTACCCTCGCGCTTAATCGGATAAGGAGAGTATTTGTGGGTCATCTACTCGTAGGTGGTAGAAAATTATGATCTATAATTTTTAGTATTAATTATTTCTAAGAAATCAGCGTCTATGTAATAAAATCTTTGACTAAATTATATTGATGGATTTGTGACTAAGAATATTGGAGATTAATTTAAAAGAGATATTTTGATGTTTTTTAAGCAGAAGAGCAATAATAAAATATATTATAATATGACTGCATCTTGAATATTGTTTAAAGACAAACTCACTCCGTCAACCGCAAAATATAACATATTAATAAAAATAAACCACAAATAAAATATCAATAACAAGCTCGTTTGTTCGAAATTATATCGTAGAATATTACAAGAGTTTCGGTGCGCTGCGCGGGCGCAGACGTTATACCTTAATAAATAACCTATAAAGTGCATTGTTCGCGGTCAGGCTGCGTGGTTAATACCCGATTGTCTCAGCCCCGGAGCCGGCGACGATTTATAATCCCCACGCAGCATTGTTCACCCTTTATCTTTTCTATAGCACATATTTATAGCAGTCGTTAAAGCGACATTTTTCACGAAAATTAAATGTTTAGTTCAGATTAGTAAAGGTGGTGCGGAACGGAAGCGAGCCTGATAGCGGCGGCGTCGCGGCGACGGCGCGGCGTCGTCGCGGGGTCGTGGCGCTCGCGCATACTACTACTGCACATTAGTAGAGACGTGCTCCGTGATACTGCCTATTTGAAAAACATTTTCTCTATTGTCCCAACGCAAAAAAAAAATTCTCTTTGTGCTGAGGAACATGAGTGAAACTTTAGAGATTGATTAAACCAACCCTTTTTTCGGGAGATCTATACCTATATTTAACTATTTCTTAAACTTGAATGTTTCTAGGTTTAGAGCACAACTTTCCTGTGTTTTACAAAAAGCCCACGCTGTTATCCAAGCTACATAACATCTATCTAAAGTTAAAACAAACGAATATATGTTTAGGTTTTAATTTTAATTTTCAGGAGAAGTACATATTTTCATAATCGACGATAGAGTTGGCTCTACTCTGTAACACGGTGGGCATGATAATAAAAACATTTCATTTGTCCTGCAACATAAAGCAAGAGTACCGTAATGACGTGGCTTCCAACTTAAGTAAAGCAGGCCGAGGGGAACGAGATGTGCATACCGCACATAAACACAATTTGTATCGCGATGTTTTATTTATTTTTATGATCTTCTAGACACATAATATGTACTTATGTGATTTTCATGGTAATCTGCCAATGAAATAATCCTATTCTCAATAATGGATGCCTCTGGTCCACTGCAAATGGCGAGATTACGATGCGGTGCCCGGTGGAAATGTCTTATGGCTTCGTATTATATGATAGTTACTGAATTATAGCTGAAACCTTGATTTTGGTTAAGGTGATAACCGGTACGGTACTAAAAACGTTGTATGACGTAGACCAGATATTGTTTGCGTGCTTATCGACAGTAAATTCTATGGCAAATTTCCGAATAGACATTAGGCGCTCTGGGAGGTCATAAAAATAATTGATACTTAATTAAGGACAACTCAGAACCAAAGACATTATCTTTTTATATTACTCATTTCAGTTTTACAAAGTGAGGCATTGTATGCGATACCGGAGAGGTTCCCTCGGTAAAATTAATAAAGTTTCTCAAGATTAAACTTGATTCACATGGCAAATACCGCATCTAGTCTAATGAGACGGGGTTGTAATGGCACTGTAATTTCTGCGAAGTTTTCTCCAATTTCTCCGTCATAAAGTTAAGTGGTGTACAATGACAGCACTGACAACATCCGTCTGCTGAATATACCGTGTCAGGCAGACTCGGGGACTGTTCCAATCAGAGAGGACGCGCGCCGTCGACCGCGACCGATATTCATAGAGCACCTGGCTTTTATGTACTCCAACATCATATGGTAGGACTACAGAAGGACCAGCTGAATAAAGTAGGTGATTAATATGAAATGCACAATGTTATACGTGTTAGTTAACAGACAGATAAATCTGTCTGTTTCATTTTCAATTTGAAGTAATTCGGATGTATTTAGAGAACAGCTTGAATTTTGCAATTGGTCAAAGTCATGCATACCCCGAACGCTAAAACTTGCAATTTGACTTTTATACCGGTCGAGGGGTATTAAGTTACCTGGTTTTAGTTGTCACCGTTAAATATGCATGAAAATTAAAAAAAAAAGTATATGATGTTCGTTCATCGTAGGGGATATCTGGATATACATTTCTCGTAGCAAATTCGTAGCCATAACAATTTCCACTCTTTTTTATTCATTGAATGTCGTTCAGAGTAAACTTTCTGTATGTAATTGTTCAGTGGCGCTACAAGTGAGGTTTGAAAGCTGTCTGTTGTGTCCGGAGATGTAATGAGTGGGAGTGACACGGAGGTAACATGGGCTCAGTTGAGATAGGCGCGCCATTGTGCTAACTCATAGGAGATGAATAGACCATAGGTATTATAGTAAACATATCTGGTGGAAATAACTAACAATACTTTCAGTTACCTTAGCTTAATATTTTTTTGCATATCACTTTGAAGTTGCTTTCCAGACAGAAATATGTTTGAGAGACATTGGATTTGTATTTTCAGTTAAATAGCATTATTTAGTAGAGCAGGGCAGAGTGCTAAACAGTCCAACGGACTTCTTGTCTTAACTGGGTTGTTGAACCAAAAGAGAATAGAAAGATTTTATGCCACAGTATACATTGTAGTGGATCGATCGATTGTGTCTCAATTATAAGGAAAATATAATTTGTTTCAATTATATTGAATATGCTACCCAGACAATTAAAACCCATCTTCAAACAAAGCTTCACCAGCGTTCCATCGCGCGTTACCATCCCCGCTTGACATTATTACACTATTAATATGCGCGGGCGCTTCCCTGCCTCAGATCTCCGCGGCGGGCGACGCGCTCCACCGCCGCCGGTAATCGGGCCGCCTACCTTACCCCTTACCCACACCATACACTACGAAAACATACCTTAACCTCCACCACTTAAGCTCCAATATCCCTTGTGTTTTGCGACTGAAATGTAGAGACCTATACGGTTGATGGGATTTACACTTTAAGGTCGGGTGTTAAGGTAGGTTTTGGAGTGTGGCTGTGTGAAGGGCGTAAAACAACGGAAGCAGTGTCGATGGTATCTGTGCCTTTAATTAGATATTTAATTAAACCGAGAGTTGTTTAAAGCGATAATTGGATCATCAATTTGTTTTCAACGGTCGTGTGTCTTTGTCGGTATTTAAATTTCGGATCGATGTTATGGCTATGAAAGGTCACTAAACACAATAAACCAAAAAAACTGCTTGCCATTATCATACTCGCAAGTCAGTTTATAGATGGTATACTACATAATATTTGGACACATGGCTATGTGCTTCTACAAGATCCATTCGTTTACGTAGGTGCAATGCATTTTAACAATCCGACCTCCCAACGTATGTTAGCTTTACGCTAATCTAGATGATACTGTAGTACCTATGCCGTTTATACAGAAGATGTAATTTTCAGAACAATAAGCTATCGGATATTGAACTCTGAAAATATCTATCACGGCCTTTATACTACGTGCTGGACGAAATAGATAGTTTTATATTTATATAAAGTGTAAACCGACCTAACAAATAACTTTGGTTATCTTTCATATTTTGAAAGCGACAAATCCCTGAATAATACCTTCGCCACCAAATTATGATTCAAAAACTTTACTACTTATTTATCCTTCAAGTAATTTACGTGTATGTAACTACTTCATATATTCCAGTAAAAAAGAGTGTTCGGAAGATGTTTTACTGTTCAGTAGGTATCATATGTCAGGGCAATCCGTTTCTCATTACATGTAAACACACACAGACGTGACACTGGTTGTGACACACGTGACATCCCGCGACATCCCGCGCGGTGTCGGCGTGTCAAAGGCGCCGCCCTTCCCACAGTGTCACACAGTAGCCATGTCACAGGGCTACCCACAGATACTATATCCAAAGCTTGGGTTAGGAAATATTAGATAAAGTGCCTACTGAAATTGAAATGAATCCGAACAACTCGGTAGAACATTGCTCAAAATTAGTGCACTTAATTTTTCTAAACACTAGCTTTATGCTTAGGCTAATATCGGCTTCTATACATATACTTATGTACTCGTATAAATATAAAAGCTAATTAGCTAACTGCTTTATTATTTATTCTCACGAAACGTTGTTTATACCTAACTATTCCGGAAAAGCCACAGGAAAACATGTAATTACGATTCTTATCTATATTACATTTGTATATTAAATTTATGTGATGAAATTGATTGTACTTCTTGTTTTGTATTTTACGGCGATAAAAAAATTAGGTAATCTGAGGAGAAAAGGTTTTCAGTTAAGTGTATAATACAAACGTAAGCAAGATTTTGTCAGCCCTATGTCACTTTGTATCCGCGGCACTCACATGACGTTCATTAGCCGACTGCTGCAACTGGAGGTATTGTGTTACACACAAAAACTCTTGTCTTCCTCTGTCGTAGCAGATTAACGTTTATTGTTCCTTTATATAAGTGGCTCGGTATCAATACCTGATTGATTGATAAAATGCTGCAATATAAAACATATCACATAAATACTTTACTTTTAAATTTCTGTTAGTATGGACTGAAACCGGAAACTCGCACCATTGGTTTCCCTGTACAAGGAAAGGCTCCTCCCTGAATCCTTCGTCATAAGTTTTTAAGCTTAAAACGTTATTTTTATTCTTTTTTATCATTATAAGTATTGGATTAATATAGCAAATAGAGTTCAATAGTTATATTTATTAGTCAAGGATGTGTTCTACCATTTAATAATTGTAAGATATATCTAGATATATTTTATAATTGCAAGATCTGTTGTTGTAAATACTTATAATAGCGCTACTTACGCAAGTGCTATTTTTGTACAAAAAACTTCGAATAATTTAGACAAAAATAACATATACTTTAAATAAATGCAGGATGGCCATGAAAACAGTTACCTAAGCTTTCATAATGACAAATAGAGGCTTGTTTAAACAAAATGTCGGTATTTACCGAGCGCCGAGCGCCGCCGAGCCGCCGCACTCGGGCGCGTTCGGCTGCCCTCGGCTGCGGTCGGCCGCGCCTCGCCGCACCTCTGCGCCCGCGCACTATCTCTGCCCTAAGAATTCGCTAATATTTGCTAATGAGATGAGTTTTA
Source organism: Autographa gamma (assembly GCA_905146925.1). Lineage (NCBI taxonomy): Eukaryota > Metazoa > Arthropoda > Insecta > Lepidoptera > Noctuidae > Autographa > Autographa gamma. The sequence goes on along the minus strand of LR989868.1, from coordinate 389,782 downwards.
TGTTTCTTTTAGTTTATCTGTTCACCAATGTGCCTCCTTTTATAAAGTAGGTAATAAGAATGTCAATTGTTAAATTTAAACGGTTTGAATTGAAACCAATTCTCTTTATTGACAGGCCTGTTGGTTTTGTGGTTAGTGACCCTGACTGCTATACCGGAGGTTGTGGGTTCGATCCCCACTCAGGACAAATGTTTGTGTGATGAGCACGATCATTTGTTCTGGTCTGGGTGTAATTTATCTATAATATGTATGTAGGTATTTAGAAATATATAAGTATGTTTAGCAGTTGTCTGTTGAGATTACCATCACACAAGCTCTGCTTAGCTTGGGATCACATGACCGTGTGTGAGATGTCCCGGAATATTATAAATTACGTCATGATAACTCTTTCAAGTGATCCTTTATATGGTTTTTGGTAAGCATTCCTTTATTCCGGGAAAGTTAAACCATTTCCTCTAACGGATTGAATGCGTTTGAGTCTTTGAGGAATCTGTAGGCTCAAACCAATTAAAAGACTGGCCAATCATTTTATAAACGAACTGCATACTTGCACGCACCAAAAATGCCTGAATAAAAATTACATAACTTACGAATCGTAATTTACTTAGACATACTACGTGATAAAGCCATGTTGATTGGATACAGTTTGGTGATTGCCAATAACATCTCCATTTGTATTTTATCCAAATATAGCCTGGGTGAATCTCTCGGAACTTCATAACACAAGAGATCCCATCATGTTCCATCATCCATGATATAGCTGGTACTTGGCTAGGTATGTGCTTGCGGTGGTCGCCGGCTGACTTTACTGGCGCGATGGCGGAGCCCTGCTCGCTTCGCTGGCGCACAGATTTACGAACCGTCACTTCAAACGCACCGACAGACACACAGCTGTGGGACTTTAACTATTGGAAACTTAAGGAAATGAGTGTCAAGTTCTTGTTTGTTTTCTATATTAATCAATTTTCAAAAATTTTACTACGTTAAACGTAATACGTGACTGCAAAGTTAGAGTTTGTGAATGTCAACTGACCGCGAATTCTATTTAATACTTTGTAAAAGTTTTAGTAAGTATGTACTAAATATTACGGTTTCAGGATTAATTAAAAAAAATGTATTTTCTTTTCTTATAACTAATGATGCAGGTATTATTTAGTTCAAAAATACTACAAATTCGTTTAATGCTTAACCTCCTGTAATAGGTATATTTCATCGACCTCCAGTCCTATTTTCAGGAACTTCCAGTAAATAATAATATCAATATTATGGCCGTTATATTACCCCATATCTGTCTGTCCGTGCAGCCGTCACATTTCAAAATCACAATACTATGAAATATGAAGCAGTTATCTTAAATATCAAAGCTAGATCCATCAGTTGGCACGAGCCGCATCAAGAAATGCCCAGCATTATGTCCTGACGAGTTCTGGATATTAATGTTAATCGTTTTCTGGGAAATAAAGCTGCGAAACAACTGCTGTGTTTGTAGTGCAAACAATTACGTTATTCAATAAGTATGCATTTTACACAATAACTAATTTCAAAAATCAAAATCATAATCAAAAATCATGATTTGAAGAAATCATTTTTAGTTTTTAGGTAATCTCAAGATCGTATCGAACCACTGTAACAAGATATCAGTTTTTTTTTGTAATTGTACTAAGATACTTTTATATCTCAACGACCCTTTCTTTACGGGAATAATACCTATATATTATTATCGAAAAAAGAAAATCAGCTTTAACAACACAAGTAATCTCCTCTCGATATATAAATAAAGCTGGTGGCGCACTGGATCTAGCGGTTAGCAGTCGCGCGTGGCCGCGGCCGCTCGAGCGTCGCTTCTCGGTAGCGCGCTTTCAAGTCGCGCGACCTACGCGGAACCGCGCCAACCCGCGCCGACCCGCGCCTCCCCGCGCTGACGGCCGCCGCTGATTTATGATATGATGTTATACATGCCAAAATATAATTGGGAACGCTACGTTAATTATTCACGTTTTTCCGCTTAGTGTAATTTTACTGGGCGAGCAGAAAAGTTTCGTGAAGGGTTCAAAGTGATTTGACGAAGGTCGTCTATTGTGGGTATTTATTGTAAGGTAAATATTCTCAATTTTGCAGAGAAAAATAATACAGGATATAAAAATAGACTTTTAGATTACATAAGTGATGAATACTTATCCTACTAATATTTATTAAAAAGATAAATATTTGTAACTCCAGTGGAATATCAGTGCATAGCCTCCAACTGCAGTAACCTGAAAGCCATCCCGGAGTACGTAAAAGATAAAAAAAACTAAGCCCAACAACTACCGGAAGGTATATGCTAAAGTAGCACAAGAAACCTCCACACAAGACACTTCTTAACCAACTAACCGAGCTCTATTTAGATAAAAATTAATGTCTCAATCATAAATTAAGTGCACAGCCAACTATGATGACCACAATGAACCTGACTACGTCCAATTAGTTCGCTAAGTACCTGCATCGAGCGGCGAGCGCGCGCTCCGCTGCGATTGGCTGCGAATCATTTGCGCGTGCGCAGTTACAGTTACACCTTGTTACCGCCACATGTAGCGTACCTGGGCGGTGGATGGCTCATTGCGATCCAAACTTATTGCGCGATGAGAGCGATTCACAAAACTCTCAGCTTTCATGTGTTCTGGTTACTGAGAGTTTTATGTGGCAGTGGCTAATGTTATGGTGATGAGGACGATTACATAGAGCTTTAGCTGCCAATGACGATGGTAACAGGAAAAAAAGAATCATGAAAATCTAGAAAACGAGAGTCTATTCTTGACAAGTATTTCAAGATTTTGATTAAGTTATCTAGACGCTGTTTAAAACATGCGTTTCTAAGATATTCGATCTACTTATTACGGAGATAGGTAACTACTTAAAACTGAATTTAAAGTCTCGCAAAATATTCGTACAATTATTCATTACATTACGGAGATATTTATAACAGTTTAATCTTTGTTTTATATAATATCAAGATTTATTCAATTCGTTTCGCTACACTTGAATTAAAAATACGTTTCGTTCCGGCAAGCGTGTGCCGCCTCACTTGCTACAGTAAAACATTTTAGTTCTGCGCCTTTCCGAAGCACATTTTTTCATTTTCAGCGCCGACGCGACGTTCTAAAGTTATTAACAGACAAACCGTGACAGACGGACGGAGTTATTCGTAATGTGCGTCGCAATTAATCAGCATAAGCGTTTTATTAGCTGGGCATCGGGCGCATGCGCTGTTCCGCCAAATACGTCGTGTCGACTGACAGCCGGCCGACTGCCGACGAACAACAAGATGGCGCTCGTCGTTTTGGCGGGAACCGTTGTAAATGGCGGCGGCGTGGCCCGGGCTTTGATCGCAACGCGAGCACCGCGCCTGATTCATTGCGACCTAACTGTCCCACCTTGTTACTAATTATTTTTGTGTAGAGATGTTACTCATCTCTTTGCATGCGGGTCCTCTATGGTAGGTAGGTACTGGACGCAATGAAGCTGTAAGTTCAGGCTATGCACATGCACACGAAAAGCATCAATAAAACTTAATAATCAATGAAATGACCAAATAGCTGCCGTCGAAGCGAAACTTACTGCCGCCGCATTCGTACTCCATATTTCCTCATTTCGTATGATACCATTATTATATTTGGAGACAACAGAAGAACCGGAAGCGGTACTAATGGGTAGTTTTGTTGTAGTCCACAAATAGGTGTGTTGTACAAGGCAAGGTAAGATCGCAGCGAACATGGTCTGACCATCAATTACACTAAGCAAGCGTGGCGGCGGCGCAGCGCGGCCGACACAAAAATGTGTGATCGTACACAAACAACTGAAAGACGAGACATGCAGTACACGCGAGGACACAAGTCCAACGGAATCAGACAATACGAGCTTGTAACTTCAACGAATTTAACAGACTATTCAAGCGGTGATCAATAATAGTAAACTTGTTTGGCAAATAATAACGGCACACGCAAATGTCCTGGAAAATGACATGCTGTTGACAAAAATATAAATAGAGGACCATACATTTTATGTAAAAAAAATAGATATTAACTACATGCTCTGATGTAATTCAACTTTGTATTGATGTTTTATTGCGTCAAAATATACTTAGTTAAATACATAAGCAGCCAAAAAGAAGTTTGTTAGTGCCTACCTAGTCGCTGTTTAATAGGTATGAGTCTAACCTATGTAGCGTTTGGAAATAAAATTAACGACTTAATTCCTATAAATGTATGCTTAGGTAAAGCACTGTTAACACATTGTAGCTACACGCTGTTCAAATTATGATCAGGCGCGGTCGAGAGCTCGGAGTGTACAAATTTGTAAAGAATAGAAACACGCTGTTTCATTTGGATACATTACAGCGCCGCTAAATACTGGCTGGCTAACTGTTGGCGCTGTATAATTAATGACACGCCTTTTTAATGTGGTTACTGTAAAAACATTGAATGCATACCTATTCCTTGTAATTTTCGACATGTTTCATAACGTTGCTTTTAGGAAAAAATAATCAATTTTTGTTTCATTCTCAAGAACATTGTTTAATTACAACAAATACCTATTATAGAATATATTAAGTGCCTATTTCCAGATTAACTTTGTTTTCTAAATGAGGATGTGCGCGAGTGTCCCGTGTAAGTGCGCGACCATTTTTCATATCACGCGTGAACGCTCGGCCGAAGACGACGGATTTAGACGAAACTACAGTTCAGGGAGACACTCGCAGGGCTGGCACGAGAGCCCTTTAACAATAGAAATTATGTTTTAAGAGTTGTATCATTTATCATTTTGTAAATGTTTCAAGGTAGTGTAAGTAACTATTGTATGCTATGTAATGATTATAAAATATATGTGTGTTGTCCTTTGTAGGTAACACTAAAAACTTGGAAATATAATTTTGCATCATACTTACATCATTCATTCAATTAATGCAAACTGAATTTTCCCTCGACAAATTACATTAAAATTATTGTTAACCATGAAGGTACCAAAATTATCAATTATTAGAAACTTTACAATTGATTCAAATAATTTAATTTTATTTAATATTTCTTTACATCGATACTTTCAATTATAAACATTAGTGGGTGAAACTTTGTATAACCTGTCGTTTACTTTGACGGTACTAATTTGCTTCTCCAAAGAACAGGATGGTTACACCCCTAAGAATGCATTTCAGCTAATTGCTTTTTTCATAATAGCTGTGTTGCGCGCGCGCAGGGAAGGATGCATGCGCCGCGGAGCGTGCTGTACTCACGATCTGTACGGCCCTCCCGCCCTCCCCGCCCTTCCCCGCCCGCCCCGGTCGGAGGGAAAACACTCAAAAATTAATTACTACGCCCGAGATTGATTTGTTTTGATGTATGGCTACACCATTAAAATCAGATTCGGGTTGCCAACCAATTGATTTACGCAAAATGTTTATTTCTACGTGCAGTGCTCTACCCACGGTCGCGGGAAATTCTTATAAAGGGTAGAAGAAAACAAACAAAGAAAGCCTTTCTTGTTTTTGTTATCTTAGGGTACCTAGTTAGGGTAACTTAATATTTACGGCTTAGGATATTTATCTTCTTATTTAGTTAGGTACACCAACAGCGTATGAAACTAAGTATGTATATTTAAATTTAAGTTGTAGCTATGTGAAATATTTATTTCTATTTAATTTAAAAGACAGTTATATCAACTGCATCTAAAAATAACCGATACCTATGTAGGCAATATAATTACATATGAGCAGTAAATAATAAAGCCACACGTGTTTGGTCGCGTTGGAGCTTATCTCAAACCGCAGCACATAACCTTTATCATTTCAAAGATTTATTAAATTAAAAACAGAAACTGGATTAGATCTGCAGCGCAGTATTATTATCACGAATTGGAAACTTAATTTAAAAACCATTACATTCGCATATAACTTTAGATCTGTTTTCTCTATTTAGTACGTACCTAGCTAGCTACATGAGTTGTTGCTTCTAAGAGCATATTTGTACAAATAGTTAAATGCGAAACTGTTTAAAATATTTAACGGTTTACTTGATAAACCTTCACTGCGTTCATAACGATAGCCATAACGACAACTACAGAAAAGAAACTGCGAGAATAGGTTTATTTATTTATTATGAAAAAAAAAATTATAGCCTGAAAATAAATAATTTATTATTATGTGTAATAATTGATTGGTCATCATGAAAATCCACCTTCCAGTTTCACTATAATGAAGTATAATGTTTATTATAACTAACAATCATGGTGGCGAGGTGACGGCTGATGGTGCACCAGATGTAGGGACCTACTGCATATTCAAACTGAAGCCTTCTTTGCTATCAATTTTAAAGCGAAATCGCGTAGCTACCTACCTACTACTTAAAGAGAGAATTATTTAGAAATTGCTCTACACTCCAGTTTCTCTTTCTATATAATATATTATGTTGATTATTTCTTACTTACCATACAGTTGACGGGCCTGTTGGTCTAGTGGTTAAAGACCCTAACTGCTATACCGGAGGTCGTGGGTTCAATTCCCACCCGTGACAAATGTTTGTGTGATGAGCACGATCATTTGTTCTGGTCTGGGTGTAATTTATCTATAATATGTATGTATTTAGAAATATATCAGTATATTTATCAGTTGTCTGGTTACCATAACACAAGCTCTGCTTAGCTTGGGATCAGACAACCGTGTGTGATGATGTCCCGGAATACTATTATTATTATCATGTCATTCGCTTACCTCCTTCTAATAAACAAGCGCGATGTTAAGTACGTTTTATGTCACTATCATCGTCCGCGCAATATCACGTGAAATGTTTATGACGCTGAACGGAACTCATGAAAACAGTTTTAAAATCTATTTCAGAAAAGATATTATCTATGATGAGAAGCTCTAAACTCTTCATAGATAAATAGTATTCCAAAATACCAGAAAATTGTAGAAGGCCTACCCTCGGGAGTTACATCAGAACCAGTCGTATGACCTCCTACGATAGATGTTTCTTATATATTAAAATTATTCTGCAGATTTTTGATATACGGTATTGGTGACAGGCACGCTGCGTAGGCGCCGGGCAGGCCGCGCTCGGGCACGCGTGTAATTAAACAATAATAATAATAATAATAATAATAATAATTTTATTTGCGTAAAATGTAGGTACATAAAAGATAGTGGGATTTATAAACAGTGCCATATACATTTTGCCTTTTTGAGACATGCAAATATTTACAAGCATACATTATAATAATTACCAATCAATGCACATTACATTACAATAATAGGTTAATAATACACATACATTAATACACATCATGTCAAGTTAAAATTTCAATTATTTAAATACCTAATTCTGATATGGAGTAGAAGGATTTTTCAACCAACCACATCTTCAAGGATTTCTTGAATTTCGTTAATGGCAATTCTTTAATAGTCTCAGGAATAACATTGTATATACGTCCACACATGACTTGACAATTTTTAAGATACATAGTTGTACGTGGTATATCTGACAATACAATTCTTTTTGGGTTTCTTGTATTTCTGGGATTTAAATCTCCAGCAGTTTTAAATAAGTTTGGATTCAACTTAACAAACTTAGCTGTCTCAAAAATGTACATACCAGCCAACGTAAGGATGTTATATTCTTTAAAGAGTGGTTTGCAAGATTCCCATGGTGGTATTCCACCTATGGCTCGGACACACCTTTTTTGTGCTAGGAAAGCCTTTTCTATATCAGTGGAATTACCCCATAGTATGAGACCATAGCTTAAGACAGAAGATATGTAGCCGTGATATGCCGCTAATATGGTTTTAGGAGAAGACGTTTTACGGAGTTTGTAAAGTACATGGACAAACCTATTTACTTTATTACATATTTTATTTATATGACTCTTCCAATTAAGATTTTTATCTAAAGAAATTCCTAAGAATGCAGTTTCGTTAACTTCAAGTATTTTTTGGTTTCCGTAACAGATGTCTAACTGCCTATGTGGTCTGCCGTATGGGCTGAACTGAATGAAGTTGGTTTTGTTTAAGTTAATTTTCAAATTATTATTTTGTAGCCAGTTAATTATAGATTCTATAGTATTGTTTATGTTTTTATTATATTTATCAATGTCAGTTTTTTTATCACATGTTAAAATTAAGGATATATCGTCAGCAAATAAAATACAAGGGTGTAGAGTTACGTCAGGAAGATCATTTATATATAATAGGAAGAGGAGCGGGCCAAGTACGCTGCCTTGTGGAACACCAAATTTATTCTCAAGAAGGCTAGATCGATATGCTCGAAACTCATTATTGCCGTCAATATTGTAAATTTCTACAGATTGTCTTCTGCCTAACAAGTACGTTCTTAGCCAGTTTAATGCTGACCCACGAATGCCATATCTCTCGAGTTTCTTTAATAAGAGATCATGAGATACGAAATCGAACGCCTTGGACATGTCGAAAAAAACAACTGTGACTATTTTACCCAAGTCTAAGTTTTTCAACACATTACTGACAAGGTCATAGCAGGCTGAAGTTGTAGATTTTCCTTGTTGGAATCCATATTGCTCTGGGCGTACGACCTGATGTTTATTAAAGAAATTTTTAAGGCGTACAGATATGGCTGATTCAAAAATTTTAGACAACACTGGTACCAGGGCTATGGGTCTATAGCTATCCAAATTATTCTTGTCTCCTTTTTTAAATAATGGCTTGACAATAGATGTCTTAAGAGACGTTGGAAAACACCCGTCTACAAACGATAAATTAATCAAATGTGTTAGTATAGGTGTAAGTTCCTTGGAGCAAGCTTTGAGAATTTTAGTAGATATTTCGTCGTAACCTTCTGAATTTGTATTATTTAATGACATAATAATTTTATGTGTCTCTTCAAAGTCAAATGGACGTAAACTGCCGCCGCCTCTCAACACCTGCCTCACAGGAAGACGAGATTTATTATCAGGTACGGACATCATCTTTCTGAAGTTCCGTGCCAATGGAGATATGGATAAAAATATAATGACCAAAATACATTTTAAATCATATTGCTAGTCTTACTAGTTTTGTACCGTTCGAATTACATTACTAAATTATTTGCTTGAGATTTTTTACTTCAGTACAAAACCAAACTGTTTCAGACAAGCACAGAGCGACATCTTGTGTCGAGTAGCATTAAACGATCAAACGAAAGTTACGCCATCTGTCGGTAAGAGTTGATAGTTAGTTAAATTTTACAACTAAAACTTATAAGTTTTTAATTAAGTAAGTTATTAAAATACGAGTTAAATTATTATTATTTTTTTGTTAAAAGTTAGTTTATATAATTTATTTAGTAAAAAAAAAATACTTTTCACTACCAACTTCTTCCAAGTAATTTTGTATAACCAAACGTAACCATTCTTTATCATCTGTGCGGTTGTTTTAAGTGATTAAAAAAATATTAAAAAGCTGAAGTGCTTCTACTAATGATTATTGTATTTTTCCATAATTTGTGATAGTATGGGGACAGAAGTAGCTATATCTTTTAGTACTCTACGTGCTCAATTAGAAAATGAGAGGAGTAGTTTATATAAAATAGATGAGAATATAAAAAAAATAGTACAAACTACCGGAAGATTCAATGATAGGTTAGCGATCACCTTGAGTGCATATTTTCCAATTTTGTGTTTATGTTTTTAATACGACAACGTGTATTGTTATAGATTTAACCCTTCAGGGGATTACACGAGGCCCCACAACCGTGTAGGTGGCCGGAACGCTTTCCTAGACGGAGGAAACAACTTTAAAAATGACGACCAGCTTGCGAAACGAAAACATGAAACTAAAACAGTTTTTAGCAGGTACTTACAACAAATGTTTTGTGAGTCATATTGGTGCCACGAACTAATCTCAATTGCAGGCTTTGTTACCTTACAGCTTCATAGTTATGCAATGATACGAGCCAAATTAGATCGAAATCTGGATAATTTATTCATGTCAACCTAAGTGCATGTTAGCATAAAAATAGTAGTGAGTTAGTTATCTTTGAAATGTAATTTTTTGTCGAATTACACTTACTTGAAATGTTTTTAATTAGTCTTTTGAACCATACACATTAAGTTAGTGTAATTCAATTGAATTTCTGAGATGTAAAAGTTATTTAATTACTCCTAAGATATTTAAGAAAATAATTGAAATTCTACACTACACAGTCAATCTATTGTATATTCTGGTTTGCTTTTTCATATTGCACCGTAGTTTTTTACTTTGCTGTTGTATAGTTTAGGAAGAATTTTCTTTGAATTAATGGTTATTCTGACAATGTTGGTAATGTGTAATATCTTCGTCATAGTGTGTCATAGTATAGGTCACTAGTAGTTGTAGATCGCACAATCTATTCACGATTTATGTGGATTACTTAATTTGATTTGTTTTACAGATTATCAGCCAGAGTTCATGACAGTGATGGTGAAGATGATGGACCTGGTATCAAGAGAGCCCGCGTGCCATCTGCAGTGTGCCGAGAGCTGCCAACCAGAGCTGCAGTGCTGCGAGCACAAGGTGATGATGAGCAGGCACGGACACGCAATCGACGCATATTCGGATCCCTTCTGGGTACACTACAGAAGTTTAAGCAAGAAGAAATTGTGTTACAAACTAAGGTAACTTGGAAGATGAATAAGTGTTTTGTAAAAAAACATAAAGTTCTGCTGCAAATACATACTAAAACAGTAGAACTATATGTTGTTTATACAACATAATCTTCATTTTATTTACCTAACAGGAAGAAAAAAAAGCTCAAGTGGAACGTAAAATAGAGGAGCAAGCTCGGTTAGAGAAGGAGAGAGAACAGAAAGAAAGAAAGACCTTATTTGCTGAGAGAGACAGCAAGAAGGCCACCATCAAGGCGCTGGAGGCCAAGATGGCGCGCGTGCAGGAGTTCGAGAAGTGGGAGGCGTCGCAGAAGAGCCTCGCCAACTTCATCCTCACCAAGGCCAAGCCCCACATATACTGGCTGCCCAAGAAGATGTCCGACAAAGCTAATGAGAAACTGCTGTCCAGTAGAAAGTACCATGAAAGTTAGTATTTGTTTTAATATTTTGTTGTGGCATTGTGTGCATTTGCACATTCTCTTCTAGAATTTTACAGGTATACACGATTTTACATTTCGACATCTTGTTGATACATCAATTTTGAGTTACCTAAGATTTTTGAGATTTTGAAAACTTATGTTAGATTCATATTTACAGCTAAATATGGTCCATTATACCGCAGTGAGTAACAAGACATCTTTATCTTTAATTATACAACATTTATATTTCAGCCAAAGGTAGGCGTTTAAATTAAGCTTTATTTTTATCTTTAGAATAAAATAAGTTTACAATAATTTTTGTACCTTACATTTTGATAACCTAATCTTGTGTGAATCACAAATAAATGTTATGATGAAAAATTATGCTTTCTAACTTACTGAATCCATTTAGTAATAGCAATCACTGATGTATGTATTTATGTATCATCCCCAGAGTGTATGATCAAGAAACGCCAGGAGCTGCAGGAGGAGTTGCAGCGGATAGAGCAGCGCTGCCTGCGACCGCGCGCGCCGGGCGCCAAGGAGAACGACCCCGACACGCACGACGCACACGACGCGCACGATGCGCACGACGCTGACGACCTGAAGCCCGGACACGACGGACACGACGAGCTCAAAGACGAGAAGAAGAAGAGGGACAAGTTCGCCGCCGACGCCGACGACAAGGAGGACAGCGACGGTGACGACAGACATGATGACGTGCCCAAGGTGGACGACACCACGCAAGGGGAACAGAAAGGTACATGTTGTTAACAGATAAGTGGTTTTAGACCTGTAATATTTAGCCTGCTCATAGCAATGAGTGTAATGAGAATTTTCTTATCGTAATACATAGCATATTTACTTCTCTGTGGAATCTATTATTCATATGTTTACAGCACCAGAAGAAATCAATCCAGATAAAGTTAGTACAGAGCAAGATGCAGTAATGGAGGAGGAGACAGAACCTCTTAAAGCAGAGCCTTCGCAAGACTCCCAGATATCGTTGGAGACCACTCTCAACGACACGCAAGAACCAGCGGACGAGAACCATTCCTAACGAGAAGCTCCCACAGACAGCCTGCCTTCAAGTTGTAGTACAATCATGCAAGCTATGATGACTGGTAGTCCGCTTACCCTTGATATTTGTGTGTGAGCTATTCATGTAGGTGTGCTATATTGTATAGTTGGTTTTAATTGATTACTTGACAATTATAAACTAAGCAATGTTTAATTATGTCTTATGATTTAAAAAAAATATGGATACATTCCTGTAGCATTAATAATAACAGCCTTTAATTAATACAATGCAAGACAAATGCCCCTTCCCATTTAGACTAGTAACTAGCATTGATCTCTTGCTTTCGTGTCTAGTTTTTTTACTGCAATAATGGTCCCCTTTGGTTACAAATCAACAATACAACTAGTAAACAAGTGCTTCGAAAACGCGAGACCCGACTGCAAATTGTTAGGTCGTAAGACGTGGCGTAATGTTACGTATTTGCGTATAAGTCAATAACCATGCAATAGTTCGTGCATTTCGCTAAAATCTAAAATGTAGAAGATAAATTAATGCTTGCAAGATAATTTATTTACATTTGTAGGTAATCTATTAAAATTAACTATGACAATGTGTGTTTGTTAAGATTATGGTAATTATGTGTGGATATGCTCTTTTAGGTAAGCAAACACTTTGTTAATCAGTATATGAGTTAAATGTAGGAAAATGAACACCAAAGCTATTTACATACTAGACAATAGTATAAAGTGCCCGTCCATATGATGCCCTTATAACTTGAAACAAAGCTGTCTGGTCATGACGCGTTGGCTGTTATGTTTGGACTAGGGATCTTTACATTATCCTCTGTTTACTCTATTGTATCTCTAAAACATTAGTCTAAATATTATTCAATGTTATTCATCTCATAATTTATGTCAACGCGTCATATCTTACTTTAAATACATATGTAAAGATAATGAATATTATAAATTGTCAGCAGGTTAAAAATAAATATAGTCAGGAAATAAAACATTGGGTTTGTTAAAAAAATGTTTTTATTATAAACTTAATAATTTACAAAAACATCACAGTATTTTAGCGATAATTTATGAAGCTGGTGTTGTTTGGAATGAGATAAATGATTAAATAATATATCAAGGTAGCAAGAAGGTCATAATTGCTAATTTAAAAAGCACATAATTAATCAAAGTGTTGCGTTAATACTAGATTTGTCAGTCAAATTACATATTCGTTTAGAAAAAATATTAATAAAAATTATAACAAAGCACAATATGCAATTGAATACTATCTTTCGACTTGCATCAGTGCATTTATTTATTCGACAGAATAGTAATCCTACAGCAGACAAGAATATTGGGTTGTTTACCCAAGTTCGAATATGTATGATGTCATCTAGTACTCAGTCTAAACTTTGATTCTTTCTATCAGCAAAGCTTAAATACATTCATCTTAAATGCACTACGAAGGCTTATCGCCTTTAGCTAAAATAGATATATCTCTCTTTCTCTTTATAATCACACCCTCAAACTCATTTACACCATAAAGCACAATATCTTGCTTTATTTTCGAAAATATAACTTCCTAAAATCAAACTCACAGAATTTAAAAGCAATAGAACTCTACACTGGGTAAATGCTCTGTTAGTTTAAAACACCCTTTCAGGCCGATAGTTAAAAATATAAATGTGGGTAGTTAGTCTAACGTGAAGATTCTGGAGGCGATGTCGTCGAGCATCCAGTCCATGCCCTCGAGCAGGTTCTCGCCCGTCACGGCCGAGCAGCGCACGATGCGCCAGTGGTGCGTCTTGATGCTGTCCAAGTCTAAAGCCTACCCACCACAATATCATTAGCATATTTAAGAAGTACCTACTAGTTATATATAGATACGAGATATTATTATTATCATTTAAAGCCTGAACTGTCCCACTGCAGGGCAAAGGCCTCCCTTTCTTCCTTCTACAGGTCTCTATTGTTAGCTATTTGTTGCCACTCCTAGTTATAGAAATACACAAAAAAAAAGGAAATGTTGATGATTATGCTTAAAGTATGGTATATTTACAACTGTTATATCTAGATTCTTTATAAAATGCAAAGAAGTTACTGCATACAGTTTGTATGCAATTGGTGATCTGCCTTCATTTGAACAAAAGCTGTTCCTTCATGATAAAAGTGCATTCAACAGATCTTTTGAAAAATAAGAAGAGAAGAATATTTTTAAATAAATTGGTACTATAATGATGTATACAAACCTCTCTAATCTCCTGTGATGTGAGAGCGCCGGGCAGGTCGGACTTGTTGGCCAGCACGAGCAGCGTGGCCCCGGCCAGCCTCTCCTCCCGCAGCAGCGAGTGCAGCTCCCGCGCGCAGTCCCACAGCCGCCGCGCGTCCGCGCTGTCCACCACCCACACCACACCATCTGTGCTCTCGAAGTAATTCTTCCAATATGACCTGACAAATAAAACACCAGTGTTTTAATAAAAAAAGAAGGTTGAAATTGGACTTCTATATTAAACAAGGCTCCGTTGAAAACTAAGATTAAAATAAATATGAGTCATAACGATGTCTCAGGTGTACAACACTGCATTTATAAATCAACAAGATAATAATATAAAAAAAAAACAAAGAAGATTAACTTATTATAGAATCGAATGTCTGTATTTTAAAATACTAGTTTTACGCGAAAAATCCAAACAAAAACTTTATGGAACTTTCCCATGTTGGTTGGCAAAGCTGCCATCCCAATCAGCTGTTATTTTGAAAGTGAATTACACTGAAAACTGAACAAAACTAAAAAAGCTGTAAATAAAAATAAGTTACATGATGTTTAAATTTTCTTTTAACACCTACCTTAGAGATTTCTGCCCTCCGACATCCCAAATGTTGAGTTTATAACCGCGGTGCTCTAGAGTCTTTATGTTGAAACCTAGCGTAGGAGATATGGTGTCGATTGGTTCGCCGTTGAAACGCTTCAATATCGTCGTCTTACCGGCATTATCCAAACCTCTGTGAAATGAACGCTAAGGAAACCATATACTTATATTATTCATTAAAAGTTGACTTTGAACAATAAGGTTAATTTTAACATTATAAAAAGGATACAACATGAGTATTCTCATCTCCTTTTCCTTCTGCCGCAACTTCTTCAGTATAGTAAGGAAACCCATTGTTTGTGCTTAAAGTTTTCGATAAAATTGTTTATTTATTTCATTATTTATGTCAACCAACAGGAATATTTCTAACTTCAGTAACTGCCCGTAGTGAAGACTATATTTACATTTTACTATCTGTGGGTGGAGACTGCTACTGCTACATTATTCCGAGAACAAAACAAACTATTTCTTTGTCACATGTCATTTGTTTACATGTTATTCTTATGATTTTACTCAGTTTATTAATATTAATGTTTTGAAAAAACAAGACTAATTAGTAAGATAATCAAATTCTGGTCAGTGGGTCATCTTAGGGCCGGGCGGAGAGAATAACTATGCATTTAGAACAGTTAACAAAGATCCTATGTACACTGAACACTAATTTAAGTAGTACTTGTCTGGCGATTCTTAAGATACACTAAAGGCACAATATGAATGTCCAAAGATTTTGGAGTTATTACTAGACTCCAAACTATCAGCATGACAAAGTTCCATCAAACTCGAAATGGTCGTTTTCGTGAAAGATATTTAGCGGGATTAAGCAGTATAGAGATTTATGTTTTTACAACAGCCCTTCACAGTTATTTAATATAATATAGGATGCACTTGACCATGACTTTGAAGTAAGTAACTTCATAGTCGACTTTCAAAGTAATCCTTGTAATCGCCTATTATGGTGAGAATATTTTTATTGTCTGTAAATACCATAGTCAAATACCATCACATTCTTCAGGAAATCGAAATTGGAATCCATTAGTGACCATAGAGTAAAGTATCCATCCATGGCCGATTTTGTCGCTGTCAAGTATTTTATTTAATTTCTGTTTCTATTATGAAGCACCTTCAATGATTTTAAGTGGGTTAATAGTGTGGAAGTGATCGTGTGGCGGCGCGGTCTTGGTGATACTGCTCGTTGGTCGGCAGCACCATGTTCAGTGGCACTGTGAGAGTGCGGGTTTGTGAGGCGACGGGTCTCAGGCCGACCGACTTTCAGAAACGGCATAACATGACCTTCGGGAAGCCAGGTGAGCCTCATCTAGTGACTCGGGTGCCTCCCTAACATATTATTTCGAATGATTGTGTAAAGATTTTATACATAGATGTTTGATTTAGGCGAAGTTTTACGCATAAAGTAGGTGTAGCGTGTTTACCAAGATGGGTGTTGGTATAATAATATGTAAATACGGGGTATGGTTGCAGACGACCAGCCAATAGATCCCTACGTGTCGATAGACGCCGACGAGCACCATCTAGACCGTTCCAGCACCAAGCCCAAGACTTTCGATCCAGTGTGGAATGAGACCTTCATTCACGAAGTGCACAATGTCGGGAGGTATGTTATCATACCATTGATTATTTGTACGTCATGGTATATTTATTTAATTGACGCCAACTTCTTGGCTCGGGTGACAGCATATTACTACAAATTAATAAAAAAAATACTATTGATGCTACAAGGCCATTTAGTACTAAAATAATTGTACTGTTCCTATAACTTATGAAAATGTTAATAGTAAAATAAAAAAAAAACTTTCACACTAATTATGTCTATGTCCAATTGGAAAATTTCTTATACAATAAATAGGAATTTATCAATTAATTAAATAATTCTTGATTTGATTGATTTTATAATAACAATTCAGTTTGGGGCTCACGGTGTTCCACGATGCCGCAATACCTCCAGATGACTTTGTTGCCAACTGCACAATTCCGTTTGAAGATCTGATGCATCGAGAAAAAGATGCCACAGATTTTTGGGTATGTACACCATCATTATATCTTCTATTCTTTCTAGCAATAATTCCATTTATAAGTTATATAAATATAATGGATAATCCCACAAGACAAAATGATAAAAAATATAAATACCACAAATAATGAGGGCAATATCTTCCTTATGAAGTTTCAGGATAAATTGAAATATATCACATTTTATAACTACTCAACTTTGTGAGTAACACTGAATCTACTGTCTGCTGTGTCAAAATTCACCTAGAGACTGATTACCAAAATCTTTAGATCCATCTATTTCAGCTATCATAATCCAGAGATAAGATACAGTGCTCTATATTTGTCTAGAGACCATGTTATCACCGTTCACATAATATTTGTTTTCTTTGATAAGTCTCAGTGGGACTGCAGTCATTTAGTTATGTATAGTTTAAGCTTCAAGCACAGTGTGGCGCGATGTATAATTTAAGAAGAAGGTTTTCATGCCCCGATCCTAAATATGTGCATTTGGATGAAGAGGTCTATTTTTATGTTGCATGATGTCAGGGATTAATGAATCATTATTGTGTATTCAGTTTTCCTTGTGTGACGGTGCAAGCTATATTTATGTAACTGTGTGGGTTTATTAAGTAATTGGTGTTGGTTTTGTAATCCTGCTGCTTCCCATGTGTGATGTCATTCACTATGATTGTCTTGAAGATCTGAGCTGATACTGTCTTGTAGGTTCCACTCAAACACAAGTACTTAGTAAAATTAATGTTTCATAATAAATGCATTATGTTGCACATGATGCAGGATAAGTCTTTTGTGTCATTTGTGCACACATATCCATATATTTCCTAAATAAACATGCATAGCAATAAAAAAAATCTGGATCAATTATGTTGATATAATTGAAAAGTGAGTTTTAGTAAACATAAATCATATGAAGAGA
Source organism: Autographa gamma (assembly GCA_905146925.1). Classification (NCBI taxonomy): domain Eukaryota; kingdom Metazoa; phylum Arthropoda; class Insecta; order Lepidoptera; family Noctuidae; genus Autographa; species Autographa gamma. Next base: position 371,906 of record LR989868.1, on the reverse strand, counting down.
ATATAAGTAGTATTAACAGGAATTACTTCTATTATTTTTGCTTATGAGTTTTGGTTTTTAGACCATACTGAGAAAATATTTTGAAAGACTATGTACCTATTTAATGGATTGTTTAGATTGTTTTTTTAACTGATGTGTCCTTCACAGGTGGATCTAGAACCTCAGGGGAAACTGCATCTCAAAATTGATCTGAAATGGAATTCTCAAGGTCAGTGCTGCATTAGTTAGTTACTTTCACCTTCTTCTTTGTATGGTAGTTAGGTTCTTAATATACAGAAGTTTATTCAACTATCAATCAAGTTTGTAATTCGGTACATACTTACAATAACTAAATTGAAAAACTGTATTCAGTAATAAATTATTAATAAAAAATTCAATATCAAAATAACTTTGCAACATGAGTTTTACAATTGTTTACATTATGAAGAATGTCAGTTATGTATAAATAGTTGTTGGCAAGGAGGTTATATTCTTCCTCATTGAATTACGTAAATCTACACAAGATAAATGAAACTGTAGACATGATTATATTAGCTTGGAAACCCAGCTGCAATGTCATTGTTTACTTAACATTCATTTGCTTTAGGTTTAATGAATTTCATATATGTAGTAAATTAGAGACTTTGATTAAGATTCAGTAGAAAGCAATAGGACTGTAAATAATTGACTGGTTATAATTTAATTTTTCACAACCGTATAGATAGTATGCTGGATAAACACCAGCCTCCAGAACAAGCCGGATTCCGCGCTAGCTTCTCAACGACCGATCACCTTCAGACTCTAAACCAAATAATAGAAAAATATTCCGAATATAATAAACCTTTATATCTAGCATTCGTGGATTATACGAAAGCATTTGACAGCATTAAACATTCTGAAATATTCAAATCCCTTAAAAACCAAAAACTGAATAAAACATACATAGATCTTTTAAAAAACATTTACAACAATAGTTCAGCCAATATTAAACTCAACATTCCTGGGTTATCGTTCAGGATACAAAAAGGTGTCAAGCAGGGTGACCCGCTCTCCCCAAAATTGTTCACTAGCACACTTGAAGAACTATTTAAATCGCTGGCAGCCTCATGGAACAACAAGGGCATTGATGTCGGCACGAGGAGGCTGACAAACCTTCGTTTTGCCGACGATATCGTTCTTTTTGCCCCAACAGCTCTCGAACTCCAAACTATGCTCCAAGAACTGAGCACGGCAAGCTTCAGGGTTGGACTTTCTATGAATCGGTCTAAGACACAATTGATGACCAACAGTACAAAGCGTAGGGTCGAGGTAGATGGTCAGGAGATAGCATATGTCGATGAGTACATTTATTTGGGCCAGTTAGTCTCTTTCGGAAACAGGCAAGAAAAGGAAATCGATCGTCGAATCGAAAACGCCTGGAAAAGCTACTGGTCCATGAAAACGCTAATGAAGGGTGATCTACCGATTTCCCTGAAGCGAAAACTCATCGACATGTGCATCCTGCCCATCCTAACCTACGGTGCACAGACCTGGTCACTAACCGATTCACAAAAGTTCCGCCTTGGAGTTTGCCAGAGAGCTATGGAACGCAGCATTCTTGGTGTAAAGAGACAAGACCGAATCCGGAACACCACGCTGCGTTCCAGAACAGGTATAATGGACGTAGGCAAAAAGGCTGCCAGGCTAAAATGGGATTGGGCGGGTCACGTCAGCCGCATGCACGACGACCGCTGGGCAAAGTCTACTACACAATGGGAGCCAGCAGACGGACAGCGCCGCCGAGGACGTCCCAAGAGAAGGTGGAGAGATGACCTGGACATTTACATTAAGAACTGGTTCGAGGTGGCGCGAGACAAGGACCAGTGGAAGGATTTGGGGGAGGCCTTTGCCCAGCAGTGGGACAGTATAGGCTAAGAAAAAAAAAAAAAAAAAAAAAAAAAAAAAAAAAAAAAAAAAAAATTAATTTAATAATACAGCAGTGTTAACTTAAGCCACATAAAAAACTCCTGAATGAAACTCATGCTCTTGCAAAATCTTAGTGTGATGTAAACAGATGCAATATGCTGTTAATTATTTATTATTGATGCTTCCACATCAATAACCTGTTCAGTGCACAACTATGGGCTTATCCTCAAGGGAAACTAGAAGATTTACCTGTACCAGTACTATTAGTAACATTTTACATAAATTATCAATCACTGTAATTATTGAGTGAAAAATAATCTATAATATAAACTGTGCACACAGTACCTGTTGGTTGTCAGTGTTATGGGTGACCTGCAGTACAACATGTTCTTGTGAGTTTTGTGTAGTGTTGTAGACATGCTTACTAGCGCCGTTTGCGAACATGGTGTGTATGGGTTTTTTTAAAGGAAGAGTAAACAAGTTGTGTATTATATAATAACTCCATTGCAACCTATTTAGCTGTTAATATGTACTTCTTGTGGCCCTTGTGGTGTGTGTTATTTATGAGAGTTATCATTTTAGATGGGATACTTAGTTAAACACCAATAAATAGATTCATGAGGCTGAAGGGTGTATTATGATTTTTAGTTAGGATAGGTTTTAATATTCCCGTCAAAAAAAGGTGCACTGGTAAAAGTTTATCAAGGGGACCTCTTGCTTGACTAATGCAGTGACACTTTATATTATGTCGACTTAATTAGATCGTTATTAGGGTAATATAGTTGTTCAGGTTCATCCTATTTTTTGGGGAGTTTGGAATAGGTGTTGTTGTGAACCCTTTGCGAGCCTTGGTTGTATGTGCAGCGGGCGTGGAGGCGCCGCGCGGCACGGGGGGCGCGCACGCGGCGGGCGCGGGCGGGGGGCGCGAGTTCAAGGAGGGCGCGGGCTTCGCGCGCCGCCGCGGGGCCATGCGCCGCCGCGTGCACCAGGTCAACGGACACAAGTTCATGGCCACCTTCCTGCGCCAGCCCACCTTCTGCAGCCACTGCCGCGAGTTCATCTGGTACGTACACGACAACAACCACCAGGAACAACAGAAAACAAGGAACTGCACTGATCTGTTATTTTTATCGGCTTCAAATTGCATCCGATTAGAACTCGTGTTTTGAGTAACAAGTTATCCGAACTTGAAAACTTCTTTACCTACTTTACGACATTTACTGTTCCTGATCCCTCGTAAGCACACCTGAATTAAAAATACATATATTATAAATAATTCGCTCAAAATCACCGAACCAGCTCTTCTTGAATATCGTAGTTTTACAGCACAGGTCAATAATTCATATTTCTATTTACAGGGGTTTGGGCAAGCAAGGCTACCAATGCCAAGGTAAGCAATACAACAACTACATTAACTATCATCACCATAAACAACAGTATATGTAACAACTGACCACATGCATTGTTCCGCAGTCTGCACGTGCGTTGTCCACAAGCGCTGCCACTCATCCGTCGTCACCAAGTGCCCGGGGATGAAAGAAGAGGTAAGAGTAAGTAAAACCTTTCATTATTTATACCTATAAGGATTTCTTTACAGTGTGTAAAGTCGGTGCACCATGGTTTTCATGGTACTAGAGAGAGGTTCAATGGTTAAGGCGGTTCCAGGTTTTATATGTTGTTGTTTTCATCTAAGGCTGTCACTAAGTATTTTGACTATAATAGACAACAATAATATATATTTGAACAAATAGGTTATTAACATGTGTGGTTGTGCGTGCAGCAACAGAGCGCGGTGGGCGTGTCGGGCGGGCAGCGGTTCAACGTGAACGTGCCGCACCGCTTCGTGGTGCACTCCTACAAGCGCTTCACCTTCTGCGACCACTGCGGCTCGCTGCTCTACGGCCTCATCAAGCAGGGACTGCAGTGCGAAGGTACCTACCTAACCCTAAGGACAACACTATATAATGTTCAATTTAACACTCTTCAATTCTGGTGTATTTTCCGTCGGATATAAGCAGGCCCTTAAGTTACCGCCCATGTTATAATATATAGATGTTTGATAAGTGCCATTTTCGCCTACATTGAATAAATTAATTCTGAACACGCTGTGACACCTTTTACTGTTTGCCGCAGTATGTTCGATGAACGTGCACAAGCGGTGTCATAAGAACGTGGCGAACAACTGCGGCATCAACACCAAGATGATGGCGGAGATCCTCAACGAGATGGGCATCTCGCCCGACAAGAACCCGCGCCCCAGACCATCCAAGGTCAGTGCACACATACCCTTATGAAAATAACTCTATAGGATATTAACTCACTTTAGTCTACAAGCTATCTCGCAATGAGTAAGAGAGGAAATTGGTTCTTGTTCTCGTCTTTACACATTTTGGTTTATATATTTTTATTTAGCTAAAGTATGAAAAAGGGGAATTGTTTTATTTTGTTATAAAGCTATGCATGCCTGGGTTAAACTATATGGGGGATAGTCTTTGGGATTTGTAACAATTGGGACATTATGGGTGGTTCTTAAAATTGTGTGGTTTTATTAATTGATTTTTTGTAACTTTTTTTGATTATATGGGTGTTTGTTGGGATTGTTTCGGGGTTCGGGTGCTTTTTTCTGCTTCGGGGTATTTATAGATGCAGGGCTTGAAGAACCATTCAACGTCAGCTTATTCATATTTTATCAGAAAACTGACATACAGGATTTTGTCGAAGAGATTACTGCTCACACTTACCTGTATGATGTGAGCTGTAGTCCCACCCAGGTATGTTGGAAGCAGCAGCTGCAGGTGAGTGTGTGGGAGCGCCGAGTGTAGCGTGTGTGGTGTTGCAGTACCTGAACGCGGCGCTGATGGAGGGCGCGGCCGAGCTGGCGGCGGGCGAGGCCGACGCCAAGGACGACAAGCACGACGACAAAGGTAACGCCCGCATACCATACATAGACGATGACTAGCCATCACCGCATAGCGTATAGTACGCTATACTAGTTATAACACTCTGCACAAAGAGTTGTTTGTGTACCAGTCATAGCAGTTAGTAACATGGGATAGGGTAACAATTAAATTATTGAGCAGCTATGGTTGTCTTACAAGTTGCAGAAGTTAAAATGACTAGCAAAGAGGTCTCTCTATGTGCCATCTGTCGAGAATAATCTGGCAAGGCCTGACAATATAAGATACTTTAAACCAGGGGAAGGGGTTATTTGTACCTTGGGTTCAATGTTAAGGGGTATTATTTGTCGTGGTTGATAATTATCTATAGTTTAAATAAATTGATGGTACATAATCAACTCTAGTGTTGACATAACTTATACTAGTTTAAAATAGCTCTGTAGACAAGTAAGATGCAGCTTATTAGGCTCATATAAAGTGAATCTGATCATAACATCAGAAAGTATGCTTTGCTCTCTACCTTATACCCATTGATCTGATATTGAACAGTACAATGTATGTAGAATAAAGTAGTTTATTTATTTATAGTTGTGTGACTAGTAGGCTTTTGTGAGTGTTAGTTGATTGCAGTCACTTGACCACAATACGATATATGAATACCACCTATGCATAGATTTTACTTGAGAGGTATATCACCGATAAAAATAAAAAACAATATTGCTATGCTTATTTACTCAGAACTTATACTTTAAAACTCAATCTAAGGGCTGTGTGTAACATGCAATAATATATAAGAATATGTAATCGGCATGATACTTTACAAAGATACTTTTATACCTGCTTATTGCTGCTATGTAGTCATGTAATATTACAAGTAGTGTTGTGGTCAACACGCTGCATACTAGAGGTCAGCCTACTGACGCTTTGTGTGTTACTCTTATACCGATAGTGCTTATTTTTATACTTTTGTATCTTACGTATGTATTATATTTTACTTTTGTTTTAATAAAAGCTTTCTTTACTTTGAGTTGTTTCAATTATGTCTGTGAATATAATGAAACAACATCATTTGACACTAGTGAATGGAATATAGATATCATGATCATTTACAGTTGTACTTCCCTTATATTTTTACATCACACACACTTATTATTTCTGTTAGGACACACTTGAGCAGGATAGTGAACATCCTGTAATGTATTATTTAGAGTTGTTTTTGATTGGTTGTAATATTATTTCCCGCGGCGTCTAGGCGTGCAGCAGCCGTGGCGCTCGCACTGGGACGAGCTGCAGGACATATTCACGTGTTACGAAGGTGCCTCATCTGTTGTCGCTCGGCAAGCGCGCTCACTTAGGGAGACATGACACTAGTGTCAACTGTGGAAATACATGAGATTCTGTTTTATACAGTGTACAGAATTGCTACAGCCTAAACTTCTTACTAGGTTTTTGTTTTAACCAGTACATAGTATTCCTTATTTTTGAGTATATAGAATTGCAATATTAATATAAAAGCAGTTAGGGATTACGCACTTATTTCGCTAGTATTAAGTAGAAGTATCAAGATAATCAGACTAACATGCAAATTGGTGTAATCTTTGAGAATCTCATGTTTATTGACACTGTACACACTGTCTCGTGCCTCTCGAAGTCTGGTGGCGGCTTTACGCTTTTGATATTGTGGTTTAAATTAATGACACGTGACGGTAAGTGACTGTTGATGGGAAACTGGTGTTGCGGGTGTAAACATGTTGCACAGTATCTGGGACATATATAAGACTCGGATCTCTGAAGCTAAATAGAATCTTACAAACAACTTTTTCAATGCAGTGCTCAAAATATAGATTTTACCAATACTTTCTGTGGACTGTAAAAGTTATTTGCTCGGACGGAATTTCAGCCTAAGTACATTTTTATTTAATACAGAATGTATGACGCCATGAGTCATACAGCTTTGCGGCTCGTCCTGTTCTATATAGCTCTCAGTTAAACTATCACTTGACTGCATGACTGGGGCTTCTAATTTTCAGTACTTGTGGTCAGGATTACTAATTTGCGGTAAAGGGTTTTGGTAATGGTGTTGTCTTTATTATTCCGGTGGCTTTTGGGTGGTAGGTAAAATGGTGTGGTTGCTGCAAATTTGGACTTTTCTTCCTATATTATTGATCAGATCTCAAGTTTTCACGAACACATATTTTCATCTGCATTAAAAAAAAATATCTGTTTTATAAAAAAACTCGCGCCTAGACATCTATTACGATTCTATTAATATATAAAATATCTATAAATATTGGTATTCCTCTCAGAAATCGTCAAGTTAATTAAGATTAGATCAATAATATTGTAACCAGCTCTAAAATACTCACGTTTCCTCTGGCACTTTCTAAGTAGGTAAGGGTCGAAGTGCTTTCACTTGTCCTTTCGGTACTGAGCCACTAAACCACCTCTCGCTTCCTATCACACCTAACCTACATGTTCCCGTGTGACGTCACTAACGCTATGTGTGGCGCAGGTGGCGAGGGCGCCGGCGGGCTCGACAAGATGTCGCTCGACGACTTCCACTTCATCAAGGTGCTCGGCAAGGGATCCTTCGGCAAGGTCATGCTCGCTGAGAAGAAGGGCACGGATGAGGTAAATTATTAACGTTGTTTTGATTTATAAAGTAATTTTGTGATCTTTTTAGTTAGGATAGAGTATGGATGAATTTGTAGGAAAAAAAAGATGATGAATTTCTTTAATTTCATTTTGAGGAATCGTCCTGTAGGTTATCTGCGGATAGTTTTCAAAAATAAACAAGTCTTGTCAAATGCAAGGTTTGTCAGTTTTATGATTTGGTGTTGTGGAATGAGTTTGACCGCTAGCGCGTGTGTGCGCGTGTGTGCGTGTGTGCAGGTGTACGCGGTGAAGGTGCTGAAGAAGGACGCCATCATCCAGGACGACGACGTGGAGTGCACGCTGACGGAGCGGCGCGTGCTGGCGCTGGCGGCGCGCCACCCCTTCCTCACGGCGCTGCACTCCGCCTTCCAGACCAGCGAGCGCCTGTTCTTCGTCATGGAGTACGTCGACGGCGGAGACCTCATGTTCCAGATCCAGCGCGCGCGCAAGTTCGACGAGCCGCGCGCCAGGTACGCCACACCTAAATGTTCATCACACCCGTACTCGACACCTATTTTCGGCGCTATCTCTAAGGTCCTGGGATCGATCTCGAGACGGGTTATGTAGAAAAACTATTTTCTAAATTGTTCAGGGACTGAGTGTTTGTGGTACCTTCATTGTATCTGACTTCCATAAAACAAGTACTTTATCTACTTAGTTTCCTTTTTACAAAATTATAAACCCTAGGTTCAGAGCAATGTTTGTGATGTTGTCTATATTTATTTATTTTGTAATAATTATATACCGCGTTACCTTGAATTTAAGAATAAATTTCGCTAATAAATAGTCCAACCTCTTCTTTTTCGACAGGCTTCTTGTAGAAATTACAAAAAAATACATAAAATTTTATTCATAATACACTCATCGTGGTATATAATCAAATGTTTGTTGGCCGTCAGGTTCTACGCGGCGGAGGTGACGCTGGCGCTGCAGTTCCTGCACTCGCACGGCGTCATCTACCGCGACCTCAAGCTCGACAACATCCTGCTCGACAGCGACGGCCACTGCAAGCTCGCCGACTTCGGCATGTGCAAGGAAGGCATACTCGGTCAGTTACCATGCATATCAATAAAACTAAATGTCATCAAACTTTTAAAATGTAGATAACTGACTGTAATGTAAAACTTCTGCCCGATGACGAAAAAAGCGCTTGGAGGGGGACCGCTGAGTGACGGTTGTTTACGCGACTGGAGCGAGGCGGGGCCGCCCTGTGACTATAAGATTATGAGATCTGAGGGCTCGTGCTAAAAGCCTTCATAAAAACCAGAGTTGTGTGAACAATACCATACAGTAACGAGGTGAATTGTTACAGAGGGCGCCACCACCACTACGTTCTGCGGCACGCCTGATTACATCGCGCCTGAGGTAAGTGTTTTAATACTTTGTTACTTTCTTGTAAATAGATCATAAATGAAACATACTAAAATGGTTGTCATAATATTTATGTCTGATCGTCTGACATGCAAAAACTTTGTTTCCTTTTTTATTTAAAATGGTTTTATGTTTAGATAATGCATGATTCTAAATAGGAGTTGTCTTCGAAGAAATCTTTTATGGAGGTATATCCCAAGTGTGTGCGTGTGTGCAGATCCTGCAGGAGCTGGAGTACGGGCCGTCGGTGGACTGGTGGGCGCTGGGCGTGCTGCTGTACGAGATGCTGGCGGGGCAGCCGCCCTTCGAGGCCGACAACGAGGACGACCTGTTCGAGTCCATCCTGCACGACGACGTGCTCTACCCCGTCTGGCTCTCCAAGGAGGCCGTGTCCATACTCAAAGGTGACCAACCCCAAACATATACACAACTGATTCAAGCTTTGGATAAATACAAAAACCTCAAGAATATTTTTTTGTCTTGTGTTGTGTTAAATAGTGTATGGCAATATTTTGTAATGTAGACGATAGTTTCTTTTTGGTTTTTTGTTTAAAGTTACGTTGAATCGTAGTTACAAAAAAACATGCGACGTTCTGATAAAGCCTTTTCATATAATATGGAGCTATAGGGTCTAGAGCACTGTGCGTGAGTTGTTGAGTCGTCTATGTCCGCTCGTGTTTTTGTCTTGTTGCGAAATAGTTAGCACATGCTATGACAATCAAGGCTTGGAACCGGTTTAAAATATAGGTTTTTTCGCTCGGAGTCAAACCGTTAAAAGAGCGTTATTGAAAACCCTTATTCGCGCGGCTGGGTTGCATCGCGCTCGCATCACGCGTCGCTACACTCACTACCTACACCACATAGACACGCACCGACTTGCTTTCGCGCCTGACGTTTAGTCAACATTGAATTATAAGGTACTAGCGACCCGCCCCGGCTTTGCTCAGGTGAAATGCTCATACCAAATATACTACACAATCACAAATCGCCACCAAGATAGTTACGAACTGGACGAAGCTTGGGACCCGCCTTAAGTCAGTCCAATCTGCGCATCGCGACTCAATCCCAGACCACGTAGAATCCGCGACGGACGCTATAGGCGCGATCGACTCCCTCACTGAGCACGTGCAGTCCCTGGTGAACGAGTGTTCACGGTCAGTATCTCTGACAGAAGACGCTCGCTGGCTCCTTCCGGACGACGCCCGTGCCCTACTGACGGAGAAGAACGCGGCTATACGCGCCAACGACGCTTATCCCTGCGACTCCAATCGCGTCCGCATGCGTTCTTTACAGCGTGCTTTTAGGAAACGCATAGGGATATTGACGAACGCTGGGATAAGTTTCTCGACCAATTAGAGCCCAATCATCACGCATTTTGGAATCTCCTACGTAGTTTTATCGAAGTTACTATGCCCCCGCTGAACCGTCCAAATCAGAGCCCTGCCTTTGAAGACGACGAGAAAGCGGAATGCCTAGCCGACAGCTTAGAGGCCCAGTTGTGTGGCCCCTTCTGAGGATCCGGAACACCCACTCGCGCCGGTAACTGTAGACGAGGTACGCTCTCTGATCAAGGAACTGCATCCACGTAAAGCGCCAGGCTCAGACGGTCTCACCAATAAGGTGATTAAACTCTTCCCCCAGCATTTGTAATCCTCTTAACAGGCATCTGAAATGCAGCATAAGGGACTTCGCACACTTATTCAGTTCCATTCGCGTTTCGCTGAACGATTTTGGTCACACTTATACAGCTCTGCTTCTATCAGCCGCGTACGGCGTCGTAAGAATGAGAATAGCCGTCATAACGTGCTATTCCCGGTGAAACGCTTCTGTCTACTGCGTACTAAAATCAAAATTTGGTATGTTTATTTTTGTTTCCTTTTTTGTTTTTTGATTTAAATAATTGTGATGATTAAGTATGATAGTAAAATTAAATTGAAACAAAACTGTTACTTACTACAATTACACTCGAAAAACCATAAACTTCTGCGATACTTGGATACCTTATTACGAGAACAACTTGAAAGTTGTTTTTTTTTTTTTTTTTGTTTGAGATATCTTAGCGATTATGGTGTCAAATGAAAGGTCAAGGTCTAAAACCATTTTATCCGTGTGAATACTGTAAATCGGTCCACGATTTTAGGAGATAATTAAAAATGAGTATACTTAGTGAAAACGTAAATCACCAGATTTTTTATGTTTTTGTTCTACAAACGTTTTAATTAATCCAAAATGTGAAAATATTATTATGTCAAGTTACTAAGAAATTTTAAGCAAAAAGTTATCTAGATAGCCTAACGGCCTGTTTACGACTTCGATCTTAGCGGCGAACAGCGCGGTGGGCCGGGTGGCGGCGTCGGTATACGGGGCGTCACCATGAGCGGCGTCGGTATACGGGGCGTCACCATGAGCGGCGTCGGTATACGGGGCGTCACCATGAGCGGCGTCGGTATACGGGGCGTCACCATGAGCGGCGTCGGTATACGGGGCGTCACCAAGAGCGGCGTCGGTATACGGGGCGTCACCATGAGCGGCGTCGGTATACGGGGCGTCACCAAGAGCGGCGTCGGTATACGGGGCGTCACCATGAGCGGCGTCGGTATACGGGGCGTCACCATGAGCGGCGTCGGTATACGGGGCGTCACCATGAGCGGCGTCGGTATACGGGGCGTCACCATGAGCGGCGTCGGTATACGGGGCGTCACCAAGAGCGGCGTCGGTATACGGGGCGTCACCATGAGCGGCGTCGGTATACGGGGCGTCACCAAGAGCGGCGTCGGTATACGGGGCGTCACCATGAGCGGCGTCGGTATACGGGGCGTCACCATGAGCGGCGTCGGTATACGGGGCGTCACCATGAGCGGCGTCGGTATACGGGGCGTCACCATGAGCGGCGTCGGTATACGGGGCGTCACCATGAGCGGCGTCGGTATACGGGGCGTCACCAAGAGCGGCGTCGGTATACGGGGCGTCACCATGAGCGGCGTCGGTATACGGGGCGTCACCAAGAGCGGCGTCGGTATACGGGGCGTCACCATGAGCGGCGTCGGTATACGGGGCGTCACCATGAGCGGCGTCGGTATACGGGGCGTCACCATGAGCGGCGTCGGTATACGGGGCGTCACCAAGAGCGGCGTCGGTATACGGGGCGTCACCATGAGCGGCGTCGGTATACGGGGCGTCACCATGAGCGGCGTCGGTATACGGGGCGTCACCATGAGCGGCGTCGGTATACGGGGCGTCACCATGAGCGGCGTCGGTATACGGGGCGTCACCATGAGCGGCGTCTCGTGGCGTGCTCCAAACATTTTTAAACGTTTGAACACTTCCCCAGCTCCTGCTACACACTTCCGTTCTAATTCACGAAATCACTAATACGGATTGCAACAAAAACCGGTATTAACCGGTTAAATTAACAAAACCTCTTTATGAACCTTTAATTGCGGTTAAGGGTAGAACGAAACCAAAATAAAATGTTTCCTACGTACTTACTTAGGCGTTAACCGGTACGAGATTTATACCGGTATCCAAGCCTTGATGCCGATCCTAAAAGTTGCAGCCCTCACCTCGCCTCCGCGGCTGACAGCTGGCGGGTGGATGACTCCTCTGCTCCTGCAGGCTCGCCGTAGCTGTATTTGTATTGTAACGCGTGTGTAGTATAAGTTGTGCTTGTTGTTGCAGGCTTCATGACGAAGAACCCGTCCCGGCGCCTGGGCGTGTGCGGCGGCGCGGCGGGCATCCGCGGGCACGTGTTCTTCCGCGACATGGACTGGGACGCGCTCGCCCAGCGCCGTCTGCGCCCGCCCTTCCGACCCAAGGTGGTCAGTACACATACACACACACACACACACACACATCCGCGGGCACGTGTTCTTCCGCGACATGGACTGGGACGCGCTCGCCCAGCGCCGTCTGCGCCCGCCCTTCCGACCCAAGGTGGTCAGTACACATACACACACACACACACACACATCCGCGGGCACGTGTTCTTCCGCGACATGGACTGGGACGCGCTCGCCCAGCGCCGTCTGCGCCCGCCCTTCCGACCCAAGGTGGTCAGTACACATACACACACACACACACACACACATCCGCGGGCACGTGTTCTTCCGCGACATGGACTGGGACGCGCTCGCCCAGCGCCGTCTGCGCCCGCCCTTCCGACCCAAGGTGGTCAGTACACATACACACACACACACACACACATCCGCGGGCACGTGTTCTTCCGCGACATGGACTGGGACGCGCTCGCCCAGCGCCGTCTGCGCCCGCCCTTCCGACCCAAGGTGGTCAGTACACATACACACACACACACACACACACATCCGCGGGCACGTGTTCTTCCGCGACATGGACTGGGACGCGCTCGCCCAGCGCCGTCTGCGCCCGCCCTTCCGACCCAAGGTGGTCAGTACACATACACACACACACACACACACATCCGCGGGCACGTGTTCTTCCGCGACATGGACTGGGACGCGCTCGCCCAGCGCCGTCTGCGCCCGCCCTTCCGACCCAAGGTGGTCAGTACACATACACACACACACACACACACATCCGCGGGCACGTGTTCTTCCGCGACATGGACTGGGACGCGCTCGCCCAGCGCCGTCTGCGCCCGCCCTTCCGACCCAAGGTGGTCAGTACACATACACACACACACACACACACACATCCGCGGGCACGTGTTCTTCCGCGACATGGACTGGGACGCGCTCGCCCAGCGCCGTCTGCGCCCGCCCTTCCGACCCAAGGTGGTCAGTACACATACACACACACACACACACACACACACACACACACATCCGCGGGCACGTGTTCTTCCGCGACATGGACTGGGACGCGCTCGCCCAGCGCCGTCTGCGCCCGCCCTTCCGACCCAAGGTGGTCAGTACACATACACACACACACACACACACACACACACACATCCGCGGGCACGTGTTCTTCCGCGACATGGACTGGGACGCGCTCGCCCAGCGCCGTCTGCGCCCGCCCTTCCGACCCAAGGTGGTCAGTACACATACACACACACACACACACACACATCCGCGGGCACGTGTTCTTCCGCGACATGGACTGGGACGCGCTCGCCCAGCGCCGTCTGCGCCCGCCCTTCCGACCCAAGGTGGTCAGTACACATACACACACACACACACACACACATCCGCGGGCACGTGTTCTTCCGCGACATGGACTGGGACGCGCTCGCCCAGCGCCGTCTGCGCCCGCCCTTCCGACCCAAGGTGGTCAGTACACATACACACACACACACACACACACACACACATCCGCGGGCACGTGTTCTTCCGCGACATGGACTGGGACGCGCTCGCCCAGCGCCGTCTGCGCCCGCCCTTCCGACCCAAGGTGGTCAGTACACATACACACACACACACACACACACACACACACACATCCGCGGGCACGTGTTCTTCCGCGACATGGACTGGGACGCGCTCGCCCAGCGCCGTCTGCGCCCGCCCTTCCGACCCAAGGTGGTCAGTACACATACACACACACACACACACACACACACATCCGCGGGCACGTGTTCTTCCGCGACATGGACTGGGACGCGCTCGCCCAGCGCCGTCTGCGCCCGCCCTTCCGACCCAAGGTGGTCAGTACACATACACACACACACACACACACACACACATCCGCGGGCACGTGTTCTTCCGCGACATGGACTGGGACGCGCTCGCCCAGCGCCGTCTGCGCCCGCCCTTCCGACCCAAGGTGGTCAGTACACATACACACACACACACACACACACACACACATCCGCGGGCACGTGTTCTTCCGCGACATGGACTGGGACGCGCTCGCCCAGCGCCGTCTGCGCCCGCCCTTCCGACCCAAGGTGGTCAGTACACATACACACACACACACACACACACACACACACATCCGCGGGCACGTGTTCTTCCGCGACATGGACTGGGACGCGCTCGCCCAGCGCCGTCTGCGCCCGCCCTTCCGACCCAAGGTGGTCAGTACACATACACACACACACACACACACACACACACACATCCGCGGGCACGTGTTCTTCCGCGACATGGACTGGGACGCGCTCGCCCAGCGCCGTCTGCGCCCGCCCTTCCGACCCAAGGTGGTCAGTACACATACACACACACACACACACACACACATCCGCGGGCACGTGTTCTTCCGCGACATGGACTGGGACGCGCTCGCCCAGCGCCGTCTGCGCCCGCCCTTCCGACCCAAGGTGGTCAGTACACATACACACACACACACACACACACACACACATCCGCGGGCACGTGTTCTTCCGCGACATGGACTGGGACGCGCTCGCCCAGCGCCGTCTGCGCCCGCCCTTCCGACCCAAGGTGGTCAGTACACATACACACACACACAGACACACACACACAGACACACACACACACAGACACACACACACAGACACACACACACAGACACACACACACAGACACACACACACAGACACACACACACACACACACACACACATCCGCGGGCACGTGTTCTTCCGCGACATGGACTGGGACGCGCTCGCCCAGCGCCGTCTGCGCCCGCCCTTCCGACCCAAGGTGGTCAGTACACATACACACACACACACACACACACACACATCCGCGGGCACGTGTTCTTCCGCGACATGGACTGGGACGCGCTCGCCCAGCGCCGTCTGCGCCCGCCCTTCCGACCCAAGGTGGTCAGTACACATACACACACACACACACACACACACACACACACACACATCCGCGGGCACGTGTTCTTCCGCGACATGGACTGGGACGCGCTCGCCCAGCGCCGTCTGCGCCCGCCCTTCCGACCCAAGGTGGTCAGTACACATACACACACACACACACACACACACACACACACATCCGCGGGCACGTGTTCTTCCGCGACATGGACTGGGACGCGCTCGCCCAGCGCCGTCTGCGCCCGCCCTTCCGACCCAAGGTGGTCAGTACACATACACACACACACACACACACACACACACATCCGCGGGCACGTGTTCTTCCGCGACATGGACTGGGACGCGCTCGCCCAGCGCCGTCTGCGCCCGCCCTTCCGACCCAAGGTGGTCAGTACACATACACACACACACAGACACACACACACAGACACACACACACAGACACACACACACAGACACACACACACAGACACACACACACAGACACACACACACAGACACACACACACAGACACACACACACACACACACACACACACACACACACACACAGACACACACACACACACACACACACACAGACACACACACACACACACACACACACACACACACACACACACACACACACACATCCGCGGGCACGTGTTCTTCCGCGACATGGACTGGGACGCGCTCGCCCAGCGCCGTCTGCGCCCGCCCTTCCGACCCAAGGTGGTCAGTACACATACACACACACACACACACACACACACACATCCGCGGGCACGTGTTCTTCCGCGACATGGACTGGGACGCGCTCGCCCAGCGCCGTCTGCGCCCGCCCTTCCGACCCAAGGTGGTCAGTACACATACACACACACACACACACACACATCCGCGGGCACGTGTTCTTCCGCGACATGGACTGGGACGCGCTCGCCCAGCGCCGTCTGCGCCCGCCCTTCCGACCCAAGGTGGTCAGTACACATACACACACACACACACACACACACACACACATCCGCGGGCACGTGTTCTTCCGCGACATGGACTGGGACGCGCTCGCCCAGCGCCGTCTGCGCCCGCCCTTCCGACCCAAGGTGGTCAGTACACACACACACACACACACACACACACATCCGCGGGCACGTGTTCTTCCGCGACATGGACTGGGACGCGCTCGCCCAGCGCCGTCTGCGCCCGCCCTTCCGACCCAAGGTGGTCAGTACACATACACACACACTTCCATACAGCAACCCGTACATTCAATCAACTCTGCCTATCACCATCATCAAACATAACACCTACACAAAAGCAGTGCAATTTATGATAATAGATTTATTTGTTACAATTAATTTGATCCTCACCAACTAAGGATCAACTTAACTGTTCGGTTAATTCTTGTATAACAACTAACATTCCATTTTTGTTGTTACAGAAGAGCAAGCGCGAGGCGGCCAACTTCGACGCGGAGTTCACGAAGGAGGAGCCCGTGCTGACCCCCGTGCCCAACGACGTCGTGAGGGCCATCAACCAGGTAACACACACTTTTACTTGTTTATTCCTTAAAAAATATCGAGACACATTGTTTAGTAGCCTTGGTAAATAGATAAAGTCAATGAGTCGATTAGTTTGATTTTTTGCAAAGCATATTACAATTAATAACCATTAATTAATAGTAAACTTCCAAGACGTATTGTACGTTATCTAATTGTAATTCGAATCGTTGCCTAATAAATACAATTCCATTTGCAATGTCGGCAGCTTTTACTGTGAGATAGTACTAAGCACGGCCATTTGTGTATCGCAGGAGGAGTTCCGCGGCTTCTCGTTCGTGAACAAGGACTTCAACCCCACGCCCGCCGTCGACAAGCCGCCGCAGCCGTGAGCGCGCGGCCAGCCGGGCGTGTGGGCCGGCCGCCGTGCCGGCTGCGGGCCGGGTGCGGGCCGGGTGCGGGCCGGGTGCGTGCCGGCTGCGGGCCGGCGACGGGCTCGGGTCCGGCGTGCGGCCGGCGGTGCGGCGAGCGGCGCCTCTCATTTTTTACATATTTTAAGTGCAATGCCAACATCTGTCTAGTCATGACGATGCGTAATTTAAGCGCAAACGCTGTTTTTTTTTAATTCTAGTAGTAGCGCGCGACGATTTTAGTATCGACGTCGGTCGAAGTATTATTTTTTATTATGTTTTTTTTTGTACGTTTTTTGAATGTACGTTGTCTGTCTTTTAGTGTATGTTAGTTTAGGAGCGCTCGAGTCTCTCACTGCGAACTGTTAGGACATTACTTACCTGGGTATACCCGTCTGGGGAACTTTCGTTCGTTGCCTAGTTTTGGCGGCGAACCTGCTGATTACGTTTGAACGAAAGTAATTTCTTAGAACATCTCAGCCGATCGGAATAGTTTCATGACCTGCAAACAGCCTGAACTGTTGAAACAGGCTGTTTATGATGACCATACGGTCATCATCACAGTTACAATTCTCTCAGTCACTGTCAGCAGATAAGTGTCGCGACACAGGCGGCACGCTTCGGGCAGCTTGACGTCACCCTGACGTTTTAGGCTTTAAGATTAGTACCTAACTAATCTTGAAGGCAAGCCAAGTGTGTTCGATGTTGAAATAGACGTGCGATGCTCATGACCTGTCCTCGGAAGTACGGGAGCCACGCGATTGTTCGACTCCTGTGGGTTCTGCAGTGGCAGGGAATATGTTACGCACGCTTTAATCTAACATCATCGAATATCGCTGAGGTCGGCAGGCACCGCCACTGATACCTTCGTGTGAGTAGTAGCGTGTCGCCGCTGCTCGTACCACAACATCTGAGCTCGCGTAGTTCCGCGTCCGGCGCGGTGCAAGCTGCCCGCCTTTGTCTTGGGGCTATCTCCGGAACTCGCCGCTTGTTCACTTGGTTCCAGTGTTCAGACGATGTCAGGTTTATTTGCGACATGGTTTTCTTATGATGTATCTGTCCACTAGTTCAATCGACAAATACTTGTAAACGCGTCGGTAAGTGTTATATGATAGTGTATTACAATGGTAGTCGGGTGCGTAGCGAGCGCACGTCGGGGGCTCGATGCTCCGGCTACAGCTCGCGTCGAGCCTGTAGGTACGCCTACTTCCTTTCTCTGTATATAACTAATACTTTGGAAGCCTTGTACTAGGAGATGGTTGGCACAATCCGTACAATGCATATTCCGGGCCGCTTCCATATTCCGGCAGGCAGCCGGCGTTTCGAGCGAGTCCGCTCATGCTCCGGCCGTCCGCCGAGATGTTCCCTATCAGCTCGTACGCACCTGACCGGCTCGTACTGACGTCACGACTGGCCGATCGTTAATAAAATCACTAAATCTCACGCCTGAGTATATAAAGAAAAAAGCACAGCCTTGTTGATGGGTTGAATAATATTTTCCATTGAGATAATATATTAGAGCAATTATCGATTGTTGTAAATATTGAACAATGCATAGTAGTCGCGCGCGGCGCGGCGTGCAGCAGCTGGAAACCCCATAAGCGATAGTGTTGTTGTTGTGTGCGTGCGCGTGCGTGTGTGTGCGTGTCGTGCGTGTGTGTGTGTGTGGCGGCGGGCTCGGCCCGCGAGGACCCGCCGCTGTCTTCAGTTTCCGAGGTTCACGCGTTCATTTCGCCGAGTCGTTCGTGCATAATATTTTATGTCACCTGATTGTTAATGAGCATTTTTGTTTAACAAAATACGCTGAAATTCAGGCTGAACATTATTGTATTGTTTTTTTTTTTCGGTGGTATACGAAACGGAAATGATACCAGTTTACCCAAAGTATATTTACATAGTAAATTAAATTTTATTTACAAACGATCTATAAAGGAAGTAGTCTCGGGGCGGGCCAGTAGGGAGGTGCCGGCCTCCCCGCCCGCGAGCCGCGCGCTCAGTCCCCGCCGCTCTAGTCCCGCGCTCGATCGCGAAGCGTGCTTCCAATACTCATCCACCCTACGGTTCTTCAGTATTTTACTTGATCTTTAAACTTGTGTTACATTTGTTGGGAATATGAAGTCGGACCGACATCAATAGGCGCAGAAGGCACGATACCAAGATTATACAATGATACTTACAAAAAGTTCACTTGTAGAAAAGTCTTGTCGTATTTTCTGCACCGTTTTATTCCTATTCGTGGCATTTTATGAGTGATATAACAAATAAATGTAGCAGGCAATTATGTATATTGTGGTGATAAGGAGGACTGGGGTGGACCGAGACAAGATTTTGAATGTGGAATGTTGCATACGTAACCTTCTTTGGAATACAAATGACTAAAATAATATAATAAAACAAACATCTCACGGTTGGGTGGAAAGATGAGATTTCTTTTAAAGTTTGTCTCGATCCTCCGCCGGGTTTCCTGAGCACTCCGTTTTATTGTTATGTGAAGTTTTGCGCACCAGAATGTTAATTGTTAAAATTATTGTGTATTAAGTTAAAATCTTCAAAAGTTTATGCTTTGTTAATTTTTGAAATGTTCATGAATGATCTTTGTCCACAAACGTAACACAAGCCCCGTACCATTTAGTTGAGATTCTCTTTACATATTTTGTTAGATCTTTTAATATACATTATTTTATAAAGTTTTCTCGTACTGTAAGTACACAAACACGTTGTATTATTGTCTGTGTTTATAGTCCTCGTCTCGTTTACTTTTATATTAAAGTAGGTAATTATTTAAATCAATATATTTGTAACAGACACCACCATTTTATGGAGATTTTTTATATTGGACATCACATTTCAGCTGGTAACACATTTAGGCTACGCCACTCGATCTCGACGCGAGTGTTAAGTGAGGATCAGTGGGCGATGGTCGGGAGTCAGGTTGTTATAGCGCCGTGCGGTGGCGTAGCCTGAGTGTGTCTGCTGCGTTCGCTGTCACGCATCGCGACAGTATTCTGATTTAAGTATTATTTAGTTAGTTGTTAGTTACGTATGTAATACCAAAGGTTTAAGTTAAATAGTTGAATGGTTTCTGTTGGAGTATGTACCACGTACTAGTTGTGTTGTGTGTTGCGGGGCGGCGCAGATAGCACAAATTGTAATGCTTTATGTAGTTGTTAGTGTATAATATTATAATACAAAAATAATATAAATATATTAAATTATAAATCTCTGTACGTGTTCCCGTAAAACGTTATATATAATTGTGTTTAATATGTTTATGTTTCGCATTGGTGCCGGGTGCACGCGTCTAGTGTCGAGGTTGATTGCGTCGTATTACTTGTGTAATAAAGCTTAGTTTACTTTGTTAAGGATTCTAATAATTTCGTGGCCATTTTGTTTTAGGGCTGGTGATAATTTATTGAGTGGTCATGTTATACTTGTTTCATACCAAAAATGTATTGAGATTACTAAAATATGTATTTAGTTTGTTATGAGTTGGACTCACACTTGTATTATTTGTTATTGAGTGATACCGCGGAAGTAGCGTAGCCCAGTCAATAAATGTTCACCACGCGAGTCGCGAGTACCGCGTCAGTTGAATGTTGGTAGGGAGTCCCGCGCGACTCTGCAACTCTGCTTACTCGCCTAATGAAATATTCAGTGATAACAGTTTCCATACTCAACCTAAGAGTATGAGGCTCGCTACTATTTCTAACTAGATGATAGTCCTGAGTGGTTTTGCAGAGTGATATTCAACTCTGCAGTATCATTTATTGCGGTGGTTATAACATGTATGTACCGTATTTGAACGTTTATCTGTTACTAGGTAAGTTAAATGTATGTGAAGAATTAATTTTTGATGTGGTGAAGAACTAATATAATATAAATTAAATAGTCGATAGATTACGATAGCGGTATGTGTGTGTGCCGGCGCGGTCGTCGGCACTCCTCATGTTATTTATTTATTCGTACATAATTCATAGTTGTGTGTTGTTCACATTGTGGTTTTTTATTCGTACGCTGTGTGTGCATGTGTGTGTGCGCGTGTGTGTGTGCGCGGGGGGCGGGCGCGGCGTGCGGGCGGCGTGCGGGCCCCGCAGCGCCGCGGCCTGGTCGCGGTAGTCGTACTTACATTTGCCGTCTCGGCCCAGGGGCACCCCGCACCAGACATTCTCACCTTACAAACAACATTGTTGAACTTACATATTTTTATCCCATTGTGTTTATAAATTATCTTGCGTCGTCTTAATTCGTTAGTACAATTGTCTGTTGAGTATTAAAGGTATATCGTTATAGTAGCGCGTACAGAATGTCTCGCGGAGTGTCCCGCGGGCTCCGGGCCGGTGCGGGCGACTGCACGGCATCGGTCGCGTCGTCCGACCGCGCCTTTATTAACTTTAGCTGTGATTACGTTGCGAATGATATAGTTTATTTATTTCCGGACGCACATGTGTTCTCATTTCCGACCTTAAAACATAAACAAAAAAGTAAAAAAATACGGTTAAACATTTTTGAAACTTATTTTTAATTTTTTGAAATTTTACATAATTATTACTTTATTTTATTGAAAGATTAGTCAAAATTATATTGTTTAAAGATTATATAAACTATTGATTATTACGTAATAGCTGATAATTAAAATGTAGTACAATTTAAAATGTAGTTTGAGCGTACCGCAGTTGTTATGTACAACACATGATGACAGAGCACTAAATAAAGCTATTTATATAGAGTCGAGCACATACCACATAGATAGATAACATATATAATTTTAATACGAGCGTTATTTTTTATCCTAGATACCATAGATAATTTACTAGACTGGTGACAGCAACCAATGAGATTAGCCTTCAGCTGGACTGTGAGGATAAGCAGTGAGTGGAGCTCGACGAGACACTATGACAAGAGTTATTATATTATTAAACGAACTTCACTCACTGCTTACAACTATCTTCCAAACGATGATTCTAAATCTTAGTTTAACCTACCTATTCAAACAAATACCTCCTTTGTATAAGTAACTTATGACGCTTATTTCATTTTGTGTCTGTCACCGACTGTGCCAAAGTATCCCCCTCGTTAACAGGTGACTATTGTTCACAGCGACCGGTCACTTGCAGAACTCCCGCACTATGAAGCTATCAGAATGAATAGCATATTGATGTAATGTGCGAAGTGACCGGTCGGTGTTCGGAAACACTAGTGTTATAAATAGCTTGTTGTCACAGCTTAGTGCGATTGTTATGCGCTGTGACAGTGTCGCGGCGGGTGTCGCCCGCGCGCGCGTGT
Organism: Autographa gamma; assembly: GCA_905146925.1. Taxonomy (NCBI): domain Eukaryota; kingdom Metazoa; phylum Arthropoda; class Insecta; order Lepidoptera; family Noctuidae; genus Autographa; species Autographa gamma. The sequence goes on along the minus strand of LR989868.1, from coordinate 349,225 downwards.
CGGCGGGGCTCGCCCCTCACTGCTACCTGAGTTCGGCAATAAGGACTTCCCCATCTACAATAACCTCACTCCATCTGCCTTGTAAAATCCCTCTTCCCATGTTCAAGTATTCATAGTGGCAACAAATAGTACAAATTAAATATTTGTTATTAACCAGATCCGTAATGTACGGCATATATGTATAAACTTCCTCCTTCTACAAACGCCTCTTGATGGCCTAATTTCCCGACCTCCTGGCTACCGGCTGCCCTCCCCACTGAACTGCATAGAGATAGGACACGTTTTGCAACTTCATTGCATTTCAAACAATACATGCCTTAACTAGAATAGATACCATGTACAATAGGAATCCCATACACTTAGATATAGACCCGAGAGACATACGCTTATCGTGCAGTCGTATTGCCCGACTCAGTGGCGCGCGCTGCAAAGTCGCTCGTTTGTCCAGTAACAGAAACGAATCATTATAGATAACACTGTTTAATGCCATTTTGTAACATAAGCGATTAACGCTAGCTGTAACTTGACATATCACGCTGTATTCTTTTAATTTGTATCTATATATTTTATATTATTGCCGCCGACACCTCCCGTGTGCGGGCCGCCGGGACTTCACAGCACATTGCATAGTTACCAGATCCCTGCCCCGCAGGCGGCAGGCGCCGGCCGCACTCAACTCAGTGATCTACTAAGTACCAACATGTACTGTGTCAAACATAGCGCATTATTTTATCTGTACATAGTTTGTTTGCAGTCGTTACGGTTGTATATTATGATATAAAACTTTATCGTACTTAAAATGATGGCTAATACCCGCGCGGTTCACACTTAAAATGCAATGGCGGTCTATAAAATGGACCAGTAATATAAATATTTCAAAACACTTATTTACAGTAAGTTACGTTCACTATTTAAGGATTTCAACTTTAAATCTTACAATATTCTTGTGCACTATATTTTTAAGTATTATAACTTTACATTTTTGCCCGCCATTCCGTTTTATGAACGCGCGCCTTATACAATCGTAGGGATTGCAAACGGGCCGTGCAAGTACCATAAGTTATTTTTTACTAATTTTGGAATGCTTATAAATAAAATAAAATATATTTTACGCTTCCCAGAGGTGTTATATAGCCAAAGAGTGGTTTAATATTTGTACAAATCGGCTGAAAGCCTTTATTTTGTTGTCTATTAGTTGGAATACATATTTATTGTCTTGCCAATATACATATACAGGATGTAGGTAACAGAGTTGGTGGAAAATGTAATGTTTTGTATTATTGCGTTGTAATGTTATCTACACTTAACTAAACCGTTTCGGAATCTCTTAACAAGCGTATTTAGGAGGTTTAATCTTAAAGCATTTTACTACTTGATTTGTATTTTTGATAAAGTATTTTATTCTATTATATTATTTTGACTCTGTGTGGTCGTGCCATTAATTAAGGAAGGAAGAGTGGTGGCTAAGTTTCCATAAGCATCCACACTCTAAGTATGAACACAATTTTCTATCACTTATTATGTATTCATTGCTTGAAATTGAAAGAGGAATGAATAAAAACTTAAACGAATATTGAGACGTCCTAAAGGGTATTTAAACCCTTATTTATAAGATTGGTATTTAAAATTGTCTAAATTGTGATCTGATAATTTGGTATATGATGTAAGTGTAGATGACATTGCGACCGGCGTACGTTATAGTTTGTGTTGTATATTTGTAGCTAACACAGAGAATATGAGATCTGTTGGATTGTGGCCGTACCGTACGCCGCCCGGGGCTTTGGGGACCCCACGCCGATACCTCACTGATTATAATAAAACTTTGGGAACCGTTACCGCCTTTTACTTGTCTTCTGCGAATCATTTACGTTAAGAACATGTCATCAATTATTATTTACAAAGTATTAAATATTTGGAATTAACTTATTTTTATTTAATTTGCATGATCGGTCCCCAAATCTTCGGCCAGACGTGTACGGCCTCGTAATACCTATATTTGTTGTCTGTTCACTGATCACAATTAGAAAACATTAGCTGAGTAAATTAATGCATATAATATAGTTTTATGATGAGATAAAATATGTATATGTAATCCTACATGTCTATTAAATCAATGAAAATAGATTATAATGTGAACTTTTATTCATGTCCAGAGTCATTGGAGACTGATTATTACCTAAAAGTAAACTTTCCTTCTACTCCCCTCGTAGTATAAATCTTGTAAAAAAACAAAGCAAAAAGTTTCATCATCATTGTGTACAGTATGACTATAATCTCGTCTCGTAATAACAGATCATTGTAATTAAGAGCGGCAGTTGTTCAAAAAATAATAAAATGTGGGGCACATTGTTATTCGCAATTAATGTTGCATTCACAGTTCATCCCACCCTATTAACATCAATAGTGGTCATATGTGTTGCCGCCCGCGTTGTGTAGCACGGCGCGCGCCTCCCCTTCTTTGTCCGTCTGCTGCGACACTGTAATACGAAACATGTGATAAAATCATTCCTTCCCATATGCCACCCATAAACGATTGTTTATTTTAAATGGGGATCTTATTATATCTATTCAATAATTTTATAGCACTTATGAATTGGTAATACTTCGAATAGGTCGATCAAAGCGTGCTGTGATTAGAATACCGACATAAATAATTTTACAGAACAGTTGCCTATCTATCAATGATAATAAATCAATCAAATTGTCCAAAATATATTGGCAACCATGATTTAATATTAATACTTACTAGCAATTTAAATAGCATAAAAAGAACCGTTAAGTTCGCTTACCGTCCTATCACGTATTCGCTAATAGTATGGTAGGTTACATCGGTAAGGCATTAAGTAGGGGCTAATGAAGCGGTGGCGAGGCGCAAGGTCCGGCCGGTCGCAGGTCACCGCTATCCGCCATCGCCGCGGACAAAGGCCCCATGTACGGACACCACAGCCGCCAGCTCGCCACATATGGACTGCTAATTTGTTCAGCGCTCGATAATTCGCGACACGATTCTGTTGGGTTACATTTACACACACAGAACTCTACTGATTAAATTAAATGTAGAGTTTATTACAATAGACTTCTGGAAATTCAATAACACGTGCTTTTTTAATTTATTCTGTCAATTTAGTCCGGTCACAAATTGAGCTTTCATCTCACAACTATACTCAATACTCAAATACTTTAGTGCATTCCATAATGTGTACATATAGTTGGTATGTTAAAACATCGAATCGCCTATCGACCCTGTCGGGGACAGCAAAGTTTTATAAATGATATCTAAAGTCCTCATGGAACCGACACCTGGATTTCTTTTATTATTCTTTTTATTCACAATAACTTTTTCAGCGAAAAGTAAGTTTCACTTTAAAAAAAAGATAGGTTAATATTTTTATATGTATGTGTTGTTAACCTTTATTATGTGGTTTACTTATTATGAATCGGGAATATTCGTAGCAGGTGACGATAAAAAAACTGGGAACATTCGTAGCAGGTAAACTAAAGCTTCTTCGAATTGGGTACATTCGGATCACGCATATGCTACGAATAAGGGTAATTAGTAGTGGACATCTAGAAACCCTATCTATCGAACATTCATAGCAGGGAGATTACAAGATGTGGACACAGTCATAGAAGATCGATAGTAAGATTTGAGGACATTCGCGTCCGGAAATTCCTATGATGGGGGGACATTTGAAATATAGAGTATCTGATAGGGATTTTCGTAGCAAATCAAACATAAGCCCATAACTCTATTTAATTGGAAACTTATGACTTGCCCTCATAAGTTTTAATATTAGTGGTGCTAGAAAGGAATAAAAATAAATAAACTATAGAACAAAGGAAGCATGATGCAAAAAAACTGTCAGAGGACGAATTTTTGTGAGAAAGATATAGGCTACATGCGAAAATGGTAACAGGACGTGTGAAACGCTGACTGAGGTTATACAAAATACTAATAATGTATTATCTATGATATACCTAGTAAATTATTTTTAATGACACAAAAGCTAAGGATCGTTCTCACACAAATGCATATTTTTCTAGGGCTTCATTCTAGGTTTCGCACCATGTTATACTTGACATAGGTACTTTACATAGAAGCTGAGTATAGGGTAACGATTGAAGATACCTATGCATTTGCGTCAAATTAAAATTGTAACTTAATAGCAATTACCTAAAATTACTAAAACTTGTAACAATAGCTATCATATGATGGTTTTTAGAAGCATTAATACATAGTTGTAGCCTTTTAAGTAAGAGGCAATGCCATCCTACTTAAGCATCGTGAAAGTTGAAGAGATTAAGAAAGATACCTACATGACTAACTAGCTTTACAGTTAAGCACTGGCTGCAAGACGGAGTCTGATGTTCATTAGTTATGCCGGGGCCGTTCCAGGTCACCGGGTGACATCCCGCGCGTCTCTCAGCGGGATAAGCTTGTAACAAACATGTGCAAACGTGCACAGACTGCTGATTGCCCACTTGTTGCTAACATCATTATTCCAACCACAAAAAACATGAGCCATTGTCCGACCCCTTCCCGCTCGAGGCTCGAGGGTCAAACAATACCACATCAAAAGCGCGGGTTTTTTACACCGTCAGCTGTGCAAGTGGAGACCCCATTGTGACAAAAATGGGATTAAACTATATCACTAAATTATATTGTACACTTCATGCAAAACAAATTACAATACACCGTAATAAAAGCTTTCCCACTTAGAAATAAAGCTTATTTTCCCGTGCGCACTTTTTAATTTGCTTACAATGTTTGCCCTCGCGGTAATCGAGATCCCCTCGCGAAATATATCTTTTTATCCATTACAACGATTATAGTATTTAACCGTGCGTCGCGGCGTGAAATCGGATTGATTAGCGATACGTATGAAACGAATAGTTTATCGATTATCAATTATTGTAAACGATTACGGCTACCGTTAGAATATTTTATGAACAATCGTATCGAATCGCTGCGTATGGAGGCGGCTACCGATATTGTAATTGGATTTGAAGATTTATGTCCGAGAGGAATTATGAAATTGGTGTTTTGGTCATAGTTTTTAGTGAGTTGTTTAGCAATGTATCTGTTGCATGGCATATCGTTTGGGGCGTTGGCCTGTCACTGAGCTGCAGCGGGTCGCGTGTGACATGCGATGCTGGCACAGCGCCGGCGATGTATCGCGGCCATCGCTGACGACGGACGATCGTCACGGCTCTCATTATTTCTCACGTCGCACTCGTCGCTCGTTGGTCTGCGATCACTGAGTGTCGCGCTGCACGGACCCGAGCTGATTGTCACTTGCTCCGCTAACAACAGTTAGTTATCTACATGCTCGTACATGCTACTGATGCTGTGGACTCGCACTCAAGGCTTCTTGGAGAATTTTCTGTCGTGTGTAGGTAAGTATTTTAAATCAGTATGTACCAATTAAAGTTATTAAGTACAAGAGTTTAGTTAGTGGTCATTTAAGAACAGAAATAGCAGGTATTTTTCCTTTCAATTAATTACCTGCTATCAAAGATATCTATTAACATACCTTGGCACTTAGGTTATTTTTAGTTTAATGAGATACTAGCGTGCGGAAATCAAAAATAAAATCTCATTTTCAGAGTAATAAGTAAAACACTTAACACCTAAGTGGGTGCTAGACGGTCCCGATAGTCATGTGTCTGCGTCGTGACCGCAGCACAGCGCGACACGATGCGGCACGACGCGGCACGGCGCGGCTCGGCGCGGCACGACGCGCGCGGAGCGGCACGCATCGCACCGACCACTCGGCGCTCATTAGTTCACTCGCCGTTAGATCTCGTTAGCCGCTTTACTTTATTATGTTCCGAATAAATAATGTATTAGCAGTAATGTCGGAGGGCTGTTTATGTGCCGGCTTTGTATATGTATGTGTCGGGCGTGCACGCTGCCGCGGACCGCGCTCGTGAGCCGCTGAATACTGCTGAACTTATTACTATTGTGGCGTGTGATACTATGACAGCTAGGTGCTAACTCCACGTGATGTAGATTATGTTGTGAGCCTCTAAATAACGACTTAAGTACCTACTTTATATGCTGCTATTTGTTTATCCCTCGTTACTGGATGAAAAGCTTTATTACCTATCTACTTTTCTATTAATTAGTTAATATAGTTTACCCACTAACATTACAGTTTAATTAACGAATGGATTAAAGATTACATACATCTTTAACCTTTTCGACTCGAAATATATTTGCACTTACTGATATAATGATGTTACGCTGTTAAGTTTTTTTTAATTTCCGATCAGGGAGTGCTTTCCAACGAAAGTTAGACAGATTGCATTTCCGACCGACTCTTTCCAAGACCCTAACTGTAATATCTTTAATTTGAAGTTCCTCTAGGATTAGTGAACCTGTCGTGTCGTGCGGGCGCGTCGTGTCGCGCGTCCCGGTCGCGTCGCTCGAAACATGGCGCTAATTAGAGCGCACTCGCGGGTTAAGTGCCGTCCTCTACAGACCCCATGTCCCACCTTACGGCTTTTATTGCTTATTAGTTGGGCCCTTGTCGGCCTGTGTGGTCTGGGGATAGGGTCAGTTAGTATTAGTGCTCTAAATTATGCCGTAGTAAGCTTACAGGCAAGATATAAAACTATGAAGAGATAGTAGAACATTTGAAAAATAATTATAAAAGTTAAGTTTATATACATCGTGAAGCATAAGTGTCATGTGAGATGCTGATTGCAGATGGGAATGTAAGCTTGCACAACATGATGTAACAACAACAAGAACATCAAAATACTTCTACAATCTAAATTTTAATACAGTCAGTCTATCAAAAGACATCTCACAGGTAATCATCGCGAGTTTATTATCAATTAATATCTTGCACGCAGCATCCCACATCACGAACCCTGCTCATTCCACAATAAAATCTCATTTTAAATTATCTAATCTAATTTAATACTTTATAGAAAAGCTGAGAGTTACCGGATCGAATCAGGGACATTTTAATGCTGCGATGTAATAAATAAAGCATTCAATCGTAAGGGCCAGTAATGGACGAGACTGATCATTTCATTTGCATTGACAAAGAGACAGCGGCCGACGTGCACGGGCGCGGGCGGGTGAAGGGGGGGGGGGCATTCAGAACTCATTTACATTTTAATTAGAAGGGATAGATGTTGCGCTGGTAATGACCGCGCCGCGATAGCCAGTGACGCGGGAGGTCCGATACCACGGCAGGTATTGGCAGATTGTGTCGATATCATAGGACAATACTTACTGTACAACACACGAACTATTCAAGTTAATAATGTATAAATAGACAACATTTACCGTTCTAATGATCCTAAAAGAAAGTACCGTAGTAGTAAGGTAGGGGCGCTCGGGCGTCCGCGCAGGCGCAGCTAATTAACGGAGTGTCGTGCCGTCCGCGCAGATACGCGTTACATTTACATAGCACGGTCAGAGGACACGGCGCTCCACTACATTACAGGCCCAGCACTAATACTACCAATTACAGTCCCCTTTAAACCATTTACCTTTAAAGTTTCTATTTTAAGATTATTCACTAACTCCTACTTTTTTCTTTAGTCTTTTTATTCAATACAACTACGAATCGCTTATTAGTGTGGTCATTTTTTACGTGCTGTGACAATTATCTAACTACATCCCATGAAATGTCAACTGAACTGAATTAGTAATCTTTAAATAACTGGCCCTCTAGCCAAGTAACATTTCTACAAGCGTTAACGATGATAGAAATCGCTTAACTGACATTAAATGTATGGAAGTGACAAGTCCAGGTCACGTGACTTGTCGAAATGAAATGTCATTTCCATACATTTAATGTCAGTTAAGCGATTTCTATAATCGTTAAGGCTTGTAGAAATGTTACTTGGCTAGAGGGCCTGAAGTATTTAAACTCTGATTATGTGCTATAGTTATCTATTGTAGTGTTTTTCAAAACTTATTTAATGGTTATGTGTTACCTCAAATTTCTTTACCTTAAACCAACACGTCTGTCTTTCTCATCCGTATTTCTATATGAAGCTGTCGTAGCACATAACTAGATACCCGCAACACTTCATCACAAAATATCTCAACATTTTTAAAAACAAATATTTATCCACACGTAGTCTAATTTATTGCGTGCCACTGTAAAATAAAATGCATCTCTACGAACCAGATGCACACACTTGTAGCGCTCTAAGAGATCCGTACACACTTGTGTGTGAAGTAAAGCAACCCTTTTGGTTTAGAATATGCTCAGAAACTAATTAACTCGCTTTTACCTTATCTCAAACGGGAGGAATAAAGATAACAGATCGTAACCTGCTATGAAGTATTACCCAAACAAATACTAATTTCTATGTATGATAGAAAATAGTCTTTTTCGAAAATAATAAAAAATACATGACATAACTACATTGAAAATCACGACTTATTTTTAAGTCGGGAAGAGAAATTACAGAATGCTTTTGATCAAATAATTCCAATTATAAATGTGTTCCTCCCCCCAGTCCTCGTCCCCTGTGCCCCTTGCGGCCGCGACCCGCTCCTCGGTCAGTTGGACCGTCCGGCGTCCGGCGTCCGGCGTCCAGCGTCCCGGTAACGTCCGCCATTACTTTTATTACGGTCATTACAGCTTGGTGTTATCCTGCGAGATTAGCCTCGTTATGGCCCAGTATCGATAACTTCGTGACGTCTCCTGCGCCTGCGCCTCTTACTATGTATTGTTGACGAGTTTGGAAGTATGCTTGATGGATATATTGTTAACAAGCTAGTTTTGTGGCTTGGTCTACTGGGATCTAGTGGGAAGGGAAGTTTGGAGGCATAGATTAGATCAAAAATGTTTATTATTGTATTCCTGCTTGTCCTGGCATGCGTCTCATTAGGTAGGTAGCTAACTAAGTACATAAAGTGACAATAATTTTGAAACAGTATTTAGTTTCACATGAAATACTATAAATGTTTCTATCTTTGTTATGTACTAGCTACCGGCCATTAATAAATTATACACATTATAGTTGGATGCTATATCTGACTATTGGTAAAAACCATATGGAAATCCGTTCCGTAGATTTAGAGTATACCGAGTTTATAGACAGATGGACAAACGGAAAGACGCAGCGGGGGCTTTTTAATAATATGTATAGTAGTATATTATTGGGCATTCTGTCCCACTTGTTCGCTCATGCTTGCGCATTCGCGACGTGGGACAGAATACCCAATAATATTTCTGGTAATTAACATGACGTTTGATGGAATTTGTTCGCTCATGCTTGCGCATTCGCGACGTGGGACAGAATACCCAATAATATTTCTGGTAATTAACACGACGTTTGATGGAATACGTAATAAAGTTTTATAACGGCAAATTAATAAATAAATACTGAATGAATGCAAACCAGTAGAATTTAGCATCACGCGACCCGCTTATAGTTGTGATTTGAAACGCAAAACGGTTGCAGTAAACTTCATGCGAAAGGTTTCGGCTGAGAAATGAAACATCATGTTCAATATAATATTTTATTAAACGTATATATATATATAGGTTAATTGGACATAAATGTTGGTTGGCTCTCACACATTGCATCCACCGATTGCACTAGAGACTGAAGCTTGCGCCATTGCGGTGTATCGTCGTCCGTTTGGAACTTTATCCGAACCAATGCTTTCTTCCAGAGATCAAGTGAATCAGTATTGCGTGCATCGTTGGTTTGGTAAACTTTCAAATCGATTAGGTAGTCACCCACCGCGTTTATTATTCGCCGTTCGTTACCGTTTGCGACTCTATTAACGAAGAACGAAGACAATGCGACCGAGGAAGGATCTTTAGAGTCGCTACGGTCACGACTAAGGTTGAATATGTCCAACGACTTCGCCTTTTTTCTGAAACAAGCAATCATTTTTAATTCGTTGTAAATTACTTATCAGAATATGAAAATGAACGTGAAATAAGTTAACCGATGCTGTATGAACATATCAAAGGTAAGTAAGTTGAAATTTATATAAACGTAAACAACGTAGAAATTAATCATTGATATAATAATATATGTAAGTAGATACATCATTAATACATAAAAAAATTGTATAATTACCTTAAACTAGCCGAGGATTTCTTGGCGGAAGTAGATTTACGCTTGCTTGAAGGGGTAGAATTGTTCGGTTGGAGCTCAGCATTGCGTTCAACATCTGTAGAGATGCGGCGTTGTTCACACTCAGAGTCAGACCTAGAAAATTATTAAACATGTTTCAATAAGTTTAAGTACTGTATGTCACTTGATTTTTTTATAATAAAAGAAAATAAAATGTTTTTACTAATTTACTAAGTGGTAATAAACTTTTAATGTTCTGACTTATAAGAAAACTATAAGATTCAATAGGATGAATGCAAAGAATTAGTTACATATGATTAAACGTATATATCAGTAAATTTAAATTTAGTTGAATAAATAAATCAATAAAAAATATAAAGACTTACATTTTAAATAGCAGTCACTCGAAGTATAATTAAAACAATATAACTATTACTGGATGCACTATAGGTACTGTAGAATGCTTGTACTGTAGCGATGAACTTGGTTCTCAACTGAAGCTCGAACTCGATTCCGATGTATTGAGCTCCGAAACGCTACCTTATAAGTCAGGTTAGTCATGTAAATTTGCTAAATTAAAAGGAAGTTTATTTCATAAAACAAAAAACAAGTGAGACATTTCTTATTTGTCCGTATTATACTTAAAGAAAAATTATGACTCTGAACTTTTATTTGCTAATGCAGCAAAAGGATTCAGGGCTGTCAATATAATTATCATACATGTAGCACTGATTATCGATGAACTATCTCATTTTTACTGTTAAAGTGTGAAAGTGCCGTTTTAATAAATTATTTACTACAACCTGACTTATTAGTTTAAATATTATACTTTAATATTAATTATCAAGTTGTGGTAAATTCTATATAATTGTCTGTCAACCCTCTTCGTTGACAGACAATTATAAAACATCTCATATCTACGGTGTAATTACATGTAAAGAAATATTAAGAAATATAACGATTATAATAAATTATCACTAAGGGATTAAAAAAAAAAATCTTTACTATAATTTGGTTCCAAAATTTGTATGCTATAATAAATATAATCAATCAATTTAAAATATCCACGTTATCAATGAAATGATTACCGAATATTAAATCTCCTCCTTTTTGGAAGTCGGTTAAAATGTAGTAAAAATTTAATTATAATAATATTATGATTGATTTGCATTTGTTTGTCAACCCTGGTTGAAATTGCATTCTTGCAATATGCAGTTGTGTACTGCGCAATCATAGTACTTATTGAAAATCATCAATTTTTTCATTTTTCCGGTGTGAGGTTACAATTATTAATACGACACTTTTGTTTTGAGCAAATACACGTTAGGTATCACTATTGACAAATGTGTCTTTAATTTATAAAACTGAATACATGATTTGTTTTAAATGAACTAGACTAGTAACTAAATATAAATTATTATATTACGAATTTTTACATTAACAAGGATTACGATGAGTTTTTCGACGCCTGTAAGTTTTTATTTATGTAAGTTTTTAATTTTAATATACTTAGAGTTTGTTCTTATATTAGATTTTACTGTGTATCAATAAAGAAAAACATCCCAATCATTATAATATTTATAGTAATTGCTCGCAGAATTATTAAAAGGTAATTGTTAGATGTAATTTTCATTTGATTTACAATGGTGCATTTTTACTAAACATTATTTAAATATCAGAATAAGTCATTATCAGAATTAACAAATATAATAATTGTTGATTTTTTTTTCTTTTCAGACGAACTATTAAGAATAAAATTCTGGATCAGCAGAGGGGGCATCCAGAAGCATAAAATACGCAAGAAGAGTGTTATCTTACCTGGACATCTAATAGAGACAGAAAGACACAAATAAATAGAGACACAAAGAAATTATTGTCATGTTAATATTTGAAGGTTGGTAATTTTTTATCATATTATCATGTTAGTGATCAAATTTTTATCCGAATGAAGGTTTCATAGTTTCTTGAAATTATATTTATTATTATTTGTAGTTGTAATTTGTGTTTTTTTCTTATCTTATCTCCTATAACGAAAGTATAAGGCGTTTATTAAAATCATTTTATCTAAGTATATTAATTTTAAATTCTGTCTCTGTTTTCAGAGTCTGGTGGTTTGCAAGCTGACCAACAATAAATTGAAAGCGTGAAGTTTAGAAAACCTACTTGCTGTAATCACGGGCTATAATCATATCTACATACAGTTACAAATTTAATCTATATATATATATATATATATATATCCAGATAGCAGGTAATTCATTCCTTTTTAAGATTATTTGTTAACGTATTTCTGAAAATGCCATTCTGCTCGGGTTGCAACATTGAGGTAGATTTTCGTCGTTGGTGTAACCATCTGCGAACTAATAAACATAAAAATAATAGTACTATACGTATCAATGATAATGTCGAAATGATACATTCCTGTTTGAAAGGACGTATTACAAGTTATCGGATTACCACACCTAAAACTGAAATAAATATTTACCCAGAGATTTTTTTTAAAAGTATTAATGATCAGGTTAAATCTTTAATTGATAGTTCGCTTCAAAAACATTATTCTGTTAAAATTAATTTTGAATACTTCGCTTATTTTTTAATGTTTAAAAATGATGTACAAGAGTTAAAGTCTTTTGCAACGAAAAATTTCATTATTCATTTGAATTACAATTTCAAGTCTATCTATGAAAAAGCTGGATCGATTTTATTAAAAAAAAATGATGATTTTCAAGAAAGGGATAGCGGATGGACGTTTTTAAATAATTCACATCTAGAAATTAATATTAATAAATACCAACCTCTCAGTGGATCGCAATTTATAGATTTACCGAAATATATTATAAATAAGAAAGCATGTTTGAATATTCGCAATAATGACGAGTGCTGTTTTTTGTGGTGTGTAGTTGCCGCTTTATATCCAACCAAGAAGCATCCTGAGAGAGTAACATCGTATCCTCATTTCCGCGACGTTTTGAACGTAAATGATATATCATTTCCAATTACTTTTTCAGATATAAGTACCTTTGAAAAAAACAATCCTTTTTTAAATATTTATATTTACGGTTTAAGAGATAGTAAGACTATAACGGGTCCTCTATACAAATCCGATAAAATTTATCATAAATCCAAGATAATTCATTTACTGTTTTTGGAAAATTCAAAATCGTCTCATTATTGTCTCATTAAAGATTTGACACGCCTCGTAAAAAGTCAAATAACAAAGCATCATAATAAGATATATTTTTGCGAAACCTGTTTAGTGTTTTTCCCTAGTGAAGATCGTTTTGAAAAACATTTGTGTGCGGGGGTTGTTACTGTTTTGCCCGATAAAGGAACATTCTTACAATTTAAAAATTATAACAAAAAACAAGACGTTCCATTCATTATCTATGCTGATTTCGAAACATTACTCGAACCGATTTCCGGCCATGAATCGGACACCGCTAATACGTCACGCTTACAACGACACATTCCTTCGGCCTTCGCATATAATATTGTTTCATCATGCAATGATAATTTTAATGAATTCAAAACGTATCGTGGAATTAATTGTGTGTCCAAATTTATAGAATTACTAAGTGAAGACATAAAGAGAATTTATAACATTTTATCTCAAAATGTTTCAATTATATTTTCTGAGAAAGACGCAATGCATTACGAAAAAGCTTGGAAATGTCACATATGCGATAATCTTTTGTGGAATAATAAAGTCAGAGATCATTGTCATATTACTGGTCGATATCGTGGTGCAGCTCATAGACATTGTAATTTACAATATAAGATGCCTATGTTTATTCCAATATTTTTTCATAATTTGTCAGGTTACGACTGTCATCTTTTTATTAAAAAATTAGGAGAAACGCCTGGCAAGTTAAATATCATCCCTAAAACAAAAGAAAAATATATTTCATTTTCTAAATTTATGCATATCAACGAGAATGAATACGTACAAATTAGATTTCTAGATTCATTTAATTTCTTAGGCACTAGTTTAGATAAGCTATCAAAAACTATGCAAATTGATGATTTTATTAGCTTGCGTTTTCATTTTCCTATAAATGATCAGTTTAATTTACTTACCCGAAAAGGCATTTATCCTTACGATTACATGAGTAATTGGCAATGCTATGAAGAAAAAACGTTACCAGCAAAAAAATTATTTTTCAACTCTTTAAGTAATGAACATATTTCACAAGAGGACTATGATCACGCTAAATCGGTATGGCGCAAATTTAACATAAAGACGATGGGTGAATATACTGACTTATATTTAAAGACTGACGTACTATTACTTACGGACATATTTCAAAAGTTTCGAAAAACGTGTAAGTTGCATTATAAGCTCGACCCCGCGTTTTATATTACTGCTCCTAGTTTATCGTTTGATGCAATGCTTTTAAAGACAGGTGTTAAGTTAGAACTCATAACAGACCTATCTATTGTGCGTATGATTCAAAGCGGTATTAGGGGAGGTTTATGTATGTGTTCCCATCGCTATGCAAAAGCTAATAATCAATATATGTCATCATGTGATGCAACGAAACCACGGAGTTTTATAAGTTATATAGACTGTAACAATCTTTACGGCTATAGTATGTGTCAGTATTTACCTCACTCAGGTTTCCGATTTTTAAATCAACATGAAATAGATCAGTTAGACATAGAAAATATTGAAGATAACGCAGAATGGGGATATATACTAGAAGTAGATCTCTTGTACCCTGAAACGTTACATATTTTACACAACGACTTACCTTTTTGTGCGGAAAAATGCATACCGCCAGGAGGCAAAACCGAAAAACTTATTTCAAATCTATACAATAAGTATAACTATGTGATTCATTATGTACACTTAAAGAAATGTCTTGAACATGGTTTATTATTACGTAAAATACATAGAGTCATTACGTTTCGACAAAGTTCATATTTAAAGGAATATATTGAATTAAATACAAAATTACGACAAAACGCAAAAAGCGTATTTGAACAGGATTTCTTTAAGTTATTAAACAATAGCGTATTTGGAAAAACTTTAGAGAATACTGAAAAAAGAGTGACTGTTCATTTAGTAAACTCATGGAATAGTCCAAATAATAAAACCAAAAAATATATCTGTGCTGAAAGACTCATAAGCAATCCATATTTTCATAGCGCTTCAGTTTTATCAGAAAACTTAGTAGCAATACAAATGAAACCTGATCATTTAATATTAGATAAACCAATATACATAGGCTTTACAGTTTTAGAACTATCTAAATCACACATGTATCATTTTCATTATAATATAGTTAAGCCTTTTTACGGCGACAGAGTACAATTATGCTATACAGACACGGATTCTTTTGTATATATTATATACACGGATGATTTCTATAATGATATTAAATATAAGTTTTTACAGTACTTTGATACTAGCAACTACAACATTAATAATGAATTTATGATACCGCAAATTAATAAAAAAGTCCCGGGACTTTTTAAAGATGAAATGGGTGGCGAACTGATTACTGAATTTGTTGGTTTGAGGTCTAAGTTATATTCAATAAAAACGATGAATAATGTCATTAAAAAAGCAAAAGGAATTAAGTCTTGTGTGGTACGTGACTTAACTATTGATGATTATCAGCATGTGTTATTTAATAAAGACATAATCCATCGAAAAAATATCTTATTCAAATCCATTAAACATGAAATATTTACACAAAGTGTGAATAAAATAGCACTATCAAGTAATGATGATAAACGTTTAATATCCAAAGGCAATGTTGCAACTCGAGCATGGGGGCATTCTTCTATTTTAAAAGGTAATTTAAATAATTAATATTATAGTGTTAATAATAGTTGATGTTTGTATCATTGTTTTATTACATAACGAGTATTATTTAAGATATTTAAAAACTTTAAATGTTATGTATATATATATATATATATTCCTAATAAAATACTTATGCTTGTAATATTTATATTACATATATATTTATATTTATATTAAAGGAGGTTTAATTTATAAATACATGTTAATAAACAACATCTTTTGAGTACCAACTTGTTTTATTAAACTGTCTAAGCTAAATATATATAATAATCTTTACCTTAATTGTTTTATTTTCCTTAAAAATTGTTTTATAATATTCGTGATTGCAATGATTCGATATTATAGGTATTATTCATACAATGTGTACATGTTTTGCGTAA
The DNA here is from genome assembly GCA_905146925.1 of Autographa gamma. NCBI lineage: Eukaryota > Metazoa > Arthropoda > Insecta > Lepidoptera > Noctuidae > Autographa > Autographa gamma. The sequence continues at coordinate 332,965 of LR989868.1, read as the reverse complement.
ATGATGACAGTTCATTGCTCTTTACCGTATTGTATTTACAAGGTTGCAGTTTATAATTAAGACTAATACCTTTTTATTATATAGAGCTCTAAGTCCATTTACAAAGAGCGGTTTTTAAACAACTAATCTGCAGACCTAATTAAATGCAAAGCTAACAATTTTAGCGTCTTATATAAAGTTGATTGTTGGTTTCGTTTTTATTATTTACGGAATATTACTATAATTAGAGCTCTTCACTAAGAATAATTGTGTATAATCACGAGTAGCGAACGCTTATTCCTTTACTATAAAATTGCTGCATATTATACATAATCATGTCAACGGTAAGTAAGTTAATTTAATCTGACGTACTTTTGAATTACGTATGTGCACATCAGTATTGAAATTATATTTTGTTTATCTTTTTGTTTCAGATATCTGACTCAGAAATTGTGTTTAGCCAGTATGCTCAGGATCCTTACGAAGGATTCTCTGAGCTGTGCCGCAGTGAACCAGAACTATGTAAACCGAAAGAGAAAAAACCGAAGCAGCGTCGCAGAGAAACGTTAAAAAAACAGAATGCCACGAAATCTTTTGTTGTCAGCCGATTACAACGACGAGGTCTAAAATTAATCAAAATTTCTGTTATCGATCTCTGCAACAACAATCAAACAAGTGACAGCGAAAGTGAAAATGAGAATGTTGTGATAAGCGCTCAGTACATCGTAAGGGACGCCATGGACAGTGTTATGGATGAAACTGAATCTTTAGTTAGGAAGATTTCGAAATCTTTAATTGAAGGTGATTTTTAATAATTTAGATGTAGTACAGTTTTTTATTATTATATTTTTCATATCTTTGTTGTATTTGTATTTCGTTGTATATATATATATATATATATTGTTTATTCGTTTAATTTATAGTGTTTAGGTATTTGCGATGTGTAATGAAATAAAAATTCAATTTTAATATAAAAGTTAGTTTTATTAAAAAGTCGAAATGTAAACAATACACTTTATTACCACTCCAAATACTTTTTCAAACATAATACATTTTTTAGAGCACATTGTTTTGAGTGTATACTACAATTAAAATTAGCTTTTTCGTTACAGTATATCTTATGCATTTCAAGCATATTTGAACACTGATCTTCACTAAGATCTAACACTTTACAATTTTTGCAAATGTCTTTTATCCACTTCACCTTCTCCAAACCTTTGACTAAAATAGTTTTGTTTTCTAGATAGGGAATGATTATGCGATAAAATTCTCTGTAGTCAATATATCCTTCGTTCCAACGAATACCTCTATTCTTTTCCAACCATTTTACTTGTCTTTTTTCATCTGTAGTTAAATATTTAAATAAATATGGAGGCTTCACTAAGAATAATTGTGTATAATCACGAGTAGCGAACGCTAATTCCTTTACTATAAAATTGTTGCATAGATCTTTGAAACCTTGAACGTCTAATATGATGGTATCCTGATTCATGATATTTTTTTCACAGTATTACTCAATGGTTTATATTCAATTATACAGTCGTTTAATATAAGACAGTAGGCAGCAGTTTGATCAGGTATGTCAGAATCACTTTCAATTTCCACTCTAACGTCCACAACCGGACCCGCCTTCAAATTATCTGGCTGTCTAGAGCAGTCAACAACAAATAAAGGTGCTAAGTCTTTAAATTGCTTCTCACTTAACAAGGGCTCTGAACGACGTCCGTAATATGACTGTTGAAATTTAACATATTGTTCGTATAATAAAGCAATTTTATTGTTTGCGAAATTAGCGTTTAGGTTCTCATATGGGAAGTATGTTGAATTAAGATACACTCTAACGCTGCGAAGATGACAGTGATCAAACTGAGACATGTCAGCACTTGAATTATTTTTTCTATTTGTCTGTAGACCAACAATAATATATCTTGGTTTTTCTATTTGAGAGGAAGTTTTAATCGCCCAAGTATGTTTCGTAGTTTTAGGTAAAGTTGGATATTCATACAAATCCCAATTTCTAAATATCACTTGAAGCGCTCGATCTCTTTCCAACAGTTTCAAGAAATTAATTTTTTCCTTATCTGATATTTTGATATGGGGAACACGCCAAATAATTTTGTTAATTTGAATGTCTTCTATAATTTCACCGGTATTGAGTTTTACGGCATTCAAGTTTGTATTACTTCTTAATAGTATTAGTTCATGTCTACAATTTATGACAACTTTTTTGAAATCTTCCGCGAAACCCATTATGTTACAAAGTGGTATAGAAGCAGAAAAGTTTCCTCCATTAATATTTTTTATACCGTCAATATTCCATCCCCAAGAATTAGCTATCTTTGATTCACTTTCGTTCATCGATATTAAAGATTTCATGGTGGTAGTTACGCCTGCATTCTTTATTTTGTCTATTTCCACTCCATTTAGCTCGTATCTTATATCTTGAAACAAGTACAGTAAAGCGTTATTTGTAAACTGAACGCTAGCAGCAGGATCCTTTGAATCTTTTTTTCTAACGATGAGAGTTCCTTCCAAATACAAGGTGCTTGCTGATGGTAGTACATATAGATCCTGTTGATTGATGGGTATACGGATTTCATCATTTCTATTAAAACTAGTTACGTAGGGTTTATAAGAATGATATTCAATGCCTTCTACACTATTATCATAAGAGGGAGTCGATAAAACATCTAAAATATTCATTTTAATAAGCCGATTGCTTTTAAGAATGCCTTATTTTCTTTCGTTAATTTTATTTTCTTCTTAGAGCGAGCTCTTGTATGATTGATTCCTTGATTCCAACTGACGTGTTTAGTATGTTGATGCTCATATTTATTATAGTTAATCATTTCTTCTTCTAAGATGTAAATACAACTGTACTTCTTCACCACGTAAATTGATTAAATGATTATTTATATCTAAAAGTCTAATATTTATGCAACTTATGTTGCTCTGGTTAATGGGGGAAGTAAATAGCGTTTTTGGGTATTTCTATAATCCGATATCCAGGTGGTACGTTTAGTGCAAATTCGTGAATAATGTGACTTGATTCACCGTTTATGTATGAGCCGCTTACAATGTCACATTCAACCCTGATCACGGTTGTTGGTAAAATGTTTACTGGAAACTGTGACACATGCCATTTATTGGCTTCCAAAATTTGTTTTTCGAACCCCAACAACCTTCGAAAAGTATTTTTCTTCATAAAATTTATATCTTTTGTACAGTACAAAGTAGCTTTCAATGTGTTGTTATTACACTGAAGTTTGATTGATGCATCTCTTAATTCAGATTTTAAGTAATCATTAATATCTTGTAATTCATAAGTTCCTTCAGGTACTTCAATAACACCATTAGATCCATAAAATAACTTGTTGTTCGTTTTATCAATATTCGGAATGGAATTAAATGTTGAAATGTGTAATAAGGCACATTCATACTGTCCATCTAATTGCAAGGTGTTAGGATAGTAAGTGGATAAACTTGACGAATTTCCTGTTATTGACAAAGTGACTGACATCTTGCGAATGGGGAGAATAAAAGAAAGTTATATATTTTATATGTTTTTATTCCAAAAATTCTTTAAATATTTCAAGCATAAGTGTCCACAATTAACAGTATTGAATGACTGATATCTAGTATAGTTGTAAAAAACATTACAATTCTTAAAATAACGTATCATTTCCTTAGGGGGTTTTAAATCACCAAAACTATCAAAATATTCACAATAGTCGTATACTTTAACATAAGCCACCCAGTGCGTCCCTTCGTTCCTAGACTCGTCCAAATTAACAATACCACATTCGATATCTTTTGGTGCAGTTGGTAATTGATCTCTCATAAAAACTCCTCTGAAGTAAGGGATGTCACATGCGTACTGTATTATGTCTATATTACTTAGGGCACGATTAGGCAGCTTACATTTCAGTTTTTTGAAGATTTTATAAATATACCATGACCATTTCTGTGCGGTTTAATATATAACCCTTTGCCCAATGCTACACCCTCCATAGCTTTGTTATGTCGCTGTGTTTCTTGCAAATTTTTCTGAGCGGCTTTGTAATCATTAATGGTTTTTGCAATGCCTGCTGCACCCCCAGCTAAAGTGCCTAAAGCCGAAAGACCAGCAAATATAGGGATCAAAGGTAAAATACCCCCCGTTTTTGGGATAGGTATCATACGTGGTATCCGAATTTTCTTATTGTTTGGAAATACTTTCATAGCTGCCGAATAAGCAGCGTCGATTAATGATTTACTATCATGGTGTTTTAATTTCTTGAGTTTAGATCTTATTTTAGATACACATTTCTTGAATGTTTTGATGCCAGCACCAGTTTTAAGTTTGGCTTTCATTACTTTACTCACTAACCATGAGCTAAGCTTTTCACCTTTGCCCGCATCTTTTGATTTAAGTCGTTGTTTTGCCATATTTAGAAGTTGTAAATCAGCTTTATGACGTAGAGAAAGGTCTGTATGTTTTGCGTAAGCTATATCGTGTTGCATACAAGCGTCGTCTAACTTATTTACTCCTCGATCACCACGTAGTAAACGTTTTTCAAGTTTTGTGCCAGGCCCACAATAATTGTAACCAGGCAAATGAACTTCAAACGGTAAATTATTAATGATACTATTAACTAGTCCACCTCCTTGCATCACCAAAGTTGTAATGAAACAAATGTAACTAAACTTTCTATTTAATATAAACTTTAATCTAAAATTGCAGTTTTGTCGATCCAACTATTTTCTCCATTGTTTAGACCTAACCACTTCACAAACAACTTATTTCCTTTCTTTTTTAAAACTTTTTCAATTAAGTATACATCGGGATAGCTAGTTTTTTGCAATTCATGTTCGTAGAAAGTTCCCAATATAGCTTGCTTTCGTTGATCTTCTAAGTGATACGTAACTGGATGTGTGTTTTTAATACTTGTTATCGTAAAAAGTTCAGTTGACCAGTTAGGAGTATAACCTTTCTCAAAATGCTGTTTATATTTACTTATTCGAACGTAGTCACCTACATTGAGCTTCGGTGTCCTTACATTACTCATTACTGATGTATATTTGTATGTTTTTTTTATGTTATCTTTAATAAGCAGTTCGTTAGATTTATTTACATCTATCGGTTTAAATTGAATGGTACGATGCTTAGTATTATTATACGTTTTTAAGACAATCTCTAGTAATCCTAACCAGTAATAACTACCATTTAAACTAAAATATTTATACAATTTATTTTTGATTGTTTTGATAAATCTTTCAACGATCGAAGCTTTTTTGCAAGAAAAAGTAGAGTAATGGTTTATGTTGTATGTTTTCATAAGAGTTTTAAATGTGCAATTGTAAAATTCTGTTCCCAAGTCAGTTTGTAAATTAACAGGTTGACGATTACTGTTGTATAGTATAGATTCAAATGCATTAGTAACACAAATTTTATTTTTTGATTTTATAGGCACAGCCCAAGCATATTTTGAGAAGCAGTCAATCACCACTAAGATGTAGTTAAATCCTCTATTATACTTTTTTAAATTTTGCATATCTATCAGATCAGCTTGCCATAAGTCATCTATTCCCTTCATAATAACAGGTCTTCGAAGAAAATTTCGTCGTGCTTGTTTGTGTATTTCGTTAACTATTTGTTGTTTCGTCATTGTGAAGGTTTCTTGAGGAATTTATCTATTTCGGATTTGGTATAAAACTTGTCTTCCAAGTGAGACAAAACATCTGAAATCTTTGCTTTTATATCGAGTTGAACATAATGTTGCAATTGCCCAATCAGTTTATTTATTTCTTTCTTCATGTTATCTTGGGAATGATCCACATAATCCTTATTAGCAGCATCGTCTGCCTCTATGGGTGATCTTATTCCTCTTAATCTTGATGCTTTTAAATCAAACTCTCCGCTATCTGATTTTGTTAAGACATTATCATAACAATCAAAGAGTTCTGACAGACGCATTCTTTTGTGAATGTAGTGTCCGAATTTATCTACATTCATATTAAAAGTGTACTTTAGTCGAAGGTTAATAGTAAAATGATAAAATATTCATCAATCGAAATCATTTATTTTAGTGTTTATAATTTTACTTTCACGCAATTCTTCAATGATAGATATAATTTCATTGTCTAATCCAGTGTTGCCAGCATCGCGAGATGCAATTAATAATTTTAACCTCTCCACCAATTCATTTGGATCGTCCCAATATACATAATTTACGTTTGTTTTCCAAGTTTTTATTAAAGGTAGTCCTTTTCCTTTGTGCTGTGTTTGGAGTTTGAAAAGAGGTTTTATAATTTGTAAATATTTTTGACCTTTGTTACTTTTTATTGGTTTACTTGGATCATAGTCCCGACGATGAGCATTGGTATTTAGTAACATTGATTTATAATTTTGCATATCAGTGTCTGAAACCAAACTTAAATCTACGTCTTTTTTTAACAGTAGCTGTTTTATACCAGATGTATTTGGATATTTGCGTCCCGCTAGTATAATATATTCATCATCGATTGTAATGCGAGCTGATCCTAACATTAATTTCCCGTTTTCTACTCTGACGCCAAACGGAACATCTGCTAATGCTTCTGATGATATTGACCAGGATGATATATCACAACCTTGATTGCTTTCTACAAGTGATTGATATGAAGAATCACTATCGGTATCAGATTGAGATTCGACTGGATCGATATTATTTTTTAAACCAACTTTGTTTTTTTGCATTATAATTTCTTTGTTTGACACTTTAGCTTCTTCATCTTCTTCGGCAAGCAGAGAATGATTATTAGCGTTAGCAATTAACTTAAGAGGTTCAGTCACGGGCTTGAAAACTGTTTCCAATGCTTGCTTATTATCAATATCAATATTCCTCATCATTTTTACTTTTTTCTTTACAGCTTCTGCAGCATTCACAATTTGCCTTTTTATTGATTGTTCCATTGTGTTAAGAAGGTAGTGATCGAATGAGCTCTGTATGAAGAGTAACGAGGTCATAAAAATATTCTACTTAAATATAGGTTGTTTTAATCAAACACCACAAAAGTGTCAAACTTATTCCTATAACAGCCATTATTTTTAGAACAATCTTTATTGATCACAACATAATTAAAAGGTTCTTTCCAAATTTCCGAACACATTTCTCTGAATTCTAACCAAGTCATGTCAGTGCTAACGTGCTCCTCATAAACATGTCTTAAATTGATATCATCTTGCTTAAAGAGTATGATCAGGTTTGTATTGTCTCTAACTAACTGCTTAGGAATTTTACTATATGTTTGATTCAGATAAAAAGCATCAATGTTCTTGTGTCTTCCCATAGCAAAGTAATCACGCATATTATTTTGATTTTCACAAGCAACATCGTCAAAAATAATAATAGAATTTGGTTTTGCGTCCTGAACCCTTAGTACTTCTTCATTTCCCTGATATTTCTGAAGAGAAATAAGTGGTACAAGTTGTAAAACCTTTTCTAAAAAAAACGTATTTCGGTTGTTGCAGGGTTTTTGAATATACATACACATTTTGAAATCTTAAACCATTTTCATGTAAAAGAAGACCAATTAATAAATTTGTTTTTCCACAGTTGGAAGGCCCGCATATGATGCATCGTATTGAATTAGGCAATAATTCGCTATGACGAAAAGCGGTCTTACAAACTTCCTCGCAGATTGTGTTAAAGCGCAGCGACTGTGGTTGTTTTACAAATTTCATGCTTTGAGTGTATCGTAGTTTGAATGAGAATGAGTAATTATACTGATCACCTTAATATTTATTCGCCCATCGACTACAAGGTAAGGTATACAAGAGTGGGACAGAATGCACAAGTTCTGATTATCAGAAATATTATTGGATATACTGGTTTGCATTCATTCAGTATTTATTTATTAATTTGCCGTTATAAAACTTTATTACGTATTCCATCAAACTTCATGTTAATTACCAGAAATATTATTGGGTATTCTGTCCCACGTCGCGAATGCGCAAGCATGAGCGAACAAGTGGGACAGAATGCCCAATAATATACTACTATGTATAGATATATAATAACATCTTTAATTAAAAATTCTATATTTACAAAATTGCTGTCAAAGCCCTAACGTTCGGCCGAAGATTTTATGTCTGATTGTTATGATACGCATGTCACAACAAAGTGTGGCAAACAATGTTATTAGCTTTAATATATTAGCTGAGTCATTCGACAAATGTGAGGAGGTACACACGTGGGCATCTTAATATAATTTGGATCGTTCACGAGACGGGCCTCGCTCAGACGCTGGGCCCCGCCGCCCACGCTCCGGTCGCTTGACACTTGATTGGTTTAACATCAAAGCTTGGGAAAACTACGATTGGATCGGAGAATAAAATGTGAAACGAATTTGACGTGATTGATAAGCATTAGTGATGACCGTTGATGCGCCCACGCAGCGTCCCGTCGCCTTCACACAATACCGAGATAAATTAATACAATATTGATTTTAACGAGTTTAATCCGTCCATAACACGGACGTTTGAGCAAGTTTGCGTAAACATCTGTCCTAAATGAGGAAACTATAACTTAATGCTAAATTGGACATTGACAGTGATGTCTTTATGGCTCTATTTTATGTAGAAAGGTAGTCACAGGTGGTTCCTGTCAGGTTAAACGATTTATGTATGTTATTGACTGATTTAGTTATCACTGAACCTTTAGGAACCTACCTCAAAACTGATTTGCGCAACAATAAAGGTGTCACTTGCCATATACCATCATCATCATGGATATATAAGTATTTTCCGCTTCACTAATCTTCACGCACTACAGAGGTAAGGTCGCCGGTAAAATCAATCAAAACTGCGAGACTTAATTATGAAACGTCAAGAATGCGATGTTCTACCTATCAATATAAGACAAAGGAAAAAAGATGATCATAACAACCCCATTACAGAGCTCGCGCTCGCGTGTCAGCGCGAAAAACAAGAGTGCGCTACAAATTGTGGAGCGCAACGCGTTTTAAATAGTTGAAGCATGAATAATAGTGTTTAAGTGAACCTTACCTGAGTCCGCGCTATTTCGGGACGAGCGAACATTTAATATTGAAGAGAGGCAGGGCTGCGCATGCGCTTATTAAAATAGTAATTATAGACGTACACGAGTGCTGTTTATGGTAGTGCAGATATTGGCATGAGAGGCATTATCTACTCGGTAATTTAATAGTTCGGATACCAGGTTTAAAGTGTACTGGTTTAATTATCGGTTATTAACATTTCTTAATTATCTTTTTCCCCATAATGCGTAGGTATATTGACAAGAATATATAAGCATACTATACAAGACTGTATTCTTACTTATGACGTTGAAAAATTTTTGGTTTTTGGTTGCTTTATTTTTCTCTTGGAGGATTAGACACATACTAATTTATCTCTACATTCGACTCTTCGAGAAGAAATTCCCTAAATATTGATATGATCAGTTCGGTCCTGCTAGCTCGCCAAGAGTAAGGACCTGTAAGTAGTGTTGCTTCCCCTCCCGTCAGAGCGTCGCTGCGTCGTCGGTGTGGCGGCGCGGCGCGGCGGCGGTGCGGCGGCGCAAGGCTTAGGGATGCTGGTCATCATAGATTCGGATCTGGATGAATGGATGACTGGATAGATACGGATATGTGGGTGGGTAAAATACGGGTATCTGCTATGTTTATATGACATATTTAGGGTTTGGAAGTTTCGGATAGACTAAAGTTTGATATTTTTTGGGAGTGTTTTAGGATTTAAATATTAAATGTTAATAATAACAGGACAGACGACTTAATTAATTTTAGTCAACAGAAAAACGTAACTATATTTTGTGTCGGCTTGTGTGACATGAACTTATATCGTGCTTAGACTGCATCTTTACCGATATTGATATCGGATAATTACACAGTTTCGGATAGTTTTTATTTTCGGATGTCCGATAGTTGCGGAGCAGCATCCCTGGCGCGATGGGAGCGGTGCCGCGGTGGGAGCGTGTCGGTGCGCGGGCGCAGCGTGACAGATAGATTGCAGCGACCTCTGGCGGCCGCACGTCCCGCGCTAGGGGCACCACTCATCTAGACTAGATCGACCACAACGATATTTGTAGAAGGGTTTATTTTGCAACCTGCCTAGAAATAAATAGGTTTAGTTTGTTTTGTGGAGCTATTTTCACACTTCGCATCTAGATTGCAGCATTGATCGTGTACACCAAACTCCCCAGGCTGTTCCAAATAGTTTCAGTGTTCACAGGCTGATGTAAGATTATTAAAGAAATAGTGAATTACAAGTCTTACATCATAGGTACCTAACTTAAAGGTTCGAAAATATGCGGAAAATATCCCATTTGTTAAGACCACTTTGTTAAGATTACTCGACTAAAGAAGGATGAAGAGAAGATCTTTTACCTTCGTCTAATTTTTTATAACTACTTTTGTTCTTATTTTATCATGTTGCTTCCATTATGGTTGTGGATACTTACATGAATTGCCAAATTAATGAAAAAGTCCGCCTTGAAAGAATTTCGCAAAAAGTGATGTAGAGCAAACGAGTATGATCCCGCGATGGTCACAACGCCTAGTGCCTCTACAGACAACTCACGGCCGCGCTGGCAACTGGCAGCGAGCACAATGAAAAAGTGGCGTCGTTCATAAATTATCGGCGCAATGGCGGCGCGTGACGGAGCCTGCGCGCGCGCACCGCGGCCGGGCACGACATCACCACGGTCGCAGGTAACCACAGAGGGACTACTCGATACAAGTGTTGAGATATCCTGTCACATATAGAATAGAAAGCATTGTGTGAGTACAGAAAAGACGAAAAACAGTATACATCAAAAAAATCTACCAATAATAAACATAGATTAGCCGGGACTTTGTTTACAATTATAAGGGGATCTGTAGGAAATACATCGTACATTCACTATAAACACCAGCTGTTCTACTTAAAACATTTTGTTGTTCAGTAGTCATAAAATATAGCATAGTTAAGAAAAAGTATTCAAAGTAAGAAAATCATAAAATTCGATGAATTCTTTGTTGTTATACAGTGTATGAAGAAGCACGCCTGTTATCTTCTCCCCAGGTGCGATGCGATGATGTTAATTTAATTTTCTATTTAATAAAATGTTGATTATATTATAATAGCCAAGAGTGTATCACATGGATTGTTATACATTATGTTTTCTAATTCAATGTCATGGAGAAAATATTCAGTAAACCTTTTGCTTATATATCTGTGTAGTGGCGCCAGCGTCTATGTTTATGCTGATTAATAGGGATAAATCGATGGACAGCGGCATGATACCCGGATACATTACTTTTATTCCCGGGGATGCTTACCTTACGAATATGTTGCACGACGCGTTTGCTCATAAATGTCTGGCACATACCATGTGGATCGATTATACGATGTTATTGACTTCCAGCCAGATAACATTACGATGACAAATATGTTGCAAGGACCCTCTCATTTAATTTATTTCTCGTAATGTTGTGTGATGTTATGTTTAATAATTGTATCTCTTTAATGCCACATCGGGATTTTTAGTTATTCGGGACAAGGCACCATTGGTACATACACACGTATATATCTACGTTTGTAGATGAGACAAAATGATACAAAATGTAGATGAGGAAAAACTGTCAAAAAACTTTCTTAGTAATAAATTTTCTTTAATATCATCATTCTACAGTAGATCATGTTATGTTAAACATACCTAATTGCAATTACCTACTTTACTTCACTTTTTGTAAGTTTTTTTAAATCTTATGTATCGTCCAGTTAAACGTCAACTGAAACTAATAACATCAAATATATAACGTGTCCATCTGATCTGTAGGGTCGGGCTAGTGCGCGGGCGCAGCGTCTGGCGGTAGCGTGCGCGCGCGTCGTTTGTCCGGCGCGACGCGATTTATTGCGCAATGCGCGATACTCCGCGACTGCTCTGATTGCTACACGCGGCAGACACGCGGCAGATGCGCGATAGCGAGGCTTCACGCCCGCCCGGGCAAGTGGAGGTCACCTGATAACCACTAGATGCCCGTTCACAATGGCGAAGGAGGAAACTCTCTAAATATTGCCCCATTACAAAAGCTTAGATATACTTATTCTGCATCTACAATTTTTCACCTGAACACCTCTAAAGAAGGAAATGTCACATTATAAATATGAAACTTCAAAAGTGTTAGATATCGTTTTGTGATTTAACATGAGTTAAGCCGGAACCCCACCGCTGCGCAGGCTGTGCACGGATGCGTGGCTCACCTCTGCTGCGTGGGTCTATTAGTTCGGCGGCGCCGGCCCCCGTTTCCACTGCGGCGCACGGACACGGATGTGTCGCCCACACAGCTCATAGCTATGCGTGGGGTACAGTCACGAGCAAAAATATGTATACATAATAATATGCGAAATTGTTAAACGAAATTAGTGAGATTTTTTGTCGAATCTCTTCTGCCATCTAGCAATCAATGCATACTGACAGATGACACTTGAAAATAAAATGGATCAATTTTTTTTTTTAATAAAAAAAAAATTACTTAAAGTCAATATATTATTTTTATAATATTGACAATAGCGCTTCCGAGTAACAATATAATTTAGCTATTGTGTAGTAACATCTGTTAGCCTTATTTGTATTATAAATATCTTAGTTATTACATAAATTAAACTTAACACAAATTAAATGTATGTATATATACTACGAACATTAATTTTACCTCTTATTTTTAGTTGCATATTCTTATAATAATTTCATAATAATATTATGTGTGTACATATTTTTGCTCGAGACTGTACATAGTCGTGGGTCGCCGAGAAATGGCCGACCCACGCAGCTGGGATGCGTCGCACGGCCGTGGGCTGAGCTACGTTCCGCCTATTCGAGTTAGCTACGCGTGTGTTTATGACGTCATTTGCTGCGTAGCATGTCCGTGCGCTGCGGTGGAAACGCTCTCATACATTTTGTACTAAAGCGAAGCTAAACACACGTGCACATCCTCTCCGTGCGCCGCTGTGGGTTTCCGGCTTTACAGTGAGTAGGTAGGATATTCATACACCGATTGACAGACTTGAAACAAAGTGACTATCGACTAAGTAGTTCCAAATTTATAGGAATACCTGAATGTTTTTATGACTTCATATCAAAACAAGTCGTGCACCACGGATGTAATTAGCTCCATACATCCTGGAGGCTGGTGAGCAGTCCTCTCTAGTCGCGTGTGATTGGCTGCGATGCCGCGATAACCTGCAACAAGAGGCTGCAACACGCTCGCTAATACAATACACCAATTTATTGGTTCAACACCTAATAAATATTAGTATTGTAGTAAGTGGCGGCGCGAGGTCGGCACGAAGCGATGTTATCTGCTTTACGGGCTGCAATTAGACGGAATGATTTTTCCTCGGCTCACGTAACGCGAGTGATGCAAGGAAGTAAGTACGACTCGCTGTATCCTGATAGCAGATATCTTATATTACTTGTTGCAGCGAGTCCGACTGCATGAGTTTGTTGTTCAAGCAACTATGTAGACAGCATATGAAATCATTGCTAATTTTGTAAGGCAAGTGCTGAATGTTTACAGAGGTCGATGTAGATACCTACTACAACACATTAGTTTTTTATGGTTTCTAATAAATAATAACTGTAAGCAGTGGAATGATTTATTTATTTTCCTGTTGCGGTAGTAAAACGATAAAACTAAAAACATAATCGTTTGTAATCAAGAAGCATGCTAGTAATTGATTGTACTATTGCAGCAACGAAAAGAAACAATTTACGATGATAGTCCATATGGGTGCATATGTATACTATTATTTTGGTCTGATTACTCTGATTAGTGATTTGTGAACTAACAATCAGTATCAAATACCTTGATGAAATGATGTAAGATTTGCGAGATCCGGTGCAATTTGACTCAGGTTAGTTATCACGACAGAGGTTTTTAAAGGTTAAGAAGCGTGTAGTTTAAAGTAAAGTAAGATATCAAGTCAGCATCTTGCGGCAGGATAAATAGCCAGCGGTTCATTCGCAACAGATCGCGGCGATAAGCGATCCTCCGAGATTAATGATACTCGCAGCCTCCTCGTTTGCAGCGGATTGCCTATTAACGCATGCGCAGAGCACATCCCCTCATACTTCCTCATTTCGAATACGTGAGAGAAACCTGTGAACATTGGTGTGGGAAGCTTCTCGCATTTCCCTCATCATATGAATGATACAAGCAATTGAAATCTTTACCAACAGCGCATATACCTCATATACCCCAAGGGCTTGATCTCAACGATGTATAAATTAAGAAAGACAGTTTAGCCGTCGAAAGCACACGAAATGGGTGCATGTCTAATTTAATTAAGTGTACCGTATCTCAACAAATAAATCTCGGAGATATAGCCTCGAAGCTAGTAATGTGTTCTGGTAATTGCTGGCGTTGGTAGCGTCTCGGCGATTGGTTTCGTCTGTTCCACTTAATTTGCGTGAACTATAAGCTTTTACATTTGATTACAGTCGCCGTGGGCTGCAAAAAGTTTGATGGAACGCGAGCAGTAGTCCAATGACCCGCAATTATACAACGCCTGTAAATGCCGGGGTTTTTGTCGGACTATTAATAAGTGTAACTCACGCGGCTGTGATTTAGGAGCAGTCAGTGTGTGTGATTGTAGGGTCGACCCGTCATTAGGATTCATCTCCGTCGAGATCCAGAATGATCTAATGGCTTTAATGAAATGAACCTCCACATCCACTGTTGTCTATTGGATGTGTGATATAATCTGTGCCTATTTTTTAAATTAATCATAACAAGATGGTACGAGTACAAAGAGTTTATTATCTTTATGGAGTCTTTGCTTCAGGTTTGTGTTGAACTTGCTGTTCGGGTTAAAATGTTAAGTTCATGTTATTTTCCAGACGTTAGTTATGATTGTTCAGCAGTTACCAGCACATTATCTGAGCTGAGAGTAGGTGTTAACTCGGTCCAATTTCCCGGCGAGACGGGGATCGATCGTGTGACCCCGGAGAGCCTCGCCAATAAACCATCGCTGAGGCTGGCTGCAGCAGCGCAGGCTGGCAGGTCACGGAGCGGGGGGCGGGGCGGGGGGGCGTGGCCGCACTGCGCTCCCATTGGTCGCCGCAGTTAGAAAGGCGCACGCGCACTCTGTGCGCTTTATTAGCGATTTGATGGTCAACTCCTTAAACAATGCTCGTGAACGTAAACAATGGAGTGAAACGTGACCGCGGGGTCGCCGGTTCTATTCCCGTTTCAATTGCACGACGTGGCGCAACCAGAGTGGCTCGGGACTCGACTCGTTCGTTTTTTGTTGAAAGTTGAGAGGATGTTGCGTCGGCGGCGGCGAAGGCTTTTTGTATGGAGCGATTAAAATAGCCGCGCGGATGACGCCGGGTTCTTGTACTCGTGTAAGTATTGCACTGAATGCGCGCCGAGCGTGTTATTATTTCTAAAGGAAGTGCTCGACGCTAAGCTGATTAATTTAACCAATGAACCTATGGCGGGCACGAACGAGCCTGTTTTTTTGTTGGCAATTAATAAGGAGCGTGTTCATGCGGCCGAGGTTCTTGTTACGAATAGTTTTAATCGTCGGTTATGTAAGAGTCGCTTTCATAACACAAAACACTTGAAGCACATAACCATTATTTCATAAATAATGACTCCATGATATTGTGAGCAGTAAATAATCTCTATTAAGTTCAAGTACAGGTAGCACTTAGCGTCAACATATTTCGTAATCATATTTACGAGATTTTTTAACATTGCTGAACGCATACCTGTTTGACACAATAATGTTGGTAATCGCAGCTAACATAGCTTACATCCTTTCTTGACATTTATATTATTTTAATATGTCAATGAATATCTCAAGTTTCATCAAATTTAAAAATCAGTTTAGTGGTACAGTTTCAACACCAGATAGAACAAGTTACTTTAGCATTTATTTATATTAAATATGCACTAGGAGTATGTCAATAACTTATTTTGTATTAATGGAAAATTTATTTAAAACCAGAAATCACATAAAAAGTCAAGAACAAATAAAATATGACAAAAAATAGTGCTATTTGAAAGAATATGACATGTGTGCACACAAGAACCGTTCGTTGATGTCTTTTGTTCAGCAATACAACAATAGGTATGGTGTCTTTCTAATTTTGTTTTCAAGTAAGTTGTATTGCATTTTGGTGATCTCCAGAATTGAAATGAGTTGGTATTTGTGAAATTGTTGTATGTAGTGACCAGGTATTGTGTGGTATGTGTTTTTAAGCTGTAATTGTCTTAACTTGCGCGTTTGTGTTTTGGTAAGGGTGACGATTAATTATCTCACTTTCACTCTATGGTTTGCGGGAAGAAATCTCAATCTTGAGATAAGCTCGCCTCTGTACCTCGACTTTAATTTATGTATATCTTTGTTTATGTGTACAATAAAGAATATTTATTTTCGGTACCCAAAAACATGTCTTATACACAATAGTTTACCAGCTATCCTATGGTTATCTCAAATGTGCGTATTTCTTAAGACGTTACTGTTTGCGTACAAATGACGGTAGGTGAATAAGCAGCAGTCTCGCGGAGGGTGGGCAGGCGCAGCAACAGCCTGCCAATGATAGCGCACCATTTACACAATCAAACAGAATGCTCTCGGATCAACGTGGACGCCGGAATAACGCAACTTAATTTGACTTTAGGTCTTATGACTCATTATTGCGACCTATTTGGTTAGTTTTGCATACATTTTTATATGAATTTGTACTTTGATGTACTTAAGCCTTTTAAACAAGTTGGACTTACCTGGTCTAGAAGAGTAAAAATACAACTATGGATTATGTCAGTTATTATGTGATCCTTAATCGATCGGCGAAGAGTGGCGGCGTGTTGTGAAGCTTGCCACCAACACCTGAAGTGATGACCACGACCAGTCTGTCAAGAGTGACCCCGACTAGGAAGAAGAAGAATCGATCAGACAGAGATCGACATCGACGGAGCGATCCCTAATTTTCAGACATAATATGTTGAATCTACGATATACATTAACTGAAATACCAATAACATACACAGAACATGATGCATTTTCGTGATGTTTTTTTTTCGTAGCTGGTTCAATTTAGTCCATGAAAGTCTTACATTAGGACTAATAGTTGATTTATTGTGCAAATGATAAATGTTTTGTAAAGGAAGTATATCTCATGGAGATTGATGTCCATCATAAACACATCTTATTGGAACCGGAAGTAATCAGCGGCAGCCGTCCGCCGCAGGAAGTGACGTCGACGCTGCATGAAATATGAACTATTAAGACACCTCCATACCATGGCATACGTATCAGAAAGTCAACACCGAACAATTAATACTTTAAATCTTTTGTGTCCAGCTTTCCTTAAGGTAACATACCTCGGGGTCGGTTTCCAGTCTCATCGGATTCGTCTGAAAATTGTGTGACATACAGTTTCATACAGAAGATCAAAGTGTGAAAGTAGGACGCCAAGGCTTAAAGTGTTTTTTGTTTAGCATTATATTCAGGAAATTTTCAGATCTTTACAGTTAGCCTGACCGCAGGCTTTCACTGCTTTCCGGGCTTTTGGCGAGGACTTTAAGGCCTCCAGCCAGAGCAATAGGAAAAACTAACTACGTCAGCAACGTCCACTAAGGCCACCCCCTGCGGAGTTCGGACCTCGACTGATCTTAATAAGGACAAACAACAAGATGGATGGCTGGATATAAGTTTTAATTATTAAAGGACATATTTTTATTGCTATGTTAGCCGGTTAAGCCCAACTTGCCTTAAGGACGGAGGGAATTATTATTGTCAGGAATGTTGCACTTATTTTGGTGTAACATTCCTGACTATAATAATTAAAAAGGTATTACCCACTGCTTGACATACGTGCTAGAACGTCGTTTGCTTTTCTTCGCAATTCTTGTGAACCTTCTTTATTACCCTGTATGCTTACGTATCATTGCACATATTTTTATTTACGGCAGTCATTCGTCAGTTGCTGAGACATGACGCGCTCGCTACAGTTAGGGAACAATTAAGGACGTGCTCGCGATGCGCATGCGCACCAGATCCGCGCGCGAGATGCGCAGGCGCCGCATACTAACTGCCGGTAATGCGAGCACGCCGGGGGAGCGGACATAATACACGCATTAGCCAGATTATTTTGGAGGATTTATTTTCCCAATATTATACACGGAGGAACGTCAGTAAAAGTAAATCGAAGAATGGACAATACTTTTAAAATCCCACCAAAGTGAACAAGAGACCCAATTTCAAAATTATGGTAATGGTACGGTTTTCTAGGTCACCAAAAAATTACCTAAAATTATCTCTAATGTTCTTTTGTGGTTCTTTTTTTAAGAAAACATGACTAACATTCATGTTACCATAATACTGAAATCATAGTTTCGAACTGTCGTTATTGAATGGTACCTAAAACCTTACATGATATACTCAAGTCACACGGAAATAATTCTAAATCCGTAATTCTTTACATGACAACAAAATAGCGCTTGCTTAGCAACGTCATCAATATAATAGCTTTAAACGTTACGTAATATATGGCTGTCCCCTCTCACCGCCAAAAACTATCCTAATCCTAGTCTGAGTCGGACAGCTGCGATCTGTGAGATAAGTGCGACATAAGTATAATGTGAGTATAATGGCCGCCGCGAAGCCTCCGCCCGCCCTCCGCGCGGTGGGCGGGCGGAGGCTGCGACGCTCGGGGAGGCTCACGAGGAGCGATAGGGATCGCACCGTGATGTCGTTGTGTATCGCATTAGGTATTCGTTTGCTTCTCATTTAGTCAAATTACATGTTTTGTTTACTGATTAGCTACTTATTATTTTGCTGCTCTTGCTAAATGTTTAATTGACGTTGTTATGAATGAAAGTTTTGTTTTTTTCAGTTTGTTGAAGTGCGTCTGTGTGCGTGGGTGTTTGAAGATATTTTCAATAAGGGTTTCTGTGTTAGTAATACATACTTATTGTAACCCTAAACAGATAATGGAGAAGTAAATAAATATTTCAAAGACTACTACTAACTACCATTTTGACGAAAGAGTAGTACTCTAATATGTCTATTCAATTTACCACCTGTAATTATGTTACTCTGAAGATATAGGTATTATAAAGCACGTATAAACCGAACTCTCATTGATAGCAACACGCGTAATAAATACCTCTTGCGTCCCGCACAGCCTCCCGCACAGCCTCACCGCCCTCACCGCGGTTCACTCGGCGCTATCTCCGAGTGTGCTCCACATTTTTGTACAAAACAACTTTAGTTTAAATTGAGACGCTGTATCGGGTCATTACGATGCAGGCCGGAGTGTGGCCATAAAGATGGGCCATTAGTGGCGATAGCCTATCGGGCCGCTAATGAACGCGTCACGCCGATACCACGGAGATGCGCCTGCGCAACGCGGACTGCTATCGCCGCTCTGCAGATATATCCGCTTCACGTATTTAATTTGTAGATTGATATGTTTTTGGGTCCTTAATGAAGTGTGTTTTATATATTTCAGATTGTTGATATCTTTGCAGGTATTAAGATAAACTAATGCAGGTTGATGCGAAATTAAATTTAAAGTAACGCGTCAATGAACTCTGAACATATCAAACGACTCCAATTAAAAATACCTAACGCTAAGATTAATTTTCTTACACCCGCAATAACTTCGATATTAAAATATTTTTTTGTTCCATTTTAATATGAAGCCTATTCGTACATAACCTTTATACCATAATATTAATTCATTGAATGAATCCCGAGGCTTCACATTGTCTCCCCCGCGCGTGTGTCGGTGACGCGACGCATCCCGCGGCTGCGCGCGCGCCGCTTTATCTCAATGTTTATGATTATTTCGCCACTTAACTGCGTTTACTCCGCTGTGATGGCTGTAGGCTATCCACAGCCTCACTATCATTATACTTAACCCTCCACACATTTAAATGAATACTTAAAGTACTTTGAGTGTGGATTAAAAGTGTTCAGTAGTGCGGCATCCAAATGGTGCTGTTAATTGTCTTAGTAATTACAATTAACACTTTAGGAGGTTTGTATAAAGGATTATTTAGATAATTCATCGGTTTTAAATGTTAATTCTGTGTGGATTTATGGAATAGGTTATAGGTGATCAAATGTAATGGGCCTGATGTTCACGCGTTGGTGAGAGATGGTTATGATGCCGATACTGCTGACGCCGCATTTGCATACAGGATTGCTTTGTCTACCATTTAAAATAGTTTGAAATGTTTCATAGAAAAAGAAACATGAAATTATCATTAAAATGCCATATCCAAATAAAACTGTCTGCAAAGTTTTTGTGGAATGATTTTTGTTGTATTTCAGGAGTTTTATATATTAGAAACAGTTGACTAGACAAAACAATTTGATCATAAACTAACACGTTTTGGAACATTTTGACGACAGCTGAAGAGGTTTTCATAAAAAATGAGTCCATTAATTTTGTTTCTAATATCAATTCAAAAATATTTGTTACAAAAGTAGAAAAATGTTGTGCCAGAACAAATAAGTTTACGATATGCGATTGTAATGAACATTAATACCGCATCGGGAGTTAATTGTTATTGCTAGTAATTATGTGCGAACCAGTTAACGACTAGGACTTCGGATATAAAAAAAGACAAATGAATACATTGAGGCTCGCGTTACAAGTAACGGAACAGGAACATCGTGTCGGCGCGAGTCTGCAGAAAAACCGCTCCATACAGGTCGTCCGTAAGTACCCGCAAAAACGATCCCGCCGCGATAATAATGATGTAAATACCCTCCGATAAGGTGAACAATGCCTTAATAGTTTAATACACGACCAACAAACGTCGCCGCGCCCTTTTTCAGAAATAAATATGGCGGGCAGTCGGCGCATGCGCGTCGCGGAGGGCGGACCTGCGCGCGCCGCTCGCTAAATTATAGCAGCTATTAGTAACGTGCATTTGCTGGCCCTAATTGGATGGGTTGAGTCACGAAATTATTCCAAGATGAGATTATGGTGTATTTATGAGTTTTATTTACGAGTAAATTAATAATGTTAAATGCCAACTACTAAGGTATGCCAGACTCCTGAACGTTCCGATATTCCTCTGGTTGTTGCTACGAACATTGCGCCGTTCTATATGTTAATGGCGGCGTATATTTCCTATTGAGGTGTCAACACGAGGCATTTGTTTAATTGATCTTTATTGGCATCTCTGGCACATTCGTTCACTGTGAATAGTGGCGACTTCCCTTCATTGTGAGTATAATTTCGTGTGAACACTTAGCGCGGCCGCGACAGGCGCGAGGCGTCGTGGTCGCCCGCTCCCGCCGCGCGCCGCAGCCGCCGAGCGCCGCCACCGCCGAGCGCCGAGCGCCGGGTTTATGAGAACACAGGCGCGGAAACTTAATGTTAATCTTGTTTGCTAATGCACATTTTAATTGAAAGTAAATTTGCTACTTAGAAATAAACACGACATAGATTTTGCCATTTGGTTCAGTAATGGCGAAATACCTAACTGTAATGTTATTGAGGCGAGCTTATTATAAAGGCAACTGATTCCTGTAGATAACAGAGAATGTAGGGGATCTTGGCAATACGTTTGAACACTGCACCAATTGCATTTATCGTGTAATGTATGATAATCGACCTCAAACAAACATGGTATAGTTAATAGGAAGTAATTTTCCATGCCTTAGTACAGCATCTTTTGTAATGATGAAGAATTTACCCGTAGATT
This sequence comes from Autographa gamma, assembly GCA_905146925.1. Classification (NCBI taxonomy): domain Eukaryota; kingdom Metazoa; phylum Arthropoda; class Insecta; order Lepidoptera; family Noctuidae; genus Autographa; species Autographa gamma. Next base: position 311,266 of record LR989868.1, on the reverse strand, counting down.
TTCTTACGTTAAGTATTGCATTTTTAACATCATTGAACATGTCAAACCTTGTAAATTTCTAAGAAGACTATGACTTAAACTGGATCTGCACAATCGTCATATCTATCAAAACATTAAGTTTTGCAACAAACTACAACCATTTGCTGTTTGCAATGATTGATTAAGTAAATGATTCCCGATCTGTTCCAATCCGCTGGTCCGTGGTCCGAGGTCCGAGGTCTGTGGTCCCATGCTGGTCCGGCGTGACTACCATCCGCGGTCCGCGGTGATGACGGATGGGTCCTCTCATTGCTGGTCCCGCGGGGGGCCGACCTGCGCCCGCGCACGCCGCTACGATTTATATCTAGGCTTATTGATCGCGCCCTATCTAATTGAGAGTAAATGTAGTAGGGTTGACACGGGTCACGGGGTAAGCTATAGGTATAAAGGAGATAATTTAAGATTCTTGTGAAACCTAATGTTTTGTTTGTGTGTGGAAAAATGGAAGCTAAAGAAGAGACAAATAATATATCTGCTTTTACTCTTCCTGTATATGAATAAGGTGCCATAAGACCACTACGATATTGAATTCAGAAATCTAAACCAAAGCCTTACTCTTACCTGACAAGTGGGCTTAACAAAACCTTTAGCTACGACTTGCCCACTTTATCATTCCATATCCCCTAATCTATTGACGTTCATGTTATAGTATGACAGCCCTGACGTAGATGCGCCGGCGCAGCTCCAGCAAGAGATCAATCGATGGATGGCGCTCGATGGTTTACAAGGTTTGACATGTTAAATGATGTCGACAATTAGACTCTCCTGCATGTTAAGGCTGTGTACCGCTGTAATGTATCACTTCGCTAATGGACTTGTTGTGGGAGATCTGGAGCGAAGCCTGGGAGGCGCGCCACGAGTTATTGATGGTGCACTGGCCTGGTTCATAGGTATACAGATAAAGATTACAGGAAGACTACTACTAGACTATATAATTAAGCATGTAGCTATTGTGTTTCGTTGAAATTTTTTGTTTTTTCTATTTAAAATCAATGATGATGAACGAAATGTCATAGTTACTAAAATAATTGACGGTTGAGTTTTTTTTCTGTTACTCCTCTAATCTTACTTTTATCTAAATCTTACTTTTATCTACAAGAAATGCCTTTCAGTTTTGTAAGGTAAATGAATAAAATTCGTCTTAATATAGCTTATAACAATATACTAAAATAGTTACAATCGATTTCACGCTACTGCTTCACCAACATAAAAACTCCGATTAGTGTCCACTCCGGTCGGTGTCACCACCGGTGTCCGGGCTGGAGCACTTGGCGGCTGGTCAACAAGCTCTTCAGCAGTGAGTGTCCTGCCCAAACCCAAGCCAACGTAATCGAATATTAATTATTGACACACCCGCCCCCCGCCGCCCCCCGTACTCCCCCCGCGCCCCCCGGCCCGGCTTACGGCGTTTACACCGTGTTTTGATGGGACTGCGCAAACATTGACACAGACAGACAAACAAGAGATGCTTCATACACATTTGGGCCGGTTGTGATCCGAGTGGAATGTATGCGGTGCGGTGCTGTGTGCTGAGCGGGCATCGTCTCTGCTCTATATTGCTGGAGTTTCATTTCATGAAATGAATGAACGAGCATGTTATTTATAAATTATGTACGTACAGGTATATACATTATTATGTAAGGGGAATTGAACCGATCAGTCAATACCAACTAGTCTCTTTGATACACTGTAAGTTTTTCTATTGAAGTGAAGTAACAGCAAAAACTATAAGCAACCAATACCACACAACTTGTGTTGTGTCAGTCAGTATGTAATCAATGTATCTGTTATCAGCGTATGTAATTCGAAAGTCCTGGTTCACACAGCGAACGTCTGTTGCGTAACATACGCGGCGCGGCTGAAGGCGGATCATTTGAACACTCTCTTGTGCATTATGGACATGCTCGGCCCGTGTTAGACATATTTTGGCGATTTTATCTGTGTGCGTTATGGTGCGAGCTTAGAGTATGAGATAGCGATTTTAATGGGGCTTTAGCAAAGCTGCTTCGAGTGACTCTATTCAGACTATTATACTAGCTCTGGATATGGAAGTTATATGTTCGTTCATATTATTCTCTTAAATGAATAGACTGTTTTGAGTAGGCACACGGAATTAACATCATCAATGATTTTTTTCGTAAGGAAAATTCAGTATCATGTCTAATCAACGACTGTTTTTCACGCGTATTTCTCGGGACTGACTGAATTCGGACAAGATTGAGATGACGCTGCGACGTCGGCGTCGGTGGTACGAGTCAAATACTGACATACTCATTATTTCATGTACCTAAAGGAAGATATGCAAAGTAAGCCCGAATCTGAGTAGAAAGCACGCAGTGATATCTCTCCGCTCCGCTCGTCACTGTGCACTATACCTCCAGAGTTCGCAGGTCGCGCAGTGATTGACCATTGTTGTCAATAGCTGGCATGGTGATCACCACAGTGATTGCCCCACCACCACCACCACCACTGCAGACGTCGCGATAACCATCGGCCGGTTAACTTTAATGTTTCTTTGTTACCATTGTCCGTTGTTCGGTAACCGCACTCATTACGGCAACGCTTATCTGTCGTCATCGAACTATTAATTCTTTTGTGGCGACTTGTAATAGTCAATACATTGTGGAAATAATGTTAAATGTAATGTTGTTGTGGAGATGCGATCTGAAGCGACAACAGTCCGGCGGTGACGCGGCGCGGCCTCGTGGTCGCGGGTCAGACTGCTAGTAAAGATCAGGGTTTGTTTTAAATAACATGACTACGCAAATGTTTATTTGAACTTCTTTGTAACCTCTGTATACAATACTAGAGATATTAGATAGGTATAATAAATACTTAGGTAAGGAGTTATGTAATTGGCAATAGTCTTAGCAAAACTTTCAATAGCACGATTTATATTCTGATGTTTGAAATAGATGATTGTGTACTATTGAGTCTCAGTCAGATAAAGACTAAAAGATAATACAAACCAAGCTCTTATAAACTCAGACCATTACCATTTAAAGATCATAAATACAATGTGTTTCATATTGAGTATGCTTAAGAAACTTTTTGCTAATAAACTATTCGTATTTTGTTGTTTAGAAGTAACATTAGAACTAAACACCAACATAATTTAAATCATAACTGTATAATAAAGCTAATTGTAAATAACTTAACATGGTTAATATTGCTTAACAACTTATAAAAACGATCACAAATCAAGTGTGAACGTTGAGTAAAGCGGACCCCCAGCACGGTCCGCATCGATATCGATATCGATACTATTAGTATCGGATGCCCGTCACGCCATCATCGATACTTCCGAGATCCGATGGCGATAGATTTTGGTAAAGTCGTGTAAACAGCCATAACTCCACACTGGCCGGCATTGGCCCGCGCTGGCCAACTCGCGGGAGAAACACGAGAGCGACGCGGTGGGTCCCGGGTTCGATTTATGTGTTGTAGCGTTACAATACCGTGTGTGGATTCAATGCGAGTTTTGTAATGCTAGGCTTATTGTGGAGGCATAGCAAAAAATATCAAGCTCAACTTTCACTTGTTTTGGATAACCTCTAGCACTTAGTAGAGCTGTAGATTCTGATAAAATTACTGAAACAACTGGATAATATTTTTCTGTTTATGATTCCTTAAGTTTAGCTCTCATTTAAAGAAATAGACGGGTACATATTAACCTCTCGATAATCGTTATACATCGATAATAGGATATCATCAGTTTCGAAACGGTTACAACTGGTAATAATTAGAGATTTCTAGTTAAAACTGGTTATTTGTTTTCTTGCAATGCTCCAAATTTCTACCAGCATTTTATTGATCTGTGGTTGTTGTGATAGCGCGGTATACTCTCCGCTGGGTCGCCGTTCGATGCCCGCGCGGTGACTTGTCTCCTGACCGGAAGTTTGTGGAGCGCTCCAGTTATCCGAGTGTTTGCACAACGTAAGGCTTTGTTTGATATCCAATAGTGCAGCAATCTTACAACGTGTATTTGTTAGTGCTGCCTCATCAAATCCAAGTTAATTGAAAAATACCTGATTTGTCCGATTATGTTTATTTAAAAATCTTAGCTTTGCTAAGAAATTTAATTAATAACATCGATTTCCTACGTTTGCACACTATTTGTGACCGTCTCTAGCTCAATATTGATACAGAAAGAAAAACGCCAACGTTATTTGCCGATGTTTGCTTTAATGTGAAATGCTTATTAAATAGACAAAACCTTTAGTTAGATGTTACTTCAACACTACGGGTTTTAACTTAAACTGACCACAAATCGATTACATGATGGTATAGTGTACAGTCACAGACAGTGGTGGAAGCATTTTGTGTATAGGATTAGGAACCTAATATAGGTAATAAGTACACACTTTAAAAATACAAAATTATGGTAGTAGATATAGTTTAACATTAGGTTTTAATCATTCATCAGTGTTATATTTAAAAGATTTAAAACTAACATTTAGATTTAATTTTGGTAATTTAAATTATAAAATATTTAAATGTCAATAACAAACTAAATACCAAATTATCTTGCTGTATTTACCACGTCCTTGGTTGGAGAAATAACTGTTGAAAAATCCTAGTCTTTAGATTTTTATGGTCGACTGTACCTGTTATTGCTATGTTACGGTCGATTGGCTCAACGATACAGGATTGATTCAACAATATTGTGGTTAGAGCACGCACACACGCACACGCACACACGCACACACGCACGTCATCAGACTCCACTCGTCTCAGCAAACACGCGGTAGGCAAACAGGACACGCTCGTGTGTGAATGTCCTAATAATTGGTGCTCAGATATGCACGGCTTAGATAAACCGAGGTCCGGTTTATTTAATTACTTAGATTAGGAATAGACTAAAGATTTAGTAGGTATACCGTGATCGTACAGTTTGTTAAACACATATTATACATTAATACACCCAGTAAATATTACGTTTGCTAGAAAGCCCGATTAAGAATTTCTTACCAAAATTTTATAATGTAATGACATTAAAATTTGATAGATGACTACCTACGTGTTCAATTGATAAGCTTCGTTTTTTAACTCGGGTAAAAACCTGTAAGTAAAGTTCATATGAAATAATCGAGAGCAAAGTACAAACTTTATTATATTACGACTACAGGCTGTGTGAGAATGAGTTAGCATAGGTTTGTTATAATATTATTATAAATTAAAGCTTCACAGTTATACGAAGGTGTGTTCAAATCAATTCATATCTACATAAAAATAAATAGTTTGCATCTGTGTGCCGTCTGTGTGTAGAGTAGACTTTCGCAATTCACTAATAATAAAAACTAAACACAGAGTATCGATGAAGGTTTATTACTCTAGCCTAGATGTAGCCTACACCGCTGCACCGGACCAGTCGGACTTCTTATTAAAATAATTACCGACCGGATATCGTGACTGAACTCTTTCGGTTATCAAATTGCCGACATAAATCTACTTTCTACATTGTTGCTAGGTAGGTAGGCAGGGAGCCAGCTCGATGTAAGGTCTCAATGTGAGTGGGGCGGGGGACGCGTCCGCGGCTCCCAGACACATAACTAGTTATATTAATACCATTGACCGTTTATAGAACATACGGCAGGTAAAGACAGAAGGTTACTTTAAAATTGTAAGGTTGCTGAACAACGGAACATGTTAAAGAAAAAATATCTTAAGTTACTTATGGAGCCAAGAGGTATAAGGTTATATTAAAGTTGGTTGGCGAACCACATTCAAGACCTCGATAAAAAGAACATTCACAACATCAAAACATCGACAAGCCAAATAGTCCTGAAGGTCCTAAGGATAAATACTTGAAGTGAAATTAGAATCGTATCTTTTATATAAAATCCGCGTGAACTATGTTATATAATAAATAATAATAAATAAATGCGGACAACATCACATACATTGCTCTGAACCCAAAGTAAGTAGCTAAAGCACTTGTGTTATGGAATTCAGAAACAACGAAGGTACCACAAACACCCAGACCCGAGACAATGTAGAAAAGTTGGTTTCTACATTGACCCGTCCGGGGATCGAACCCGGGACCTCAGAGATAGCGACACCTTGAAACCGGTGCGTACGCCACTCGACCACGGAGGTCGTCAAATACCTAACGTTATACCTAAATATAAGTAAATTTTCGTGACTTACTACAAGTGGAACTTCTGTGACTTGCTATGTAGCGCCCAGACTCGAACGCAGGCCACCGCGTAAGATGCGCGCAATCTTAATTGCTGCACCGTGGGCACCATAATGAGCGGGCAGTGCTGTAATCAATGCGCCGGTAAATGCACTGATAACATGCAGGGACGCTGCTCGGGTGCATCTCGTGCTTACGTAATGGATGAAATGTTTATAGTGACAGACACGTTGTGTAGTCACGAATGGACTGTTGGAGATAGAAGAAGAAAGGTGATAAAATAATATTCTATGTAATTCCTATCATATCAAAATTGCTATAATGTAATATATCGAAATGGTGTTATTATGTAACAGTGAAAGCTTATTATTAAAGTCACTCAATCACTACTATAGGCTGTTTGGGAATAAGAAACACATTGTTACTTAACCACGGCGTCTCAACAAGTTGCGTGTAATTGTAGAATACCAAATATTCGTTAATTAAAGGCATCATTAATCTAACGTTAACCCGCGGGTTAATCTCTGCAGATTAATGAGGATAAAACAAAAAGCGACCATGATGGCGCCCTCACGGAGCTCTGTAAGTCAAACAAATATTATTCTTATGCTAATGTTATGAATAACATCAATATTTTAATTTAAAATCGATATTATTTAGATTCCTCGCTGAGGCTGGCATTGAAACAAATATAACGTAATACAGTGTAAGTGTGAGTTTATGTTAATTCATAATTAAGTATAGAATTTTATATAATTGTGTATGCAATGCTGTCTACTGGTGAACATAACTTATGCTTGTGTCGTTATAAGAATATTGTTTAGGAGGTTTTGATTTTCTTCGCTTGCTCTTGTCTTTTATATAAACAGTTAAATATTTAGATTGTCGCATACGATTTGTTTTAATCTGACGTTTCGAAATGGCGGATCAATTTAGGCTTATTTTACCAACTTTAATGAACTAACCGATGGAACTTTACATGAGGTATGAACAATGATTAACAAACGATGTTGGCCTTTCAGAAACCGATTTTAAGTATAACATTTAATTTATTTATTGGGTAGTTTTTAGACTTTTAAAGCTGTATAACACTGTGCCTCGTCCCTACCACTCTTAGAGTAAAGCACACAGCACAGACGAGCGCAGACAAACACGGCGACCGGCGTTACAACAACACGCCTGTTATTGTTGGACATAGCTCGGAGCGCGGAGCTAATGGCGGGCGCGAGCCATCGCCACGGGGACAGATATTTAGGAGACCAGGTATACAACCAAACATAACGCGACTTTATTTAAATGCACAGGTGCAAGGCTGGCTATATCACTTCGCGAGAGACAGAATACCTGTTTTAGGTTTTGATTTTGATAATTCTCAAAAAAGACAAAATATCACTTACTTGAGAACAACATTATCTTATACGGAGTTACATTCGTCACTACACCAATTTAAAATGTAATCAGAATACCCACATCCATCCAATGCATTCAATGTTGAAGAACGGTACTATGTATTTTTGATCAAGTATGTGTGTGTTTAGTAGTGTTTAATGTTTTTCATATATTATATAACTTTCAGCTTCTAAAATATAGTTTTCATCTCTAATAAAAAGGTGATGTTTCTTTACGACAAAGCAATATTCGAGTTAAGGCATTTGGTATAAGTAATGTATGTAATAGACAACCGACATGTTAGTTATTACTAATTGTTTAAATCAATTAATATTGTAACGTCAAATATTATGATGTAATGGTTTTTGCGTCAGAACCCCGCGTGTGCCCGGCATGAGGCGGCATGGGACTGACTCAGCCAGTGAATTATTATTACACAGACCGCCATTTGTAAAATAAATTGAAATACATTGGCCAAATTGATAAATGATTACATCCATGTTCATTTAAATGCAAATAAGTGGTAAAGAATGTGTCTCAAGATAACCGATATGTTAATACAGCGATTCGGATTGCTGAAGCAAGTTGTTTGCACAACACTGGATTCTTATCTTGGACCGTAAGTGATTATCCTTTCCAGAATTCTGGGTTTATTTATTAGTGTGTAAAATTAGTTTTTCATACATGAATATAGTTTAAATCTTTAAAGCTTATAGCAACGCATTATCTAATAGTTGAATCCGATTAAAAGTAACATTAGGTGCTTGACACACATATGTCATACATGTCATGTCATTCTCGACAGCCGCACGCAAAGCCTTTGTCAATGCATCGCTTGTTGTTATAACATTAAGGCATAAGGCACTCGGCTGTAAGTGCTGCTAATCATAATGAGTGCTTTCCCTTCGCATTAGCTTGTATTGTTGCGGGTGCAGCGTGGACTGTGGAGCAACGCGCAGCATCCGGCATCTCCCGCGCCGAGCGCCGCACAGATCTCCCCGATAAGGCCCACAATTACACGGAGCGAATTATTTGAATTCTTTTACGTAATGTCGAGGAGTAATGTTGGAAACATACGGGGTATTGGAAGCGGCCGGGGCTCATGCAGCAGGTTCAATACATGCAAGTAACCGTAGTATTTGCTGTTTGTAATTTATGTACTATGAGTATTAAACACATTTCGATGTATGCCGATGTATTAAAAACATGTTGCTACATCTCCAGCAGACTTTTAACCTTAATTAGGTGAAGTTTCAAGTTTTTTAAATATTACAAGGCTTATTACCCTTACAAAGGCATTAACAATGATTTTTTCTTTAAAATTAAGGCTCCTGAAGGCTAAGTAAGGTCTAGTGTTATTTGTCTTTTATAGCTTTTAGTAATCTGTAATGTGTCCATGTAACTATATCTACGGCGCGGTGTGACGGCAATGACCCGAATATGTTAATTTATAAATACTTAATACATGAGTCAGGTCGCTCTAAAAGGATCTTAGCTTATCAATAAAATGAAAAGAATCCTAATCTGTAGCCAGTTTATTATGTAAATATGTCTGAATGTATTTTATAGCTCGCATACTGAGAGGCATATAATTAATAGCAAATAATAATGTAATTGCTTCGAGACACACATTTATTAGGTTTTAATGAAATGTTTTACAAAAAGCTGTTTGTTAGTCTTTCTGAAGATTTTAATTTAAGCCGGTTTTTATTTTATCAATGTCAAGAGAATCATTTCGTGAACAAAATATAAAAGTTTATGAATAAAACGATAGATAAAATTAAGTCATTTATAAACGTTAATGGGTAACGGATAAAATCAGATTTTTTATTTTATCTAAGAAATTATAGTAAAATGTTGAGGACTACATTTAGCAAGTAGGTTATCAAACAATTTGTCTCGTTTTCTTATTTTCTAAAAGCAGCGTGTCCGCACGTTACTGCAGCCCGTATGTTTCTGTCGATATATTGCAGTATCGGAGGGTTCCACAATTGGAGCGCTCTCTTTGATTTACTGCCTCAGAGCACCTCGCAGGCAGCTAGGTGCAGGCAGCTAGGTGCAGGCAGCTAGGTGCAGGCAGCTAGGTGCAGGCAGCTAGGTGCAGGCTGTGCTAGGGCTAGGCTAGGCTGCTCGGTGTAATAGAGCTGTTATGCAATTAATTGTTGTGATATTGGTATGACACTCTTGTTGTGCACAGACTGATATACAGGGTACTAAAGTTCATACCTATAAAACATTTTAAGGCGTACTAAATAGACTTATAAGGATTAATGTTACCGATAACACTAATATTGAGTAATTGTTAATGACATTCACTGAGTTTAAATAAGCCGATATACAAGAGTAAATTCTAAATGAACCAAGCATCTTCATAAATGCCTAGGCAATGTCTTATCTGTGGCCATTCACAAAGAAATATTGGTCAGCTTAAGCCTCATAACACAGTGTAAGCCGTTACGGGGAAATAATGAATTTATTCAGACTCTGAGCATCCAAACGATCTCAACATTACGCATTAACCAAAATAAAAATAATCTCCGACATAAATTGACCATGGCTCCCAACATAACAACATTAGTGACCCGGCGGAGGGCACAGATAAAATATAAACCTCCGAGGTCGCAGGCCACTGGAGTGATCTGCATAATCCCAATATTTGGCCCGAACTTCATAAACATGTCTTAGGGAAGAGAGTGTATGAATGTATGACGGTAATATGTATGAGATTTATTGCGGGTACATCGATTAGTTAGGATTCGCGAATGTAGGTACAGTCGCTAGGAGAGGTAATCGATCTTATATTTATGATGTTGCTCTCGATTCTGAACGATTATTTTAATCGTTTCCTTGAGGTGATATTTAATAAATAGTCTGACATTTTAATTGAGAACTCGTTAGAAATCATTCAAAATGTTGGATTAGATTAGAAAGTGTCTTAACAGTTAGAAAACCATTTATTTAATAAGTAGATACTAATACATAAAATGTATTTGCTAATATAGATTTTGTCGTCGACTGTACGCAATTTGCCATCTTGCGTAAATCATGATCGCGTTCTTTATAAAAACTCATTCACAAGCCTTTGAATAATATATATATTTATATACGTATGTACGTATGTAGCGCCGATTGAATACTATAATAGCCTTTTATGTTCGTCGTCTCGCTAATCTCAGACTATATAATATAAATTAGTTTTATTTCCAAGTCGTAGTGACCTCTGCTAATAGCTGCCTATGCTCCATCGCTCTTTATTGAATTATTTCCTTTACTGGCTAATGTGCTAAAATAAAGGATCGGTCAGGGTTAAATTGACAACTTTTATACCGTGCTGTAAACATTGCATAATTTTATGATATTTATTGACACTTGGAGGAGTTAGGTTTGTTCGCTGGGTTACATTTGGTTCGGTTATACTTAACTGACAACCATATTTAATAGATATATATATCCATAGGGATAGAAATAGATACTACGCATCTTCTTCTATTTGTTCCCCTAGGGTTACCGTTAGTATATTGATACTCTACATTAGTCGTGACTTTTATTACTTGTACAAAAGCTGTGATTGGTGATAACTACTGATATCTTGTATGTATGTGGTGAAGGCTCGTTACGTTCGTCCATTGTAATAAGTCAGGCAGCATTCCTGCCGCATGTTACACCCACATACGGTTACTTTTAACTAATTTTCCTATGATTAACGATACAAATGTAAATACGGAACCTTCATGTCGTGTAGTGTCAACTGAATCCAATAAATTCGGTCATCGATGCCCCCTGCGCGTGCGCCACTTTGTGTTATGTTTTATTTAAATTAGACGATAGGCTTATCTGTGTGATAGGGTCGTGTATGTGGATGTCGGACTGAGGCTGTTGTGTAACCGTGCGTGTTGCTGCGCGGCACTCGCTGGTGCCAGCCTCAGGAGCGGAAGGTGGAACCCACCGCGACCGAACATGGAGATACACATCTATCAGCACGCACAATCATACCAACCGGCAATCTACATGAGAGAGCGAGTATGTGGACGAATTATCTACAATCTAGATGTTTTATTAAGTGGACGAATTTACGGATTTAAATGGCGGCGTCGTAAACAAGTCGGGGAGAGTTGTTTATTACTAATGTTATGTTTATTGCACGCAGTTTCACTTGAAGCGATTAATGAATTTAATAATACCTGTTCGGCGAACAGCCGCCTGCGCCGCCATGCCGCGGTCGGAGCGGTCGGAGCGGTCGGAGCGGTCGCATGCTACGGACGCTTTACAATATTCTTGTAGCTCCGCGCATGCGCAGCACTGCTCATTAAATACGTAATGGTTTTATTTGTGAGTACAATGTCTTCTTTCTATAATTTATGGAAACGCAAGCGATTAAAGCCAGTCATTTGCCCAAATTCCTCGTGTAACCATAAAATGTGACTCCAATAAACACTGGTAGATACAGAATATAATATATTGCAGCACGAGGCTCGGGGTCACGGGTCATAACCCGTTAAATTAAATTATTCAGCTACAGTAAGTATGTCCGTCCAGTAACTGCACGAGTACTAATAATATCTCCATCTGTGGATCGTAAAAATCCCGCGACATAAATATAAGTGTTGGGAGGTCGTATATAAGGTGACCCCGACCTCCGCGGTGTCGCGAGCGCGATACGCATGCCAATTAATTCCGGAGCTAATAGGTTTACCGGAATACGTTAGCGCTGCGGCTGCGGCATGCGGGGTCAGCGGTCAGCGCCGGCAGTGCGGCGGAGCGGCGGAGCGCGGCCGGGGCAGAACATCTCCTGCTGCTCTCGAACCTGTGTCAATGTAGAACATCACACCTTCACACGTTACAGGTGGACGGCGATAAGCAAACACGTGCAGGTTCACCGTTACGGAGTTCGATGTTCTATGTTTATGCCCAAGTGTCATCATGCACATTTTAGTCCCTATAAAGATCAAGAGTATACGTTTGTCGCCACGCCGGGATCATAAACTGCATGAGGCTTCACTTTATACAATTGAACCTGAGGTCTTCAGTTCAGCCTGGCTGGTGATCGTGTTAGCGACAAATTGAACTCGTAACATCTAACAGTAGTTAGCACAGTTCTCACATAACCGCGGAACTAGCCAATATAAATAATTCCAGTTAATGTCAGTGGTGTAATTTCCCCGCAGTAACAACTTAATTATCGGATAATCACCGCATTGGTTATTATGGTTATTAGGTAATTAGTGTAAGTATGGCGAGCAGTGGTCGTGAATCAAGCGTAATGACAGCCACGTGAAGTGTGGCGGGAAGCGAGAGTGGACACAAAGAGATCGAAGCCGATGTTGTTCAATATTGCGAGGCCTGCGCGACAGCCGCGCATTGTCAGTCATTTGACGGACTTCATTGATATTAAGTAAGATTGGCAAGCTCATGACACTGAAAGAATACGAATTAACAGTGCATAAACATACAGACATACGTTTGTTTTAAATGTAAACAATATTGTGTACATACACATTGTTCAAGCAGTATCTTAGAAGCACTAAGTATCAGTATCGTAAGCAACAGCCAGTGCGAACATTCCGCGCGGTCCGCAGTAGGGTCAAGCCGCTCAGCAACTATCCTCCCAGCGTATAATTCACAAAATATGATCCTCAGTAATTAGAATCTCCCGTAACTGTATCCTGCGCACTCCTCAGAGGGCATTTCATTAACCCTCCGCGTATCTGATACTATCGTTTAATTGGACGCGGACGCGCCCCGCAGCTTATTAATTGCACTTCCTAGTCCGGCGCGGGAGCATAAACTAGGCAAGCTATATGTGCCGGGACCGACATAAAGTCCGCGCAGATAGCGATCATATTGGAGGGTAGTGGTGGGTGCGTACGCGACTAGTAATTAGACTGGTGCGGCCGCACGTCCCGGGGCTGGTGGTGACGTCACGACTGCTCCAACATGCAACTGGGACAGCGCACTGCTGCACGCTCTCCGCCACATGGCGGCGTTATGGACGACCGCGACCAGATCAGATATGCTGTTATGCCGTATGCTATAACTGATCGCTACTATATCAATACAACCTTTTTATATGCTCAATAATAAAGTCGTTACTCGGAGCGTGTCCCGCAGTCGCGGCTCGTTCGTTATCTATCATTGTATCTGTCGATCAAAACGCAGTTTCTTCTTCGATGACACACACTCACAGCCGATATGGTCCCCTCGTACATAAATATGTCGGATGTCGCAACTTTTGTAACGTATACACACATTTATCTTCCTATTAACCGTAGGAAGTCGCACCGTTCGAGGGCAGATAACACAGCTTCCCAATTATCTCTACAAGATATGTAACAGAACACACGGTAGACACGGGTTCCGAGCGACAATACAATAAATCCTTCGTACTTATGTATCGACAATTAGTTATCTGTCGCAAGCAGTCGTGTCGCGGTGTCGCGGTCGCCGTCGCAGTCGCAGGTGTCACTATATTATCGACGCTTATCGGGCCGACTTTTAAACTCTCTGTTTACGATGCTGCCGCGTTTTCGGATGTAACTTACTCTTTATTATTATTATGTGCCTGTAAATGGTTTCTATCTATTGAATAAACGTTTATCTTCTCAAATCTATGAATATACAATTGAGATTGTTATTAGTCTCTTTTTATAAGAGTAAGCAAAGAGCGAGCAAATTGCTTAGAAAAATAATAGAGAATAACATTTGGCTTCCAAGTTTCTTAGGACTCCTTGTGGTTCCCTGGGTCATTACAGTTTTATGCATTAATAGGCCTATTTCAACAGACGAATCCTTAATATTTCTCTGCAATTCGTTTTCATTTCCTTTCTTCTCACTTTTCCTAAGCTACTTCCTCTAACATGAAATGCGTGTTATATTGAGCTGTCCGAATTAAAATAAAGTAATTTAGCAGTGTTGTTGTAAATACCAAGAACTTGATGCGCGTGCGCCGCCCGTCGGGCCGCGCGAATGTGTCCGACTCAATACTCTCATGTTCGTACCATGATAAATGGGAATGCAGAAAAAAATACGTATAAAAAGAAGTACACAATGCAGACACATAACGAAAATACCCTTAAAGAAAAATACCAGTCAAAATATATTTTTATATGGTGAAAAATTAAACCACGATCTTAAGAAGGCAAAGTTGTATTTCCTAAATTTATTTCATAATACTGACATGGCCTAGGTTCCCTATTTATTGTCTTTAAACGTTTTACTCATGCTCCGTTAAAAGGCCTTTTCGGAACAAACGAGAAGATTAACTACTTAACAACGAATTGGTGAGCCCTTGGACTCTTGTTCACTGTTATTATTTTCCCGGAAATAAAAAAAATACTGTTAACTTTGGTAAGAAAAGATTGTAAGAATAATTACAGTGATTTATAAAGAGCCTGGAGGTGTCGCGTGTCACTACACGATGTCCCCACGCCGGCCATAATTGTGGTGCGTCCGGCTAATTGATTATACGCTGTTCGGCTAATTGACGGCCGAAAGCCGAAAGCCGACCGCCGAGAGCCGACTACCAAAGTACCTCGGTACCGGAGAACACTGGTACAATATTTATGTTTAGTTTATATTATCATCGGTAGTCATCGCCGCAGTTTCCGTGATATATGTGTGCCGCGCGGCGATGCCTCACCCGTGTTTTACTATTTTAATATTGATTAATTTTATTACACTACTGTTTATTATGTCTATTGTAATAAATAAATGATAAGTTACATTATTTATTAGCTGGATTGTTTTTATTTAAAGGTATTTCAATTAATTTATAGATGCAGTTGTCACCTATCAGTGAGATTAGTAACCTTAGGTAAGAATCATTATCATTATCATCATTATCATTATCATTAAATTCTTTTTTAGCTTCTAACTTAGTCTCTCAGGGTAAGGGGAACGTTTCTGATACTTAAACATAATTTTCATCATCATGGTACCAGCAATTTTTGAGGTAGCATCGCTCAATTAAAATTTCCGAGTTCAATAATATCAATACATACCATAATAGAAGATCATACCTAATGTATCATAATACATTACCTGAACAAGTGGCAACCAATTTTTATGAATAACATTATTAAATTGTCCAAGTTATTTAAGCAATACTTTATTAAAGTTACATTCCGCAGCAGTCCGACGCGAGGGTCCAGCGGTCGCGACCTCTCCACTCGAAGTTGAATATTCTTTTATGCAGGCCCGTTATAATCAGAGACTTGACAAAGTAAACCTTTATAAACCTGTAAAGACACATGTTTGCTCTGCCCAATAACACGCGGACACAATAACACGGAATAAACAATCTTCTTTATAACCTCATTGGTCAGAGACAGCGTGGGTATGTAATAAAGGTATTCATGCCAAACAGAAAACATTCTGTTGTTACTAATTATAATCGACTTGATTAGTGAAATGTCTTGAATATCACGTTAAAATTTTTCAATTTCAATCTGTTATCAAAACTAACGTCCTTTTATGTGATAGCTTTACTGCAATACCCATCAATCACGGTGATAATGCATGATCTCCAATTTAGGTAAATCGGTTCACTTTCAATTAGAATCTACTTTATATATTTTTCAAAAAGGTGTTAATGTTATATCCGTTTTTAAGTTACAATAAATGAGGATAGACATAGAATATTAATATTTTAAATCCTGCTAGGAATTTTATTTATTTCCTTAGTTTGATTATGAAGGGTAAAAATAAAAAGTTTATACAAGTAATGAGGAACGTCATAGTAAAGTAAAAGATTTTATTAATTAATTTTCCAGCGTCTCTCTTTAAGGTGTTAGTTACTATTAAATAAAATGATAATTAACTTTTATACATCTGAATCTGTTTATAAAAGAAACTTAAAAGAAATAAATAAGCTCCATTAGCTTGAAGATAATATAAAACAAAGAAAGGCAATCAAGTAGAACCTTCTTTTATTATATTACTACGGATATTATGACAGCAATTAATGTACAACTAGCAGAGCAGGTCGCGATGGAGATATATCTCAGAAGGTTCATGTAATGCGAGGTTTACACAATAACGGTTAAATTAAATGAGTGATATTCAGAAGGGACATAAAACTCAATATACTATTTAGTTTGTTTTAAAACAAATTACCATGGACTTTATAAATCCTACCACTGAACATCAGATAAGGAAACTGAACGTTCATCTCGCTCTCTGGTCAATAATACCTTTCAGTTTTGAACGATTTGTGAGTGTGGCACATGAAATAAGAATCACACTTGTAGTTGTTGAGTACAATATAAAACTGAATAAATACGTAACATACTCGTAGCTGTTTTTAACAATTGTTAAGCGTGAGCCTTCTGTCTTAGCTAGTAAAAGTCGCGTGTCATCGTCAAGAGGTTATGATAGGGGCCGGGGAGGGGAGCGGAGACGGGGGGGAGATGTGTTCAAACAAGTGCCCAATAAAGTGCACAGTTAATGGTTGTCGGCCGTGTTTAGTCGAGTATTAGGAGCAAACACCGCTGCGCACGCCCACGCGGCTGCGCACACGCAGGCCACAGGGCTGCCGCTAATGGATTACGACACATCGGATTCTCTATTGAATTCGGATCACTTAGACAGATGGAGTTATCTTGATAATGTCGAATACAACATGAATACACAGCGCGATTAACTAAATAAGTTTTATCACGTTGTGTACCTAGGTTTGTTTATAAGGTTCTCCAAGTTGGGTTACATCTGTTGAATTAACATAAACGTTAAACATACTTAAACGAAAGTTATGCGCTATTTAAAATCGAAAAAAAAACAATGTTATAGATATTGAAGAATAAATTACCCTGTATGTTTTGATTGGGTTTGATAACCCTTAAGTTGTGTCCATCGTTTACCTCTCCACCGGTCGGAAACGATTCGAGCGTGCTTGTGGATCTCGCTGACGTGGCCGACAGCCCCTCACCCCGGTCCGGTCCGGCCCGTGTCGTGTCGTCTCCGGCCCGGTCCGGCACGCTGGCCGCCAACAATAACAAAACGATTGTTGTTATAGGAGAAAGCGGAGACTCCAACTTAAAAGGTTCACTGTAATTGGGTTTTTATGTAAAGTTCTCGAACTGGTATTGTTTGATACACATCCTTATTTATGATGTCACCAGATCACATATTTTGATAATCTAATTGAGGTTTAAGGATTTTATGGAATAATAAAGAAAGTTGTTATGGGCCTGTCTGGAGAAAGCTTTGAAAATTATGAATGTTCACACTTTAACCTGCAGAACAAACCATCGGCTGTTAATAAGATACAGGTGTGTGTCGTTTTCTTTCATAAAAGCAGCAAAATATAGATAATCTAAAATTAATCGGTACCTGCAATCTGCATACTACTTAAATATAATATAGCTGTACTTTAGTGAAGTTCTTATTTATATTGACATCAACCACACATGAATGTTAAACAGTATAAATATGTTCCTCATGGGAGAAAAAAGGATCAATAATAAAACAGCAACATGGCAAACAATCACTTTGAAATATATGTAAACGTTCTTACTCAATTCTGCTAGATCGACGGTTATGTTATTCTTCATCTAGTTTAATTTACTGAGTATTTCAATCAAGGTTACACTAATTTATACAGTAGGCTGCAGTAATTGACCTGATAGCTGACAAGATTTACGCGAGCAGTCACGCAATCAGTTGTGTTTAACTATCCAGTATCAAACTAATCGGTTTACCTTATCCGTTCGCGACAAGTGCCGGTAACTGAGACACGCTGCGTAAACAATAATAAATCTCTGAACTGGAGCACTTCATCGCTCCCCGACGTGACGCGGCGCGGCGGCGGCGGCAGCTGGCAGCGGACACGACTGCTGCGGGAACTCTCGGATTCAATTCCTGGGTTGGACATACACAAACAGTTATAGTATTTTTAGTTGAGTTTTTATCAGTATTAAAAGAATGAGCCAAAATTAGTTAAGCATATCTCAATACTCAAGTCAAGTGCCGTTAGTTTGGGTGGTTGAACATATTAGTTTCATTATATATTTGATAGTATAAATTGATCAGTTTTCAGGATCTAGGGATTGCTAACCAGTCAGGACTGATTGTTAGCTATTTCGAAAGTTTTCATCTGAGTTTCCTATAGAGGGAAAGTAGGTGTGATGATACAAGCAAGCATATCGTGGTCGCTATCAGGCGATGGTTATCAGTGAGCTGTCAGCGGCTGCTGGCGGCGACCCTGGCGTTACGTCACCCTGTGCCTGCGCCGCGCCCTCTGCCCCCGCCGGGTATTTGCAAACTGCATGCTAATATAATTAATTAGACGCCAATATTATTAATTACTTGAAGATTTACTAACCGTTGGTATTGGCGCTTCTATCGGCACTATGTCAGCTCCAAGTGAGAACAACATCGTTTTAGTTGTTCTAAGCGAACCTATCTAACTTATCTCTTCACTTGCGGTTCTGCAGCTACCTATGTGAAGTAAAGTAAATAAGTTTAATCTTCCATAGCATATTTCCTAAGAATTGAAAGATATTTTTTTCTAAATTAAACTCCATAAGGACAAAAAGAAGTCTGTACTGTATAATTAACGATGCACTAACGACTACCCTACACTTGCGTCCAGGTTTTGTCACATGAGACGGGATCTAGAACATGTCCCAGCTTGGTCCACGACAGGCGACAGCTCAATAGCTCCCCCTCTATTGAGCTGTCTGCTCGTACCACTAACATACGTACACTTCGTAAACTTGCATCATAATTAGTTACTTTTGTTTCTACATGAACGCCTGCCTCTATTTAATTATTGATATTTAAAACCGATAACATTTATCAGATAATGCTGCATTTTATAATATATTCAATATTCATCCCTCTTTTGGGACGTGGTGTTGCAAAACTTCATAGAATTTTTTTCTTTTCCCAAACGATGTATTTTGGCTTCAGGCTTAAAGTGCTTTCCGAGGCACTGTAAGTAAATGGTCTACCATCCACTTTCTTGTCTATTTTTATTTAAATAAAAAAAAGTACTTTCATCAGAGCTTTTTATATCATTTGATTAAAAATATGTTCTGTATCTTTAACTCTACATTTTCAAGCTCTGCTTCTGCCAACGAACCAGCCGTATATATGCTTGATAATAAAACACTTTTATCGATATTTAATCAATATTTGCAGATGCGTGTTCCTTGTGTAGAGCCTGGCGATACACGTCGGCATGCGTGCGCGATCTCACGCGAGCCTGCGCCCGCGCACCTAACACGTTCGCTACGACTGACCGGCCGTGATGTATAGAGCCGTGCCCGCCGATTTATGAACAGCTATACATGAAATGGCTAATATTTGCAACTTGTAGAGAAGTTCACATGGGTGAAGGAGAAGGGATCAATATGAACTGGTCTAATTAGTGTGAGAGGTTCGAAAATAATCAGATTCGGTAAATATTTTAAAGGTATTTTAAAGTTTATTGATTTTGAATAGATCATTATAGAAAGATGGAGATACAATGTGCTTCAATTGCATTCCTAAACATAGAATTTGGAAGTGAAACATAGATAAACAAGTTACACTAGTTTGGTAGAAACTATAATAATGTAAGGAGTTTTCTCTGCAGTAAACAAAATTACATATCATATCATCACGCCTCTATCCCCGAAGGGTTAAACAGAGGTGTACCAATGTACACCCACAGTTCGCCGATATGCTTTTAGGTCCCATGTAATAGGGGGCGAGCCTAATGCCTATTGCCTAAACAAAATTATCATTCTTACATGGTGCTCGATATACCTTAGTTGGATATTTAAATAATACCATAAAGGTAAGCTAGCGCCGCAGTGTGGTGTGCGCGGGCGCAGCAACGCGACTGCCGCGGCTGGTACACCCCGTCGCTTGCGCCGGTTACGAGCCGTCTCTATGGACCGCCTAACTGAGCTCTGATGCTGACCAGATACCTGAACTATCTTCTGTTTCGTGGCTATCCATATTAACTGAAGCTTGTTTTATGACCATCATGAGAGCCGCGTGTAACGACTAGTTTTTTTAACATTATGTGAAAACACATACTTACAAACTAAGATACGTTGGCGTAATGTGTTCCACAAAAATGTAAGAAGTCAAAAATGCACTGGTTATGTAGTGTGGCCTGTACGTAGTATAACGCGGTAAATTAAATAACATTATTAGCAATGCTTTAACTATAGCAAAAAATGTACTTAGTTTGCTTTTTTTAGAGGCAAATGACCGCTGAGTGTTCCGAAGTCATTTATTTGTCGGTGGTGGCTTTCATCAGCGCGCAGTGTACACGAGTCTTCCTGCCGTGTGGTGAGCAGTGTGCGCACTACCTGCACTACCTGCAGACCACAACGTTTGTGGTCGCCACACTAAATGACTGACATGCACATTCACCACATCAATGGATTAAGGATATTGTTTTTGTTCGCGGTTCAAAACGTTTTACCAGGAATTTAAACCGAGCGCTTTTTATTTTGAGTATCCACATTTTGTGGTTACTTTCCTAAAGACCTTTACAGGGTAATTGAATAAAACATCGTAATGTAGTCTATATTATTACAGGACTATAAAGATAAAACACCCTTTTATCTAATAGTATCTATTTTCTGGTGTATGTGCACGGTGCGCAAGCGCAGTCGACACCTCGTAAATACCCGTCGTGGGCCATGCGAGTCGACGCGAGTTCGCACGAAGTCAGCCGAAGTTAGCCGATGTTGTTGCAAGTGTTCGCGAATGCTGTAAATCACGCTACAGGTGGAATCGATAGCCGTGCGTGTGTGAGCTGCAACACTTGTTCATCAAGGGAATGTGGCGTTATGCTCAGTGATAACAGCGCTAGGGGAAACTCAACCATACCACTTTGAAATAAAAGTGTTTCGTTTGTCAAACTGTTATCAGATATGAGACGACGACTGTATCAACAGTACGTATCATCGCAAGGTAGAGACTGAATTTCATAATTAATCACCCGTCAATATTATTTCGTTTTTGTTTAAGTCTGCCGCGGTTCCTGACATGGTTTTTTTTCTCCCACATACAAACTTTAGATTTTTAATGGACAAAAAAAAGACTACACTCGTAAAAATAAAATTGAATGAAAACTTATTGAAACATGCCTTTAAAGTCTAACGTTTTTTGAATGGTAAAAACAAATGGATTTCGTAGCCATCTGCTAAATGTAACTGTTAATATCAGTGTAGTAACACCGGTGTGCTATGCGGCTGGCTACACTCGGCATCTCGTAAAATACTCGCGGAATGTTGCCAGCCTGTGAGAACGAGATAGGCGATGAGAGGCGGGATAGCGGGGAGATAGCTCGCACGATGCCTGATCCTGGACGATAGCTGTGATTTGGCTCAGACATGTTAATTCACCTTATTTCTATTGATATTTCTTAAAACCTATTGCTTTATAAAAGCATTGTAACAGAACATAAAAGCGAAGACAAAACTTTTTGTCAGTTTTGGAATTATGAAGAAAAGCTGCGTTGTATTAATATTTTATTTATGACACTTAAACTTAAGTACTATTAAACGAATCGAATCGTCTTGTATTAATATCAATACATAATATTGCACACTTGTTGTCTCGGTGCAGTGATCCAACATGTGAGATATAGCCACCGGCCGCGAGGCTGCGCCCGCGCGCACCGCCATCGCGCCAGCCGACAGTGATGGCTGCCCGCAACAGGTTATAATAACTCATATCAATGCTGCGTACATCGCATTGTCTGCTCTCCCGCAATCACAGATCCGGTCCTCACAACACTTTTTGTGAATTTAGGATTGGAAGCCTCCCGGAGGAGCGCGGGTGCGCGGGGGGTGGGGGGCGCGGGGGTGCAGCGCTTCGAGCCTCGCATATTAATTAGGCCGACCACGGAACTGACAGCAGGTGTCATACTCACCCGTCATATACCATCATTTATGTGAGTTTTAACAAGATTTTTATCAATTTATACGTACAAATGGTTATTATTACGACCGACCAATAAAATGCCCGGCAGGGAGCTTTTATTTTAATTTTGCACATTTGTATAATATTTTAACGGCGAGTCTCAGTGGCTGGATGGATTCTGAATTGGAATTGAATCATTTCCATATTGATTTGGGAAGTTTTGTCTAACTATATTCCCGTGGGTTAAGAGATCAAATTGATGAAACGTAATCTGGACACTACACCGAACGTCAATAAACACAAATATTCCATTCATGGACCGAGCAATGCTTCTATCAAGATCTATAATGTTTTAAATATCTAGTAGCCATCAAGTAGCCAATATTTAGATTGAAGAGATGTTACGTCAACATGTAGTTGTGAGATGGTTGCCAGAGCGATTCCTCAGAGGCTTCAGCATCACGATAAGGCGGACGTCCCCGCAGCCCGCCGCCTGGCAGCATCCTGCCACAGCCTGCCAGCGTACACGTTAGATAAGAGCCTCCCCATCACTGCTGTATATCTGCATCGATATCAAGACATTAACATGAGGCCGCTAGTGATGTGATCGCTATCGATGCTATCGCCGATCGTAAAACATGCTGTAAACTGCGCCGGCGCAGCTTTATGCTATCCTCCCGGTGATGTGCGCGCGCATCGCAGGATGGAGCGGGATAAGTTCGCGCTTACGGTATGAATGAGACGAGCATCGGAACGAACCTTGTCTCTTGTAAGTTTTAGATTTTAATAGAATAACTTAAAACCTCTTTAGGGGTTTCTAAAGGGGTTATAAAATACAAATTTATTTGAGTTCCGACCTACGCGATATATTAATTAGGTAAAATATTAAGGTAGAACGAGCAACATCTTCTGTCAAGACGGACGCCATCTTAGTCTGGCCGTGACCATAATACCTGCAAAGGTGTCGAAACGTCGGGACCTAAAATCTAAATATAAACCACGAAAAAATCTGTAAGGTAATTTTATTTCAATGTCTAACATTCCCATAAACCTAAGAAACCAATTAATAATTCTACGTAATTACTTACTATTTGTTTTGTTTTTTTATCTGTTGTAATTTGCTCGTTGGTTTGATATTTATAATCTGTGGCAGTTTTTTGTTAATGGCGTTTTCTGCATATTTTCCTAATTATTAATTTTGTGATTCATTGTGACATTGTGAAGATAATAAAGTTTTATAAAAATAAATTGTGTTATTCTTGTTTAAATAAAATTTGACGATGGGGAAATTGCAATGCGTAGTTTGCAGCGAGGAACTGTGTTTTCGATAGTTAATATTTTACGCGCGGGTAGATTATTATAATTTACAGACGAGAAAAGTAAGTTCTCTTAAAAACAATTTATATAAAACAAATACAAGTTACAGTACATTTTGGAGACGTTTTGGAGACGTTTTACGGAACTGTTCGCCGCGAGTTAAACGGTGAGTAAAACCTTTTTTTTTCACATTCATTAAGTTACCTACTTTTTGTGGAAACTTTTCTTTTTTGCTTATCTTGTTCTATGCCTATCTTGTTGTCCTAAAAGTTTCCTGCTAGGTAGGTACTGCCTCGCATTTGTAAATTAACGGCAGTTCTCTATAGCTGGTATCATTCATACTCGGAGGCTGCGACGCATAAACTCAGAACAACGGATACATCAGCAAATAACTCGTGGATTTATGTAAATGGCTGCAAATATATTATGTTAATTGTTGTGTTTTATGAATGAGATGGAATGCGACGTGCGTGGCTCGATGTCCACGGGTCCACCACTCGTTACTACCGACTACTAATAAATATCAGCTTCTAACGTGTTGACCGAGGCAGGCGTGTTCTGGTGGCTGGTTTATTACTTTCCGTGACCTGGGGTTGAAAAAAGACCAATAAATGCCAAAGATTTATAGTAAGTTTACCTAATTTATTTATCTACCCCAGTTAGACAAATAAATTTATTTCTTTATAATTTGGTATAAATATTTTGTTTGTTAATTTTCGCGCATATTTTTGTGTCAACTGAACAGATTGTTTATTGAGTGTCGTGTTTCCGATATATAAAATAGAAGGCTGCTTTTGTAATAAATTTGTCAATCTGGCTCTAAAACGGTTCTCAACAGGGTATCTTCTTTGTTTATAGGAATGTACGAAACATGATTATGTTCCGCAACAGATTACAGAACCTTAGATATGTTGCAATTACAGTGCGCATATGTTCCTCGGCAACGCAGGCTACCGTGCGGCGGCGCGGCCGGGGCGAGCTCCCCGCCTCACGCAGGCGAGGAGCGCCGCCGCGCCCCCCGGCTCCTGCTCTATGTTTATAGTCCGTTAGCTTAATGCGATAATGAACGGCCGCGGTAGGTACCGGCGTATCTCGCGAAAAAGGAATCTCTATGAAAATCAAAATAGGAAAGGTCTTGAAAATAACCTAGAATTATGTTTACATGAAGAAATGTTTGAAGCTACAACCAGAAATATCTTAACTAACTTTACTGACACATAGGTACAAACATAAGTATGAACCCACCACATATCTATAAACTCTACCTGCGACCATAAAAGTGACAAATGTCCACTACGCTGGAGAATAGAATCAAAGTAGTGACTTGTAAACCAAGTTCTTTGTGCGTGTTATAATAGAGTCTTCATTCGTCAGACCATTAACAATGATGTTTGTTAGCGTTCTAATCACCGCACACAGCAGCGGATGTGCTCAACAATATATAAATATTGACTTGTTAATTACAATTGATTCTAATCTCTGATTTACGAGTGTGTGCCCAAACAACGGCGGAGAGGCCATTAATATTAGTGGCGTGTATTCAAATGATCCGCGATGCGCATGCGCACAGATTTATCTCACGAGATTACCGCTTTCACATCGCTAAGTGTCGTGCGCTTCACTGTTTTGATCCTATTCAGGTGAATGGTATGAGTAACGTCCTCGCCAGGCAGGCAATGCCAGAAGGATCACTAGTACATGACGTCAAGAGCATGGGTAACATTTGAGCTAGTGTT
Organism: Autographa gamma; assembly: GCA_905146925.1. Classification (NCBI taxonomy): domain Eukaryota; kingdom Metazoa; phylum Arthropoda; class Insecta; order Lepidoptera; family Noctuidae; genus Autographa; species Autographa gamma. Next base: position 285,781 of record LR989868.1, on the reverse strand, counting down.
GCTGATAGTGCTATAATGATCAGTATCATAACCCCAGCTAACCTGACGGGATTCGATATATTGTTTCATTTATCAAACCACTTATATCGGATTGGTTCTTTGTAATAAAAAGACTTAGTTTTTGCGGAGTTTGTCGCGGTATTTATATATTACGTTTATTTCCCGACGTTTGGAGTGGTACTACTGTAATTATAATAGTTGCTGAAATAGCTGCGTGGGATGATTGCGGGGTGAGAGGGGAGGGGAGGGGTATTTGTCGGGGGTTGACGAGAGGAAGATAAGCAGAAAGCGGGCTGCGCGCGCGCCGCATACTGATTAGCACACGACTTAGCAGAACAGTTGCTGTTGCTTCAGTAAACCAAGATATTTAGTCCTTGTTAAAGATAAAAGGTAAATTTGTATAATCTTGCCTGATTATTAATGGCTATAACTACTTAAGAGTGCTATTTTACGTCCCTAACAGTAATCACGGATGTTTCTTTTTTTAGGTTTAGGTCTTCAAAGGTTAGCGAAACAATTATGTACGGCAGAACCATATAAATGCTCAAAGTAGCTACAGGCCAGTAAAGTCCTATTACCGTGCATGTACTGTGGCACCGTCACTAGCGCCCGCCCAGCTGCGCACACGCAGCGGTCACGTAGCGGGCCGGCCGCGGCATGGCGGCGGCGGCGGGACTTGTATTTATCTCAGATTTTCCTCATCGCGTTACAGTTACATATTTAATATTCCGCTGAAGTTTGTGCTCCTTATGTTAGGGAAGTAACAATTACATTCGTAGCTAGTGATGTGACTTACTTTGTGTAGTTAGGAGGATATTTAAATGTGAAAATATCCGCTTCAGTTACTTTCATGATTCGCTTCAGTTATTCGGTGTTTATTGCCTTTTCTGTTCAAGTTTAAGATTAAGCATTTCAATGAAACCTTAATATTTCACAGGTATACTACATAGTCAATCAATGTTCTTTCTAAAATGGGAACTATTTTACTCTTGTAAAACAGTGTTCTTGTATTTTAGCTTCTATTTTACGTTTATTGTCAAACGTCTAAACTAAGGAAAAAAATTGTTACTTCAAAGATTACGACTAAACCTAGAGTGAACAAAGAGTGTGATTTTCTTAACTTATAATGTAGCTTTATTAAATATATGTACTTTGGCTGCTGAAAAAACGCGTTCCTGACACATGTCACTTAGTGTTGACTAGTAAAGGGAACAAAATAGCGTTATATAAACGACTCATAATAACAATAGCATATCGTATAACGATAAATGAAGTACAGACTGTTTAGTTCCTTTCGACCCATTACCACAAAAAAAACGATTTGACGTAACATTGTAACAGCGGAGTAGGTACCTATTTTAAATAATATCATTTTCAATAATTGAACGTGAAATTAAGCACGAAATCATAGCGTTAACTCCTTTGTTACAGAATAATATAGTTATTAATGCAATTATTATTTAAGGTAGGGTAAGGTCGTAAGGTCTTCGCAACATCAAAGTTTCAAGTTAATATTTCGTCTTGTTGATCGCGACCTGTCAGGAGGAATACATTTTTGCGGCCAGGATAATATAATATATCCTATAATAATATGGAAAATCACAACAAACATCATATTTTAGTAATTTGCAAAATTTGTAAACACATCTATAGAATGAATAGGTAATCCCGGTTCGTGTCGGTATCCGCGGATCTAACGGTTTGTAACGAGCGGCGTCACTGCGCCTGCGCCCGCGCAGCACGACCGCCGACCTGCCCGGAGTGCCCGATACCTCACGCTAATGAGCGCTCAACTAGCCGAGATAATACTATGCTAATATAAACAACTGCACATAGAAGATTTACATATCCTGAAACATAAAACAAGCTGAAAAAAAAACAACTTATTTACGGAGCCCATAATAGTGCCCTGTGGAACCCTTCATTATACCCACAGAAGGGATTTCAACGACAGAAAACCAATGGATTATAATTAAGTTTTCAAAGTAATAAGCCATTGAGCTCCCAATTTATTTAAATGCGTGTCAGCACGCACGCCACAAGGAAACGCTGGACATATTGAAATGTCGCCGGTTCTGTCGACCCCTGACATTTGGAGGCTTCACAATGGCGGCTATTAAGTACAATTTAGTTAAGAAGTAGTTCATAGAGGCTGGCGGTGTGAAGGCAGCTTACAGCAATTACCGCGCAGTGGACGCCGCGCGCGGTAATCACTGGGTGCAGCGCATGACTGATGTGGATCATCTGGCTTTTTGTTCTCTTTGTAAACATGAGAGTCCAGTCTGTCGCTGCCGAATTATTATGTACTCGTTTTTTATTGCCGTCATAGGTGTATTTACTCGCAATGAAACAGCACTCTGAGCACTCATCCTCATTGTTTTTCAACGTAGTCTGTTTTATCTTATGTTTTGTGATAGTCATCTAGATTATTCAATAATAATTTTTATAGGTAACAAAAACACAGTCAGTTAATTAATTAATATAATGCTCCAAAAGAAGAATTTTTGGCTATGCTAGTAATGAAGCAACCATGTCTCAGTATGGTCGACTCAGACAAGAAGCACAAAGAACATCAGTGTTGTCTGTTACCGCATGAGTGTGTTGCAAGTTAGAGCTCTTAATATTCACATTAGCGAACATTTTCACCACTCGTCCGCGATGTAGGTCAATTATCTGACAGCTGCAGATCGTGGGAAGCTTCCCCCCGCGCCCCCTCCCCCGCTCTCGCCCCCCGCCACGCGCGCTCCACACATTAGCGATGATTGGGTTTGATGATAAACACCGCGGTGACCGTAACTTTATGACTTGCTCTACATTTGTCGACAAGTGTGGAATAGAGAATGTTACTTTGCATAACTTGAAATCCAATAAAATGTGAAATTACAGTTTGCCGTATACACATAAATGTTAGATTTAATAAATAATACCGTATTTAAGTCGTATCTAGATAACTTGGTTTGGAACTAACAGTCTAACAAATAAACATTAACATCTAGAAAGGTTTGAAGATGAGCATAACGTTATTACGCTAGCATGTAATTGTAAATGTTAGTAGAGTGGGACTCATTCGGCCGCTCTCGAGCACCGTGACGACACAGATAAAGTTATTTAAAACGCTTGTAGTCGAGCGTGGCGGAGGCGACTCGAGACGAGCAGGCTGCGTCATCAGCCGGCAGGCGGTTCCCACAGCTGGGCTAATGGCCCACAACTAAACGATACTAATTCGCGGTCGCCACACACTCAACACTCGTTACCATTTTATTGCGTTTTTAATTTAGCATACTCTGGTATCGTGAGAAAAAGCAGAAGTTCCATTAAGTTCAGTTCTTGTAAATACCATCAAAAGACTTTTTTGTAACGACGGTGGATGTTTTTAAATAAGCATGAAAATTGCTATCTATCCCTCATTTGCTCGATACGTACTCTTAATCTTCCTCACCATTTCTTCATTTGTATAATCTGACTTTTCCCAATTAAATTAGTGCATTTATAAAAAATACATATAATTATAACATTTGGGCACTCAAAATGTATATACAATAGCTCACTTTCAGCTGTTCAGGATTTTAATAGTGAAACTTCTGTATATGCCTGCAATGTATCATATTCACACTACGACAGATCTGGAGTCAGAACAACGTGACCCAAATCACTTGTCCGCGGTGTGGAGTCATCACGGTGGTAATGGCGATCGTTGTTATGTGTCAACAACTCTCCGCTCGCTTCAGGACCGAACGCTCGGCGGTCATCATGGAATGCCCGGTAGCCACCACCGCTGTACATGTTACACCTACAGCTCTCTGTGAACACTTCGCACGACAGGTCATCCACCTCCAGATTATCACCGGTCGGTTATTAATCATGCACAATTTGAATAATAGCCCACAACTTAATTCCGCTATTAAAATGTAATTAGTCCGTGTCGTTATGCTCGCTTAAGTAAGACTGACTTGATTTCGTTTCTACTTTGATTTGAATTTGGCTGTCACTAAGTCGACTTTTTATGTAAATTAGTGTATGTAGACCTGAGGACGGTTGGCTAGTTTGAATGTTTTCTCATATTTGCTCTGGTGAGAGTTAACATCGAGCATTTACTGTTTATATTTAGCAATTAAGTTATTAAAACCTGCATTAGAAAGTAGAGAGTGATACATGATCGTGCATGATCTACTTATTAATAACATCGTGTACAAATAAGTATGGACCATCGTGTGCACACCGCCGGCCAACGTGGTCCAGCTTGGGCCAGCGTGGGCCGGTGGCGATTAAACACAATTATAGAGATTCGTGTTTGCTTCTCCGAACCAGATTATTATTATATTCATTACGTGCGGATCGTCGGATCGATGTCTGGCTGATGACCGATTAAGCGAGCGCTCTATTTTCACCATCGTTTTTGTTGTTGTTTTGCACTGCTGTTTTGATTGTTGCTCACTGATGATATAGGTAGGTACCTACTATTTTCAATAGTTTTTTATGTGTTATTAAGTTTTATGAAATAAATTATGATTACTTGAATAATTAGTAACATTCGATGATCTGCAAGTTTGTCATTTCCTACAACAGGCGTCCGATGCTAACAGATTCATCAACTATAAGTCTAGGGCTCTAGCGTCACGCCGTTCACCTGCTGCCAGGATATCCAGGCTCGGGCGCGGTCGTGAATATAGTCCAGTAGCGGCTCCCACACAAATCGCGCGCGACATATCTTCCGCTAACATTTCACGATTGTCGCGGTAAAGGCGCGCATTAAGCGCGGCCGCGCGGCCATCTGTCTCGCGCCTGCGCCTGAGCCGCCCGATGTCGCCCCTATTTGGCCCGGTTAGTTACCGCCGGCTATCGATCGCAGTAAATCCTGGTAACGGTCGCCTACGCAATCACTTGTCGCGCTGTGAATTGTCTGCTTTATTGTAACTGGAGTTCACATATTTGCGGAGTGCGCTGACTTAGCGGCGCATGCGACTTTTAGTCGCACCGGGAACAGGACGGTGCGTCTCTGTATTCCGTTAGATTGCTAGACAATGTCGCGACGACTGCTGGCATTTTGTCTCTTATTTATAGACAAAAAAACTATAATTACAAATCTAAGTGCAGTTGGTCAGAGCCTGTGTGTAACTCTTTAGATGTCCGTTACTATTATTCAGTGCGTTATGCACAGATAGTTACCTGCCATGATAACTGCGCATGCGCCGGACAGCGGATCCGACAGTCTACATTATGTGCAGCTAATGTACTATAGCATTGTAACTCTGTCAGCAATATCCTCGAGGAGCGGATGTAATCGAGCGACTGAACATCAGCAGTAACTTCGGATGTCGCTTACTTTCTATTGTAGCAGACTAATGTTCACGTGCAAACATATGTTTACGTGTTTTCACTGCAATGTTAGTTGTTTATATAATTTCTAGTTTCACTTGTAAGTTTAGCTGTTATATGTATGTACGAGTTACAAAACAATATCAGCCAAATGACTTATTAATGAAAAAAGGAATGAGTCTGAGGAAAATATTGCAAGAGAAAATGGTATAGTGGTGGTACCGAAGGCACACTGAGCTGTCTGAAGACATTACTCGCAGCTTGAACAGTGATAACTCATTACACAACTCTTGGCTGCATTGTCTACTTAGAACTAAGCTATGTGCGGAACTAATTGCGCCCCTAAATGATAATGTCGCAACTCCAAAGTATTAACCGCAGTAACAAGCGCGGGACACCTCCAACTGTTATGGTCAGCGCCAAACAAGACTTCACTAACTTTTGACTTGTCTAACAATAAATCGCGACACAGTTCCCCAGTGCGGCGGAGCGGTAACGCAGCGGTACGGTACGGTAAGACAGTGGTGCGGCGCGGTTCAGGCGTGTAATGAGACGTGTCGCGGCAATGCACGGGTAGCTGGCTGCCGAGCGCCGGGAACACGCCGCGCCTGTCGCCGCTTATCTATGGCCCGCGTTAACATCACAACCAACGAAACTGAATTATGCGCGCAGGAGTTGACGAGTACAAAGCAGTGTATTGTTAAACCATTTAGTTAGAAATTAAATACGTTTACTGCTAGGCATACAATTAGTAACAGTTACTAATCGAACAATGAACAATTTAACGTGTTTTGGAATAAATCTGGTTGCATTAACAACTTTAAAATCACTACATAGTATAAAACAAAGTCGCTTCCCGCTGTCTGTCCCTATGTATGCTTAAATCTTTAAAACTACGCAACGGATTTTGATGCGGTTTTTTTTAATAGATAGAGTGATTCAAGAGGAAGGTTTATATGTATAATACATGCATAATATAGTAGAGGAATATGGATAATCTTAGAGATTTCTAATGTTAGGTCGTAAATGAACCCATTTTTTGCGCTTTCATTGCAAACGCTGGCTGAACCCTATGAGATAGATCAAAATAATGTTCACCTTAAAAAGTACTGTGCACCTTAAAAAGATCTACAAAAAAGTCCGCGATGGCATATGTCTATCTCTTGAGGATAACCCACAATAACCATTTTTATCGTTTATTTATTACTTATTTACGAAAAAGCGATTTTAAGCAATACAGTATTAAGCCTTATCCAATTAAGTACCTTTAATAAATTGTGCATGCAATATAGATCAATATTGCCCTTTACAGCGTGTAATTTAAATGAATATTTTCGAAGATATTACAAATTTAAAATGTAGGGACATAGCGGTTGCGGCGATACCGGCTTGAGGGCCGCGCGGGGGCCGGGGGTCGTGCCTATACCAAATAGTGCGTCCAAGGGTGTGCTTCGCCCTACAGAACTTTAAGCCGGAACCCCACCGCTGCGCAGGCTGTGCACGGATGCGTGGCTCACCTCTGCTGCGTGGGCTCATTAGTTCGGCGGCGTCGGCCTCCGTTTCCACTGCGGCGCACGGACACGGATGTGTCGCCCTCACAGCTCATAGCTATGCGTGGGGTACAGTCACGAGCAAAAATATGTATACTTAATAATATGCGAAATTGTTAAACGAAATTAGTGAGATTTTTTGTCGAATCTCTTCTGCCATCTAGCAATCAATGCATACTGACAGATGTCACTTGAAAATAAAATAGATCAAATATTTTTTTTAATAAAAAAAAAATTACTTTAAGTCAATATATTATTTTTATAATATAGACAATAGCTCTTCCAAGCAACAATATAATTTAGTTATTGTGTAGTCATATCTGTTTTACTTATTTGTATTATAAATTACTTAGTTCTTACATAAATTGTACCTCTTATTTATAGTAGCTTATTCTTATAATAATTTCTTAACAATATTATGTGTGTACATATTTTTGCTCGAGACTGTACATAGTCGTGGGTCGCCGAGAAATGGCCGACCCACGCAGCTGGGATGCGTGGGTCGGCCACGTGGCTGAGCTACGTTCCGCCTATTCGAGTTAGCTACGCGTGTGTTTATGACGTCAATTGCTGCGTAGCATGTCCGTGCGCTGCGGTGGAAACGCTCTCATACATTTTGTACTAAAGCGAAGCTGAACACACGTGCACAGCCTCTCCGTGCGCCGCTGTGGGTTTCCGGCTTTATGATTGTGTTGTTATATTTGCTATCAGCGTTGCACCCGAGCAAAGCCGGGGCGGGCCGCTAGTTGAGAATAAAGGTAATATATAAGTTGATAAAATATGTAGGATCACATGTACTCGTAGGTATAGTTTTTAGCAATCCTGAAGCCTTCCCGTGTAAGTCCCTATCATCAAGTTGCACAGTTAGTCAGCGCGGTGAGAACCGTCGCGCGGCGCCGCGTTGCTATTCTATTCACGGCTGCAGTCGCGACATCTGCAGATCGCGCGATACCGGTGTCAGCGGTGTCTGCGGTGTCCAGTGTCCGCGCAGACACTCGATACCATCGCCACACAATGCAACACATTTGGAAGTGAAAACACTTCACGATTGCTCCTAATGTTATTTACTGCCATCTGATTGGCCGAGCCGTGATGTTGTATCGTGCAGCATGCGTTAGATTCGCGCCGATAGGGTGAAACCTGTGTTTTTGTATAATGCTGCATTGGCTGCGACATGGAGAGGCATTTGTTGGGGGCTGTGAGTGATCTAGATCGGTGGCAGATTTATTTGGTGCTAGAACTGGTGCTCGGTGTAACTGGCAGTTGTATAAGGGAATGGAGAAACGGTGTGTTCTCGTGGGGCATTAGAGTGAACATAACAGCTGTGTCTGATAGTCACTACTGAAAGAGTTACGATGTTTTCTCCTGGACATGAAACCGTTATGTTTGTTAAATCGTCCAAACAAAGTATAGAGAAATGATTTCTCAACGTCCAGGTGTCGTGGTTGTGAACTGTGAAGCTTTGAATGGAGCTTGGTAGCTTAGTGAAGTAAAACTAAGAGGAAACGGCTATTCGCCAAATCATGACTGAAATTACAAATTTTGTTTGTAAAAGCTACTATTACCTTCGAAACCTTTGATATTTTACCGACCGCAAAAACAAAGAATGAGAACATTTACCAAAGTACATACTAGCAATATGAATGTGACTTTGTTTGAAGTTGTTATGTTCCCGACAGGTTTACGAGGGGCGGACGTTGCGCCGCGTGCTTTGTGGCAAAGGTTCCGGGTTCAATGCCGGTGCGGCGAACAGTTCGTCTCAGGAATACGAGCCCGTCATTAACCCAAATACTAGAAGTACTGAAATACTGTAATGTTAGCGGCATATATTTATTTGTATATTAATTGAAAACTTTAACTAAAACATTTAAAGACCGTATAGTTGCCTAAAATGCCAATATATTTCTTTCACCTTATTAGATATAACTCTAACTCTGCGTAGTAATAACAATTCATAAACAAAGGTGTACTAACTACGTCTGTAAAGTGTAGCTCTACAGCATTAGACTTAGAGGAGGTTTATGAAGAAGATCAATTCGATCTTGTTACGTTCTGGGCTGGATATATCGGTAAAAAACAATCGAGACGAAAATAGGACAGATAACAGATAGGACTAAAATATGCAAATACTAGTCCCTTTACCTTTCGCTTACAGTAGAGCTGGGCTCGGTATTATGTAAATTGTATAAACATACAAAACCAGCGTTAGCACTCTTGTATAGGTCTTTCTCCGCAATCCTGATTCATGGTGTAGACGTTAGTATTGTCGGAGGAGTCAACACGCAGCACGGGTGAGCCGCGCCAGCAGCGCCGGCCCCCGCTTCGCCGCGCCGTGCGTCATCATAAGCCGCCGCACAAAGCCGCTGCGGTGACGCGCCGTAAATCTCCGCGCTGTTATCATGCTAATGCGCAGACCTTTGATAAGCGACGATCGCAAATGTTGAGGTAGCTACGAAAAGAACTCAGCTCGGCCAGGGCTTGCTGACCGTGGGAAACCGAATATCGTCGACAGTATTTAATTTATTATCAAAATAGGTTATAAAGACTTGTATTGTGAAATCGCTTTAGTGTGCTTAAATATTTTCTAATTGATATATATATATATGCATTAAAGTGGCGAGGGCTATGTAAGAAACACTGGTGCCTGTTTATTAAGCAAAAAAAAAACTGATAAAAATTCGCAGCTTGACATTTCATAATAAACAATATTTTTTTTATTTATTTGCAAAAGACATTTTTCAATTTCCAGCTCTACGTTATTAAATAGAGACATGAAACATTTTAAATAGTATCATGACCGAAAACCCTAACAGATAGAATTAATCCCTCCTATCTTTTTCCTTAGTTCAATATCCAGCTCACTTGAGCATAAATGTGATATAAATCGGGATAATCCGTCTCGCCTAGGTCTCTGCCGACCCCCGCGGCTCAGCTCTAGCGACATAATACGAAGCTGTGGCCGCCGCGGACCTGCTGTTGTCATGCTAATGTGCGCCGGCGCAGCGCAACAGAGTCTGAAGTGGTGACAATTAATCCACGCGGCAGACTTAATAAACCACATTATATTCTGTAGTTTAATGATATGTAAGTAATATAGTGTAAAGTTTATTTGTGCTTTGCCTACACACTATAATAACATAATGAGCCTTAACTGCCGTTTCAATATTCATTACTGTAACAGTCGTGTCATCTTTCAACTTCATAAAACGTTGTGAAGCAACGATCACATTCCGGCTGTCACAACATTACACAAACCAACAGACGCACATGAGGCTCGATGTGATGTGAGACCAACTGACAGATAACAGCCACGTAATACGTGGTAGCCCTTATTCAATTACGACATTACCGGAGTGTAAAGCGCGCGCATAACGGCCTGCGCCGGCGCATCTGCCGCTACTTAATAAGGCACATTTGTCACGTCATTTAGGAATACTTACAAACTTGTGTAATAACCGCGTTCTGGTGATTATGGCGATTGGTCCCCGTCGCCGTCCATCACCGAAGATTAAATATTTATCTTAACCTCTTAAGCCGTGTAAGCGCATGCGCAGGTCGGCCGTGAACTTATGGTTTGATATAAATTACATGAGATGACCGTGTCGCGGTGTCGCGGTGCTGCGCGTGTTCATGATCGCTCACATTCAATTAACTACACGGGATTAATATGCGTTGCTCAGGGGAATGTTAGGCTGCGTATGCGGCGACTCGGAGGAGATTGAAAGAACGTATAAACATTAATTTTGTAGTATTCATGCGAATTAATTGTTCAGCATGAATTACTAACAACCACCAACACCACCAATAGCCTCTAGCTTGCTCGCTACAGATGCCAGCCTACTTGTTCGTACACTACATTCCAAGAATGAAATAATTTAATTTCTAAAATCCTATATATTTCTTGCCGTATTCATGTTAAAACATATTTTCTAAGCGATATCTCAGAGGAATTCAGAGTATTTGTCTTCGATTATACAGTAGTGAAATAATTTACGATATTTTTTATAATATTGAAATTTAATAGTGGGCATTTGTATATATGTTTATATTTAGTGTGGATGTGGGCGCCTGCGCATGTGTCGGCGCCCCGCTGCGCGCGCGCACCTCGCCCTCGCTGCAGATTTACGTGCAGCAGCAGCCCTGCCGCGAGCACATTACGGGAACGACACTGCAATATATATGCAGTGACCTTACACGCATAGCCTATCGGGATTAGCAGCTTGCTGGACCGCAGAGGATGATGAGGTAGTTTGGAAGCTGAATAGGAACGCAATACGTTGCTGCAGACCGATGTAGTGCAGCTCTAAAAGGGCCCATCAAATATTGATCCAAAACAAAATCCGCGTATGTTATACGTGTATAAACGGAATAAATGATAAAAGCTGTTCTAGTTTAGCTCATTACTGTATTACATATTATTTAAGTTTCAAAATATACAATAGCACTCCTCGAAAAATCATTTCAAATAATAGAATAATCTGCTATTCTGTTAGAGAGGTACTTACAATTAATAAACGTGTCAAAATCCGATTAGTTTGATGAAGGAATGTGTAAATAGTTGAGTGTAAAGAGTCGGCCGGTCTCCGCGAGTGGCGGCGAGAGGTTAACGAGCTCGCATTAGTTCGCGGCCGACGCGCGATCACGCTGCGATTACGCTGCGACAATTGGTCGGATGTTACATGCGTTACTCATACGTATTGTAAGTGACACCTACAGGAGGTCACGGTAGGCTGCAGGCAGGCAGTCACTTCATATACTTCGGTATTCAGCTGGACCCGGTGTTACTGAAAGTCCACACCATGTCAGTTAGGGATAGATTTTACTCTGTCACAGAGTGTACTGTGTAGAGTCTTAGTGTCTTCGTAGCGACACGCATGGAGCGGGCTGAGGCTCGCCTGCGGGCTTTACCTGTGGGCTATGGCGTAGCTGTATCGTGTAGAGAAACGTTACAAAATGTGATGTAAATGAATTGTATATACTCGTACATAATACTTTGTTAAAAAAAAGTGTAATTTAGATAAAATAAAATCGCCACAGAAGAAATAAATAATAAAAAAAGTACCGTCAAGATCGTAGCTCAGTTTACTGCCATGGATAAATAAATACTATTACCTAATATATATGTGCAAAGTAATAATTTTATATTTGTATCATTTTTACTCCAATATAACAGAAAATAAGGAAAAAAATAGTACAGAGGATCATCACAATAATTGCTTTGCAGCTTATTTCTTAATCGCTGATTAGCATTGAGCACGAATCCGATAAATACAGTTCTGTATGTTTATGGGAAGTTCCCGAGCGTAGCCGCGGGCAAGAGATACTTCCTTCCTTTACAGAAAAAGCTAAAATAAATGAGTTTTAATGAACTAGATGGCGTTAGCGTCGCATTAGATACGTTATGATTGCTTGCACAGGATTTCTGCAACTGGCAGGAAATTAAAGTCTTAATGTTTCAGTTTTTATTTACAATTTCAAGACATAAAGGCATTATGGTAGTGTGCACCTTCTATTCAATGCTATTGATGATCTGTGGTTCTATGTGTAATAAAAGAACCTTTCCAAATGAAAGAACGGCTAACACTAAAGCATAAACACATAATATAACATGGCCTAAGCGTGATTTTTAGACCAATGGTGCCTTTCCATCTTAGGAGTCCCACTGAGGGGAAAACCTCTTGCTCTGCCGTTATCTGTTAGGTATTAACTAGTTAGGACTAGTAAGTACAGCAAGGCATGCGGAAAGTATTATATCGAGGTCACATCAATGATAAAATAAAAATCCGACAATCCCTTAACCTCAATCTGAACGCCATATATTTTCTCCCGGAGTAGCGACTAGCGAGGCCTCTCCTGGTACTCGTTTGATGAGAATGCTGCTAATTAAGCTAATGGCTGGCCTACCTGGGCTGGTGTGGCCGGGGACGGCGCATGCGCATGCGGCCGGGTGATTGATGCATGGGTGCGCGCGCGCATGTCGCTGTCAATTACGCGCACGTGCATCCATCACGGCCGCGACCCCCGCCGCCGCCGCCGCCCGAGATGCCGCGAAATTTGTGTCTTCATCGATTTCCCTCACGACTGGAAAATAAAATACCACACGGTCATGCGCATCAGTTCTCGTTTAACTGAGAAAATGAGCGGGAAGTGTGGAGATGGACCCTACATAATGTGTGTTCAAAGCGATAAACACGAATGTTTGCCCTTTTCCTAGTGCTGCGACTAACTGATCGATTTGTGATTGTTAAACGAACTTATTGGACCCTTTCCGCAACATGTTGCCTCACCGTGACAGATGCCCGCGCTCCGCGACGCGTGACACTCCGCTAACCACTCCGCGCTGGTGCCTGCGCACATAACTCTACCGGACAAACTCCATGTTTTTACAATTTCGCAACATCAGTCTTGCTTGTCATGCCCCGAGCCGAGCATTCGTCAGTCGGCGCGGGCGCACGTTTCGCGTTCATTTGCGAATAGCAAAAACGTCTCACGCTGCGCACTAACGTATTCCACGCTGCGCGGGCGCAGGCGAGCACCTAACGAGCAGCCAATGAAAATAGTTTGCACCTCATACGCACCATTCATTATTAGAGAAATGTCGCCGAGTGACGCGGACACCACTGACAGATACGCTGCCCACTCAGATGGGTGTTATTTAACTTATATTCCACCGCCGATACCAAAAAGCGTACTGAATAATACTTGGCTGAATTCATAGTACGAGTAACTTGCAAACCAAATAAGCCGTTTGACACAATTTGTTAAGTTCACTATTTAATCCGCATGAGATTTGCATAAGATACATAGGACCGTAACTTTACAGAATTATGTGTTAGTAGTGACATCAGTGACATGCTACAATGTACTCCATATCAGAATCGCCCGCACTCGCTCAGCTCCCAGTGGAGTCACAGCTCGCAGCCTCCGGTCCAGGCTTGCCCGTCGTTCATCTCATTCAGGAGTTTTTCATTGCTCCCCACTAACGACGGGCACGACGCGCACTTTCACGGACCTCACACTACGCACTAATTAATGGCATTACTGCCAACACTGCCACACATCGATACCAATAAATTGCATCAGGTATTATTTCCTAGTAAAAGTATCAAGTCCGGCTTCTTGTAAATAAAACAAATAAATAGAGTTTCATAGAATTCAAGATCCGTGTGAATCTCAATCTCTGAAAATGAATTGCGCATGTCAATTATTAAAAGTTAAATTGCTTTTATTATATGTTCACAAAGGATTCCACATGATTATTTAAACTTATTAAATTAGATTAAATATAGTTGTCTAATTTATGGCATATTCTAAATGTCTTGATTGATGAGCGATTCATTATCTTATCTGTCGGGAAAACATTAAACGCCTCAAAGTCCAACTGACTCAGCACTTTTAAAATGTCACCACTATTAAACTGTATCCCTTTTCGAGCTAAAGTTGACTGTTAAAATTAAATAAAACCAACATCAGATATTTAGATGTTCTTGTAAAGCTGTATAATAACAAGTGACATTATTAATGAGCTCCCATTTAATAAGTGTTACAGTTCCGACGCGACTCGTTCGCAATCAATGTCCAGAGCTGTGTGTAACTGTTAATTTATACACTATTTATGTCACAATCATAATTTTATATGCTAATTCTGCTTAATTAAGTTTACATATGTAAATTAACAATAATTACATGTGTTATTTGCGTTCCTTTATGCTTGTCTTTAACAAATACCTTTGGATAAAATACATCTGCTTGATAATATGTTGCTTAATTAAATAATTTCAATGAAATGTAAAGCGTGTTAATGTATTTAATTAATTATTTATTTATCCTTTCCTTTTGCCATTAGCCAGTGGTTTGGTCTACTTAGTATAAGTAGCTGATTACAGTTGAATTGTAATGTTGTATATGAAACATCGCCAATTGAGCTTTGCAAAAAGCAAATTAAACGAGCCAAACTCAGGCGCTAACAGGATCAATTCAATTGCTTCGTCGCGTTGTAAGTGTCAGTGTTATTGTGAAGCTTACGAGTACGTTCAGCCGCTAATTGTGCTCGCTTTGCTGTCATAAACAACACAATATAGCGACATATCGCATAGTGTGGCCGTGACGTCACCGCACTTCTCAAGCTCTCCTTAGATTAACCAATTAACATCAATTAAACAGTCCATTGCCCGGGGCTTGTGACCGCTGCGACTGCGACGGTACTTAGTGCGGCCGTCTACACTGACTCTACTGGTTATTACATAAGGATCATATTCGCGTGGCTAGGAATTACAACAAACTTATCGAAAATAGGTACCTACAACTTCTAAGTTTTAAGAGTAAGGTCCATTTTTGGATGGCTAGTGAGAACAGAGCCTGGTTTTAGTAAGCACGTAATAGTGGAATTAAATTGGGATAGAAGCGTTAAATGAGATGATTTTGGAAGGCGTGCCTCCCCCCCCCCTCCCGCCCCACGCACCTCGACCCCCCCCCCCGGGCTAGTGCTGAGCATTCCGATGCTCGTGAAGCCACAATTATTATATTAAATAGATGTTGCTTCTTAAATCCATCCTGTCAACGTATAACGTAGGTTTAATAGTTGGGTAATATAACGATAGTAATTATGATGTGATGGTGACTTTAGGAAGTTATCCGTCTGTGTATGTTCCATACATGATGCACGCTAGTTGTAACTTTACTTTGCGTATGGTTATGTTTTGCTTGTGTTAGAAGACTTATTTAAAAAAAAAATATGCTACTATTTTAACGCCATGTTAGGATCAGATATAAGTAGGTACAAGATATTGATTGGACCTGATGTGCCATGTAATAAAAGTTCTAAACTCATATAAATAAGAATCAAGTCAACAATATAATAACGTAGAGTATCTGTAACATATAGAACCATAAAACCGTCCAAAATGAGTCAAACGTCCAGTTTAAAAGGTGTGAACAAACGAATACTAGGTGATTCACGTCCCATAAACAGTTTCTGGGAAGTGGCGAGGTTTGGGCACATCACTAGCAGAGCCCGGTAGCGTCAAGTCATGCGCGGTAATGGCGGCCCAATTAATTGCCTCTGACCCTCCCCGCCCCACGTAACCCTTTACAGGCAGGTAGCTACAGAAGGACCATTTTTTGCTACTTCGGTTTAATTTTAAAGGATGTTAATGTTTAGTTGCTGTGTAATAGATAGATATCCCAGGTTTAATACTTTCGTTAAAGGAGCTCTTATTTTTGGAATCCTTTTCCCACTCAAGCAGTAGTATGTTACTTTTGCAGATATGTAGATTTAAGCAATTAAATAATGTAAAAGATTATTATTTAGCAGTTACCCGTAACAGAAGCACTCGGTGATGACTCTGATGAAGTTGTTTCGATTGGAACTTCTGTAATATTTCCGCACAGTGTCGCGGCTACTGAGATTACCGGCAATTATATGAAACCGCTGCGCTGTGGTAGCTTTGTTAGGATTTTTTGGTACATTGTTGAATAAATTAATTTTACTTACGACTCATTGATTATTTTATTATGAGAGTCATGCTTTTTATGTGGATCCGGCACGAACATAAAGGATCGCAGTCATTCAATTACGTCTGACATAAGCGGTGAGGTGTGAGGTACTTGTGGAGGCTTCGGCGGGGAGAGGTTTGTTGTTGTCAAGTTTGCTTATACCTTTGCTAATAATAAAAAGTGTGATTCAATGAACCCTGATGTTCGAGATCAAGTATCTACGAAGGAGTTTCTATTCCATTAGCTAAGACTTTATGTCGATAGTCAGCACAAATCTAGTCTGTTTCAGCAAACGCTGTGTAAACCAAATCGTCTGCGAGTGTTGCGTCACTTGACTGTTGGTAATGCGTGCGTAGTGTTGCCAGCGCATGTGGGCGACGCCGCGACGCGCACCGGACAATGATTTGTGCAGATTACACGCTGGCAGCCGCGGCCTGCCCGCCTTGTTTATGCGTCCCGCGGTAACGGCCGACGCGCATTCTTCACAAATTGCTCTCGGGACCTATTTGTGTGATGTGAAAGGAATTCTGTGGTTCTCTTGGTTTTCGTCAGCGATCGCGTACCTACCTATCGATATGCAGGACGTGTACATCTTGTTGAAGGCTCATACATAGGCTTTACCTAAGACATGCAATAACTACACGAGGGAAACATATGCATCTGTTATTCAATAACCCATCACTGCGTTATTAAAGCTAGTCATAAAATATCATCATAAATATTACAGCAATACTGTTCAATGCAGTCTGAAGCGTGGAATGTGCTTTATACATATTGTAAGACATATTGTAAGACAAATCATACGAACAATATACATTGAGAGTATTGCGATGTATGAGCAGCGCCAGCTTGCAGGAGTCCGGCGGATCATGTGTTATTCATCCGGAGCGTTGCCGGAGCGCCGCCGGAGCGCCGGGAATCCGGTCCGGGATCCGGTGCACTTTTCTCATTCACAAGCTTTATTGATATATTTATTGATTTATAGTTCTAGCATTACAGCGATTTCTTCACATATCCTTTCTATAGATATTTTTTCTGTAGCACAAAACATTGCTAGAATGTTTGAATGAAGATTAACATTGCGATGTGCTCATGGTCATGTGACACTGCGACATGACTAAGTACTGCTTTGTCCTCACCACTCTATTGTAGGACGCGACATGAGATTAGCGGACGTTTACAGTTATTTCATGAATGAGTGAAGCCCCAAAAATATGAACATAATCCCTTCGAGCGGCTCATTGAAGCTGACAAGATGAATATGTAGCGCGTCGCGTCGTGCTCTTAATGAAGCGGTGGAGCTCATCCCGCAGTCCGCACATAATCCCATCACACAACGTTTGACTTAAGCCGTGACCCCGCGGGGTCAGCCGGGGCCACTGGCAGCTCAGCCCAATGGACTTATTAATTCTTTGACAAATAACACGTCAGGAGCAACGTGCAACGCGCGAGGACGACACGCGACGTGACGCCGGTTATACAACGAATATGTGATGGTCCAGCTATTGACGTTCTGAAACAACGAAAAGTAATAAACGTGAGAGTTACACATATAACAATCAATTTACTTACAAAATATAACGACATTTCGAAAGCAGTTAGTTTCGACAAGGACTTTTTTGAGTACAATAACGAGCCATAAAGAGACCTTGTTATAATATTATGATGTCGTGATCAATAAGTTGGCAACACTGGTCCACTCGCGAGCTGTGTCGGCGGGGTGCTGCTTCTCTGCGCTATCATTACGTTTACGAGCGCGTTACGACGCTTAATTGGAGCACAGCTGCGCCTGCGCAGGTACCAGCCATATAGACAATGCCGCAGACTGATGATGTTGAAATACACACATTATGAATTATGCTTATTATTCAATTTGCTTTCTACTATTCACACTTCACAGTGCACAGAGTGCTGTCAAAGGAACCACGGGTTTTATTTGTACGTGGGAGGATGATGATAAATAAAAGCATTTTGTCATTTATGTTTTTTGACTATTTGTTTGTGATAATTTGTTTGTAGATGAAATGAAATCACTACCTACGAGAGAAAGCGAAGAAGTGAATTCCTCAAACATAGCTAGGCATGGATATCTCACGCGGCAGTAGACAGTGCTGTATGCACACAGCCACACAGCTGGGCTCCCACCGCCAGCGCCCGCTCCGCCGCACATGTCGCCGCTCCACTAATGTGAATGCTTCGCTCAGATGAATGTTAATTTTCTATTTTTACGATTACAACTACACGTGATTCGTTTCTAATTTAAAATGGCTACCGACTCATTAAAGTTAAGTGTAACGTGGAAATAAAATGTTAAACTATTTCATCGCATTCTCACGGTGTGTGTGTGTGTGTCAGTGTGTGTGTGTGTCCGCGTGGCGGAGGCTCGGTGGCCGCTCCCGTGGGCGGTCGTCATTTTCTACATGTTTTTTCTGAAGTGCATTATAATATGAAAAAGGAAAAGAACCCGCGTGCGAACACTCGGACAATTTTATTATCTCATTAGCGTGAAGAATGTCTTCATAAAGTGTCGCGGGCCTCGGGACATCGTTCATTACGCACACTAATGGCTTTAATAAAATCGTACGCCGTGCCGCTACCCTCAGCTTAACGATCATACTCACACGTGATCGTACAAGATACAAGACGAGTCATTTGGAGATTGCAACGTGGCTCTGCGAACCCGGCAGGCGATGGATAATGCAGGTCTCGTTACAGCGCTCGGCGCGGCGCGTGTAGTGCGCGGGCCATTACGCGCGCCCGCGGGCGTCGCGCGCCGACCGCGCCGGCTGCCTCCCCGGGGGTGTGCTACTGCGCATGCGCGGATAACATCTCACCACTCCCGGCTCGTATTATTGGCACTTACCGCTTTGTTTATTGACGGTTACCGCTCACAACGCGCTGGAAACACTATAATTTATATCTTAAGCAAATGTCCTCAGGCTGGTCCGATGCGTACGAGATACTTTAGTGTTTGTTTTCCTCCCATCGCTGGCCACCGCGTGCACCGGTCGCCAACGCTTGTAATCATTACCATCGATTTGAATTAATAGCAGATTAAGTTCAAATCGATTATCGATAAGAAATGATCGCCACAGACGTGGATTTTATTCACCCATAAAATAGGAATTTAAACTATAAGCGCGCTGGGAATTGATTAATTCTAAAAAACCCGCTATTTAGTTCATTAATCGATGCTGTAAAATATAAGGGCCTCATTGTAATTTTAATTAAATTCCTTTACAGATCGCTCGCATTGCTCGAAGTTGAATAATAAAAGTGAGTTGCGCATACGCTGTTGTTGTTCAAACATGGCGTCTTTGTTTGATGTGAGATGTAATCTAATCAAATATTTGCGCGTTGCACAACATCACTGAGTATGGACGAGATCATGATTCAAATAAATTGCTAAACCAAAAACAGTATAATTTGAGTGTTCCAAATAGCAGTAGTATTACGTTCACACGCTAGTGCTGTGCCTCGGGCTAGTGCGGGACACATCGATCATATCGACACGCCCGCGCGACCGACGCAAATCGTTCCGCTCACAGATCGCAATTGTGCAACTGTCGCTGATCGCCGCACTGTAACCGCTGTGACCGCTGTAACCGCTGTGACCGCACCAGCACAGCATTATTTATGGCTGCTTAGATCAACGCTCGCCTCAATTATATTATCTGTCACGTGAACGACGTCCGCGAACTTTTATAGCGATGACCGCCAACCGATCCGCGCACAGCGGTAGTTAGAAACCGATATAGCTATTTTGATTACAAACGTGTATTGAAACTAGATTGTATCGGCAATTTATTTCAACGAGTCCAATGCGAGGCCGCATTAGTAATCGGATTAAAGAACACATAAAACATAAATCTGTTGATCTGTTTGTCATAATATTGGCTCCATTAAATCATATGAAACTCGCACATACCGCTAATCCGGCCGATGTGATTACGGTACCGGTTCGCTAAATTAAACAGATACAATTTTACAATAAATTGGTTTATGCAGCTTCGCCATTAGAAAGAAGTTATGAGTTCGGAGATTAGCATCAAATACTTTTAGAAATAATTAGTTTGTAGAATAATCTCTTGAAATACGCCTTGCAGAATATACGCTCATTCGAAACGACATGATTAAAAATTAACAGAACGAAGAACTATAATTTATTGAAACTACTTAAAAGTAGTATTAATATCCTAGTATTTGTAGTGCAGAACATATTATCTTCATTATTTTAAGTCAGTCAATCTGTATTTGTTAGAGTGCCTCGTGTCTCTGTTAAAGTCAAGAAAAGCAGACAAAGTCTGAGTTCAGGCTAACTGCGTGGATCTTTACCAAGAATTTCCGTGTCTGTGTAACAAGGAACCGCTCAAAACCCTTGACGGCGTCTGGGCTCTGGGCAACACTGGGCAACACTGGGCAACACTGGGCAACACTGTGCGACGCTGTGCATGTCACAGGAGTCTCAACGACTGAACCTCATGCTTGGATTGGCATGAAAAGATTGCAAATTTATATGTTAAAGGGTAAAGGGATGGGCTCATGGGACAAGCAATCCAGCAGCGTTGGTGGGTAAAAGAACTCACTTCGTTTTCATAGAGCGGAAGAAGTTCATGAAAACCAACCCAGGGCAAAATTATATTTATAGGATTTGGAATTCAAACAACGGCTCGAGCGGTTTCTTTCTAGTTCTATTCTTAGGAGATAAATAATTAATTACGTCTTATTATGGAATCAAGTTTGATTAACGACAACAAGATTCAAGATTGTCTCGCAATAAAAACATTATAGACATGGTATGGGTTATTGCTCCATTATATAAGTTTAATTGGTACCAAGTCCTGTATTGAATAAAAATACGTTTTATTAATTGCATGTCGCTGTTCGATGCGCATGCGTAGTTCAGTTCAATATAAAAACTGGACTCGTATTGAAATAAATGAAGTTGTTATTGTCGCGGTCACTAGATCGTGTAATTACTGATTAACGTAATGAACCGGCTCGTCACTGTGCAGGGAGGTGCGAGTGCGCCCACGCCGCTGCGCACGCGCACCATAACCGATAGCGACCTGACCATTACCAGAGAGTCGGAGATTTACGGCTTGCTAATTAATGGTATAATCCGATTCTATTGATATTTTATTATAATTATAACAGATCTGGCATAATGAATGTGTGACCGCGACGTTATTTGAAGTTCGCGATTCTTCCGCCTGTTGAGCATACTCACAAAATATTATTATTTTAAATATAAACAGATTTTGACATTGAGTATAATAAAGAAAAGAAATAAATTATATTTATAAAAAAATGTTATAGATGCTTTGTGGTCCGAGTGGAATCTTGAAACGTAACTTATCGCCTTAATGACACTAGGACGACGCTGAGATCTGTCTGCTAATTCGTGAAGAACAGTATACTCTTATATATTTCAGACCCGTTTCAGAAACATTATTTGGAATAACTTTACAAAATGGCTGGACCAATATATCTTATTAGCTTGAACTTAAAACAGCATAGTAAAGTACTTGCCCAGTACATTTTCATTAAACAGAGGTCAACAATGCCGTGCTCCGTGTTGCTGCATCCGCCTGGCCCGGGTCCGGCTTGTGATTGGGAAGTCCCGCGACCTGATAACCCCGGGAGAGTCCGGCATTACGGCGACACAGCCTCTCAGGCCCGGGACTCGGTGTAGAGGGGTCAATTACAAATGTATTATGATGCATTGTTTTTTTCTAGTGTATATGCTCGGTTACTTGTCTTATGGTACAGATATCAGCAGTATGGAAGATTAAAATGTTTCTTAAATAAAAATGCCTTCACAACAACACAATGCATCATTAATGATAAATACTTTAACTACTTTTTATGGATTATATTGCGTTTTATTCTAGATTTTAGTTCCTGAATTTTCAGTCACCTTACATCTAAAATAAACAACAAATTAATTCGTAAAAGTAGTTAATTCATTTATAATTTATTTAAATTTGCATAAATCCAAGAATGCAAAGTGTTGTTGCAAAACCTTGTTGATCTTTGATTTTTAGTAATAGGAAGCCAAATGACCGTTTTGAGTAAATACCTAAATTAACATATTCGCCGAGCATATTCGACGATATCATTATCATCACAGTTAACAGGTTCAGTAGTATCTCACAGTCGACTATATCCTGTCCCGCGGCGCTGCCTGCTCGCCGCGCATTGTAGAGCCAACACATATATTACGGTAATTCTAACGCGTTGAGTAAAAACGTCGCGACTCCGTTATTTATAGAGCCTCCGGAGACCGACTCTACACGACTCAAGGAATTTCAATAGTTTATCGACAAATATTTAGTATAATGTCCAGCAGGTGCTGCGGGGATATTTAATTGATTTATGTTTGAAGATAACGGCTACCAATATGTTTGTATCGAGACACGCGATAAACATGAGAGAATAAGGGAAACTGTAATTAGAAACCTTGTCTAGCTACAACATTGTTTGTCTTATCCACTTACATTTGTTATTGTTTTTATTATTTATGGTCTTATTCATATACTTTTTTTTTGTTTTGCTACAGGACAGATTGTCTTGTTTCAAAATCATCCAGAGTACTTTTTACAAAAGAACAAAAAATTATAATTTAATGAATGAAGTATTTAAGAATATAGTTTATATAAACAATAACATATACAGATACCGGCATGACCACAACAAGTAAATAAAGCATTAGCGATGAGCAGAACAGTCGGCTTCGCATGAAACAACTCTCAGAGCCTTCACATTTATCGTCTCTACATACTTCCCGTGACTTTTTAATTATCTTTTGTTGAACAATGGCGGCGCGTGCGCATCCCCGGCTCTACATCACTTGATTGCTAATTGTGGTTAATTGCAGCCGCGAGTAACGAAGCGCAGGTACTTCACTATACAGTAGAACACAGAAGGGCTAGACAACTGCCTGCTATTGCCTATTATACTCCACAGCTGGGCAAAGGTGTCCTCTATATAGGAAAGGGACAAGGTCTGCTTACAGCCCAAATGTGTATCTCATTATAAATAAGAGTTGCCTTTTGTTAGCGTGAAGTCTAAAGAGGATATAATCTCTAATGTCTTTCCTATACTACGAGTGAACTTCGACATTATATTATGTCATACAATCTGTGCCTAAGACACCGCGAACAGTGGACAGTCAGCAAATTAACGACGCAGCAACATTGGAGACAGAGACGTAAATATCTTAAATGGTACTGTTTTCAAATATTGCCGTAGTCTGTGAATTGAACAGAGTAGACCTTCTGTTCCAACACTATGTGCTAGTGATGTGCTGCACACGTCGCGAGGGGGGGGGGGGTGACAGACATGCAGCCGCGAGGGGGGGGGGGAGTAGTAATATATCGTCGGAAAGTTTAAAGCCTGTCGAGCTTTGTTAATTTCGCGTAACGACCGCGGAGCGAGGACCACTGGGGGAGGGGGGAGGAGGGGAATCACTGCAGCTCTCCGACCGTCGCTGAGCCTTCTTCGGTGTCCGAAATACCTTTGGACAACACAAAGTTAATTTAATTTTCTTTATTCATTGATAGAAGTATTTGTTGACTGATTTGACGATGAGGCATCATAGATATTAAGAATTTTATACACTCGTAAAAGAAACTGTCGTAGGTTCGGAGTTGGTAGTATACTCTATTATTACTTCCTTCGAGTGCTCCGATTTATGTTATGCATTGTAGACATATCTGTAGTAAGGTTGACTGGAAGAGAATGCATTCTGGTATTAAGCCAGCCTTTCGTCTATGTACCACGCTGTGCATGAAGTATTAAATAAATATTTTACGATGACCATTTTAAATCAACTGTTCATAAATCAAAGCGTATTATAATTGTACAAATAAGAAAATAACTTCAAATCAAACTTAAGTGATTGGTGTTAATAACAACCATTAAAACTACGATCCCCCATCGTGATTCCCGATTTGTCACAATCCCGTCACAAATATAATTACATCGGCTCTACCTCTCTATGCAGAACGAACTCTACAAATTATTCGATTTCCACGGTATTAGGTGTCAACAGGCAGTTCTACGAAGGCTTCTGTTTCGTGTTACAGCCTGCGACTGGTGGCGTGTAATGGCGACGACACGGCTCCGGCACGACGTGACGCGTCACGGACACGCTCTGCGTAGAGTCGGATCATTTTATTAAACGCTGCGTTAAGGACCACCGGCTGTCGACACGCAACGTTACGCGGCCTTTGTAGAGTCTGACCGCAACCCGGGACCGGAGGCTTGTAGGAACGCTCTAGGTTACATAAAAAAGACAACAGAACGTTTAATGTGATAGCAATTTAACGCTTTTATTTTATAATACATTAAATTAATTAATTATACCATAGAGTATTTTTATAACTGAAACAAAATACCCAACGAGGATTACAATTTGAAATTATAATTGATAATTGAGTTCCTTAATTTCCCTATATGAGATGCATGCAACACATTTCATGCCTATATCATATTCTTCTATATGTATAAGATATCCAACCTACAAATTAAATTTAATGACAAGACTGACCGTATTAAAAACTCTACGGTGAGGAAATATGAATGATTCCAATTAAGCGCGTTGATGTCTTTTACAGGTAAGTTCGTGCAATAATCTACATTTTGAAAGCATCCGTTGTGGTTTGTTTGTTGGCCCCCAAATAGTAGAGAGCGCGAGGTCAGCGCTGTGGGGTGCTGCGGCCTCGCCCCGGCAAGGTACTGGCGGACGCACAACCGATAACAATAGGAAAAAAATGATTATTACAAATATTAACTAATCTCAGACAAGATATTGGTATTCTATATATATAAGTAAATTAAAATAATATCCTAGTTTAGGTTACGTCTTTGTTGCCAGGTAACTTAAATTGTGTACTTTTATTTGTAGCATTATAATAATCTACACACATTTAGAAAAGACATCAACGAACGTTTTCCGCAGACAGCAACCCTGCACTTTATGATAATTATTTTCAATTCTTGTGAAATATTTCTTACATTAGTATAATATATTTTCTGTATATTCAAGCAGTCGATATTATTAGATCCGCCAGTAAGCGATACATGTGTTGTCGGTACTCTCCGCCGTAACCACCGCTATCTATAATTGAGATCAGCGCATGCGCAGCGCGCCGCTTGCGCCCGCGCATACCACAACACAGCAAACCGCAGAATACTAATATTAAGTCAATAGTTGTAAGTTTACTTTACAAAATACATTTCTGAATATATACCTAATTTATGATAAAAAGGTAGAGCATAGCATTACGTGCTTTTTTTGGAATTAATGAAAAACTAATAAATGAACCTCCTGTGTAGTAGGATAAGTGTAAAATATATTATCTAATAATCAAAAACAGTAAAAAAATATTTGGATAAAAGGGCAAAATAATTTTAATTCTCGGTAAACAGGTTACATTAACTAAACAAAGCTGTTGTTTGGTGTGGACCTTCTGATTGCCGTGTTTGGGTGTTTTCTTTGTCCGACGCTCTTTAAATAGCTTTAATATGAGCCAAGAATTCCTCCGCGATCTGGGAATAAAGAATACTCAGTGAGCATAGCGAGTGCCCGCTGCCAGTGCCCGCTGCCAGTACCTGCTGCCAGTGCCCGCTGCCAGTGCCCGCTGCCAGTGCCCGCTGCCGGTGCCCGCTGCCAGTGCCCGCTGCCAGTGCCCGCTGCCAGTGCCCGCTGCCAGTGCCCGCTGCCAGTGCCCGCTGCCAGTGCCCGCTGTCAGTGAGACCTGGACCGCGGCGCGGCCTGACCGGGGCTCCTGCATGTGTGTGTGTCGCTGAACTCGCCCTAAACTGCTGCCAGTTGGAGTGACTTTCCGGACGGTGTAAAGATTTAGGCCCTGCAATGGCCGAATACGGAGTAAAGTGAACTTTTTTCCAAAAAGCTAAATAGGATTGATATCGTCATCGTATCGTATGTATAAAGTTTCCAAAAGTTATAATTATTTTGCTCCTAAAGTAAACAAGGAACAGGAAAAGTTTTCTCAAACTACTAACGAAATAGAATATCAATTACAAAATAAATACAAAAAGTCATTAGCTTTTTATGTAAGCTTAAGTCCCCGTCTAGACGGTGACTAAAACTGTTTTCATAAGAATACATCAGCGGCTGCGCCTGCGCCGGTCGGCACCAATCACGTCAGTACGTAGGCAGGTACCTGACATGCGCTAATACCTATAAAAACCTAATCCTGAGACTAAAGCCGCGCACTCTGCACACTGAGCGTATGGAGCGCAGCGCTCGAATTACTTTAACAAATAGCTAGGGGCACATAATTCCTCGTCGTCGGCTAATCGCGGGCTAATGCCACCAATCATGCGCAAACTGTTCACAACGATTGCCGACATCATCTAGATTACCTAGGACGTTAAGCCTACTTACATCTAGATAATATTGGTACATAATTGTAAATGAAATGTACTGTACTTGTCTGGGACCTGGTTGATCTTTTGCTTAAGGGTCGTGTGAATGTTGCTTATACATTACTTGGAGTCATCCATCTAGTGATACCCTATTATTGCCAACATTTGACTACTGTCGTTATTTTTGATAAACATCTGGTAACTAAAAGTAAAAACCATCAAAAAATTGGCAAGCGTCAAAATTAATAATTAAAATGATCACTTAGCGTTTTTTTATCATAAATAATATCAGCGCCACCTACAATCGGCTCTCTACATATTGACGCCGATGATAACTGTACGAGTTGTGGAAGAGATACTGCATGTATTAGAAATGAATGGCACTATAACAATTAACTCAGGCATATCCGCGCGATGAGCCTAGCTGTGGCATTGAAGGCGCACTTTGTGAAGCCGCGGCCGCAGTAATCCGCTTACCGTGAACACTCGATAAAAACGCATGTAATCACACGCCGGCACTAATGTGACCTGTGCCTGACTAGTACCACACTAGGTACCCTAGCGCTACGACCTCAGTCCACCTTGAGGTCGGGCCTGCGGGTGACCGGGAGGGCACCCTGTCACCCGATCAGCTGACAGGCCAAGACGGATACGGACGCCAGGTCCCACGCGTCCGTCCTCGGAAGGAACGAGGGTTGGGCACTTTACACCCACCCTCCGGAAGGGGTCCAGTCAGGACCGAAGTCAATACTTCCGAATTCCTTCAGTTTACTTATTTACATTCAGAAGATGAAAATATTTTTGCATTACCTCATGTTTTATTAAATGTGTTTTTAGTTGCACTCACAATACCTACAGCAAATAGTATTGTAGTTGTAACTGCCCTTGAATAACACATCAATGTTATATTTCTTGGCTGTTTACTAGTAATCTATCTAAAGCGACTGTTAACTTAATTGGTTCACTGCAATTAACATCGCGGAGAGGAGCGGCAACCCCGCTTGCTTCACGTCCACTCCAACGCGAGTTTTACGCGATATTAACATCTGTAGTTTAAGGCCCGTCTTTAAATTAAGTGCTAACACGCACATACAAGCGGGAACAGGGTAAAAGGTTTACGAGAAACGATCAGCTCGCACCTGTTTGGTAAACCTTATACATGCAAACAAGAGATATCGGCGAGGTCCCTGCTGCCCTCCCCCCCCACCCCTCCCGCTGCACGCCCCCGCCGCGCGTCGTGTGCAGCTCGCACGAGCGGTGCTTGTGCTTCATATTCGGTAGATCGGAGATCACTTTACTGATAGCGGCTATATTTTGACGGGCTTAGTCTGCGACCGCGGCCGCGTACCCTCGGAGCTACTTAACATGGCTGTGTTCGCCGGCCGTCACGTCGGCTTACACAAGCACTACAGATTAAATTAGCCGTGATCTTAGCAGACACATTAAAATAGCGATGTTATCTTTTTATCTCTCAATTGGCTAAACGGATCTGTAATGGCTCCGGCGCAGTGGCGACACGGTGCGGTGCGGCGCGGAACTAAACGAATTAGTCCAAACACCGCGATACCATCGCCGCACTGAGTGTGCTCGCCTGTGCCCCGTTTTCTCAGAAACTGAATTAATTGTCAGACGTCAGACCGCCGGAAATACAAGGTGAGTGAATCGCGAGACGCGGGCACAGTGGCCGCGCCGCAGTAGCCTCGCCAGCAACCGCGGGATCTGGGTAGCACTCCTTGGCAGGTATACGGCCAGTAACCGGAAAATGGCAGGTTTCATGGAATGGTTAAATGCTTAGATTAGACTCCTTTTGAAGACACTTAAAAAGATTTTTAACAGTATCATAAACCCCTTCTCAATGCATCGCACCACCGCGCCGCCTCTACTGACTCCCCGGCACTAGCCACTAGCAGCAGCGCGCGGCGTCGCCTGCAGGACAATTAGTCGGCGCACGCAACCCCCGCGTGTCCGCGCCGAACCAGTTTGGTCGGTGAGAGCTTTCCAAACAACAAAACCAACAGTTTCTTCCCACAGGCTTCTTTTTAATTTGATTTGTATTACTGCGCATGCGTGTACTGAGTCAGCACTGGAACCGGATTTCAATTTAAAACGCCATAACATTTTATAGTCGCCGCGGTTTATTACTGATACGCGATGTTTTTGCTCGCTCCGCTCCCGCCGCGCTCCGCTCGCCGCTCGCCGCTCGCCGCTCTAACTCATCAAAATTGCCTATATTTTACACGGGGACCATCGACAGCTCGTATTATATAAAAAATATAATTTACTACCTTCGAGCACTGAGGGTTATTGACTTAATTTTAAATGTTTCGATCTAGTATTTTATAATTTTATTGCTAGATAAGTGAGTTCACAAAAACTGTATCGACAACGAGTGTAGTGCTATAAAACGCGACCTGATCGCAATCAATAAGTTGTTTCGCGACGTAATCGTTTAATTAAGATTTTCGGTTCATTTTATATTTATTGAAGGCTGCATGTATTCGGTGGTTTTTACGTGGTCGTCGAGTGTTGGTATTTCCGTCGCGAGCCTGATTAGGGAGCTGATGACGATCGCGGACTGCCTCGTGTGTGGCGCGATTTGTTCAGAGCTCATTAAGGGGTGCTCATGTTGTACAGAGCGGGTATCATTTGTTCAACTATATTAAAAAGCATTCGTACAGTGCAGAATTATGTATATTTGTTAAAATTATTAATATATAAACATGTCACTATGCCCATGTTTTGCTCTTTTCGGCATTTTGTTTTGTTTTTCTACTATAGTCTTCAAATATTGGCAGCTAAGTGTAACTTGACACCTAATATGTAGGTATGAGACCGCTTTGTCGAAAGTTAGTGTATTTTTCCACCATTCTGTCAAAGACGAAGTGATGATTTAAATTTGAGAGTCAATGGAGTGTGTGAATGTTGTCATTAATTAGCATAATTTGTGTCCGCACACGGGCGACACGCTCCATGTAACACTATCGCCGTTGTTCGCGACAAACGACGCAACTGTTAAGTATATCATTACAGCAGTGCCCGCGTGTCCGTCCGTCCGTCCGTCCGTCCCACACGGCCGCGCTCGGGTTACAGCCTGACTTCATTACCCGCACATGTCGGGCTGTCCGCGCGCCGCGACTGACACTCCTCCGTTACCGTGATATATGGCGCTGCCCGCTGTCGCTAGCGTTGCACTAACGTTTAACATATATTTGAGTAAATGACGCTTAACTGGTGTCTTGTTAGGCGGTCGATGTATTGTATACATAATGCGGTGCATTTTGATGTCACTGACGCTAATGTCCCAGTGAAGGGATCGACTACATCGATCAGAGCGGACCTATAGCGCTAGGGAACCACCTTATCTTTAGTTTGCTAATTTACAGTTTGTTTTTCATTCAAAGTCAGTGGATATATATTTAATTTCAATATTTATTAGATACTCGTTGTCGCCCGCAGATCCAACCAGGTGAACGTCAAAACGTAGTAATTTTAGGAATAGAATGCTTTTTATTAGTTAATCTTAAAAATTGGAGAAGTTCCTAGTTCTGAATATTAAACTGGACAAATAACATAATACAGTTTAGCTCTTTCCAATTTTATAGCACAAGTAAGTAGTCTGAATATGATTTGAGTAAAGGTCAAGTTAAATCGTTGCAATAAATAATAGAAGTTGGTCTGCGGTCCAGCAACAATGCGGCCCATTGAGAGCGCGCGGTCTGCGGCGGCGCGGCTGAGTGAGCTTACACGACCCCAATTTTTTTGTAACATAGGTAAATTTACAAACAGTTTACTGAGTCTCACTGCATAGAAAAAAAGTTACGGTTTACAGAGGAACATTATTAGCCATCTATGAGGCTGAAAATTAAAAAAGTGATATTTGTCAGAGGGCTGTCCCGAGTAAAGGGTGTCCAGTCTGACAAACATCACTTTTTAATTCAACAAGAACTTATTTTAAGCGGACAGCACCCCTGTAATAGTAGGTATATTTTACCAAGCCATAGTTAACAAAAACGCCCGCGTGAATGACCCCCAACAGAATTCACTTCCAATTTGTAATACGACATAAACGAAAATGATGTCCTGACATATCTGCACAAATCGTGCGTCAAATAAAATAATATGTTAAACAAACGTCTTTCCGTGTATCTGAACAAGCGGATACACAGCTCACATCAAGTTATTAAAGCAACCCGCAGCAATCGATCACAGGCTACGTTATAAATAAATCGCAAGAGCCGGCCTATCTCCGGCAGAGATCGGGCGCGTCCGGCGGCGCTCGGGCCGGCTCGGGCGCGCTCGGGCAGGCTCGGCCGGCTCGGGCGCTCGTGACCCCGGCCGTCCGCAGTAATTGATTCCGACTTGTACGCTAAAACAATCGGGAGATAGGTCCGCCGACCGACGCCATACATCATGATACAGATCTCGATCCTCAGCCGACTCTACGTTCACGTTTATCGGTTATTGATAGATTTAGTGTTGCGTTAAAAGCTTATCTATGTATTTATTAAGCGTTTTGTCATTTTTATTTATTGGAGGATATAACATGATCGATTGACTTATCAGTCGATCTAATGCGGGGTACAAAGGTGTACTAAGTGCGACAAGCCGCCTTCCTCGTGACGTCATTGTTCCGTTTAAGAGGACAAAATGTACTTTTACAGTAGAAAGCACCATTTATGTACAAAATAAAGGTAGCGGTGACACTTAATAGTGCCAGTTTAGATCCAGTAAAGATTACTAGTATAAGGCTTCTGAACCAAGTAACGTCTGTTAGGGTAACAGCTTCGATGCCCGGTTGATGCCCTCAGCGATCTCATTACGGAGTAATGTGTTTCGAAACGAAGTGTTTGTGTTGTTGGAGTCGCTGGAGAGATGCTTGTTGTGTAAACTGTATCACCCGGGATGTAAACCGGCGGTCATAACCGGAGGTTACACAGCAACACTCTTTATTGACAATAAACGTGGCGAGGTGACGCTAAAGCACCGAAACTATATCGAGCAGCGGACAAGCGACGAGCGACGCGCGACGGTGACCACGCGCGCGCCGGACCCACAGGACTTGGGAAATGTTGCTGAAACTAGGCATACTGAATACTATTACAGAACATGTGATCAGAATCACAACAATTGTGGATTTTACTTTATTAACTAAACTTTCATAAAGCCTCTCTTGACGGGTAAACTAAAATATGTATATTATCTGAATTCATAGCGAGCAATGGCTACCGCAAATAATGATATATTTGCCCTCTGTTTAGGAAGCCCACCTCGGCAAGATTGTCCCACAGTTATGAAACAATAAAATAAAATGTTGAGAGATTTAGCAAAGAGCCTTGTATGGCCGGGTTCGGCGCAGACTGACCATGTCGTGGCATGACCACGTTATGGTGATAATGTCAGGGACAGCTTGTGTAGATCGCGAGACAGATATCAAGCGAAATATCACACTACGCTTAAATGGAAAGTTGCACTTAATTTGTCTACATCTAACTTAAACATAACTTCAAGAACAGCGGGTTATTAATATTATACCTAGTATTTAGGTTAATAACCGAAAAACCTAAGAATGCTATCCAAGAATCGAGAACATAACCTGCGACCACTGTGTAACGCGAGCATGACTGTGACGTCACCATCCACCGCCTGATGATAGAGCCTGTGAGTGGTCTATAAATCATCCGCGTAGCGCAACAGTTAACTATTATTTTTATCGTTACGTAGCTTTATAACCGTTTCATTAACTGTTGATTGGTTGTAACCAGCTTCGTTTTATTGCCATGGAAATAAGCGACGTCAGTCAATAAACTACGACAACAGTATTACTCAACAAGCGTACCTATAACAGAGACGCAATATGAGTGAGACAACTGCGCCAGTTAGAGATGAGGGCTCGCGGCGACCCGCGACAACCTGCGCCAGCCCGCGACAACCCGCGCCTCCCGGTGACAAAGTAATTTGGCGCCGTGACAGGCACACAATATTTCACACGTTTATAATTTTATAACAATATGTTAGCCGGACCGTGTGTGTTTATAACTCGTGTACTCGTGTGTTCATAATTTATTTAGAGATCACAGGTTGTATTCAACCACCATTGGATCAACATGATCTCCATTTATTACTTTCTTCGCAGGCTACGTATATGGGGTGAGCGGTTCATGGTGACCTTAACATGCTAGTTATTGATATGGCATCTATTATAGATACGTATAGTGTGTGCATGTACCCCGCTATATTTAATCATCGTAAAGTTGTATTCCGCGTAGTGTTAGCGGGCGCGCGACAGAGCTACAGAGCCGGAGCGCCTCCGGCCCGCGCCGACACTTCCGAGAACGCCTCGTAAGTGTTTATGGTAATGCTCGCGATGCGCCCGCGCATATGGACGCCGCTAAACGCAGGCAATTTGCTTACAACGCTGAGTACTTTGTTGTGACATTATGGTCGCATGCTAATCATGTGGAGCCTGTGTCCGAGTGAAAACTGACAAGGGTCGGAATGCGTATGTCACCAAAACTGGTGTGTAACACGACATATTGGTGTGTCACATTCGTGTATGTTTCACATGTGGGTGCTTAGTAGTTTACTAACTCTTTTAATTACCTACTCTGTACCTTGCTACTTTTCAAATGCGTTAAAATTATTAATTTATACACCAGTTACCATTTATCGTGAAGGGGGTGTAGCTTGCAGGTACATAAGACGGATGCTGGGCGTCGTGCCAGTCTATCCCGGGTATCCCAGCCTCACGCCCGGCCGGCGCGGCGCGGCGCGGTGCGGCGCGGCATGCGTCACGCCGCTATACCGCACCGCATTTGATCGCATTACGCCTTCCATTATTATTGTCGATGATACATTTTATGAAACACTTCCCAGCAAATGACTTGTAACCTTATCGATCACATGCTAAGGCACAGTTTCTACTGCTCCGCTGTAAGTTATGGTGTAGCGTGGTGTTCACGCGTCTCTGATTTACGTGTGCGCAGGCGCAGTGAAATAGCGCGGTTTCAGACGCAACTGTTCAGATGTCCGGGGGATGGATTTATGCTGGCAAGGCTTGGGTACTGTTTCTTATATTAAGTAGATGCCCAGATAATGTATTATATAGTTACATTTGTTAGATATATATTTGTAAACTAAATATAGTGAAGACTGATCTCTTTTTCTTTCTAATGTAAACAAACCATTAGACGAAAGCCTTTAAATTGCAATAGAATGTTTCTTCTTCGCTTTTGTTTAATTTCTAATTCCACATGGATTTGATGTTTTTTTTTTTATCTTAAGATCTTTTACAAGTAACATTGGAATATTTAACTGCATTATCTTATGTGCACATTGCAGCGAGGGCCCTACACCTAGGTGCATGCTTGCAGTAATTTTCGTAAACCTATCTGTGTGTTATGCGAGCAGTTCACGCGCGGCCTGCGCAGGAGTGCCTTCAATCACTTGTTCGTGAATGCCACTGTGCAATAAATCCAAAGCAGAATAACCACTCTTAAAATAAAATTACTCTTAGTTACACGCCATAAAAATGAAATCAATATTTAAGTATTTATGTAATTCGGTACAATCCTATATTAGTTCTGTTGACTGTAGACTCTAGGTTTGCTACTGGATACGATCCTTCCTGGAGCAGTTTCCACCAAAAGCACCTTATGTATATATACCATTGCTCACCAACAGTAAGGAACTTTCGCGGCCAACATGGCGTCCGTTGGCCAGTTGTTCGTATTGAGCCTTCTGCGTGCTGCGGTGACGTCACGTGTTGTCGAGGTGTCGAGTGTCGAGTGTCGGCACGCTGGCCGCCGACACTCGCAGCTTGTATCGTGGAGCTTGTAACGCGGTATTGAGACTTTAAGCCCACAGTTAGCTGTGTTTAAGATGCTCCCAGAATTATATGTTTGCGCGCTGTTCGCTTTTAAGAACTTCTAATACCACAAAGTATTCAAAATGTAACGTTAAATGCAATCAGCGCATTTAATGAGGATATTGTTGCAAAATAATATACTAAAAAATAATGTTTTACAAACAAAAGTCAACGCACAGTACCTAATATATAAACCAAAAATAAAGAATATTCTTTTTTTATTTAAACACAATTTATGTGAACTCATCGCAATTAATTTTATTTGACACCATTATGCAGTTTGTAACTCCAGGTGATCACACCCACACATTATTGAAGTAATATAATAAACCTTAAAACATCGGCTGAACGTTGTTATCTCTCGTTTACGAGCGTGTCCTCGCTCGCTACAGTCGCCACATACAACGCGGCCTTACATTCGTGAAATTGGTTTCTGAACGAGATTATTTCCAGATTAACTGTTAAGCTTTTTACGAGGTATCCGTCGGCAGGACTCGAGCCAATTAATTCGGGGATGTGTCCCCCCCCCTCCCCCCTCCCCCCGTCGCGCGTCGTCCGCCACCCGCAGAGCCTTAATAAACGTATCATAACGGTTTTGACAGCGTTTTGCAGGAACGCGTCCGGTTTGAGTTTTTGATTTAAGTGTAAATTACTTTCCGCTCCTTTACTTGCAATGTCCTGCAAGAAAGGAGAGGAAATTCATAGAGAGTCTTTTAAAAAAAATGTAGTACCGGGTTCATGAAATATTTCCTTATAAATTATTAAGTTTTACTTTAGAAAAAAAGTAATGTTTAAAAAAAAAGTCGTGGTGGCCTAGCGGTTCAATGAACGGATTTGTATGCACGAGGTTGCAGGTTCGAACCCCCAAGCAAGTACCAATGTAACTTTTCAAAAGTTATATGTACTTTCTTAATTATTCTAAGACACTTCTGACAAACGGTGAAAGTATACATCGTGACGAAACCTGGATTCCAAAATTTGGGATCTGAAATCGCCAACCCGCAGAGAGCAAGCGTGGTGATCAATGCTCGCGCCTTCTTGCTAGCTCATTAATTTGGCTTTGTTTGTTGACAAAATATATAAAAACCTTGTTTGAAGGCGGAATTCAAATCGAACTATTTGTTTTGTTAACATGATGTTGATGATTCGTGTCATACAAAAATATTTTTAAGTCCTCTGTATCCGACATTTCCTGATTGCATTGCCTCTTTGAAAGACAAACAATGTTTATTTAGTACCTATAGTGTAATAAATGCGCTTATAGATAATCGTGATCTCGATACCTGTATAATGTAGTGCGTGTGGCGTCTTTTGGTAGAGATCTTAGCAGTTAGCCTGAGCGCAGGCTTTGACTGCTTCACCGGACTTTAATGCGTGTGTCGTGCGGTGCGCTGCCTTCTCGCTGGCTTTGTTTTACGGTGGTGTATGTCTGTAAGTGTGCATCAATGCGAGGACTCATGCATGTAGCGGCTGGTGCCCGCCGCGGAGCGAAGAGTGGAGACAACTACATGTATACTGTTTCAAATAAAATATATGAACGTTAGTTAGTTCCATAAAAAAAAATACATAATAATAATATCACAATCATTTAAATTTCATAAAAATGCGCTCAAGATTTCTTAATTACAAAATTAAGTATATTCATTTAAAAACCTACATATTTCGTGTGTCAATTGATAAATAATATTTTATCGTAGTTAACTGGGCGGCCTTAACGCGGTTACACGTCGCAGCGACGGAATGCATTCATAGCTGGATAATATTTGTGTCAAATGCTACTGAATGCTGCGGACTGCGATATTTTGCTATGATCACTTAAAACAAGTAGGACCTGGTACATTTAAAAATGTTGTTATAACTTTTGGTTTCGATGAGTATGGAGTCTTTGTCTCCTAGTGCATGTTTGAGGTGATGTAGATACGAGCCGCTGGAACTGCCGACTATTGACGGGCGCTCCTCGAGGTCTCAGCATACGCTTTACTGCTATATACAGCATATATTATAAGACCTCTTTAGTATGCGTCACCGTTCAGGAATTCGGAACTAAATTATTATCGTAAATTATTAAGACAGTTATATCCAGAACGTGCATGTGTGAGTATAAATGTGTTGCCAAGCCATCAATTACAGCAAGGAGGCAGGGGGGGGAGGGAGTAGGAAGGGGGGAATCGCAATAGTTGTGACCGAAATAGATCTCTGGTAATGTGCTACTAATTGGTCAGTACGAGCGATACATCAACAGCAGACGTGATGAGCTCCGACGGGCTATTGGTACCTGTACACCTATAGATGTTCTAACTCTCGTCCTATACCAGTAGGTCCAGTGACTACATGAAATACTTATAGGAGAGGAATACTTATGATATAATTTGTATATGTAGAGCCGTTTGTGTTCTGTACTCGGGTCGCGGTGTGTCATAGCGAGGCTTTTATTGATAAACAGATGCAAGATTGAGATACCGGGCGGAGGCTGCGCGGGCGCAGACAGCGCGGTTCCCACAGTCGCGCTGTTTGCGCTAACTGTAACAACGAGCGCTAACTGTATCGCCCACTAATTACCACTCATTATACATGCAGCCGCGAGGTCGGCAGCGTAACACCACCACAACCTGCCTGACACGCGTCATGCTCGTAACCTACCTTACGCGTGGGATT
Source organism: Autographa gamma (assembly GCA_905146925.1). Taxonomy (NCBI): domain Eukaryota; kingdom Metazoa; phylum Arthropoda; class Insecta; order Lepidoptera; family Noctuidae; genus Autographa; species Autographa gamma. The sequence continues at coordinate 248,503 of LR989868.1, read as the reverse complement.
CTAGACAACTCTATGTTATGTAATGGTGCTCCATAAAAGCTAACAATAAAAAAGGGTCCTAAATATCATACCTATCTCCTGATAAGAAGCAACTCAAATCATTAATAAATAATTAATACCTATATAAATTAGTTCAATCGTTAGGGTGCACGCACACCTGCGCCGGAATGCCGGACCGCTGCTGGACTCACGGGTCGACGACTGACAGACGTCGACGGCTCGACCGATACTTATTGATTGAAAAGTGACAAAAACATAATCCGATTATACTCATCAAATGAGCCCTCGGTTCCCAGGCGGGGTGCGCGCGCGCAAGTCACGCGCGGTAATGAGGCGGCGCCCGCGCATGCGACAAGCGTTCAGCGCACTGCCTGCAGAAGGTCCAGCCCTAGGGCAGCGGTCACTCCGCGTTGTTACAGAAACTGAATATAGAACATAACTGAAAGGCAGCTTTAGAAATTGTTAATTGTATTGATTTATTGTAATACAAGTCCATATGAAGCAACATTATTGGCTAATACTTCAATCCAATTAACTATCTTCAATTTTTAAATAATAATAAATATTTAAAACAAAACCATAAGGTGATTTAAGGTATTGTCCGCAGTGAGCTTTCTGCGTGACACACTCGGTGTCTGCAGGTAGCCGTTCATTCACACATTATTATTTTAATTTATAACTAAGTATACCTGGGGCCCGGGCAGGCCGCTCCGAGGAATTTGGGATTTAAAAAGAAACAAGCCTAGGGTTTAATCAGCGCGGTGAAATCCTTTTTAATCTGTGGCTTCGGATCAGGAATGCGTATTAATTAGGGCTTTGAAGTATTGTACAATGTGACGCAGACGACACCTCGCCTATACATATTCTTATTCCACATTTTTGATTCCTCTTCGTTAGATTCTGATAGGCACAAAGATTTCTTCGTCTGCGAGAAACCTAAATACTAAAAGTCTTTTTTGAATACTTACTTATTTCACCATCTTGGATAAGATAACATTTAACTTTTAATTTGTTTTATATCTTTTAATAGGAGTTACTATTAATATATTATTAGTATCATAATAGTATGCTTTTGGGAATTATAATATTTGATATGGACTTGCTGCTTGACTGAAGAAAGAAGTTGGGCAAGTAAGCGTAGTGTTGTAACACGCGTAACATAACCCGCGGGGACACGGGTTCAAGTCAGGTTCAAGTAAACACCCATTATTTCATTACTATTAACTACACTTATAGCAATAAATTCGTGCAGCCATTTAAAATGTAAATACGTTAAAATAATATAACCATAGTATGCTAACTAACTCATATTAGAAAATATTTACAAACTAAATATTTAAAGTAATTTACAACGGTATCGATTATCATAATGAGGCAGGTAGCGGGTACACCAACATCGACACCTCACGCGCCGCGTACGCTAACCTGTACTGTATCGGTATATTTTATAATTAAACACAGTTTTATGAAAATACCCGTGACGTCGTCTGCGCAGGATAACTGTCAATATTGCGTTCTACAGCTAAAGGGTTGAATTTAGAAAATTAATCTATGTTCTTGCTCGGGTATGGTCATGCCAGATTTCATCCACAATCGTAACATAGGACAGTGTTATTATAGCATTAACAGTAACGTAATCGATATTATATTTATTTATGTAAACAGTCAGCAGCGCTATATGCGGTGTAATATTAGTCGCATGGCTTCCAATTAGTTGTGACGACGTGTTTGGGAATCATATTTATAACATAAACACATATTCATGAAGACAACGCGGCGGCGCAGGCGCAGGTCAAGCTGCTGCACATACATCGTGAATGTTATGCGCTTCCGACTCCGAGAAGTTGTTAACTTTTCTATTTAAATATTACACAACTAACCATATTTATTGTAAATATTAACACGTCATTTAGTTTTAGTTATTCTAATGCTATGTTTAATTAAAACGCCTACAGGCCTATCGTATTAATTAAAAGACACTCATGTCGCGGCCTAATATCGGGGATAACAACAAAATCTTCTCTATTTGTAAAATATAACCTTGTAATGAAAAGGTCTAACAGGTTCTAACACACTCATAGCGCATTATACAGGGTGTTAAGAAAACCCTGTCCGGACCGATGCGGTATTGTTAGGTATCGATATCTGATTCCATTCATGCAAAAAAATAATTGGAAAAATATACCTAACATCTAAATAAACCGCGACAAAATCAAAGGAAAGAATTATAAAAGAAAACTTATCTAAAAAAATATTTTTTTAATTTTCACTAACGGCAATGTAGAGATTCGGCGGCATCACAGGTCCTGCCGCCCTGCGAAATGATCATACCGCCAACATGTGCTTAAACAACATATAACACCCTGTACGTACTTTTTGGGTAAATTGAACCGCTTACGCCGCACTCGCAATGGAAGCCTTCATATAAATCATTCTCTCCGTTTTTTACATATTTGCCACTGACTCTGCGCTCCTCGATAAATGGACAACCTCCCTACAAGAAATGAAGAAGTGAACAGAGCGGCGAGCTCGCTCACGGAGCGGCTCACATCTGATTATATATAACTAATATTGTGAATCGTATAAAGCAATGGCTGCGAGCTGCGCTTGCGTCGATAGCCCGCAATTATGTTATTACGAGCATGCGCAGCGCGGCCCCGGCGCCGGCGCAGCACAACGCGGCGCGGCGCGGCGGTAGCGTGACCGAACCGCTCTAGTGATGAGACACACACATCGCATCATCTCGATATATTACACTTATGTATGTGTGAAGCATGATTGATTTGCATCTATATATAAATTCGGAAAACAAAAAATGACAAATTTAAAACGCAAATGTTACGAGGTCATATGATGTATGCCAAGGTACTGATAAGGATTGACATCTCAGGTAACGTCATGATATTTATTAATATCGCCAAACAAATTAAGATAACATAGATCATTTGCATAATCATAAAAAAGATAAAAATAAGGACGATGTTGAACTACATAACCAAAATATTAATTCACAGATGACATTTGGATAGTGGCACAATGTTATATGTTTAAACATGTTAGAAGAGAGCCGGCGACATAAACAAACATGTTGCGACATGTCCATCGATACAGAAGTGGATCAGCGATACACGTGCAGCGCTGTCTGGTGCAGTTGCTGCTGCAGCGACACATCCACCATATACCCATTCGACACTGTAATTATATATTTTATTTATGTTACAAAAACATTTATCTTACTTTACTTTCAGTATGTTATACAGTACCTATTAACATAAGCTCACACAGTGATAAAACAAAACTTAAAATCTTAACCATACTTACTACATACCCAAGAATAAAAATATAAGTTAATACTATAGTTATCTCATACATAATTCATTGTATAGAACCAGTTAGTGCGCAACAATTAGCAACATTATTAATTTTATGTACGTTTTGTAATTTATATCTGGTGTCTGGTGACCGACTGCTGGAATGTTTACATAATTAAGCGAGTAGCGACCACTTGTTGCAGTGCGTATCGTTAGCGAGCGGCCGCGGCACATCACTACCGGCAACAATGCCGCGCCTGCGCACTTGCCCACCAATTAATAGCAGCTTTCACTTTCGGACGGTTATGTCCGCCGCTTGAACAACTTTGTTTAATAACTCGCGTCACGTTAGGCCACGGAATAATACAGATGTCACAGTCTCCTTGTAGAACCCTACGCAGCAGCCGGATAACCATTTGCTTCTATTTAATTTATAAATCTGTTTACCAATGACTGCGCGAGCGCCCCGCTAGGTGCGCACTGCACGTCGCGCATTGCACGCCGCGTGCGGCCGCGCTTACTTATCCTCTAAGCACTGAAACATCCATTACGTGGTAAATTAGTAAGTTCACGTTAATTGAATGTTTAGTTTTACGGCACCGCACTCATTTAATGACTGCGAGCTGCGGGCCCCGTGGCTTTATGGTGGCCATCTTTCTTTGTTATGACTGCAGCATGCGCAGTGCGCTGTGCGCGCGAACCTCATAAAACGCTACACGCCTTTAGGATGGCTCGCAATGAACTTTGACGAACAGCCTCGCTGTCTATTGTATGTGCTCGCGCTCAGCTAAGGCTTAGCTCTTTAAATAAACCGAGGCAACTCTTTCATGTGCGGCTTTTCTCAGAAACAATTGGTAGCCTTTCACTTAAAAGCTCCCTCCAGATTACTGAACGCAATACTATCATAAAAATAAAGACATAATTTAATTAGCTTAAAGAGATGAGAATATTTGATGTGCGTGCTTCTTGAACAGAGTTACGCTCTGTAGAAAGGCGACGAGGTGGGCTGCAGTAACTTGACTACTCGAGCAGGAAGTAGCTGCGCGTGGCGGCAGCGTGGCGGCGTGGCGGCGGCGTGGCTCGCGCTGGCGGCGGCACAGCCGTCGTCGCTGCTTATTCAGATCGTGTGTGCACGGAAAACGTTTTTGTACATTCCCAGACAATCCGCGGGCTTCGTTAATGTAACAAAAATCAGTCGGCAGCAACTGTAGCGCACTAACAATCTGCCTGCATAATTTAATCGATGTAGATAGTGTATCGACGCAGAACATTTGCATGTACGAATAAATCAACCGGAGAGCGCATAACTCTCCTCCGCGACGTCGGTTAATTGAGGCGTTAATAGCAACCGTCACGGAATCTCGCGAGTGCGCCGCCCGAGGCTCGCCAGAAGTTCCACTACGAACAATATTTTATAAAGAAGATGATAAGTAATATTAAAATTGAAATCATAGGTACAAAGCACTTTAAGAAGTATAAAGATTAACTTTTCTTTGCATAGCATTTGTTATACCATTGCCGGCATAAGCCTCCCCAAAGTCTTTCCATACAACCTTATCCCGCGCCACCAGAACCAGCCCTCTCAGTCATCTCGCCACCTCTTCCTCGGCCAGTCTTGGCGGGATTTCTCTTTTTTGTTTTAAATAAATTTACTTAAATTATACATTATAATTATCACTACCTACCTAAAATTCAGGACTGGCCTATTCACGAAACTTTCGTTTGATGTACAGCGAATAGTGTGTTGTGGTCGTGGCGTGGAGTAGTTCTTCTGCAATACATTATTCAGACATTTGTTATTTTGCAAAATAACAAATGTTCCAAGACGTATGCACCCATGCCCAGCAGTACCCAGCAGATATTAGCGCTGTGGATGGCGTTATTTATGTGTTGTCATACTCAAATTGTTATTGCAGGAAAAGTGGAGTGTTATTACAGAATATACTATCGTGCCCTGCGGTGAAGCCATTGAACTGTTATAGTGATAACAACATGCAGCATGAGGAGAGCACTGACACAGGCAGAGTGTGTAGAGCCTCCGCGAGTGTCGTGGCCTGAGCAGGGCAGGAGCGGTGTATTAGTCTGGACTTTAAACCAAACCCACAGTGAATCACGGTATAGCATGTGCCACATAACCTAATGATCCTGCAAATATATTCGAACAAATACGAGTGCCTTCAGTAATCCCCGCACGGCTGGTGTTGGGCCATTGTACAGCGACCGCCACAGATTGCATTTCCGTTCAGTGATTAAACCTTCACTTAATAATAAATAGTTGAGTGTGTCGATGGTTGCGCAGGCGCACGACTCTTGTTTATTACTAATAGATGCTTCAATTAATACCGCTTCCGGCAACAGCGTGGTCTCGACTGGCTGCAAGACCTGGTCAATACTGAACACGAAAAGAGAGCAAGTGTCGTGAATAAATGCAGGATTTGAAAAGAGGTCCTTGTCCAGCTGGAATATTTTCAGGGCAGTATTATGAAAGAATAAAATATGTATGTATGTTCACGGGGTCGGTCTACCAGTTATCTGTCCGACAGCTGGTTAGATCCACTATGGGTACGCGACCCCGGACTGCTCTAGCTGTTGCTGGCACATTAATTGTACATCCGTGATGGTTGCATCCTATAACCCGTTCTACCTTGTTATCTCTTTCAACGTATCCCTTCCCAATTCCTTATCCCGCGGGAACGCAATGGATAGTCATAAAAATAATTTAATTATCCAAAATGGCGGCGATGTGGTTCGCCACCCATCACGTCTCGTCTCCCGCGGGGGTGAAAAGTGGCTCACGGACAGCCGTTTCGCTACGATGAATGTAAGAGGAGGATTGTATGTCAGATGAAAGCAAGCAAAAGTAAGAAAGGTATGCTGGGATGGTTATTGGGATGGCTATGTCGAGAGAATGAATGAAGAACTTTTGACGAAAAAAGTGTATAAGGCGACTGTAAATGAAAAAAGGCCAGGTCAAGAATACCCTAAACCGAAGAGCATGTGTGAAGGAAATAATTAAAGTGGAACGAGCGCAAAAAAGAGGCGTTATTATATTTATGTATGTATTATTATGTTATGAGAAGAAACATGTTAATATTTATTTTAGAACGAATTAATAGCTAAGGGTGACAAAAAGGGCAGCTAAATATATAGGCGTTCACATTGGATTCAGGTGCTGTTTATATTGCGTAACTATCATTGAATCGGCTCTCGTACAGATTTGTTTTGTCCGCCACTCGCAACTCGGACTAGTGGTGTTTAGTGTAAACACGTTACGACAGTGTTGAGGCCTCTCGTCGCCTCTCGTCGCCTTTCGTGGCCTCTCGTGGCCTCTCCAGCAGCGTCGCTCGAGTGCTGCGCCTCGTGTGGAACAGTCAAGTGCTGCCCACTGCCTCTGGCTGCCCCGTTAACGATGATTACATTTATACACATTTAAGATGCTTGTCTTTTTCTTTAGACCAATACAGTTTTAGTGTACAATAACATTAATATGGATATAAACATTGTGTCCAAACGTTTTGGAATGTTAGTGGCTAGGTACAAGCGTTACGCCACCTCGCGCTATGTAAATGCGTGCGCCTGCGCAGCTCGCCATGCGCGCTATCGATGTCGCTATAATTGTGCATAACTTGAGGCTGCACCAGCGTGCACACTGCACCACGAGAGATGCACCCGACAACAGCTTTAAAGAGGTTATACACCTTAGATAATGCTACACGGTGCCAGTTACAGTTGTGCACACACCTTTATGACAAACACTATAGAATATTATCGTTTGTTACGTGGATTGCACAGATCTCTGCAAACCATATAAACAACAATCTTCCACACTTTTAATAATTTAATTAATAAAAATTAGGGACAAAAACAAAATTAAGTGTCTGTTTGTAATTTAAAAAAAAGCAGCTTTTTACTAAATGCATATGAAAGTATAATAATACTGTTTACATGTAATTTTGTGGTACTTTCAAACTGATCTGATGATGAAGTCAGAAGGTGACCTGAAGGAGGAAGTTTGTTACAAAACTGCAGAAGCCTGTGTTTAAGCTTGTTTGATTTGTATTTGCTGTAACATTTTATATACAAGCTTGTTTATATACATTTAATGCGAAAAATGTAACTGACAAACTATCATGGTTCATGAGATGCTGCCTGGTGACAGACGGACGGTCAGGTCTTAGTAATAGGGCTTTTCACTCTGGGCAGAACCGCAAAAAAGGGCGAAGGCAAAGTCAGGTTTGTTTAAATACTTATAACTCTAGAACGGGCGAACCGATTGCCATGAGCTTTGATTTGTTGGGTTCTTGTTGTCTAACATAATAAATAAATACGAAAATTGGTAACAATTGCATAAGTGCGTGTCAGGCTCGCCCACCGCGCGTACCGAACAAATTAAATTTTTGATTCCCTTGAGAGTGTCAAAATAAACATTTTAGTTAAATAATATATAGGAATAGATACTTTTTTCGTTAATAGTTCACAGTAAACACACAGTACTAATTAAACTATTATTTTATATCACTATCGGGTCACTGTATAATAAAGACACTAATATCATAAAATGTTCAAACTTTATGTTAAATGTATAAAATAACATATTAATGTCTACTAACTTCTTGCGATATCATAATATATTATGCCCAACTATTGTAGTTTTGTCACTGTAATATTTAACATTTTAAATGGTAATGGAAACGCCCAAATGGTAAAATAAATGCGAGAATGAAGAGCTATTTTAGAACCCCGTGACCACGGCATCTCTGTGAGCAACGCTGAAGATCGTTTGTCGCCCTCTATGAGCGGCAACCTGCGCCTGCGCCGGCGTCTCGCGTCAGCTCGCCGGGGGTCCTCGGGTGTGGTGGGTGTCACCACCCTGGTGCTTGCGTGCACGGCTGCTGTTTGCCGTGACTGGTCGTTCTGCTGGCGTTGGTCTCAGTAATACCCAAACGCGCTTTTATTTTTCACGGTCGTTAAAATATAATCTTTATTATTTTATTGTCAACCGAAAGACAGCGTGCAGTTGGAGGGGTCGTTAGCGCTGCATGTCATGAATAGCAAGCAAATGCAAGCAGCGCGGCGCGGCGGCGTTTACGACTTCGTATTAAATAGATGCGCAACTATTCACTTATACAGGTCGTATCTCGCCACATAAAATATTTATATCCGTTTAAAACTCGCATTGTGAGTGTACCATGAAAATGGCAATATAAACGGTAATATCGGCTAGTTGCGACTGTACTTGCATGCGAGGTGCGCCGGCGCACAACTCTCGCCGCATAAATACTCCGTTATTCAATTAAGGCACCTGATGTATGCGCGCGCATGCGCCTCAAGTGTTTGTCACACGGTGCTCCGCGGCCCGGGAATACAGTCCTGTCATTACATAACATTATAGGTCAGCTAGGCTGAAACTATATGAACCCACTGAGTGTTCTAGCTCTAGGATGGCTGTTTAAGTAATATTGCTTGCTGATTTCAGATTACGCTTAAAGTGCCCGGTTATGATCTGAGATATGTTGCGATCGGTCTGCGCCCGCGCACCCGCGCACCCGCATGCATTATGTATGGGGCGACGAGTCCATAGTTTTCACACGGATGCTCAGCGGACAGTGGAGCTGTCGCCACACACACACACTCACACGGAACGCGTCTGTTTGTTTGTAATTATGTCGATGGAGCTTTGATCTCCACTTATCTGTTATTTCCTCAATAAGTTTCTGTGGGTCTCTTTAATTAAATCTGTTGTGCAAACTAATGTGAGCTAGTTGATGAAGAAAAAGTAAGAGAATATATCCAATTAATAGAAATTCATGAAAAAAAACGCGACTCGTGATTTGACTGGCTACGTGTAAAACGGGAGAATACATCAGATACCTCCGTCCTGGGATCATAGTTATCTATCGCTGCAGACTGACTGACTGACGACCAGACTAACATCATTACCTTACATCGTACTTATGTGAAACACTTGAATTGCTCATGTTTTTTGACATACTCCATATAAATGGCCCAGCAGTAGGTTTTTTTAAATCGTGTCATGTTTTGGCAATCGGGTATTTACTTCAAAAAATCTTTTTTTAAGACAACACGTTTAATTTGCTAATAATGTTAAACAATAATAATTACAATTCAATATCTTAATCTATGGGTTCTAGGGTTCAGGGGGTAGATCTACTAGTTATCTGTCCGACACCGGTCAGTCCTAGCTGTTGCTAGTGGAAAGCAAGTGGTCCCTGCCTACCCCTACAAGGGAAATGTCTCTATGTATGTATGTGATACTTAAATGTATTAAACGTATTCGTATCTTTTATTATTTGTCGAGTAGAATCTACGTTTTGGTTTTTAATAAATGATGACAACATCCCATACATTGCTCTGAACCCAAAGTAAGTAGCAATTAAGCACTTGTGTTATGGAATTCAGAAACAACGAAATTAACTTTCTAGATTGACCCGTCCGGGGATCGAACCCGGGACCTCAGAGCTAGCGACACCTTGAAAACTGGTGCGTAGGCCACTCGAAAACGGAGGTCGTCTCAGAATCAATTCGAATGTTTACATCTAGAAACTGTAAATTATTGTAAGTAAGAACAAAAAAGAAATAGAATATAGAGATATATTTTGATCTCCTTATTAATAAATGTTACTATTCTACCAATGACTTTCCCGTAATATATATATATTTATTATTTAATAATAATACTTGTTCACCAATTCGGCAGAATATATGTTACTACTTAATACTGCTATTATACTAAATTCTGTCAAGAAAAAATGTTTATATCAGACATAAGGCTTTCTCATTTTGCTTTATTATGTTATGTGTCGCAAACAAAGAAGCATCATCTCATTGTAGATGTAAACAATCAGCCTCGCGGTATCTGCGAGCGGTGCGGAGCGGTGCGGTACGGTGCGGAGCGGTGCGGTGCGGAGCGGAGCGGTGCGGCGCGGTGCCGCGCGTCCGAGAGCGGCATAATACGCGCTATCAGCAGCTATCGGCGCGGGCGCAGGTGCAGGACGCACGGTATGCATTATGGATGCACAATAATGTTGACATTGTATTCAAATACCTGTTGTTTTATGGAAAATGCCTGATATTAACAGTTTACCATTTGTTTTACAAAAACGCGGTAACGTCGGTCTCGCGCCCAAGCCTGATAACAGGCTTCGCACGTTCAACGTGTTTAGTTCTCATTTTTATATCTGAAGGTATATCCTAGGGTCATCAGGACGCGGGCGCTAGGCATGGAGGCGGCGCGACGGACGTCTTTGTCTTTGGATGTTTTTTTTGTAATGACCTTTTTTTATACTATTCTTACGTGTCTATGTGATGTAAAACATTAATTAATGGAAGGCTGTCTAATAGTTGTTCAGAAACAAATAAAATAAATTGAATGAGTTAAGTGGAGCCATCCGAGCCTCCCGCCGCTCGATAATACCAATACGGTTTGAATTATTATTTCTATAATAATAATTGTTTTAATTATATGTTTGAGCTGTTTATGTATTTAATTGGTTTAAAATAACGAATATAAAAAAGACAAGGTTTTTAAATATCCTTAGAGCTCGTAACCGTCTGCCGTGAGCCTTCCTTAGGTCACTTATAGCTCGTCGTGGTCCTGAGCAGACAGTAGTACCGCCGCGGACTGTGGCTGTGCTAACAGGAGTCGAGTCATTTTGTACCTATTTAAGTCGGAGGCAGTTTGTCTGTATGTGTATGTAAACAGTTACCTGCTCACTCTTCACGGTCACACGCGTCACGCGTGCCAAACGCTGCTATTATCCCATAGCATAGTGACGTCTAGTAATTTAATATTGATTGCCGTAGTCTGTGATTACGAGCTGTAATTCACGATAAATGGAGTACGTGTCGAGCACGAGGCACGGCCGAGGAAACGTCACTGGTGTGACGTGTCCCGGGGGCATCAAACGCTTTCACAAATCAATCTTGTGCGCCATAACCAAGGTTTATGACTTCCTTGCCGCTGCGGCGCGCCCCCGACGCCCCCGACGCCCCCGACGCCCGCGCCGCTATGCTGTTGATATTATGTCATTTATGTGATTATGATGAATGTCAAAAAAAATTCAGGTTGAGTAAAATACAAAACCCATAATGGATCGCCCTCTATCCGTCTATGTAAGAAGGCGAAAGCCGCAGTCTAGCCTCATCCTAAAGCACGATTTCGAACAAATGTTGGTGTGTCAACCTGCGTGTTTGTTCAGCGCATGCGCGATGAGTATTAGGATTTGGCAAAAGCATGATGAAGTTTCTCCCCAAATATAGAGCTCGAGCAAAATACCGCAACATACGCAATAATGAAAGTCACGGCGACGGCGACGGCCCGCCTTACCAAACAGTGTCCAAGATCTACGCAGCACTGTACCTACCGAACGATTCTATGGTTCTTGGTCCGGAATAAGGGACTGATTTTCTCTCACCTTCCTTACCAACTTAAATTCAATATTTTGCTTAGTATTGTAACTGGTAGTGTGGCCCGGCCGGGACTCGAGATCGCGCGTCGATGCGAGTGTAATGTCCAAAGCAATCACTGCCGGGGAATCAAACGGCGATCACACGCTCGTGCGCGGTGATTGATGGTCGCGAGCTGTCCCGCGGCGGCGGCGGGCGACGTCACGTCCATGTCACTGCTCTTCACCTGGCTTCTTATATTGGACAATATTAAAAGTACGTGAATAATCAGTGGTATATTTATTTATTTTCGTAGTTTGGAGACCGGCTCACACAGTGTCTCAGTCTCAACATCATGCCTGAATGCAAGTTAGTTAGTTGGAAGGGCTTGGAACTTAATAACTGATGCTGTTGATGCTTATCTCAGCACGACGAGTGCCTAAGTATGCCATGTTTTAAATGATTAGCGGCAATAAACAGTAGTAATTAAGTTGTATGGTGACTGCGCGGGGATTGTAGGCAAGTTCTCGTATATATATTATGATCTCTACGTAGGGATGTTTAAAACGATTTAGAAAGCGTCAGTTTTATGGACTGAGTTATAAAAGACCTTTCATATGTACCTACTGAGTTTTCACATACGAGGAATATTCAAAGAGTTAGACGTCTTTTAAAATTACTCAGGCTACGTATTTTCGAATTTTTAATTTTATAAAACCTATTTTTTTTTTATTAATCTACTTACAACAGACAAGCAATAGTAAACACATACAGAACAAATAGATACAAAGGTACTGCTTATTACAAATAATTTTCTTGCAGCCTTCTTGCGACAGTATATTTTTTTTTGGTACACTTGTGTCAAATATATACCTATTCAGTTTCAGCTATATAGCAAGTAAGCAAGTTTTGAAAAAGATTGTCATAGATTTTCCATCAAATTTTGCGTAAAAAATTGGAATGCAGTGTCCAAAAACCTTATTAAATATTATCCCCACCGGGGATCGAACCCGGGACCTCGGAGATAGCGACACCTTGAAACGGGTACGTACTCCACTAGACCACGGTGGTCGTCAAAAAAATTGTTCTGAATAATCGTCGAGTCACTTTGGGAGAAGGATAGGATGGGATTGCTGAGGATGTCGGCGTATCCGTTAGTTAGCGCAACACAAACATTTCGCTATTCAGAACTTTGGTGATGATTCAGTGATTGAGAGTTCTTGCCTAAATTGCTGAAACTTGACCAAGTCAGTCAAGTATCGTTGGCCAAAAAACAACAATAGAATCATGCCTCAGCCACCGTACTCACTAGGTTTGGCCCCTTGCAACTTATTCCTGGTCCTAATATTGAAGAGAACCATGAATAAATTACGTTTTGCGACCATTGAGGATATGTAAAAAACGCAACTCTGAGATCTCAAGTTCGAAGATTAAAAAAAAGTGTATTACATCTGAGACATATAGAAATAAAGAATGAAGAAAAACATTTGAGAAGATAATAATTCACCAATATTTTTAACAGATAGTGTAAGAATAGTTAATGTCTGAAGATCTCAGAATAGTGAGCTTAGATAAGAAGTATAATAGAAACAAGCAGTTATTTATTCGATTAAATAATTAGTAATATGTGAACGAATAGTAGCAGTCTGTAGTATATACATACATGTATAGTGTACACTAAATAACAGACAACACGGCAAACGCAGCATGTGTCCGGCAGGAGCAGCGCGGCTCCTGCCCGGGCCCGGCTCCAGCGCTGGCCGCCCGCGCCCGACCTCGCCAGTGACACGTCATGTTTGTCTTGGCGAACGCTTTGGAACTTGCAGCACTATATGCAGCACTAATGTATGGAGCGATGCGCGCGCAGCTTACCGCGATCTCTATCTTAAAAGCTTCGCATCAAAGGTATCGTTGTTTTGTGTAGTAACGTGTGTGTGTCGGTCCGCAGGGCGCTCGCCGCACGCCGCACGTGGCGGGAGCCGGTAATGGGCCATGCTGGTGCTCTTATCTGACGCATCTGAGCTGCTCACAGCGGATGGATCTCTCAAGTGTAGCCGTTCAAGGATTACCATGTCAAAGGGTTGCTTCGTCTTGTTAATGGCATTAGCTAACGGGTAAAACATTCACCTTTTTTTCCCACAGTAGTACTTTTTTCTTTACGTCGGGCTCTGCGCTTCTTTTGGTAGTATCGTCGCCTGAACTGCATATTATTATCTCAATCTGCTAACAGTACTAAGATATTTGTGTCAAAGTGTCTCACTAACGAGGTCATGTTGTGACGGCTGGCGGTGCGGTGGATTATGCATCACAATACGAACCTTGGAATTATATAAGGAAGAAGGAACAAGTGGTAATGTGACATCTAGTATATCTACGGCACACATTATTAGAAAAGCCTTTTAAAATGCAGCGTTTATTAATTTAGATAGATAGTAGTGTATGTGCTACGTAGTATGGTATCTTGCTTCGAAAATAAAACGTAACTGCTACAACGTTTATGATGACCTTAGCGTTTCACTTCATGTTCCTACTCTACTACAACAAAAAGATTGCCTTGTTATTAAGTGTCTCGTTTCGATTGACTCTTATTACACAAGACACACGTGTGCACTTGTTGTTTGTAACCAAAGCCTGCTGTTACTAAGCAATGATACAATTTACTTCAGGGCTTTTGAATTAACATACGCAGTGACCCTGTATTTTCCTCACAGCGCATGCGCGGTCGGTTGTAAGCACTGCTCTGCGGCCGCATTCACGCGTAGCTGTAAGCCGAGATAAGACGACGATACGACCAATGAAATGAAAAAATATAATTATTAAATCACTCAACGGTTCGCACCTCGATGCGTGTCGTCGCTGCTCCGCCAATCTGGTGCACTTGTGCAGTCTTGAGTCCACATGTGAGCCACCATTATTACCGAGCGTAGATTAGCAGCGTGCTGACACACAAGATGAAGCAGACAACATGCTGCAACATACTTATTTTCCTTGAAGGCGTGTTTTAATACAATCTTAATGCTACGGCAGTTTGAGCGCAATTAAAATATAGAGAGCGTCGATGACGGCCGGGAGCGCTCGACAATTATATAGTGTAGTCGAGCACTCGACCCGACCCGCCCGCTGCGTGGCCCCGGCACAGGCGGCTGCGGTGGAGTGAGCGAGCTTCGACTTTTGCGACCACAACTTCTATTTATCGTTTACGTGTTTTCGTTAAGCACTATTATTATTATTATATATTGTTAGGTTATTAATTCAATGTTTAAAAAGTGCCTAATAAAGGTTTACTTGACGACCGTGGTTGCAAGATGTCAAGCGCAAAAATTGAATTTATGCATGTACGCGCTAATTACTGTGAACTTATGTGTTACTATAAAGATGCAGCGCTTTTGATTTTGATCGACTAGCCAAAATCTTATACATCTTAGAGTTTATGAATGACTAAGCCTAAGTGTTGGATACCCGCTGGTCGCCCGTCTCGTGGCCATGGCGTAGTGTAGTTAATGTGATGTAGTAACTGCGTCCGGTTACACACCAAACGGCGCACTTTCTCCCGCGCGCGCATCTCCACTCGGCTCACCTCCCTGCTCTATTCTACGTGAACAATTATTTGTATATAGAAGGTGTTCAATATGGTATCCCCTGGTCGATTTCTGTTTTATCAGAAGATCCTACACGATTTAGGTAGAATTCTGATGACTGAAGCCCCGCTTCAAGCAATCGATTTTTTTGAAGATCTAACAGAATAGCTTTAATGATAGTGATAAGCTAGACGTGGTAAGGGTTCACCAAGTAAATATAACTATTCCCCTTCATCCTCTCAATCAATCTGTGCAGGTTCTCGCGTGGTTTCTAACGCGGCGACCTGCACATATTTACAGCTACATATGCAACATGCACAAGTTATCTGCAGCTTAATTTACTTGTGGCGGGAAGTGTTCACGAAGTAAATTGGACATTAGCTCGGCGAGGCGAGGGCTGGTGCCCGCGGCCCGGCGCCGGAGACTTACACGCTACCGCGATACTGTGCAAGCGAAATTAACGGGAGATGTCAAGGAAACAGCTAAAAATCTAACCGGTACTTACTCTTAATAAATATGGTAATTAACATATTTTAACAGGTTCCATCTAAATCAATGAAAGGAATAGTGGGATAATAGCAACTACGACGCAGCCCTAAAGGTAGTGGTAGACCGTTACGCATGCGCAGTGGCCGCTTAATTCCGACACAATCACACGCCAAACTGCAAATGTAGCAAACTAATGAGCCAGACCGGCCGATGACCCCACACACACACACATTATCGTATGTGTACATACACTGCACACTAGCTCCGGGTCGCAGGCAATCTGAAGTTATCACTTGCAGTTACGTTAAGTCAAATCTCGCACAGGGTCGTGATATCATCATTGTCATAGAAACGATCACCACAACCACCAACGAAGCTGAGGGGACGGCACCCATCACAGACAGGAGGCCCTTGTCAACTCAGGTTTATGAAGGCAGATTCGTTCCAAGATATTCTTAGAACGAATCTGGAACTCGTAACATCGGGCTTGGACCTCGGAACATAATTATTCTGAGAACAGCGTGGAGTTGTTTATACCCAAAAATGAAAAGGATGAGGAGCTATCATATCTAGATAGCGCATCGTATTGACGAGAGCGGACGGGAGCCAGACTCGCAGCAGAGTTTTGACAACAACCTCAACACAACCCGAGCGGACGGAGGTAGCCGCGACCATTGGTAAAGCTAAAGCCACCACCACAACAACACAATGCACTCAACCAACTTTCGAATGTCGAGGATTTGGATGGACGGAAGAAAATGAATGAGTGAGATAAATATGTTTGACACAACCTTTCAAGACCTGGGAGACGTGCAACGTTAACTCTCAGTGTGTCTCAATGCGGTATTCATTGTAAAGCGCTCGAGCTGCTATGTATAGCTATGTGTATATACAAGGTTGTTTCTTACATCATAACCAACGTGTATAATTGGATGACAGGTCGTCGAGGCGCTTCATTCACGCCTCCCGCAGATCATCCGGCGCTCGAGCACAGCTCACTGCGCTTCAATACTAACACAATCAATCGGGCATTGTGCGCCGTTCAGCGCAGGGCGGCTCATTAACCCGCAGGTTATCCGCTAATAATTAAATCGTCCGCGGACAATGCGCGCGCGCACTCTTGTCTGACAGTTTTAATTAAAGCTCTATTATTGTCAGATTGAATAACGCATGCGCAGTAACGAGGCCTCAGCATGCGAGTGACGCGAGTAGCAGCCACCGCCGCGACACCCACCCTGCGCTCCACCTTCAAGGATTCAAGCAGTATCTTACTTATTATATAGTAGGTATAATACTTACGCCAAATTGTTATATTATTACAAACTTTTATTTAGTTTCACCTGTTTTACATTATGATAGCAAGAGGAAAATGTTCTTACCCATGCCGTCACAATTTAACAGCAATGATTTGTACAAATATTGTATTTTTTTTTGGGTTTTTTTTTTACCTCTTGTTTCATTTTATTAACAAGTACAAAAGCTTGATATTAAAACGGTGTTTTTTTCTATAATTTCATTTCCAGTGTTCATTTCATCCCGTTGTTGGCGCATACATTTTAACAAATCACTAACTAACTACTAATAACTAATAACTACCAATGCACAAATCATTGTTACAATTTCATTTTTAAAAGAGTAACCTATGGAGGGAGTTCTAGCTGGCTCTTCACCCTATCACTGGAGCCGAGCCCCTACAGTCAGTAGTTTATAACGTAACGTTTCTAAAGTATTTTTTGTCATTACTTGTATCTTACTATGGCGGTGTCTTAGTCTATACCTAGCCATGCTGAGGTACGCTGAGCTGATCTAGTCCTCGCTGCAGCGGCTGCAGCTGGTTACTTACACAAATTAGTTAATCTGAAATTCTAAACGGAATCGTAATCTAGTCTGGGAGCTGTCCATTGTTCTCGGGCGTACTGTGAACTGCGCTTGCGCAGCTCAATTAAGTAGCGACGTCGTAATTGCACAGATAGTTGTTATCGCTGATCGCGGAACAAATTGACCGCGAAATCGATTACAATCGGTGGCCGGACAATGGCAACCAATCGCGCGCCAGCAGTTCAGCGCGCGCCACTATTGGTCGCCGAGTGCACGCGCGGCTTCACACAATGCTGCACCTGAAATCTGAAACTTCAAAAGCTCCACCATCTTGAATTCCGCATTGGATTCGGATCAGAACACTATTACCGTGACGTCACAAAACCGCCATTGAAATTGGTCTCCGGTGGCGAGCTGACCCCGCTACATGTCCATTGTGTGAGCGAGCACTGAAGCTCCCGTGCTATACGCTCACCGGCACACGCAGTCTCACTCACGTCCTCAGAGCTGAGCATGCGCACTTATCATGTAATAAAGTTATCGCCGAATGCTTTATCTGGCCCCACAGTGAGTTCTATGGGACAGTAGCGGCTACCGTTCTGACTGGCGCCGAGCGGCAAGCCGGGGGCGCGGAGACGCGGGGCCGGGGGCGCGGGGGCGCGGTGCACCGAATCAATGGGCAATTATCGTAGCGCGGGGCCATTAGTGCTGCGACTACAATAGACAAAACAGAAGGTATACTCTACGCCGATGGTAACGGACGTACGTTATGATAAGTTGGCCTTATGTAATTGCAGAGGTTCTCTAGACCCCCAGGGTGGGCAGGGCGATAGAATCCAAGGGATGGCGACAAAATATCTAATTGCCTGGAAAAAAAAGTGTTTTACTTATCAAACGACTTCCACCTGTTTTTTTTTAAACTGACTATACCAGAAGTACTTTCCAGCCCTTGTGAATTGTAAATAATATAAACTTTTGGCAACACCCTGTTAAAAAAAAAAGGAAAGTTTGGCGGCAGGATGGTGTTGGTGAGTAAGATGAGTTAGAATAATGTAACTCTCATAAATAAGTATTAATATTTATTGAAAAATTTACTGAAACGAGGTTACCTGAAATGAGGTCTCAACTGTTTTCTACCAAAAGCACCGTGACGTGGTACAAGGGATTGTCACACCGATGACGTCAGTCGCGTCATGACAGACCGCGCGCGCCGCCGCGCCGCCGCCGCCGCGCTGGGTGGAAACCTATTACGCCGAAGAGCAGGTATTGATTCAACAACACAATCTCAGCACAGCATCGCGCGGCGCAGGCGCAGGCGCGGCTCGTCCATCTCCGTGACGTTATCACGGCGCGTGATGGCCGCACTTCATTACATCCCACCGACAATTTGTCGATACGTTGTCAATATTTCACTTTAATTATCGACGCGATCAAACCGAATCGGCCATCGGTCTCGCCGTAATTGGTGCAATAATTTATTCCGTGTAACATATTGCGGCAATAAAGTGACAAGCGCGCCGCGGCCCGGCCGGCGCATGCGCACTGGCCGGTCCCTCGCGTCTCGGCAGGCTTCTACGTCTCTCTCTAAGCTTTTACTACTAGAAGATGTTCCCCGCCCCGACGCGCGACGTCTTAAAATTCCCATCATTTTCCCTCGCTTTACCTAAATATTTTTTTGCTACGAAGTTTCATTGCATCAATCTGCTCATTTAATTTTGTTACCGACAAAAACTTTTAAATGAGTGAGGGTTAATGGTTGTTACCGTGGTGTTATATTCTGATGATAGCACAAAAAGTTTCGAACAGTAGCACGTGTCTGATGACGTCACGCCTGCCTCGCTCCAGCTTACTGATCAATGAATGGCTGTGCGAGGGCAGCGCTTCACATTGTCTTTCACAGACAAACTGCAGTAATCCCCAGAGTCCCCAGATTACACGGCTTCTAAACATTGTTCGTACGACGCAGCTGCGTCCGCGTGTCTCGCTAATTAAGTCTATTATAGACATCGGTAAAATGCAGTTTCTAAATCCATTATCTTGTTTTCATATAAATACAATTAGTGCACCTTTCAAATATCTTTCTGTATGAATGACCATGTACTTTATTAAAAAAAAAACAACTAATAAATGTATTCGGTATAATAAACGCATTGAAGTGAGGCAGCGAGAGCGATGAGTCGAGCGAGGCGATGGACATAATCACATATTTGTTTGCAATTAACATCCCCCGACTGGCGAGCCCCCCTTGGGCCATTGTGTGCGCAACACAATATGACCGATGTTAATTGTCGCGTTCACTTTGTACACAACGGCTGGGTTATCGGTCGTGACTCATGAACACTTGTTTATTAGAACAATGATGCACACGTGCTCTTCATGAACGAATTCTTCAATAACGCTTGCCTTTGTCAGGCGCTGGAGTGAGGCGCGAGGGTTGTGGTTGACTCGCGCGGACTCTCACTGGACGCAGACACACCGCGCATGCGCCCGCTCTACTCACATACAGCCTACT
The DNA here is from genome assembly GCA_905146925.1 of Autographa gamma. Taxonomy (NCBI): domain Eukaryota; kingdom Metazoa; phylum Arthropoda; class Insecta; order Lepidoptera; family Noctuidae; genus Autographa; species Autographa gamma. The sequence goes on along the minus strand of LR989868.1, from coordinate 228,389 downwards.
TGATGTCTTAAATTCCGTTTCAGATTTTGAGGTAACAAATTGCTTCGTGTGTTGGTCTCTAATCCTAAGCGTGCCTTCCTATGCCGTGACCGGAGAACTCGTATTGCCGCCCGCGCCCCTGCGATGTTAATTAAAGATAGATGCGCCTGCGCGCCCGATCATAATTTAGAGATTATCTTTGTAAGTCCGAACAGGACTTTCAAATTTGTTTGCTGACAATTTGAGATATTTATTTGAAGATAAAGCGTCTACATCGTCGGCTATCGAAGACCTTGCGGCTCGTCAAGCCTCTCCGTGGCTCTCACTACCGAGGCCCCGAGGAGCGTCCCGCGCAGGACGCGCCGCTCAGTGAGGAACGCGTACAACTTGTTTATTTTATCTGAACTTGTGTCGTATGTATTTGTTTAAATGTGATTTCCTAGCAATGAAGTTGTTGGGTTTGAGGTTAATTACCGGTGGTTGACCGCTTTCCGCACTCTCCGCCGCTCTAATGTCACGACGAAAAGTCAGTGCAAAAACCATTAAACAAGCAAAGCCATCGCAGATAATTTTATCGTTATACATATTGTGTCGTTGTACACTCTCTAGCAAACATAATGGGCCAGCGGACGCGGCCGGTGCGGCCCGGCGCGGCTACGGTTGCCGACTGCGGCAGCGATCATGTAATTATATCATTCCACTCTGGAGAAATCAAGCGCAATTCGCAATAAGATTTATTATCGAGTTTTTTCCTAGCTCGGTCCGCTTCATCTCTGCGTGTAGCTGCACGGCGCAGCGGCGCGGCGGCGCGGCGGCGGCGGGCGTGCGGCGCGGCGCGGCGTGCGCGCAGCATTACCTTAATTAAACTAATGAATTAGATTAGCGGCGGCGGGCCGCGGGTGTCTATCCGTGATTTGTGAACGTCGGCGCAGCTCTAACGTACAATTAATAACGTTGCGTGCTCTCTATTAATATCTGTCGGGTTGATGCGCGCGCGCAGCCCTCCGCATCATTTGTCTCGCTGTGTTCCACAGGTTGTGCCATCGCTCAGAATGCTAGTTGTTTGTGCAAAAATAATGATTGCTGCAATAAATGAATCTCGAAACATAATACAACTGTTGTTTATTCAAGGTGAACCAATTAAACGAGGTTTACCTACCTACTCAATTCACCCGGCGATATTACTGTGTTACATTCCCGAGGTGAAATGAGAGTTTTACAAATTCCTGAACCTAAACTTTGTTTACCTACGTGAATGTGCCATTACGTCACTTTATTTCACATTAAATAATACATTTTGTTCATACCACAATCAAAGTAGATGTCTGCGATCAGCTGGTGTGTCGGCGCGGGCGCACATCGCGTGCCGACATGATTTGTGCTCCTAATACCTTATTATAATCCCGCGACATGTTATTAAAACACTATAATCGTTTATCATATCTTTAAAAGATGGCCGCCATTTATTTCAGAAATGAAAAGTTCTTTACACTTGTCATATTCTCATTGTCGTTATCATTATCATTTACGTTCTAAATAAAGGAAACTTGTTATGGATTTAGTCACACATCAGAGATGCTGGGCGCCTGCGATGTGGGTACAGCGCATGCGCGAAGCTGTCCCATTGCTCCGATACCATCACGCTCCCGGTATGACGATGGTAATATCGCGCCTTGGTTGTCGCCGTCAATGGCTGCATGGGTAACTTACAGGCTTCCTCAGTCAATAACACAACAACTTTATAAATACCAGTCCATCATGATCATCATGGTATCCAACATGCCACACCATGTAAGACGTTAACTTAATTAAAAGTTATTGAAGAAGCGCGCTCCCGTGACTATTCATTGACGTACACATTACATAACCAGCGATACAACTCGATTACACTTCCCATCAATTGATAATACAATGACACGTGCCACTATATCCTTAGGCTTCCAATCATACAAACATATTGCTGATCATGTCTGATAGTCGCAGCTCTCCGACGACGCACCGTTGTTTTATATTCTCACTCACCTACTCCTTTGAAGTTCTTTCCGATTATAAACAGTGGTTTGTAGTCAGCTGTGCATATTACAAGTAAGAAAATTGGCAAAATAAGAACCTATATATATAGCCGTACTCCTAGACGTGATGTTAAACATTTAGCTCAGCTTTAGATGAAACTAGGAACATGACAAGCACTTGAAAGCCATTGGAGCAATGAAGTGCTTTGAATTACAAATATGATTGAATGATCAGTGAGTCAGTTCGTTAATCCTTGCTGATTAATTAACATTAATTAACCGAGTACGAGAGCTGACTAGTTGCGAGTGCGCACACGCAGTGTGACGCGACACCGAATTAATTAGGATGAATGTCCTGCGGCACGCGGTCCCCGCGCCCCCGCGCTCTCGCCCCGCGCTCCCGCGCCCCCGCGTCCCTCGCCCCGCGCCCTTGCGCCGTGAGAACCACGAGCGGTGCGCCCGCTTACCTTGGCGCATAGCAAAAACGATCAGAAAACCCACTCGTAAAACGAACAATTGTAAATTTACACATAGCATTGATGGCCTTAGCTTCAATGTTACTTGTTGTGCAGCGAAGTGACGAGGCAGTAGCGTCGCATCGGCGGCCTCTGAAGCATTACATCTCGTCAGCGACTCGCACGTGTAAGCTGTGGACCTACTGCGTCAACATTATGATGACTCTGCTTTATAATATCTGCGAATGGAGATTAGCATGTTAGTTTTCGCCACTCTCAGTTACTGTGCTTCGTAATTGCCTAAAATTATAAGTGTGACACATTCCGGGCTGAGATCATGTTGCCTTCTGGTGCGAGCTGCGAACTCTGCGTCTTAACTGCCAATTATCAAGCCGTATTATTGTCATATTGGCGAAGTAATGCGAGCGTCCCGTGGCGATCCAGATGCTTGACGACTGCAGCTTATGATACAAAATTACAAGTTAATGACACAGCGACAAGAAACTTTACAGACATACATAACACACTCGTAGGTGTTTTCACACACTTCACACATGCAGGTAGTGTGTCTGACTTGGGAGTCAGACATACTACCTGCATCCCCTGCATCAGCATCGTGCGCCAGTCCCGCAGCGCGCGCTGTGGAACCCTCGGCCTTGTTAGATACCCTACACTGATTGGGTTAGTGATATGAGATTAACTTATTGTTGTGTTTCGTAATAAAAGTCTATATCATTCGGTATGAAAGTACAAAGTTCAGCAAGTGGATGCTGTACAATACGACGCACATAAGTATGTGCGCCCGAGCAGCGCAACAGGTGGTCTTCCAATAAAAACTAATAAGTGAGGGACGCGGAGCGCGGAGGGCCGCAGAGGGCGCGGTGCGGGGTGCGGGGTGCGGGTGAGGGGGGAGGGGGGGGGTGGCACTCATTAGCCGCTCCCGGTGGAATCCGAGCGCGTCTCACAGAATGTACCGGTTACATATCGCGAATGAGGATACATCTCGCTTTACTGTTTTTATAAAATATATGCATCCTCCGCATTCAAGGAATGTGCGCCTGATTTATTGAATAGGGAGTAGGATCGCGTCCAGGGATTTATGCTAACCATTAGGTGAAGGGCCGCAAGAGGGTCTCACGGGAGCCGTGCCGGTCGTTACCCTGACCGGAACTAAGCCAGCGCCGGCTGTAGTGGCAGTGGTGGTAGTCTGCTGCCCTAAAATACGCAGCTACTTGTTAGAGTTGTAGTTCGATCTGAATGATTTTCTTGTAAAATTATTGTATTGTGCTACATGAACAATAAAAAAAGCAGTAAAAGTTATGGTCTTTGTATTTCTAGTTCACGGGAAGTAAGGTGTAGGTTTAGATTCCTTTGAAAGTTTCAAAATTTCGGGAAAATGGCTGCACCTTTAGATTGCCTTGGCTAAATAGAAATTAGTTTTTTTCATAGCTCCATAGACGACTTAAGAAAGACGTATTTGACATGTATTTCAGCTTTATACATTAACACGTTCCTCACAAAAAGGGCTTGACAGACAGACGGCAATCGTTGATATAAGGGTTGAGTTTTATCCTTTTCAGGTAATGAACTCTAAAAAAAGGTTTTTTAGAATTAAACATAAACCGTAATTTATTGAAGTTTTGGGAAGCGGACACAAGTAGGACACCATCAGCAGCGTGAGTGACGTCACGCGGCCGCTACCTCGCTTACTTCACGAACCGCTCACACAGATACATTACAAATTCAATCGAAACACATTGTCTGTATGTTTGGATCAGCGTTACTTGGAGTAGAGCGCCACGTCACCATGCTGCCTACCCGTGACGTCACCGATAGACATCGGATACGGTTTTCAAACTCGTACTGCATCATTCATTAAATAAATCTTCAAAACAAAAAATATAGATATTCCGGAGGTAAGCCTAGCGGGAGCCAACGAAACTTATGAATCAAGGATAAAATTATAGAAGCCCCCGAGCCGCGCCCGAGCCGGGCCCGCGCAGCGCCCGAGCCGCGCCGGCACCGCTCGGCGCTCGCGTCAGTAACTCGAGCCGGCGGCGACGCGACGCGACGACGCTGATCAAGATACAATTAAGTGAACTCTTCATTAACTCGAGTGTAACGTTTCCGAGCGCGGCGCTGACAGACACGTAAACTACATCGAACTATGACTCAGATGCCGTAGATAACACCGACCTGCGCCTGCGCATCACGTGTAAAGTGTTAATTAAACACTCTCTGAGATAATGTTACTCGTGTAGGAGGCTGCGCGTGAGTCTCTGGTTTTAGTCTCTACCAGGTTATATCCACGATCACTGCCGGAAGATTTAGACAGAGAGAGATAAAGAAAGAGGAATATGTCTATGCGCTTATTTTTATCACCATACTGTTAAAAACAATCTTGACACAATAGTGAATAATTAATGTCGGCGATGATGAACCCCTTACAAGTGTAGCATGCGCATGCGCAGCGGCCGCGGCGCGGGCGGGCTGTAAACTTGTTATGAACATGTAGCCAACATTACGTCAGTAATTAACGTCCAATTAATGGATTCCTGTGATCCTTGCTTCAAATCATTAATTACGTGTGTCACGTCTGTGTGCAGGTGTGCCGGCACCTTGATGTACGCCGACAATCGCTGCGGCTGCGCATCGTGCACTCTTCTGACTAACGAATTGCTATAATACATATTAGTACGTAAAGCTACTGCTGATGCGGTGCTCGTGCAGCTCCCTGCCTGGATCCCGGTCAGCACCGAACATGTCCCGACAGCGGCATGACGCACGCCTAATTAATTTAAATCGATGCAAATGTGATCATAAAAGAATTAAACAACTAAAGGGTCCCATAAACGCGTCCTAAAAGATTTAGTGAACGCCAGCGATGCGATAGTATCGGGCGCGGCGGAGGGAGGCGCGCGCTGGGAACGGCGACGGGTTTAACGACTGATACCATCGCTGCGACCGTTTTTATTGCCATTAGAATTGCATTGAGAAGAATTAACTAAATACTTCTAAGAGTATTGTTGATCCGATCAAACCGACAAGTTTGTAATTCTTTTAGATCTATTTAAATAAATGTTTGTTTTAATAATTTCACTGTCAGGCTGTAGCTACTCCAGTGCTACTTTGGTCAGTTTAAAGAAGTACTGGACGAGCCGTGCAATAATAATACAATTGGGGAACTGCTTAATTCAGATATTGTATTTTGTTTAAATATATCGAAGGTAATCAGTGCGGTGAGCGCGTTGATGTCTTTTGTTTGTCACAGTCGGTGCTTACCATTTGTTGAGCTATAACCGCGTCTTGCGCATGCGCACGCACTCTCGCAAATATGCTCGTACACACAAACATACAAACGCGCCGTCGCTCGCTCGCGGAATAAAACTGCGCTTAATGAAAATATGACACCTGCGCGCGCGCAGCGTGAGAACCGCTCCACTGCCACTCATCCGGGGAACTGCGAATATTAAATCATTTTTTAATTTACGATACGAGAGTTTATTGTTCCTCGTGAACCTCAACCGTTATGTCCGTTATTAGTTTTCAAATACAACGAGGTATTTATGAGTTTATATTGATTACATATACTTAACATGTTTTATACGATTACAGTAACGAGCACAGAGGCTCGAGGCATACTGTAGTGTAGTGTGTTCGGTTCCCGGCCGGGCTCGCGTGACGCGCTGGAGCCGGTTCCCGGCGGTTGGCGCCTTTTTGCCGAATCCGCGCGCGCATGCGCCCCGCGCCCCTCTGCTGGGGGAGGGGGGGGGGGGGGACAGAGGCAACCGGCTCATTAAAATACCTAAAGCAGAATCGCAGGCGAAATTTTATTAAAGGCCGATGTTAGCGTTCGTGAGAACCCGACGCTAATTAACTGACGGGAAAAACTGCGAGAGGGTGGGGGGGGGAGCTGAGGAGGACAGCTGGCCTGTCATGATTGCCTTAAAACAGGCAGTTATTACATTAAAATGAGATACGTCGTAACTTCATGGTCTGCAAGGCTTCAAAAAGTTATTAGAGTTTCCTCATAGTTTCACAAGGAATGGTGAGTTTGAACCGGTGGCACCCTGTAGGCAAACCTGTCTTAATCAAAAACGAATAGTTCAAACAATAATAGGTGCTTACATTACCAAGAGACAGACAGCTAGGCACACCCTCCCCTCCCCCACCTCCCCTCTACACCTCACACTGACAAAAACAGGGTGTCCCACTATAACAAGGCGACAAGTGATGCGGTTATTCAAATGACTATAATATTCAAAACGAACACAAAAAACTAACAGAGTCGTTTATGCGAGCGAGCGATAATGACGCGCATGCGCGAGCGACGCACCTGTCCCGCGCATGCGCGTCGCGCCGCAGCGCAGAAGGCGCACTCTGGGCGAGTGTGAGCGACATCCGCCGAACGTGCGCAGTAGTAGTGGACGTACTTCTTTAATATTGCAGAGCGAACCTCAAACAAACAGTCAACTGTTTAATTGTAAAGCTCGTAAGCTATAATTATATAGTTGAACTAACTTGAAGGACAAACAATTCTTAGTTCACCGCCCGGCGGGTGAGACTTCTGTCCTTACTTCTATCGATACTTAACACTGGTATTGACCCGCTTCGCTGCGCTTGCGCATCATACACACGTTTTTTCTTAGGTTTTTTGTGCAGTATTAATTACCTCGGCACACGCGCGATTAACCGCCCGATTTGCGCTGAGTGCGCGCGCATGTTTATGATCCTCTCGTTGCCACGCAAATAGACTTGCATTCCTGATCTCACGCGTTGTGCACACATTGTCCTGAGTTTATATACGCAACACTAAGCTTAGTTTTCATAATATACCTAGGTATGTTGTTTGTGTTTCAGTTTACCTGTATAATACAGATTACGCCACCCCTGTTAATTAGTGTGTCGGTGTCGTGCGCAGTCTATACTACTGGCAGACAGTATCGGCGCGTATCGCTACGCTAATAGACGCAATATCCTGCGCACACGCACGCGGAAGTAATAGCTCATTTACATTTTAATACGGCGGAGACAGATGAGATGCTATCGCCGCCCAGCGATACCCGGAGGCTGCGGCTTGCATCGACACCGTCACCGAGCTCAACAGTGGTTATTGCATCCACATGTCTATAATATAGCTCAAATAAGTTATTATATAAAACGGTGATCATTGTCTTCCTTCAATTTGATCCGCAGACTCCGAGGAGTAGTAACCGAAACTAATAAGTGGCGGGCGCTGCGGCAATAAATACAAAACATTTGAACAAATCCCGCGACTGATGGTTCGTTACGATCGCGGTCATTTACTCTGCGCCTGCGCCACCGCGCCGTGTAAATTGTGCGCCCCCCACTACCCGCGCCCCGCGCCCTCCCCGGCTGCGCCCGCGGCCGTGCCCCGGGGTCACACTCGCTCGAAGGCTTCTATTTTTGTTGAGGTCCGGGGAAAATTGCGAGCCGGTGTGATGACCGCCCGCTGAGGTCCATTTATTATTATAACTTATCTTAATGAGATTCTCTTATCGCACACTCACAGCGTTCGGCGACCCAAATATAAGTGGTTGTTGAAATCTAATTCTAGTTTGAGTAGGTACCGTTAAGATGAGCTCGGCGGTTCGCGGCGTGACGTCACGCGCCGCCTCTCGCACCCCCCGCGCGCTGCGCATGCGCTCTGCGGCGCTCGAGAACTACGCCAGCATAACCCAGTGGTGAGGTGCCGAGGAATTTGTCTATTAGTGCGCGTCAATGTTAAAAAAGCGTATTTGTGGCGGAGTCCTACCCGGCTGCGTGGGCGAACAATGGCAGCCGACACGCTCGCTGCGAGCTAATAAATCCGATTATATGCCGCGTTGTGGAGCAGGCGGCCGGGGCACGCACTAGGACGCTTTTTGTCGCAGCCGACGTAATGCGGGAACAAATTAAATCTCAACGTTTTACGAGCGGAGCCGCAGCATCGACGTCACTCGCTACGTTTTATATCGAGTCATGCTTCGCCGTATCACATTTAATTTATTACATTATAACACAAAAAACATATTTCATTAAAGTTCTCTTTTGTGATGACGTGAGTCGAATCCCCAGGCCCACCAGCCCGCGCCTGAACGCTAGTTCACAGTGACGCAGCACTCCACGACAAGCCTGACTCGTTTTGTTTGGTGGGTAGCACACCGATGAGCACTACGATTTGATGCAAAATTTACGACATTCAAACATGAATATCACCTAGGTATATGGTGCGCGCTCGCGACACCGCGACGTTAGTGGTCGTGTGATCCGCGGGCGCAGGTCGAGGAGCAGGCTCCCGCCGCCTCGCGCAGGATGCTTCTCTAAATGACAGCCGAGCGAGGAGGCGGGGGGGAGGGACGCGGGGTCGACGCCCGCGCCGCGTGCAGGTGCTTCGCCGCATGTGCACATATGCTCAAAAGTCCCATTGCTCTTCATGCACAGCAATTATACAGCAGTGATGCCGATAAATTATAAAATTACCAAGCTAACGCCCAGAATCGGCCTCATCGGTTAAGTTTATCAGGGCAACAAAAAGGTTGAAAAAGAGAGCTACAATCATGGCGAGTTCAAGTGGACCTTCTGTATGCGCGGCCGTTCGTCGCGTCCCTCTGCGCGCTCCTGCTCTGACATAACACCTGACTGGTTCTGGCTGACATAACCCGCTCCTGCACATATCTACGGCTTACGGGTTTTTATCGCGGGAACTCGCCAGCCTCCGGTGCAATCGCCGCCTCAAGTGCAGCTCGCCTTAAAGCCGGCGCAGGCGCAGACTGGCGCAGCGCCCAGCGGACCTGTGCCTGCACAGCTAGCCGACAGCTCATGTTCATGCGGGGTCTAATCGGCGTAATCTGTACATGTTGCTGTTTGCAAACTACTTGTACAGGGATGTTCAATTCTTATGGAATACACTGTATGTTTGCGTGGTCCAACATAACGCCTTAACTACTGATCCGATTATAATGAATGAAATGTAACCACACATAAGCTATGTATAAACAATTTTAATTAAATAAAATTATAAATGATATGAAATAATCATTAACGCATTACAGAAACTGATCGCGAGCGAGCACCGACGATCAACAGCTCGCGAACTGCCCGCGACACACCCTCAGGTAACAACTTTAATGAAGTACTGTAAAACGTAGTTTTGATCTACAAGAAATGTACGACGTATACATAATGGATAAAGAGTAATGCTGGATTGTATTAAAAACAAAAATATTTTTTAAAAGAGAGTTAGATGTTTATGTCACCGCGGATTTTTTTTGTAGAATTTTTAAACTTGTACAATTTAATACTGTAGTACATTATTTTGTTTTACCTCGACGGGGTTAACCTGCGCTAAGAAGGCGCAAACAAATGTGTTTATTTACGACATCGCTTTGGGAACTTTTTATATCATAATTATTAGCTATTCTCTACTATATTATACATGTAATATAAAACCATGCCCTTAAATCCTCATCCCTATTAAAAACCGCATCAGAATATGTAGCGTAGTTTTAAAGATCTAAGTAAAAATACATATAAACAGACTGACAGGAAGCGAATTTGTATGATACTAAATGGGAAAATAAAAAAGTGGATTTTGTAGTGTTGTGTCTTCTCACTTCAACATTTACCTACAAAGTAGTAATGTGCAGTCAAATAAACAATTATTGGAGAAAACGCATAAAGCTTTTCAATGAATAACAGATAAGTCAACTAATTAAAAAAAAGTCTTAAAAAGACTCACATAGCAATGCTACCAGAATTAACCACACAAATCGCTGCAGTGAGAGTTTCAAGTCTATTAAAATAAAGATCTTTTAGTCTATTGACCTCTCTTATGTCCAGGCCTGTTGAGAGTTCTCGTGAAATTAAATCAAACGGTGAACAACAGTAAATAGTCCTATTTCGACCATAATTTGCTTTCTGTATTTCGGCCGGTAACTCATCTTATCGTCACCAAATTCCTGACAGGAATGACAAATCATGCCTAAAGCTTTCCACGAAGCAATGGAACGGGAGAGCCGACTGTAAGTGATCAAGCTGTTGCTGTACATCGCCAGGGATTGTGCAGGTGATACTAGACTGTCCGAGTGCCAATGTTTCTTTGGTATGTGTGTGCCATTGGCTAAACTATAATCATATTTTCAACAGCAAAAACTTGAGCTTCAACAGTGCCTGCTGCGCGTGCGCAGGCTTTAGTAAATATACTATCGGCTCAGCCCATTCCTTAGTCAGGACGACAAACAAACGAGACAACATTGGAAAAAAACTTGCTACATTACGATAGACATAATATATGTCCATTTTTTTTCGGCATCGCGTGGTTGACTGGACCTTGTGACGTCACGATACTCTCCTGTTGCCAGCATTAAGTGGAGTTAAGAGACATTGGTACGTACTTGACAAGGAGGCTATGGAGCCAGTGTGTCAGGACGTGGGCAGCGACGGTAGCCGGAACCCGCTATCTGCATCCGCGAGTGTTGGCGGCGCGGCGATAACGCGCGCGTGCGCCGCCGCCGCTTATCGCGGACCTCCCGACCTGCTGATCCGCGCCATGCTGTGCTCCGGCGACAGCTGGATCAACACACGCCGTGCTGTGTGACTCGTGCGACTGCGAGCGCTGCTACGGATGCTCACGTCACACGGAGCCGCTGCCGTTACTGTCTCATCGTTCAAGAGCTCGCGACCCAGTTCAGTCTTGACTCTGAATTAAACATGAAACTTATCAACAGCTCTTTACTCTTTCTTCCAATATTTTCCTTTATATTACTTTTTCCATTTCCATTATTTTCTATTTTCAGCGTCCCACTGACCGTGGCCACATGCTTAAAACGGATTATTCAACATTAACCGACTTAACTACTAAACATTACATTAACAGTAATTTTAAACACAAGCACTATTTCATTACCTACTTTATATAATGTAATACTACGACAACGATAATGGATATCAACGGCGCGTGCCCGAGGGGCGAAGTGCGGCGGGAGGGGCGAGAGGGGGGGGGGCATGTTATTGTACGAAAAATATTATATTACGCAACTTTAAACAGCAGCAACTAATCTGGTCTGGAACTGGTCTTCTGATTGGTTCTGTGGGGACACATTCAAACAATCCATGAGAGTTAAACAACACCTTGAGGAAATAGCCTCATTGAATCCTATTCTGAGTAAGCTTGATAATAATGTTAGTTTCCTCCCTGCTTAAAATTCCTGTATATTTATATAAACATATTTACGTTGTTGAAGCTTTGTTTATTTTTATACTGTCATCTAACAACTACCTACATAAGCTTTTTTAAGTGACCAAAAAGATTATCAAGTCTTATTAATTTAGGCATCAAACTGTCGTCCAGTTTAGCGATATTTTGTGGTTTTGTTTTTCATATTTCATGTTCTTTTGGCTAATATGACAAATAAACATCATTACCATTTTGATCACGATCCCCCCATTAATGTCGCCCAATGCTTACATGCTATAGTGCGAGTAGAAAATAGAAAGAAGGGGGAGGGTCGTCGGGAGCAACAAGGGGATTGTTTAAAGTCCTCGGAGGAAGTGCCCCGAGCTGGTGCGGCGCGTCCAACGCGCGCTCGTGACCGTTGTGTTGCGCGCATCTCTCGCGCAGCTTCCGCGGCCGCCCGGCCGGCATGCGGCATGCGGCTCGCGCACCACCTCGTAAACTGACGCGCAGCTGACTGACTAACGAGTGACAGTACGTGAAGCGCGCCATACACACACCTGTAAACTATTCTCTTCACATGGCAAAACGATTTACACCGAGGACGTAAAACACTCAAGTGAGGTGACACCTTAACCTGAACATGTGAGGTGAGAGGAATAGCTGCCAGAACTAGCTAGGGTTATGCAGTTCTGATTCACAATGTCCTCTGGTGAATACTATGCTTGGCAAATAGGTGCTCCAAAATTTATTTTGTCTGCATTTTTGAGCTACTATTGACGATTGAGCGACGCGGCGACGTGTCAGGACGGAGAAGGTGTAATATGTGTTACGGTGACAGGTGGTTTGTTTATGCGTGAACGATCGAACGCCCACTTTATTCACTAAAGCAATTTGGTCGATTAGACACGATTTTCTGCAATGGGTTTATGATTTACTTAAGGGGTCAGCCTTCCATTGCTTTTATCATTGAGTAGTTTTTATGTTGCTCGTAATATAGGTTTTTAGGTGGGATACGGTAATTTAACAATATTAGGAGCACAACGCGTATTAACTTACTAGGATAGGTAAAAACGAATAATTAAATTGGTTCGAGTCATTGTTACGTGTGAAGGGAATATACAGTCAATCTTTTAAAGTATTTGATTTAACCCGGCGATCACCAAAAATGAGCTCATCATAAAAGTAAACAGAGCGCATTGTTGACATCTGGTGGCGCACGGGCGCCAGTGTCACTCGCCGAGCATGCGTATATCATAACAATATAGTAGCAGGTCGCATTGCGCGCGCGCAGCTGTCACATCATATTATTATGATTAGCTTATTGTAACACGCGGAAGGGCCGAGCAACCCCTCGCATCTCACGGGTGCGCACGCGCCGCGCTCTCTCGACAGCGCATGCCCTGCCGCTAACAAATCTCTCCATGGGCTATCGCATTATAACATTCACCCACATGTGTCACGCATCTGTGCATTTTATATATATCATGAAGAGCAACTTTGCCGCCTGCGATACCTTGGACAACGTGAGAGCCCCCGGGTAGCACCTGTGGACCTCGTAGGTACATTGTTGTATCCCTGGCGCTCTCCATCTGTGTATACTCGGCCGCGAGCGGTGACGACGGCGGCGGTGGCGCAGGCGCATTGCGGAGCTCTTGTCGATTAGTAACATTCCATGTATATATGTAATAAAACACCGCAGACATGGATATCATGGCTAAACTCTTAACTTTATATGTTATAGTTGCACGTTCCCATTGCCGGCGAGCTCCGGGGGCTCATCATCATTCAATAAGATTGAACACACAACGTACGAACAGCGCGGGGGCGGGGGTGGCGTCATGCGAGTGCTCGGCAAACTTCGGCGCGCGGTGTTTGCGCTCGACACACCTGGACTGCTCTTGTTTTTTCTAACGACGACCAGTTTGGATCCAGCAACAAAGTTTGGAAAACGTTAATTTGACTCAATTTTTTGTTAGCTTGCAAACAGTTCGGGTCCACCTGTATCCGTGATGATACGTTACCAACAGGTAGTGTTGCAGCTCACGTCACTGATGTCGCACATAGAGCCGCTCTAACAGTCGTCTCTCGCAGGGATTACAGTTCATCGTGCGTGTGTACATGTCACCGGGATCATCTGGCTTGCGTTGACAGATACCAATTTACTGGCACATCTCCCACAGGGGATTGAGAGATAATCCCTTACACCTCACGCTGCTGAGCTGGCATTAGAACGCGTCACATCTTATTTATAAAAGAGTAAACGTCAATGTAACTTTTCTAAGTTATATGTACTTTCTTAATTATTCTAAGACACCTCTGACATACGGTGAAGGAAAACATCGTGAGGAAACCTGGATTCCAAAATTTGGGATCTGAAATCGCCAACCCGCAGAGAGCAAGCGTGGTGATCAATGCTCATGCCTTCTCTATATGGGAAGAGGCCTGTGCCCAGCAGTGGGACGTTTATAGGCTGGATTATTATTATTATTATATAAACGTCCATCAGCACTCCGTGAGCTTCACAGATTGATTTTACAAAAATTGTGTCATCCCACTACGTTTTTGTAGCCAAAGTTCCTTAACAATTGTCTGGTGTTTTGTTTGGTGCATGTAAGGTAGGTTTACACAATATTGTAAATTATTATAGTAAAATTTTGTAGATATTAACTAATTGTCGACTACAACAACGTTATGAGCTTGTTATACGTTAAACGAATATCTCAGAGGCTGTCGATATGTTGGTTCGCATGAGTGCGGCAGCCCCGACACAGGTGGAAACAGATTCGACATAACCTGTTAGTTAAAAATAAACAGGACACGCTGAGCCACAGCTGAGATTTTATCCCGCGCCTGGCTCCGGACCGGACCGGCCCGGCGGGCGACGCGGCGGCGGTGCGGGGGGGGGATCAAACCGGTCGCCTCCGGGAGCGCACCCCGGGTCCCCGCCGCACGCCACTCATACAATAACACTTCTTTCTATTCAACTTTTTACATTTAGAATAGAACACTTTTACACATTGTAAACTATGTCTATTAAAATATTTCAATTATATCATAATTATATTAAATACTCAGACCGATTAAAACTGCTGCAGGTTTCAGCCACTTTAGCAACCAAGAGAAGATCCCGTGCCTACCTAGTAGCAGATGCCACCATGCCACCATAGCGGTGCCCTCCCATAGCATACCTAGTGCATTTTGATACAAATTTACGCAAGACTCCTTTTTGCACCGCAAGGTCCAACATCATACACTTGTCAAGTATACATTTATTTTACAATATGAACTATGAGTAAAGCTCGCAAATATGAAACAGATCCTCAAGCAGTGACGCGCTGTGGCCACCACCGACAACCATCGCATACGTAATACCCCTCACGCATTATCATGTTGCTGCGTTATACGTACTGGCAGGGAACTGTCGTAGTAATCAGAATAGATAGGAACTGCATGAGAACACAAACAAACTGGAGTGCATGGTGGGTGCAGACTGCAGGTCGGTGCAGCGCCGCGGGCTGTGGAGCGGGCAGCCACCTGCGCGGCGCGGCGTGCGCCCCCGCGGCGGTTCCCACGCAGCAGCGCCGGCGCACCACCTGTGCTGACACTCATGCAGTCTAACAAGAGCTTGCACTACTCTCCCAACTCATGTTACACAATACGTTACTGTAACTTATGGTATTGTGGTCCATTATTGATTACAATCATCTGGAAGACATTGTCTCTCCAGAAAAGTCATCATGATCAAGTCCTTCCCGACGTTCAAATGAGTTTGTTTGTTGAATACGAAATGCTGTGATGTTATAACATAGTACAACAGTACAGTATGCCGTCGAGTCGATACAAGAAGATCGTTCGCGTGGCGATGGTTCCTAGGAAGTAGTTAGGAGCGGGATGCGTCACGCGCGCGGCTGCGTCGCGACAACTGCGCGTAATTTGCGTGAGAACTAGCGCGCATGCGCGTGCGCTGTGTACTACTACGACCATGATTAATTATACACCGGGTCGGTCAGCTGCCGCGCTATCAGTTCAATCACCTTCATTATACCGCGCTAATGTTCCACTTGTTGTTGTTTGTTTCTAGAAAGCAATACAAGCAGCGTGCGCTACGTCATGCCCTGATGCAGTCTGCCCGGCAACAAGCGGCGTGTCACGCTGCGGTTGCACGCTGTCGATGCACTATCGACGCACGACGGATGTGTCTCGTTCGCGAATCGCGGGATAACATCTCGCAGCTTCCGCCCATTTATCTGCCTCGTCTGAGCTCCCCCCCTCCCCCCGCGCCCGCGCTCTACCGGCGCCAGCGTCGCTATGTGTACATGTATGCTTGTCACTCTATGTGAGAACTCTCCCATCAAAAATTGTCAGCAAGAGGAAGGTATTGGCGGCTACATGAGCAGCAGTCGCCGGCACTGCGTCTGCTCTACATAACATTAAACTTCAGCCTCACCAAGCTATCTTGGGATTGACTTGTTCTATCGGCTTTGGCTGAATAGCGTATTTTACATAGCTTGTTTCAAGTATA
The DNA here is from genome assembly GCA_905146925.1 of Autographa gamma. Lineage (NCBI taxonomy): Eukaryota > Metazoa > Arthropoda > Insecta > Lepidoptera > Noctuidae > Autographa > Autographa gamma. Next base: position 212,243 of record LR989868.1, on the reverse strand, counting down.
AAAATAAAAGACTTAAATGTTTTTTTGAAATGTTAATACATATAATGTCAAAATAATGTGTCAACGATACCTGTTAATTCTTTTCGTGTTGTCATTTTTATATTTATCTTTTAAATGTATGCATATACAGAGTGGACCAGAGAGTCATGCCTATTGCGACACACACAAATCAGAGCTCTTAGAAATTCTTATCAGAGAAAGTATATAACATGAATTGTCTTAACAATAAGTTAATTCTTTTTTCTAAGGCATCATTTAATTTAACACACCATATTTTTATGTGTACAAAGTACATAAATTTGTTGAATTGCATTCTTTACATGTTCATTACATATTGCAACGTTACATTTTACTTAGTATTCAGTTCTCGATTGACCGTACAAGTGTGCACACAAGTTATTTTAATATCAAGTTTGAATTTAATTAAATTACTTTATTTTCTGCAAATCATCAAGTTTTATTTATCAAGTTTAACTCAATCAAGATTATCAATCTATCAAGACAAGAGCAACAACCCCAACATTGGTCCTTCGAGCGTGTTTTAAGGATCTGTGCAAGTTGGTGTTTCGTGACTTTACACGCAGTAGCGAATCGGTCCTCCGGTCTCCCACAAGCGGGTCGCCCCGGTTGTATTGAGAAGGCGCACATACTGCGTGTGAACCACGTGGCACCACGTGCGGATCAAATTACCAGCAAGAAAACTAGCAGTAAGATTTCATCAAGAATATCAAGCAGGTACCTATCTCATCAAGTTATCAAGAATACGGTTATCATTTAAAGGAGAACTCAGTTATCAAGAAAAACAAAAATAATACATCAAGTTATTTATCACGTATATTTTATATCAAGAGTAGCGCTACAGAATTTACAAGAAAAAATAAACAAGTTATTTTATCAAGTTCATCATGGAGACTCTGAATAGACAAGCCACTATTCAGGAAGAAATGGAAAAACAATTTTCAAATTTCAAGAAGGATGGAAAAGATCGCAAGTCGGTGGAATATATGGAAAAGCGAATCGATGCTTTAGACCAGTACTGGATAGAATTCAGGAAAAATCACGACGTTCTGCTAAATGTCTTGGCATCCGATCATGAATACTTCATTGGCAATAAATTAGAACGAACTCGTGACTTTTACTACAAAACAAGAACGTTGTATCAAACGACTCTAGCGGAACTTGTAAAATCCTCAGCACGGACACAGCAAGGTGGGACAGGGCCGCACACAGGCACGAGTGGGGAGGCCAAGCATGAACAAGGTGCAGGCACCCACTTAGGAACAATAGGTAGTCAACAACCAAGTACAAGTACCTACAATCCTAATTTATCTCAAGGTAACCATACTAAAATAGATGAGTTGCTCAAAAAACAATCAAGCAACTTTAGAGCGTTTTTAAGAACTCTTGAGAGCATCGATGTAGAAGAACTCAAGGAGAAATGGGAGTACGAAGATGCTTTAACTTCTGTCAAAGCTCGTTGGAAGATTGTAGATAACTTACATTGGGAGTTAGACAGTCAGCTGATGGGCTTTAATAGTGAGTACGAAGAAAAATTTACGCAGTATGAACGTAAATTTATTGACATCAAGAAGGCCATAAATAATAAGTTATGGTCAGTGGCCCACAGAGAAAAATCAACACCCCAGTTAGACATCCCGATATTCAGCGGTAACTATCAGCAGTGGGTATCCTTCAAGGATCTTTTCTGTGAAGCTATCCACAACAACCCGTCTCTCTCTCACGCACAAAAGATGCAATTTCTTAAAGGGAAGCTGCGTGGAGAGCCCGAACGTCTCATTCAACATCTGCAGATAAGTTCGGAAAATTATTTAGCAAGCTGGGAGATTTTAAAACATCGCTACAGCAACAAGAAGCTGATCTTCACAGCACACATGAATACCATCATGAATCTTCCTATCATGCATCAACCGTCATCAAACCAAATCAAGCGTCTTCACGACGTCACTAAAGAATGTCTGAATGCTATCAAGAATTTGGGCGTCAAAACAGAAAATTGGGACCCCATGCTCATTCACATATTGTCCCAAAAATTGGATATAGAAACGCACAATGAATATATGACGTCACTCAAGCAACCAAGAGAGCTGCCAAAGCTTAGCGAGTTCCTGGAATTTATGGAAAACAAGTTCACTACCCTAGAGTCATCGCGCCGCAAACAAGAGAGCGGCCAAAAATCAAACTCGAGTACTTCGTCATCATCTTATAGGCAAGAGAAGCCTCATCAAAACAGGAATTATTCAAGCAACAAGGCTATTTCACAAAACAATGAAGGCTCGGCATATTCTAAAATAAAATGCCCTATTTGCAACAGCAATGAACATGGAATTTATTATTGCAAGCAGTTCCTAGAATTAACGCCTGTACAGAAAAAACAGACAGTTACGAAATTACATTTATGTTATAATTGTTTATACAATCATAATGGAAAACCTTGTACATCGAACAGCCGATGCCGCGAATGCAACAAGTTTCACAACTCATTATTACATGACGCTTTCATGAAATCTGAGACTTCCACATTAAACACCGCCGCCAGCAGCGCTGCAGCAAGTACGAGCGAGACAAAAACAAAACAGGTGCACGTGGCCCAGCAAGAAGAATGGCACGAAATATTATTAGCAACGGCTGTAATCAACGTTCAAGGAGTTGATGGCACTTACCAAAAAATGCGTGCACTCATTGATCAAGGTTCGCAAATATCCCTAATTACTGAGAACGCGGCCCAGAGATTAGGTCTACCGAGAGGAAAGTGCAGCGGTACTATTACAGGAATTGGTACCAAAACTACCTTATGTAAAGGAAGGATAAACATTAACTGTTTTTCACTATCAGAAGATTACACTTTCAACACAGACGTTTTTATAATGAGAAACCTAACACGAAATTTACCACACGATACATTTACCAGTCCAACATGGGAGCATCTACAAGACATTAAACTGGCCGATCCAGAATATAACATTTGTCGCCCTATCGACATACTTTTGGGGGCGGATATTTACTCAATTATTATTTTGGACGGAATACGCAGAGCAAACTCAGGCAACTGGAGCCCGATTGCACAACACACGCGGCTCGGCTGGATCCTTTGCGGCAAGATGCAACAAACAATGCAATGCAATTTAATTCTGAACGATATAGAAGGAATCGAAAAATTTTGGCAAATAGAAGACATAGATATTTCTCAGAATACAGATGAAAGTGAATGTACAAAAACCTACAAAGAAACTACAACAAGATTGAGCGATGGAAGATATCAAGTCAGACTTCCACTGAAGCCCAATATTTCAGAGATCGGCGAATCAAAAAGTAGAGCAATAGCTCAATTTTTTCAAATTGAAAGAAAATTAAGAAAAAATCAAGGCATCGCCGAACAATATAAGTTGTTTATCAAGGAGTACTTAGCGCTCGGTCATATGATATGCGCCGACGACACAACTACGTCACTCGAATATTTTATGCCTCACCATTGCGTAATTCGTGAAGATTCTTTAACAACAGCACTTCGAGTGGTCTTCAACGCATCTCAAAGTACATCAAAAGGAACAAGCCTAAATGATTTTATGTACAAAGGACCCAATTTACAAAAGGATCTATTGGAACTTATTCTGAGATGGCGACAATACAAGATAGCATATACAGCAGACATCGAGAAGATGTTCAGACAAATATGGGTCCACGCCGAAGATCAACGCTTTCAAAAAATCATATGGCGTGACGAGCAGGCAGATGTACTGCACGAGTATCAACTTACAACGGTCACATACGGCACCAAGGCCGCGCCGTTCCTTGCTATGATGACGTTACGTCAGCTGGCGGAAGACGAAAGGAAAAATTTTCCTGAAGCTGCTAAGATCGTAGAAAACTGTTTCTACACTGATGACCTGCTACACGGGGCTCACACCATAGAGTCAGCAAAAAATATGAAACAAGATTTGATTCAGTTGCTGAAAACGGGAGGTTTCAATCTAAGAAAATGGAGTTCAAATTATCAGGAATTACTACAAGACAGTATGGATTTTAAAAAACAAGAAAACTACATTTTCAATCTAACAGAATGCACCAAAACACTTGGCATTCACTGGAAACCTGAGCAAGATGTTTTCATTTTTCAATCAAAGTTTGAACCACCATCGGATCAAGACCAACAATATACAAAACGCAAACTACTTTCTGATATATCAAGATTATTTGACCCGTTGGGCTGGCTCACACCTGTTTCCACAAGACTGAAAATCTTATTTCAACGACTATGGGCAATAGATATGAAATGGGATGACAAGATTCCAGAAGAAATTAATTCAGAATGGATTAAAATAAAACAAGATATGACAAACATTACGAAAATAGAAATTCCACGCTGGCTAGGTACAAAAGTCGTCTCAGATATCGAATTACATGGCTTTTGCGACGCATCGCAAAAAGCGTACGCATGCGTCGTATATTGCAAGTTATACGACGCGGGAAAATCAAGAATTACCCTAGTCGCTGGAAAGTCAAAGTTAGTGTCAAATAACAAACAAGTCTCGCTGCCAAGGTTGGAACTGTGTGGAGCGCATCTTTTATCAAAGTTGATGTTCAAAATCAAGCAATGTTTACATGATCATCGTATAGCTATATATGGCTGGGTGGACTCTACAGCAGTCCTCGGGTGGTTACAAGGAAATTCAGACCGGTGGACAACATTCGTGTCAAATAGAGTTCGTCAAGTTATAAAAGTTATACCACCAAAACATTGGCGTTATATCAAGTCTGCTGAGAACCCAGCTGATTGCGCAAGCCGTGGGCTTACGATGACACAGCTAAATACTCATCCGCTCTGGTGGCGCGGACCCTCATGGCTATCTACGGGGCAACATGTGTTAAAGCAACCACCTACATATACAACATATCAAGAAGAAAAAGTATTGAAACAAGTAAATGTTGCCAACCATGAAGAAAGCTTAATAGAAAATTTGTTACATAAATACAGCTCTTACTCGAAAGTTGTGCGCGTATTATCATGGGTGCGCCGATTTTTAACAAAAAAACATAATAGACATCAAGAAAATTACCTTACATTATCAGAAATACGAGAAGCTAAAGTGGAAATTATCAAGCAAGTACAAAGTAAACAATTTGAAGAAGAAATATCAAGTATCAAACAAAACAAAAAATTATCATCAAAAAGCAAATTGTTAAATCTCACCCCCTACTTGGACCAACAAGGAATTCTACGAGTGGGTGGTAGATTAAGAAATGCTAACATCAGCATGGAAATGAAATATCCAATTATTATTCCATACGACAGTCGATTGACACAATTAATAATTGATGACGCGCACCGACTCACATTTCACGGCGGCACACGCGTTACATTGGCGCTTATCAGGCAAAAATATTGGATTATAAGTGGTAATCGAGCAACAAAAAAGTTTATTCGTCAATGTATTATTTGCAAGAAACAAAATCCTCAGAGACAAAGCCAAATCATGGGAGATTTACCAAGTCCCAGGGTCAATCCATCTCGCCCATTTTTACACACTGGAGTCGATTATACAGGACACGTGTACATCAAGGCCAGCAAGGGACGCGGAATAAAAACCATCAAGGGTTACGTGGCGGTATTTGTTTGCATGGTGACAAAAGCTGTCCACTTAGAGTTGGTCTCAGACCTGTCGACTTCAGCGTTCATTGCTGCGCTGCGCAGGCTGGCAGCACGCCGCGGAACACCACGTCACTTATACAGTGACAATGGAAGAAATTTCGTGGGAGCAAGTAGAGTACTACAAGAAGAGTATCAACAAATACAGCAAGTTTTCAATGATAGTTTTATGAAAGAGCTCTGTGACCTGGAAATATCATGGCACTTTAATGCACCTTCCTGGCCGTCTGCTGGCGGATTGTTCGAGGCGGCCGTCAAGAGCTTCAAGTATCATTTTAAAAGAGTAATTGGCGAGCAAAAACTCACTTTTGAAGAATTTTCGACGCTCCTTACTCAAATTGAGGCGTGTATGAATTCAAGACCTTTATGCGCCCTCTCAGAAGACCCAGAAGACCTCGATTATCTAACGCCGTCGCATTTTTTGACCGGGGGTCCCACTCTTACCTTAGTTGACACTGAAAGAGACATGCGAACTCGGTGGCAGCTAACTCAAAAAATTACTCAAGATGTTTGGAAACGTTGGCGCACGGAATACTTAACGCAGCTGACATCAAGAAGTAAATGGAGACGACCGCATGAAAATATCAAGATGAATGATGTAGTTCTTATACATGATGAGAACCTACCTCCAGGCAAGTGGACGATGGGAAGAGTAGTGAAACTGCATCCAGGCCAAGATGGTTTTGTTCGAGTTGTCACGGTAAAAACAAAAAATGGCTACATGCGGCGCCCTGTCATCAAGTTATCAATACTTACTGAGCACGAGGAAGTCCCTGATAATAGACAAAATTATCAAGATAACAAAAAACAGCAAGTACCATTAAAAAGGAGCAAGGTGAGCCTGACGGCCATATGTACTGCTATACTATTTTTCATGACGTTAATATCGACATCCGATTGCAAGGTCAATACGACGCAATTCAGAGAAAATCAAGGTCTCTATTTCGACAAACTGTCAAACATGAATTTAATCAAGGACGAATGGAAGATAGTTGTGTTTTACGAAATGAAACCCTATTGGCAAGGCACAGAGGCGTTAAAAGCATACACAACATCATTAGAACAAATATGTCTTCATATACATGAACAATGCAACTCATTACTACTCCAATTACGTCACGAGATTACTGAACTTGAGTACTACAATCAGCTGTTCCTGACTAATCAGTTTCGAGAGCGCGGGCCCGGACAGCGCGTCCGCAGAGGCCTTATCAACGCTATCGGAAACATAGCAGGGGATTTATTCGGTGTATTAGACGAAAGATTTGCACAGCAGTACAAACGAGACATTGGTTTAATACAAACGAACCAAAAGCATATAGCAAGTTTATGGCAAAACCAAACTTCATTAATTGAGGCCGAAAACAATGTACTAAAGCGTGCAGAAATCGCCATGAATCAACAACACAAATTATTAAATCAACATATAGTTGCATTAGAAAAGGCTACTAATGTTTTGAAGGAAGATGTACAAAGAAATATGGTTCTTAATAACTTCGCAATTGGAGCCATAATAGCAAGCAACATGATGAACAACCTACGGACAGTGCAAAATGCATTGTTAGATACAATAACAGATATATATCATGGACGTATCAGTTTACATTTACTGACGCCGGCCCAAATCAGTGATGAACTTAGTACGATATCCAGTCAATTATCAAAGGACGTTGCTTTACCGATCGACAATGTTCATTCAGATCTGAGCAAGATATATGATCTCCTCACAGTTAAAACAAGGATGCTGGAGGACTACGTCATTTTTGAGATAAGGCTACCGCTTATCGGACGGGATAAGTTCGAGATTTTTAAAGTCGTTCCCATACCTAAATATCGAGACGGAAACATGATAACATTGGTTCCAGTATCAGATTACATTTCATTCAATATTAGAAAAGAATCTTACATATCTATGTCTGAAAATGACATAAAACAGTGCTTGATACAGTCAACAACATATTTTTGTCACAGCCGCAAGCCTGAATATCAGATGAAAGAAGGCGACAGTTTGTGTCAGATGGGAATATCAGGATGTAAAACCATCATTGAACCATGCAGCAATTACTGGACAGAAAGTTATGCAAGCAATACTTACCTATATTTTTGCTGCAACGTGTGCAACGTACGAACGATATGCACGGAAGACATGAAAGCTCATCAATTGAAAGGCGCTGGACTTATCAACATTGGACAAGGATGTTTATTAAGGACAGACAAGCTCACAATCTACCCCTACAAGGTTCACTCAAGTGAGATCAAGATTGTAACTGATTTATATACACCAACAATCGCACCTATAAATGACATCATAAATATCACGTTACCGCAATGGTCTGATGATAAACAATCGCATAATTATCAAACTTTGTATCAAGAGACAGAACAATTAGGGAACAGGATTCACGCAGTCATGCAAGAAGACCAGGTGTTAGCAGCAGCAGAGGATGTATCATATCATGACATACACCACTACGTGATGATATACGCCATTGTCGGTATATTTGTTATCACAGGAGTAATATTCGGCATTCGTAGGGTACAATGTCGGTGGCAAGTACCGCAAGCAGCTGTAGGAGCCGACTCGTCCACAACTCCTCCGCTGCCGGGCATGCATCGCAGAGCAACGACAAGAAGACATGAGCAGCCTGACAGGATTGAGATGCAAGCATGTTAGCGCAACGGGATAGCTCTGTTTTTAAGAATATTTTGGATCTTAATTTTTATATTTTGTTTGCTTTAATATCAAGATGTTTAGTAACTTTTATCATTTGTCATGTGAACATATTTTTATTAATTTGACTTGTGCGCCACAGCCTCCTCATCTCCCGCCTGGGAATATTATGTACAAAGTACATAAATTTGTTGAATTGCATTCTTTACATGTTCATTACATATTGCAACGTTACATTTTACTTAGTATTCAGTTCTCGATTGACCGTACAAGTGTGCACACAAGTTATTTTAATATCAAGTTTGAATTTAATTAAATTACTTTATTTTCTGCAAATCATCAAGTTTTATTTATCAAGTTTAACTCAATCAAGATTATCAATCTATCAAGACAAGAGCAACAACCCCAACATTATGCGTACCGTTATTTTTGTTGCAGTATAGTATTTGTTGGAGTAGAGTTATTTTCTGGGTGTGAAGCAAACGTTCGTATTTAAACTATCTTTGATTGTTTGATGATCATCCATGAGGAAAACGATCGAGATCGAGGAATTTTAGGTGTTATGTAATAAGACCTATTAACTTAGCTGGATTGGAAATTCTTATAAACACAAGCGCACGGCTTAAAGATCGGAGGGGATCGCGCAAGCTGCAATAAAAGTAAATCAGTGCTGCACCGGATTAAAAGCTCGCCAGAGGCGGGGCGCGGGTCGGGGGCGCGGGTGTGTGGGGGCGCGGGGGCGCGGGGCGCGGGCCGAGCTCGCCGGCGGCAGTTGGAAGCCGAGCCCCGCGGCGAGCGCACGAGTGTTGTGTAGTGCGCGCCAGTGTCCGCAGTGTTCGCCAGTGCAGTGAGTGAGAGAGTGCGCCGGAGCCGGCCGTGCAGTGCGACGTCGTCTGAGGCGGCATGCGGAAGGCGCGCGCGCCCCGGCGGCGCCCGGCGCTGCGCTGACCCGATGCGCCGCGCGCGCCCCGAGCGGCGCTCGCCGCTGCTGCTCGCCCTCGCCCTCGCCGGCCTGCTGCAAGTACGTCCTGCATGCCATGCTCCGTGTCTCTATCACAAGCTCACGACTCTACCGCGCTATCTCACAGTAACACCTAATATCATCCATCCGATAACAATGCTAGTTCGGTATTTCCCGTGTTGCGTGCGTGTGCGCTGTGAGCGCTGAGCTCGGCGCGTGAGCCACATACTGATCGCGCATCACCATGCACCTCACGTTGACGCGGTCAGTACAGCTTGTCTGCGCGCGCGCTGCTCTCCGCTCTATCCAAATACCTTTGCACATGCCAGCGCTCGGACCCATTATGTTAAAATCTAAAATTGACAGTATCCTAATAAATAAATCAAAATAAAACTGTACACAATTGGGAATTCACTGTAAAACCAAACTTTGGTCTAGCCTGTTTTCCAAGTTAATTAAGGATCTGGCTTCAGCCTCACCAAATTCAGCGAAATATCATATTTTACAGTTGAGCGACTGCTTGTCTGACCTCCACGATACGTTTTGCGGGTATTTCGGAATCCTCAAATCAGTTAGGTATAACTTTGCTTATCAGAACTACATGACTGTAAAAGTTCAGATCATACAGTTCGGACGAATAGCCAAACGTGTGTTCCGAGGCACCTCTTAATTTCTTCCGTAACTAGTCACCATACAAGAGCCGTTCCTCCATGGTTCGCCACAAGCCTCGCCTGCCTACATGCAGTACACAATACAGTTCCCAATCAATGTGAACTGTCGCGCGCTGATCGTGTTGCGTGCTGCGCGTCACATTCCAACGGAAATGGGCAATCTTATTCCTTACTTTATCCTTTATATCGACTAGTTAATCTCAATATAACTGCTCAGCAATAGAGCAGTCTGCAATATAGGTACCAAGGGATTCTATTTAAGAAATCATTTCATATTTAAAACTGAAGTAGGTCCAGATCTTATTTGTTTATGATCGCATATCTGGGAGCACGATAGTGCCCGCCAAGTTGAGTAAAACCAAGCGGCACGGCTGCGGCTGGACCATCCTTTACTCTAAGGAATTCATTCCATGTTGACCCCCTATAACTTCGTCGTGGATTAAACGACATGCCTGAACTTATAAATATACTAAGTATTATAAATTATGCATAATATTATACTTAGTAAAATATACTAAAATATGTATAACTTGTGAAATACATTGTGTATTCATGCGATGGCCAAGTCAATCTATTTATTGAGGGACTGAATGACCTGATCGACTTGATGTTACATTCACAACTATTTACGGTAGAAGGACTGAGTTGCGAAACTTGTTTTTTTACAAGTATTTTTTTCGGTTGTCGGAGGTATTATAGAAACCCATTTAAACTATAATATTATTGAAACACCCATCACAAAAGATACAAAAAAAGGCATTTGAAAATAAGTTCTACAGAATTTCCAGGCCATTTATGGCGAAATGTCAGGGGGACATTACTTCAATTTAAATTAACATGGCTTGGTATAGATTTAACGTGACCCTGATTGATAATTATTATTCCTTTTTTAGAACTTTTGCTTATTAAGAGTAGGTTTACTTATTAAGAGGAGAGTAGTATAACTTGTTAGAATACAAACACAATTATGTCAAATACAAACCTATCAGAATCTGTTACATTTCAGTAAAAGAAAACTATTACCTTTAAAATCCCAAATTCATTCGACTGCGATAGGTGGGTATCTCAGATCACATCAAATTGATGTGATCTGAGGTGGGTATATTCTGAAAATAAAGGAAATTTGCAAGCGAATTCGTCCGAGTTTAAAAACTGTATTATAGTACAACAGGTAGTAGATATATGATAGGAGCGAAAACACGAAAAAATACAAATCCCTAATTGGCACTCTACAATATTAACATTATTAACGTGTCAAAAATTATGTAAAACCTACTCATTATTGTAAAACTGACGCGTAGGTTTGTAATGTCAAAGTATAGCATACTATTGTAAGAATATTCATAAGCTCCGCCCGGCACCAGCCGCGAGTGTATACTGTACTCGGATGCTCAACAAATGCTGCACACATACATGTTCTAGACGAGCAGCAGCACTGCGCTCGCTCGACGTGGACACCTCGAGCACATGAAATGCGCGTATCGATACGAGGCGAGCTCACACACTCCCATCCCACACATCATCTCCCGAGCCTTTTCCCAACTATGTTGGGGTCGGCCACCAGTCTTACCGGATTCAGCTGAATACCGTATTTTACATGGAGGCTGCCTATCTGACCTGCACAACCCATGTTACTGGGAAACACAGTTAAGTAGCTCATAGTAAGACTGGTTGTCAGAATTGACTTAACGCCTGCCAAAGATCTATGTATGACAGCCGGGACCTACTGTTTAACGTGCTTTCCGAAACACTGAGGGGTCTCGGTATAATAATAAATGGTCACCCATCCACGTACAACAGCGGAGAGGGCGGCTTAACCTGTATTATCGGTCAAACCGTACGGCTTACACTTAGCCCCGAGCCCCTCCCGCACGTCATTCTTCAAACGGCGTAAAAAGTTTATTTACTTATAAATAAGTTCAAAAACCGCTCTTATGTGGCCAGTTGGCTTGCATTTGCTTACAAAAACTGAAGGAAGCTGACTATGCACCGCCAGCTAAACAATATGAAAACGTAAAGCTAACCAAATACTTACTCTTGGTATGTGCAAAAGCACAAAAACCATCTTACAATCTCTATTTTCTTTCATATCTTTATTGCCAGTGTATTGTGTTAGTACAAGCAGTCGCGCTGGGCGGGGCGCGGTGGGCGTGTGCGAGGGAGGCGGGGCGTGCCGCCGGGGGCGCGGGGGCGCGGACCGGGGGGGGGGGTCCGCGTAAACAAAGCCTCCCTCGGAGCGCGCCACGCTCTCATGTTGTCATTACTTTATTTACTTTCGTCTCTTATTGCAGTAGAGTAGATAGGTTAGTCCTCAAGCTTACTGTGGCTTCTTAAATAATTTTGTGACAGGCTATTTAAGATGTAATAAATAACGCTCAACTACAATGAGTCCTATTAATAAAGAACAACAAACTATACTTAACCCCGATAACAACATGACTGAACTGAGGTTGTCGAAACAACTTACTACACCAGAAATTCCCGTTAACAGCTAGTAACCAGAGGATAGAATTATTTAATTAGATAATCTGTTGTTGTCCTAACTTGACTTTCATAGTTAAATTGTATTTGTAGCAGGTTACTCGCCCCAAAATAAACGAAACCCATTTAGGATCAGTTTGTTGTCTGTCTGACTGACGAAACCCTTTATTCGAGTTGTCCGAATTAAACCTTCCGATCTACAGGGCCTTGAAGCTATGAAAAAAAAACCTAACGTAACTTACTAATTTTTTTTTCACAGCTTTTTTCGTAGCTAAGATACGACCGCTATGTCGTTAGAAAATAATGTCAATGATATACCGTAAATATGTGAATAATAGTATCGTAATCGTTTTAATTAAAACAGTTGTAATAAAAAATGATATCTTCAGACTCATCATGAGTGTTAAAGAGACTGAAAATGTGTAGCAGCAGTCCCTACCACCCTACCTCCCTACCTACCCCTTACTCCTTCAGAGTGGTCGTAGCGGACGTCATGGAGGGCGGCATTTCTGATACATTTTGGATTTGGCCATTAATACTAACCGTGCGAAGCATTGCTTTATATTGTTACTAACATAGTGTTTAAGTAATTTGTATTACTAACATCATAAAATATGGATCAAGGTCTGAAATAAAAACATTTTATTTTTATATTTTGTATAAATTTTGCATACATAATTCAATTTCCAACGGAACGGAATTCAATTTTTAACGGGCTCGGGTTTATTACATTTCGTTGAGTTAAGTGTAGTTCTAAGCTTTTCCGCACAACCTCTTGATTAGGTCGTCGTGAGAGTTCTTGATAAGTTTATTTAATTCTAATAAGATTGATATTATTTTACAATTTTGATAAAGTTTGCAATTACTCTAGCTGTTACAAACTTTGGTTAATGTTGATGGATGACATAAAAGATTTGACATCATCTTTAAAGTCTCATTGCGATAAACATACAAATTTCGTAAAAGTAACTCATTAAGATACTAATAAACAAAACCGGTTACGAGTTTGAAAATATGCGGCTTAAATTGCTATTTCTTTAGATTGCGTCGGAATAAAAGGTTGATTTTGTTGTAGTTTAAAGGTATTGTTGACTTGTCTATTTGATATGAATTTCAGTTTAATACCTCTACGCGTTCATGAGAAAAAAAGTCTAGAAACTTAAAAAAAAAAAAAACTTAAAATTTACGGTTTTCGCCATTTTTCCTTTATCTGTAGGTACTATAAGACGTTGCTTCGTGGCAAATTTCAGGATTTTAAGTTCACGGGAAGTGCCCTGTAGCTGTTTTTTATTCCCGAGCGAGTTTCGAAAATTTGCTGCATAAACGGCTGTATGTTTTGATAGCTTTAGCTTGACAGCTCCGAGGGACAGGGACCTGAGTATTAGATATACATTTCGTTTTTATACCTCCACGAGGTCCTGAAACTCCGCGGTACCAAAACGGTCTCAACAGAAGGACGGACAACGCAGTGATCCTATCAGGGTTCCGTTTTTTTCATTTTGAGGTACGGAACCCTAATAAAACAATTAAATCCTTACATTATTTCTGTAAATCCAGCGAGATGGTGTACATTATTATGTACATATTTGATATGTTGTAAGAAGAATTTGACAAAGTAATAATATTTCTTGGTGCTGTATACCAGGTGCCTACACATTAATTAAACATGTTAGGTTAGGAATGATGTGTTCCTGTAACCTGTCCTGCCATATTCTTCACTACGATGCATCTTGTTTGACGCTTCATGTTAACACCTGTTAATCGGTCAATAAACAGATGTGCATCATGATAAGGAACTATTTTTTTTTCAAATTAATCTCTTTTCCATTCAATTTTATTTTTAGGTATGTTAAATATTTAACATACAGTATAATTTAATATATTATACTGAATTTTAACAAACCGGACAAGCGCGAGTCTTGCTTTTTCACCGAGGGTTCCGTACATAGTTTTAAGTAAAGACTACAGGTGACTATATATACCGATTTAAGAAAAGTGATTTACAGCCATCTCAGATTTTTACCTGTACTTGTAGTATAAGATGGCATTACTTGCAAAATTTCAAAGATTCAGGGCAACGGAAAAAGCCCTAAAAACTTTGATTCCTTCGAGAGTCAAAATATTAACAAGTTTTTACTGTACTCGTTGGAACGGAATACCTAAACATATCGGCGAACCGTGGGTGTACATTGGTACACCTCTGCCCAACCCTTCGGGGATACAGGCGTGATGATATGTTATGTTATGGAATACTGAGTAATGAGTCTATGTAATATTAAATTTTGTTATGTAACTGTTATAATAAGTGTTATGACTGTCTAAACCAAAATCTAATGGATAATTTGAGAACACATTCGCCATTAGGTTTGTTTTAGCCAGTTACAAACAAAACTAATAGTATTCTCGACAACTGTTAATTTTAATCACAAATTATGTGGATTATACGCACAATAAGAAATAGTCTGCAACTAACACCTTGTTATAGCTTCATCGAAATAAGCAATAAGGGACCTGTCCCACTTAGAGCGGTTTTGCTAGTAAAGGTCTTGTTGCTATGTCCATTTTACGGTAGTATTCTCTAAGAATAGATTTAGTGTAATGATATTTTAACTTAGAAAATGGTTAATAGTTTTTAGAAACTTTACGGCGAGCTTTTGGGCAAAATGGAGTTTTGTATTTAAGGGCAACTTTTCTTGTTAATCCATAAACATCGTTAATTAAATAACAAGAATAAAACTTTAATTTCCCAAAAGTAACACCATACGTACAAAAAAACAGGCATCGTCATAGTAAAATAAAATAACTTTCACGACAGTCTAAAATAATTCAATTTTTCGATTTGTTTATTATATCGTGAAATTAAGCCTTCCATCTTGCCCTCCCATCCCCTACTAAAAATTGTTCTTAATTCAAATCTGCACTTTTATGCAGAATGACACTGGTTTGTCCTCGGCGAGTGTTTTGATCGCCGAGCGAATCTCGCCCAGCGAGTACCTATAGGTATGTTTATAGTTCTACTCGCCGCAAAAAACAAATGCTGAGAGAGTTGCGCCGGTAATGTGAACAGTCGGCGAGTAACTATTTGTATATGCATCTCCTTCATTTACTGATGGATTAGGAAGATAACTGCTTTTAAAAATCAAAATCAAAATATTTTTATTTCTTATAAACCAAAAAAAGGAGCTCAACGTTACTTTAAAAACTACTGATTCTAGTTGCTCGGTTCCAAAGTGTCATTCCTATAGAGAAGAGCCGGCAAGAAACTCCATCGGTTACTCTTTAAAAAAAAAGGTTAACATCGATGTTAAGATTACATTCATTTAAAATATGCGACAACAACGTAAACAGCAGAATGTTTAGATTAATGTAAACTAAGAAATCCAGAATGGAAGAAAAAATAGAATCGTACATTCAACTAGATTTACATCGTCGTCACATTTACAAGGAACTTTTTGAAAAAGACAAATATCAAGAAATTATAGAAAAAATAAAAATATACTTTACATACAATCAATATGTAGTCCTAATCAAATCCCTAATAGGAATGTCAAGGCATGTCAAGAGCCTTTTGAGAATAGAGGCTATGGGGCAGCTAACTGTAGTAAATAAGGTAAAACAATATTATTAGCAGACCGCCAGGGAGGCCACATATGCAGATTATACTAATTCCACGCGTGCTTATCCTCTACGTAGTCCCTAACCGTATAATACGCCTTCTTTATTAGTTTTGACTTAATGCACGTTTTGAACTTTTTTTCAGGCAAACTTGTTATCTCTTTCGGTAACTTATTATAAAATCGAATAGAATTTCCTAGGAAAGATTTAGTATTAGTTTTAGTTAGTCTATATCTTGGGACTACTAGTTTATCGTTGTTTCTGGTATTTATATTGTGGTGATCACTATTAATACTAAAACTCTGTATATTTTAAAAACTTCCTACGTCTTGGTCCAAGGATCAAATATTTTGTATTTGATGTATAACGGTCAATTTGTGTATGTTTGCAAATTAAATCTAAACCGCATGAGATACAATAATTCGGTGACAATACAATCTATAAAACTATAAAACTATTTCATGTACAGACCGAGACCTTGTCGAAGTCTGTAAAAAAATATGAGATGTGTTGAAAAGTCGCGCTTCTAAATGTAAAGTAACTGACCTCATCACCGTAGTGAACATGTATTGCGGAGGTCGTGCGCTTCGTTATGCCAGGACCTAATGACGACTGTCTGTTCAAAATCCAGTAAGAGTGTCTTTGTCATGCTCGACCAAGCTACACGTTTTTTTTTTTTTATTAAATTCTTCTAATCGCAAACTAGCCAAAGCCTGTAACACTGCAACGAAAAACCTCATAATCATTATGTCTTATAGTATTACTGACATCATACAAATCATAGACTAGCAGCTGTGGCCCCGAGCTTTCACGCGCTTTGGTCACTTTAAAACAAAAACTAAAATAAATAATTTAAAAATCCCCAATCCAAGCCACAAAATCTAAGTTCATATAAAAAGAAAAAAAAACTAAATCTTAAAGAACGTAAGTATGTTTTAATAATAAAAAAAAAACTTCTTAGAGGGGGGCCGCTCACCTTAATTTTGTTTTTAATAATAATTCATCAATGAATGAAAAATGTTACTATAATGTTAAAGATTATTTAAATGACAGTAACCTGTAAGTTGCCTAGATAATTGTTAGTGTATAGATTAATAAAACATATATATATATATATAGTAAGTAGATATATTGCTTTAATTTAAGCTTTTTGTAGTGTGTAATTGTGTTTGTAAGTGTGAATTTAGTTAAGTGAGTAAGACTCACTTAACTAATTTCACACTTATATAAATTGTACTTGTATAAATTGTTTTAATAATATTTGGGCAAAACCCCTATTTTATATTTGTACGCCTCATAGGCAAAACATGAACGTGCAATTGTTTGTATTTTAACACCCTGTGCTACTTAGTAGGTACATACTCATGTTTCTACAAATAAAATGATCTTTATCTTTATCTAATGTTGCTTGGTTAGGAAATTCACTATTTGTAATTAAGTTGATAAGTTTGGAGCGGTGCCCAACGCGAGGTACTAAAATCGATTCCGCCGTTTTTGAGAATTATGGGAACTATGAGTGACAAACAAATGAAAATTTTTGTTTCATTTCAGATCTTTCATTTAAGATACTCATCAACATCATAATAAGCTTTTGCCACTAAAAACTTTTTTTTTTTTGTATAAATATATTATAATTATGTAGATTTTGCTCCTTCCAACACTCTGTCACGCATAAGGCTAGTTTAAGAGAGATACCGGCAAAGTTTGTTGTTAACGAGTCTACTACGCTTTACTATTTTAGAGAAATGTGGAAACAAATTAAGTAGGGTTGGATTTAACAAATTAATATTCCACTTTCCAATATATAGTAAGGTATATAGTAGGTAAGATTTACATTAGATACACGTAGACACAAATAGCCATGTTCATCAAACGACGATTTGTCCTGAATGGCAATCCAACGCAGTCTGCAATTTTGCAATAAGGGTTACTAACCTATACCTAACAGGCCAGTCAAGAAGAAAAGCGTGGGTTGGTTAATGTTGAGTTACCCTTTGTAATATTAAAAATTTTGAAAAGCTAATTGCTTTAATTGGAATACTTATCAGATTGTGTGTTTGTGTGCAGTGCGCGGCGGGGGCGGGCGTGTTCGAGCTGCAGATCCTCGAGTTCTCTAACTACCGCGTGGCGCTGTCGTCGGGCGCGTGCTGCGGCGGCGGCGGCGCGGCGGCGAGTGGCGCCACCTGCGCGCGCCCGTGCCGCACGCGCTTCTCGCTGTGCCTCAAGGAGTACCAGTCGGCGGCGGCGCCCGGCGCCTGCTCGTTCGGCCGCGCCGCTTCTCCCGTGCTGGGCACCGATTCCTTCACGCTGGCCGAGCCTCTCTACACGTTGGCGTTGCCCTTCTCTTTTCGCTGGACGGTGAGTGCTACCGCTCTCTTGGCTCTACCTGCTGTTTACTTTCATGTACCATTTTATGTATTTATATTCGTTATCCGTTTACAGAGATCCTTTACATTGATACTGCAAGCTTTCGACGACTTCGCTTACCCTGAGGCTGGTAAGTTGTGATCTGCTTATAATATTCTTGAACATGTATTGTGTTGAGCTATGTTATCTACATTCGCTCCTTTCAATGCGCAGATGCGGGGCTGATCGAGGAAGCGTGGTGGTCCGGCATCGTGGAGCCGAGCGCGGAGTGGCACGCACTGCAGCACGCGGGCGCGACCGCCGCCGTGGCGTACCGCGTGCGCGTGCTGTGCCAGCCTAACTACTACAACACTACGTGCACAACGTTCTGCCGGCCGCGCGACGACAAGTTCGGCCACTACTCGTGCACCGCCGAGGGCGACAAGCGATGCTTGCCCGGCTGGCAGGGCGACAACTGCGAAAAACGTCAGTATTTCCATCCATAAAAATATTCTTATTTCTATGATCCCACTATGCCTAGATGATCACTATCTTCTTACCTAACCTGTTATTCTTAATCCCAGCTGTCTGCAAGGAAGGCTGCCACCCGACCCACGGGCGGTGCGACCGCCCCGGCGACTGCGAGTGAGTGCCATTTCGTTTCAACTTCTTATTACATTATTAGACGTATACGTAACGGTGCGTTATTTTCCTCCGCAGCTGCCGGCCTGGATGGCGCGGTGACCTGTGCTCGCAGTGCCAGCCTTATCCCGGCTGCAAACATGGCTACTGCAACGGATCCTCGTGGGATTGCACCTGTGACACCAACTGGGGCGGTATTCTCTGTGATCAAGGTAGAAATATTACATTTTTAAAACTAGCGTCAATATTCAGATTACATGGGTTTGCACCATGGTTTTACCTCACGAGTCCAACTACCACTGCGTAATGAGTCGCGGGTTAGATCCCTGCGAAAAAAAAGATTGCTCTACCAACCACAAATGTTTGTTCCACATCTGGTGTTTCCTTCTTATGCATGCATGCGACCGAAATTATCAATTTATGAAGAGATATGGTGTCTCTAGGACTTAGTTTTGGCTCCCATAGATATAGATTTTGTAATCTAACGCTAGCATGAAAAAATATTCGAATCCTTTATATGGCACAGACCTGAACTACTGCGGCACGCACGAGCCATGCCAGCACGGCGGCACGTGCGAGAACACCGCCCCGGACCAGTACCTGTGCCGATGTGCTGAAGGCTTCTCGGGCACGGACTGCGAGCGCGTGGACAACCCGTGCGCGCCGCAGCCCTGCGTGCACGGCGAGTGCGAGCTGACGGCGTCGCCGCGCGGCTTCTCGTGCGCGTGCCAGCGCGGCTGGGCCGGCGCGCTGTGCGACCAGGACGTGGACGACTGCGCCAGCGCGCCCTGCCGCAACGGCGCCACCTGCCGCGACCGCCTCGACGCCTTCGTCTGCGAGTGCGCGCCCGGCTGGACCGGCCCCACTTGCGCTGAAGGTGCCTCTCATAAACACATCTAACCTTTATTAGTTTCTTTGTTCTTGCAATATTCCTAAATGGTATGACTGTTGGGTACCTGCAGACGTAAACGAATGTGAATTGAAGAACATGGAGGGGGCCACGGAAGTCGCGGCCGGCACGGGTGGCGCAGCCGGTGCCTCAGAAGGAGCACTAGGCCCGTGCGTCAACGCAGCCGCATGTAACAACACCGCGGGCAGCTATACGTGCACCTGCCTCGCCGGCTGGACGGGCCGCGACTGCGAGGCAAACGTGGATGATTGCACGGGTCAATGCCTCAACGGCGCCACCTGCATTGACCTCGTGGACGACTTTCATTGCGCGTGCGCAGCGGGCTACGCGGGCCGCACGTGCTCGCGCGACATCGACGACTGCGCGCCACGCCCGTGCCGCAACGGTGGCGAATGCGTCGACTTGCTCAACGCCTACCGCTGCATCTGCCCGGTCGGCTTCTCCGGTACCAACTGTGAGGTACAGTCCGCCGGCAACAATCTCTGCTCACGTTACTAACGTGCCTAACACCCTTCGCTGGTCTCTTGCACTAACCATTACTAACCCGTCTTCTGCTTTTAGCTTACCTCCTGTTACGGACGCTACTGCGCGGTGAGTTCTTGTTCAGTAATATGTGATTATAACGCACCAAATGATTTAAGTATTTGTTAGCTTTTTATTAGAGTCGCAATTTAATTTACACTCATGGCTATGACGACAGGATGACCGCGACCACTGCGCAGGCGCACCGTGCGGTAACGGTGCGGCATGTTACACGGCGCAGAGCGACTACTACTGCCACTGCGCGCCGGGCTGGACCGGGAAGAACTGCACGCAGCGCGCCGCCAGGGAACGTGAGTACCTGTCACCTATACTGTCCCTGCGCCTCCGCCTAGTCTATTCGCAAGCTATGTTGGCGACTGCTTTTAGTAGGGAGCGGTAAATGCTCCGGTAACTTTAAGTCTGTTTATACTAATGACGTTGTTGTTTAATTTGCGCCTGCCCCTTATACCTTACTAATTTTAAGGTCAGATTGGATTAATGATAACGAAGATAGTCCTGAATAGTCTAACGTTAGTTTTACGTGTGCAGAAAGTGAGCTGTGCACGGCAAGCGGTAGTTGTGCGCGCGGGCGATGCGTGCGCGCACCTCCCGCGGCACCGCGCTGCGTCTGCGAGCCCGGCCACACTGGTGCGCTCTGCGACCAGCGTGCGTACCGCTCACTACTCTCACGTTATATGCTTTACTTATTTTGGTGTACTCGTATCATGACTGGGTGTTATGTTTCAGAAGTGGACGAATGTTCGACCAGTCCGTGTCGCAACAATGCCACCTGCGTCGGCGGCGCTGCCGACTTCACCTGCATATGCCGCGATGGCTGGACAGGTAACAACGACCATAACAACCAATAAGTATTAAAGTCAGGGACCAAACGCTACGTAGACCACCGACTAACCTGAGTTTTCCCTCGTCTTAGGAAAAACCTGTTCAGTGCGCATCGAAGGTGTCGACAGGTGTCCCGAAGGAACGTGCGCAAACGGAGGCACTTGCGTGCGGGAAGGTAGCGCATGGCGTTGTGCTTGCGCCACGGGGTGGGGCGGTTCCGCGTGCGACACGCCGCTGTTACCGTCGGCGCTAGCCCCGGCCGCGGCGCCGGCGTGTCCGTGTGGCGCGGGCGGCACGTGCGTGCCTGCGGCCGCGCCCCCGGGCTGGGCGTGCGCGTGCCGCGAGGGCCGCACCGGCGCGCGCTGCGAGCTGGCTGCAGAGCCTTGCGCCTCGGCGCCCTGCCGCAACGGTGGGCGCTGCGTAGGCGGCGCGGGCTGGTGGGCTTGCGAGTGTGCGCCGGGCTGGGCGGGCGACACGTGCACAGCGCGCACCGCTCCGCCGCCCGCCACGTGCTCGCCCGCGTGTCCTCCGGCCGCAGCATGCGTGCCTGATCCGCTGCGCCCGGATCG
Organism: Autographa gamma; assembly: GCA_905146925.1. Classification (NCBI taxonomy): domain Eukaryota; kingdom Metazoa; phylum Arthropoda; class Insecta; order Lepidoptera; family Noctuidae; genus Autographa; species Autographa gamma. The sequence goes on along the minus strand of LR989868.1, from coordinate 190,347 downwards.
CGGAGCGCGCTGCGTTTGCCCTTCTCCTCCGCAACGTTCGGCGCGCCGCTGTCTCGAGAGTTAGTACTGCATCATGACATGAGCCTTCAATAAACATTTTTTTTAATAATAGCTATGTAACTAACAATATTTTTTTATATAGTGCTCGCCGGCCTCGGCGCGGATGGCGGCGAGGGCGCGGAGGGAAGCGACAGCGACGGCGGCGCGGACGGGGACGGGGGCGCGGGCGGCGAGCCCGGCGTTTGCGGCGCCGACAACGGCACGTGGTGGTGGGGCTGCAACGCGTGCTGGTGCGACGCCGGCGCGCCCGCCTGCACGCGCCTCTGGTGCGGCCTGCCCGACTGCCACATGCCCAACGCGCAACCCTGCCGCACCGACGAGGTGGGCAATCACAACATTATGGTCTTCTAGCCTGCTCAATCTTTTTCAAGCTTTTCTAGAGCTTTGGGCTTCCGGAGTAAAAACGGAGTAAATCGAACTACTACCTCACTGCTCAACTCATTTAACTAGGTAATACAATGTCCCAGCGTAAGACTCATTGTCAGAACTACTACTGTCGAAGTATGGCCTGCCGGAAGTAAAAGAAGAACGGAATTTCGGTCCCTAGTTCTACCTAATAATATTAACAGAAAACCACAGTAACTGAATTAGGTATTTGAAACCCAATTGGCAAGATGTGACCGCGAAAATTTGCAATTTTGTGTTGCTAAGCACCTTTGGCACCCGAAACGCTAATGCATCTTCAGCAGATTGTATATAAATTAAATAAAGTTAGCGTTTTACATATTTTACATGATAAATGTTGTGTTTGTAGGTGTGCGTGCCAGCGGCGCCGGCGTTATGCCTCCGCGCGCCGTGCGCCCCCATCGGCGAGTGCCGGCGCGTGTCGGGGCGGCGCGTGGAGCCCCCCGCGCTGCCCGCGCCCCCCGCGTGCTGGCCCGGCGCGCGCGACGCCCGCCTGCCCGCCGGCTGCGCGCGCGCCTCGCTGCAGCTGGCCCGCGAGCGCCTGGCGCGCGGCGCGCACGTCGAGCGCGCCTGTGTCGCCCTGCGCCGCGCGCTGGCCGCAGCGCTGGCCGCGCGCGCGCCGCCGGCTCCACCGCTGGCGCTACTCTGTGATCTGGCGCCTGATGATGACGATGCTCTCGATCTTGCTCTGGTAAGAACTGGACCATTACTTTTAAGCATTTATGAAATTACAGAAAGACGCTAAGTAGAAATTTACCTGTGTAACGAAGTTAGTAACGAGTTGTTCTTTTGGTAGTGGATCGGCGACGAAGTGGGCACCGACGGTGTGGAGCGAGCCTCGGCGCTAGGCGCGGCGGTTCGTGCGCTCAGCGAGTTGGTGTCGCGGCGGCGTCTCGCGCACCACGCTCTGCTGGGCGCGGCGCTACGGCTGCGAGTGCCGCACGCGCCCTCGCCCGCTCCCGTCACGGACCCCGGCTCGTCCTCGCCAGCGCTGGCGCTCACACTGGCGGCGCTCGCGCTGCTGCTGCTGGCGGCGGCAGCGGCGGGCGTGGTGTTGCTGCTGCGCCGGCGCCGCGCCGCCGCCGCCGCCGAACGCTCCCGCCGCTGCGACGAGGAGAAGTCCAACAACCTGCAGAACGAGGAGAACCTGCGGCGGTACGCGAACCCGCTGCGCGAGGAGCCGGCGGGCGGGGGCGCGGCGCGGCGGCCGCCGGACGAGCTGCCGCGCGCGCACTCGCTGTACAAGGCGCAGAACGCGGACGCGCGCAACGACACGCCGCCGCGCGACAAGGAGCTGACGAAGCGCGCGCTGCCGCCGCCGGAGCCGCCGCCCGCGCGCCACCCGCCGCCCGAGCGCCTCACCGTGCTGGTGTGACGCTCCCCGCTCCGTCGAGTGTGATACTAGTAGTAGAGACTGCCGCGCCCACCGCGCCGCATCTATTTATTGTTGTACGACGCTGATCGCCATCTTGTAAATATTGTATTTTTTGTAAATAATGTTGACTCGTGTGAAATTTGTAAGTTTTATGAGTGGTATAAAATAGAATTGAGTATTTTTGTTTGTTGCAAAGGTTGTAAAGTGAAAATGAGAAGTTGTTGTAATAAAAATAAACTGAATTTACAATTGTTTTACTTGATGCACTTGTCACATTGCTGGTGATATGCGACTAACGAGTAGAACTATTATCGCTTAGCGAGTATATTCTTGAAAGTTCTTGATACTACAAGTTCTTGTACGTTTCTTCAGCTATATAATAATAGCCAGCCTTATAAAATCGACGCCTCTATAATACGACGCCTCTATAAAACGACGCCTCTATAAGAACGACGCCTCTTTAAAAGCGACGCCCCTAAAAAACGACGCCTCTAAATAGTATGACACCTTTTTAAATTGACCCATCTATAAAACGACGCCTCTCTAACAAGGACGCCTCTATAAAACGACGTCTCTATAAAACGACGCCTCTCAAAAATGACGCCTCAAAAAAACGACGCCCTTTAAAAACGACGCCTCCATAAAATGACGTCTCTATGAAACGACGCCTCTTGAAAGGACGCCTCTATAAAACTTCCTCTCTATGAAGCGACGCCTCTTTAAAACGAAACCTTTATAAAACGACGCCTCTTTAAAATAACATCTCTAAAAAACGACGCCTCTATAAAAACGACGCCTCTATAAAAACGACGCCTCTATAAAAACGACGTCTCTATAAAAACGACGCCTCTATAAAAACGATGCCTCTATAAAAACGACGCCTCTATAAAGTGACGCCTGTAAAAACGACGCCACTATAAAAACGACGACTAATTAAAACAACGCCTCTATAAAAATGACGCCTCTATAAAAACGACGCCTCTTTAAAAACGACGCCTCTATAAAACGACGCCTCCATAAAATGACGTCTCTATAATACGTCGCCTTTAAAAAACGACGCCTCTCTTAAAAGGACGCCTCTTTATAATGACGTGTCTATGAAGCGACGCCTCTTTAAAACGACGCCTCTATTAAACGACGCCTAAAAAAAAATAACGTCTCTAAAAATCGACACCTCTATAATACGTCGCCTTTAAAAAACGACGCCTCTCTTAAAAGGACGCCTCTTTATAATGACGTGTCTATGAAGCGACGCCTCTTTGACACGACGCCTCTATAAAACGACGCCTCTCTTAAAAGGACGCCTCTATAAAACTTCCTCTCTATAAAAACGACGCCTCTATAAAAACGACGCCTGTTAAAACGACGCCGCTATAAAAACGACGACTAATTAGAATGACGCCTCTTGAAAAACGAAGCCTATATAAAGAACGCCTCTATAAAACGTCGCCTTTAAAAAACGACGCCTCTATGAAACGACGCCTCTATAAAACGAAACCTTTATAAAACGACGCCTCTTTAAAATAACATCTCTAAAAAACGACGCCTCTTTAATACGTTGCCTTTAAAAAACGACGCCACTAAAAAACGACGCCTCTTTAATAACGACGCCTCTCTAACAAGGACGCCTCTATAAAACGACGCTTTTAAAAAACGACGCCTTTATAAAACGACGCCTCTATAAAAACGACGCCTCTATAAAAACGACGCCTTTATAAATACGACGCCTCTATAAAACTACCCGTCTATGAAGCGACGCCTCTTTAAGACGATGCCTCTCTAAAAAGGACGCCTCTTAATAATGACGTGTCTATGAAGCGACGCCTTTGTAAAACGACGCCTCCATAAAATGACGTCTCTAAAAAACTACGCCTCTATAATACGTCGCCTTTAAAAAACGACGCCTCTCTTAAAAGGACGCCTCTATAAAACGACGTCTCTATAAAAACGACGCCTCTATAAAAACGACGCCTCTATAAAACGACGCCAATAAAAACGACGCCTCTCTAAAAAGGACGCCTCTTCACAATGACGTGTCTATGAACCGACGCCTCTATAAAAACGACGACTAATTAAAAAGACGCCTCCATAAAATGACGTGGTTAAACTTTCCTTTAAGTACAATGAATATACGGGAGGGGGGGGGGGGGGGGGGGGGGGGGGGGGGGGGGGCTACCCCCCTGTACCACCCCCACCCCGCGGCGCCCCATGGTTATGGAGAAATTCATGATAACATTTTTGAGGTTAAGTTAGGGTATTTACAATGGCTATAAGGGAGGGGGGGAGGGGGGCTCCTACTTTTGGGTGGTTTAAAAAAAAACCACGAAGGAGATGGCGGGATCTACGTTTGCTCGCTTCGCTCGCGAACATAGATCCCGCCACCTCCTTCTAACCTAACCTATCCGTGTCGGGGTGCGCAAAACTTCCGAGCTCGCTTCGCTCGCTCCTGGACCAAGAAAGGCTAATCTTATCACTAATGAGTAACGGTGGATAGATTGTTGATTATATCTGTCAATAAATAAAACAGAATGGCGTCGCTCCGCGTTCCGTTCCACAATGTCGAAAGAATATTGGTTATTTTAATTTAAAAAGTCAATGTAATTGCGCGTTTTTAGTGCGCATTAATTACGAACTAAGTTAATTTTTTTGATTTTTTATTAAGTGTCTAATTTACTATGCGTAAATATTATTTTATTTCAAGAAATAACATGATGAAATTTAATAAACATACCGACACCATCAACAGGAACGTAAAACGTCAAATTTGACATCAACCATGGCGATATATTATCAATTCCTAAGGAAACTTTAGAATTTTATATCTCGTAAACTGTGAGCCTCCGCAACTTAAAAATTTGTGAAAAGCCTTCTGATTATGAGTGCTATCTACAAAAAAAAAATGAACCTCCTACTCCAAACCCGTCAGTGGAAAGTTTATCCAATGACGTCTCTAAAAAACTACGCCTCTATAATACGTCGCCTTTAAAACACGACGCCTCTCTTAAAAGGACGCCTCTATAAAACGACATCTCTATAAAAACGACGCCTCTATAAAAACGAAGCCTGTATAAAAACGACGCCTCTATAAAAACGACGCCTCTATAAAAACGACACCTCTATAAAAACGACGCCTCTATAAAGCGACGCCTCAATAATAGCGACGCCACTATAAAACGACGCCTCCATAAAAACAACGCCACAATCAAAACGACGCCGCTATAAAAACGATGACTTTATAAAAACGACGCCTCTATAAAACGACGCCTCCATAATAGCGACGCCACTATAAAACGACGCCTCCATAAAACGACGCCTCTACAGAATTACGCCTCTGTGATTACGACGTCTCTAAAAAAACGACGCCTCTATAATACGTCACCTTTACAAAACGACGCCTCTCTTAAAAGGACGCCTCTTTATAATGACGTGTCTATGAAGCGACGCCTCTTTAAAACGACGCCTCTATAAAATGACGCCTCTCTTAAAAGGACGCCTCTATAAAACTTCCTCTCTATAAAAACGACGCCTCTATAAAAACGACGCCTGTTAAAACGACGCCACTATAAAAACGACGACTAATTAGAACGACGCCTCTATAAAAACGATGCCTCTATAAAAACGACGCCTCTATAAAAACGACGCCTCTATAAAAACGACGCCTATATAAAAACGACGCCTCTTTAAAAACGAAGCCTCTATAAAAATGACGCCTCTATAAAACAACGCCTCCATAAAACAACGCCTCTATAAAACGACGCCTCGTTAAAACGATGACTTATTAAAACGACGCCTCTATGAAAACGATGACTAATAAAAACGACGCCTCTACAAAAACGACGCCTCTATAAAAACGACGCCTCCATAATAGCGACGCCACTATAAAACGACGCCTCCATAAAAACGACGCCTCTATAAAAACGAAGCCTGTATAAAAACGACGCCACTATAAAAACGACGCCTCTATAAAAACGACGCCTCTATAAAAACGACACCTCTATAAATACGACGCCTCTATAAAGCGACGCCTCAATAATAGCGACGCCACTATAAAACGACGCCTCCATAAAAACAACGCCACAATCAAAACGACGCCGCTATAAAAACGATGACTTTATAAAAACGACGCCTCTATAAAAACGACGCCTCCATAATAGCGACGCCACTATAAAACGACGCCTCCATAAAAACGACGCCTCTATAAAAACGAAGCCTGTATAAAAACGACGCCACTATAAAAACGACGCCTCTATAAAAACGACGCCTCTATAAAAACGACACCTCTATAAATACGACGCCTCTATAAAGCGACGCCTCAATAATAGCGACGCCACTATAAAACGACGCCTCCATAAAAACAACGCCACAATCAAAACGACGCCGCTATAAAAACGATGACTTTATAAAAACGACGCCTCTATAAAACGACGCCTCCATAATAGCGACGCCACTATAAAACGACGCCTCCATAAAACGACGCCTCTACAGAATTACGCCTCTGTGATTACGACGTCTCTAAAAAAACGACGCCTCTATAATACGTCACCTTTAAAAAACGACGCCTCTCTTAAAAGGACGCCTCTTTATAATGACGTGTCTATGAAGCGACGCCTCTTTAAAACGACGCCTCTATAAAATGACGCCTCTCTTAAAAGGACGCCTCTATAAAACTTCCTCTCTATAAAAACGACGCCTCTATAAAAACGACGCCTGTTAAAACGACGCCACTATAAAAACGACGACTAATTAGAACGACGCCTCTATAAAAACGATGCCTCTATAAAAACGACGCCTCTATAAAAACGACGCCTCTATAAAAACGACGCCTATATAAAAACGACGCCTCTTTAAAAACGAAGCCTCTATAAAAATGACGCCTCTATAAAAACCACGACTTATTAAAACAACGCCTCTATAAAACGACGCCTCTATAAAAACGACGTCTCTATAAAACAACGCCTCCATAAAACAACGCCTCTATAAAACGACGCCTCGTTAAAACGATGACTTATTAAAACGACGCCTCTATGAAAACGATGACTAATAAAAACGACGCCTCTATGAAAACGACGCCTCTATAAAACAACGCCTCTACAAAAACGACGCCTCTATAAAAACGACGCCTCCATAATAGCGACGCCACTATAAAACCGACGCCTCTATTAAGCGACGCCTCTATAAAACGACGCCTCTATAAGAACGACGCCTCTTTAAAAGCGACGCCCCTAAAAAACGACGCCTCTAAATAGTATGACACCTTTTTAAATTGACCCATCTATAAAACGACGCCTCTCTAACAAGGACGCCTCTATAAAACGACGTCTCTATAAAACGACGTCTCTATAAAACGACGCCTCTCAAAAACGACGCCTTTATAAAACGACGCCTCTATAAAAATGACGCCTCAAAAAAACGACGCCCTTTAAAAACGACGCCTCCATAAAATGACGTCTCTATGAAACGACGCCTCTTTAAAAACGAAGCCTATATAAAAACGAAGCCTCTATAAAAATGACGTCTCTATGAAGCGACGCCTCTTAAAAACGAAACCTTTATAAAACGACGCCTCTTTAAAATAACATCTCTAAAAAACGACGCCTCTATAAAACATCGCCTTTAAAAAACGACGCCACTAAAAAACGACGCCTCTTTAAAAACGACGACTAATTAGAACGACGCCTCTATGAAAACGACGCCTCTGTAAAAACGACGCCTCTATAAAACAACGCCTCCATAAAACAACGCCTCTATAAAACGACGCCTCGTTAAAAACGATGACTTATTAAAACGACGCCTCTATGAAAACGATGACTAATAAAAACGACGCCTCTATGAAAACGACGCCTCTATAAAACAACGCCTCTACAAAAACGACGCCTCTATAAAAACGACGCCTCTATAAAAACGACGCCTCTCTAAAAATGACGCCACTATAAAAACGACGCCTCTATAAAAACGACGCCTATATAAAAACGTCGCCACTATGAAAACTATGACTAATTACAACGACGCCTCTATAAATACGACGCCTCTTTAAAAACGACGACTAATTAGAACGACGCCTCTATAAAAACGACGCCTCTATAAAACAACGCCTCTACAAAAACGACGCCATTATAAAAACGACGCCTTTATAAAAACGACGCCTTTATAAAAACGACGCCTCTATAAAAATTACGCCTCTATAAAAACGACGCCTCTTTAAAAACGAAGCCTCTATAAAAACGACGCCTCTATAAAAACGACGTCTCTATAAAAACGACGCCTCTATAAAAACGATGCCTCTATAAAAACGACGCCTCTATAAAAACGACGCCTGTAAAAACGACGCCACTATAAAAACGACGACTAATTAGAACGACGCCTCTATGAAAACTATGACTACTTACAACGACGCCTCTATGAAAACGACGCCTCCATAAAACAACGCCTCTATAAAAAAGACGACTAATTAGAACGACGCCTCAATGAAAACGACGCCTCTGTAAAAACGACGCCTCTATAAAACGGTGACTTATTAAAACGACGCCTCTATGATAACAACGACTTATTAAAACGATGCCTCTATAAAAACGACGCCACTATCAAAACGACGCCTCCATAAAAACGACGCCTCAATATAAAGACGACGCTATGAAAACGACGCCTCTATAAAAACGACGACTAATTAAAACAACGCCTCTATAAAAATGACGCCTCTATAAAAACGACGCCTCTTTAAAAACGACGCCTCTATAAATACGACGCCTCTTTAAAAACGACGACTAATTAGAACGACGCCTCCATAATAACGACGCCTCAATATAAAATCGACGCAATGAAAACGACGCCTCTATAAAAACGACGACTAATTAAAGCAACGCCTCTATAAAAACGACGCCTCTATAAAACAACGCCTCTACAAAAACGACGCCATTATAAAAACGACGCCTTTATAAAAACGACGCCTTTATAAAAACGACGCCTCTATAAAAATTACGCCTCTATAAAAACGACGCCTCTTTAAAAACGAAGCCTCTATAAAAACGACGCCACTATAAAAACGACGCCTCTATAAAAACGACGCCTCTATAAAAACGACACCTCTATAAATACGACGCCTCTATAAAGCGACGCCTCAATAATAGCGACGCCACTATAAAACGACGCCTCCATAAAAACAACGCCACAATCAAAACGACGCCGCTATAAAAACGATGACTTTATAAAAACGACGCCTCTATAAAAACGACGCCTCCATAATAGCGACGCCACTATAAAACGACGCCTCCATAAAAACGACGCCTCTATAAAAACGAAGCCTGTATAAAAACGACGCCACTATAAAAACGACGCCTCTATAAAAACGACGCCTCTATAAAAACGACACCTCTATAAATACGACGCCTCTATAAAGCGACGCCTCAATAATAGCGACGCCACTATAAAACGACGCCTCCATAAAAACAACGCCACAATCAAAACGACGCCGCTATAAAAACGATGACTTTATAAAAACGACGCCTCTATAAAACGACGCCTCCATAATAGCGACGCCACTATAAAACGACGCCTCCATAAAACGACGCCTCTACAGAATTACGCCTCTGTGATTACGACGTCTCTAAAAAAACGACGCCTCTATAATACGTCACCTTTAAAAAACGACGCCTCTCTTAAAAGGACGCCTCTTTATAATGACGTGTCTATGAAGCGACGCCTCTTTAAAACGACGCCTCTATAAAATGACGCCTCTCTTAAAAGGACGCCTCTATAAAACTTCCTCTCTATAAAAACGACGCCTCTATAAAAACGACGCCTGTTAAAACGACGCCACTATAAAAACGACGACTAATTAGAACGACGCCTCTATAAAAACGACGCCTCTATAAAAACGACGCCTCTATAAAAACGACGCCTCTATAAAAACGACGCCTCTATAAAAACGACGCCTCTTTAAAAACGAAGCCTCTATAAAAATGACGCCTCTATAAAAACCACGACTTATTAAAACAACGCCTCTATAAAACGACGCCTCTATAAAAACGACGTCTCTATAAAACAACGCCTCCATAAAACAACGCCTCTATAAAACGACGCCTCGTTAAAACGATGACTTATTAAAACGACGCCTCTATGAAAACGATGACTAATAAAAACGACGCCTCTATGAAAACGACGCCTCTATAAAACAACGCCTCTACAAAAACGACGCCTCTATAAAAACGACGCCTCCATAATAGCGACGCCACTATAAAACCGACGCCTCTATTAAGCGACGCCTCTATAAAACGACGCCTCTATAAGAACGACGCCTCTTTAAAAGCGACGCCCCTAAAAAACGACGCCTCTAAATAGTATGACACCTTTTTAAATTGACCCATCTATAAAACGACGCCTCTCTAACAAGGACGCCTCTATAAAACGACGTCTCTATAAAACGACGTCTCTATAAAACGACGCCTCTCAAAAACGACGCCTTTATAAAACGACGCCTCTATAAAAATGACGCCTCAAAAAAACGACGCCCTTTAAAAACGACGCCTCCATAAAATGACGTCTCTATGAAACGACGCCTCTTTAAAAACGAAGCCTATATAAAAACGAAGCCTCTATAAAAATGACGTCTCTATGAAGCGACGCCTCTTAAAAACGAAACCTTTATAAAACGACGCCTCTTTAAAATAACATCTCTAAAAAACGACGCCTCTATAAAACATCGCCTTTAAAAAACGACGCCACTAAAAAACGACGCCTCTTTAAAAACGACGACTAATTAGAACGACGCCTCTATGAAAACGACGCCTCTGTAAAAACGACGCCTCTATAAAACAACGCCTCCATAAAACAACGCCTCTATAAAACGACGCCTCGTTAAAAACGATGACTTATTAAAACGACGCCTCTATGAAAACGATGACTAATAAAAACGACGCCTCTATGAAAACGACGCCTCTATAAAACAACGCCTCTACAAAAACGACGCCTCTATAAAAACGACGCCTCTATAAAAACGACGCCTCTCTAAAAATGACGCCACTATAAAAACGACGCCTCTATAAAAACGACGCCTATATAAAAACGACGCCTGTAAAAACGACGCCACTATAAAAACGACGACTAATTAGAACGACGCCTCTATGAAAACTATGACTACTTACAACGACGCCTCTATGAAAACGACGCCTCCATAAAACAACGCCTCTATAAAAAAGACGACTAATTAGAACGACGCCTCAATGAAAACGACGCCTCTGTAAAAACGACGCCTCTATAAAACGGTGACTTATTAAAACGACGCCTCTATGATAACAACGACTTATTAAAACGATGCCTCTATAAAAACGACGCCACTATCAAAACGACGCCTCCATAAAAACGACGCCTCAATATAAAGACGACGCTATGAAAACGACGCCTCTATAAAAACGACGACTAATTAAAACAACGCCTCTATAAAAATGACGCCTCTATAAAAACGACGCCTCTTTAAAAACGACGCCTCTATAAATACGACGCCTCTTTAAAAACGACGACTAATTAGAACGACGCCTCCATAATAACGACGCCTCAATATAAAATCGACGCAATGAAAACGACGCCTCTATAAAAACGACGACTAATTAAAGCAACGCCTCTATAAAAACGACGCCTCTATAAAACAACGCCTCTACAAAAACGACGCCATTATAAAAACGACGCCTTTATAAAAACGACGCCTTTATAAAAACGACGCCTCTATAAAAATTACGCCTCTATAAAAACGACGCCTCTTTAAAAACGAAGCCTCTATAAAAACGACGCCTCTATAAAAACGACGTCTCTATAAAAACGACGCCTCTATAAAAACGACGCCTCTATAAAAACGACGCCTCTATAAAAACGACGCCTGTAAAAACGACGCCACTATAAAAACGACGACTAATTAGAACGACGCCTCTATGAAAACTATGACTACTTACAACGACGCCTCTATGAAAACGACGCCTCCATAAAACAACGCCTCTATAAAAAAGACGACTAATTAGAACGACGCCTCAATGAAAACGACGCCTCTGTAAAAACGACGCCTCTATAAAACGGTGACTTATTAAAACGACGCCTCTATGATAACAACGACTTATTAAAACGATGCCTCTATAAAAACGACGCCACTATCAAAACGACGCCTCCATAAAAACGACGCCTCAATATAAAGACGACGCTATGAAAACGACGCCTCTATAAAAACGACGACTAATTAAAACAACGCCTCTATAAAAATGACGCCTCTATAAAAACGACGCCTCTTTAAAAACGACGCCTCTATAAATACGACGCCTCTTTAAAAACGACGACTAATTAGAACGACGCCTCCATAAAAACGACGCCTCAATATAAAATCGACGCAATGAAAACGACGCCTCTATAAAAACGACGACTAATTAAAGCAACGCCTCTATAAAAACGACGCCTCTATAAAACAACGCCTCTACAAAAACGACGCCATTATAAAAACGACGCCTTTATAAAAACGACGCCTTTATAAAAACGACGCCTCTATAAAAATTACGCCTCTATAAAAACGACGCCTCTTTAAAAACGAAGCCTCTATAAAAACGACGCCTCTATAAAAACGACGCCTCTATAAAAACGACGCCTCTATAAAAACGACGCCTCTATAAAAACGACGCCTCTATAAAAACGACGCCTGTAAAAACGACGCCACTATAAAAACGACGACTAATTAGAACGACGCCTCTATGAAAACTATGACTACTTACAACGACGCCTCTATGAAAACGACGCCTCCATAAAACAACGCCTCTATAAAAAAGACGACTAATTAGAACGACGCCTCAATGAAAACGACGCCTCTGTAAAAACGACGCCTCTATAAAACGGTGACTTATTAAAACGACGCCTCTATGATAACAACGACTTATTAAAACGATGCCTCTATAAAAACGACGCCACTATCAAAACGACGCCTCCATAAAAACGACGCCTCAATATAAAGACGACGCTATGAAAACGACGCCTCTATAAAAACGACGACTAATTAAAACAACGCCTCTATAAAAATGACGCCTCTATAAAAACGACGCCTCTTTAAAAACGACGCCACTATAAAAACGACGCCTCTTTAATACAAAGCCTCTTAAAAAACGAAGCCTATATAAAGGACGCCTCTATAAAACGACGCTTTTTAAAAACGACGCCTTTATAAAACGACGCCTATATAAAAACGACGCCTCTTTAAAACTACCCGTCTATAAAGCGACGCCTCTTTTAAACAACGCCTCTATAAAAACGACGCCTCTATAAAAACGACGCCTGTTAAAACGACGCCTCTATGAAAACGACGCCTCTATAAAAACGTCTCCTCTATAAAAACGACGCCTCTATAAAAACGACGCCTATATAAAAACGACGACACTATAAAACGACGCCTCTACAAAAACGACGACTTATTAAAACGACGCCTCTTTAAAAACGACGCCTATATAAAACGACGCCCCTATAAAAACGACGCCTCTATAAAAACGACGACTAATTAGAACGACGCCTCTATGAAAACTATGACTAATTACAACGACGCTTCTATAAAAACGACGCCTCTTTAAAAACGATGACTACTTAGAACGACGCCTCCATAAAAACGACGCCTCAACATAAAGACGACGCAATGAAAAGACGCCTCTATAAAAACGACGCCTCTATAAAACTACCCGTCTATGAAACGACGCCTCTTTAAAACGACGCCTCTATAAAAACGACGCCTCTATAAAAACGACGCCTTTATAAAACGACGCCTCTATAAAAACGACGCCTCTTTAAAACGACGCCTCTATAAAATGACGCCTCAATTAAAACAACGCCTCATTAAAACGACGGCTCTTAAAAACGACGCCTTGATTAAAACGACGCCTCCATAAAACAACGTCTCTATAAAACGTCGCCTTTAAAAAACGACGCCTCTATAAAACGACGCCTCTATAAAACGAAACCTTTATAAAACGACTCCTCTTTAAAATAACATCTCTAAAAAACGACGCCTCTATAAAACGTCGCCTTTAAAAAACGACGCCACTAAAAAACGACGCCTCTTTAATAACGACGCCTCTCTTACAAGGACGCCTCTATAAAACGACGCTTTTAAAAACACACGCCTTTATAAAACGACGCCTCTATAAAAACGACGCCTTTATAAAACGACGCCTCTATAAAAACGACGCCTCTATAAAAACGACGCCTCTATAAAACTACCCGTCTATGAAGCGACGCCTCTATAAAACGTCTTCTTTAAAAAACGACGCAACTAAAAAACGACGCCTCTTTAATAACGACGCCTCTCAAACAAGGACGCCTCTATAAAACGACGCTTTTAAAAAACGACGCCTTTATAAAACGACGCCTCTATAAAAACGACATCTCTATAAAAACGACGCCTTTATAAAACGACGCCTCTATAAAAACGACGCCTCTATAAAACTAACCGTCTATGAAGCGACGCCTCTTTAAAACGATGCCTCTATAAAACGACGCCTCCATAAAATGACGCCTCTATAATACATCGCCTTTAAAAAACGACGCCTCTCTTAAAAGGACGCCTCTATAAAACGACGTCTCTATAAAAACGACGCCTCTATAAAAACGATGCCTCTATAAAACGACGCCACTAAAAACGACGCCTCTCTAGAAAGGACGCCTCTTTATAATGACGTGTCTATGAAGCGACGCCTCTACAAAAACGACGACTTATTAAAACGACGCCTCTTTAAAAACGACGCCTATATAAAAACGACGCCCCTCTAAAAACGACGCCTCTATAAAAACGACGACTAATTAGAACGACGCCTCTATGAAAACTATGACTAATTACAACGATGCTTCTATAAAAACGACGCCTCTTTAAAAACGACGGCAAATTAGAACGACGCCTCCATAAAAACGACGCCTCAATATAAAGACGACGCAATGAAAACGACGCCTCTATAAAAACGACGCCTCTATAAAAACGACGACTAATTAAAGCAACGCCTCTATAAAAACGACACCTCTATAAAACAACGCCTCTACAAAAACGACGCCTCTATAAAAACGACGCCTTTATAAAAACGACGCCTCTATAAAAATGAAACCTCTATAAAAACGACGCCTATATAAAAACGACGCCTCTTTAAAAACGAAGCCTCTATAAAATGACGCCTCTCTTAAAAGGACGCCTCTATAAAACTTCCTCTCTATAAATCGACTCAACTAAAAAACGACGTCTCTTTAAAAACGACGACTAATTAAAGCAACGCCTCTATAAAAACGACGCCTCTATAAAACGACGCCTCTATAAAAACGACGCCTCTATAAAACTACCCGTCTATGAAGCGACGCCTCTTTAAAACGATCTCTAAAAAGGACGCCTCTTTATAATGACGTGTCTATGAAGCGACGCCTCTTTAAAACGACGCCTCTATAAAAACAACGCCTCTATAAAAACGACGCCTGTTTAAACGACGCCACTATAAAAACGACGCCTCTTTAATACAAAGCCTCTTAAAAAACGAAGCCTATATAAAGGACGCCTCTATAAAACGACGCTTTTTAAAAACGACGCCTTTATAAAACGACGCCTATATAAAAACGACGCCTCTATAAAAACGACGCCTCTATAAAAACGACGCCTATATAAAACGACGACACTATAAAACGACGCCTCTACAAAAACGACGACTTATTAAAACGACGCCTCTTTAAAAACGACGCCTATATAAAACGACGCCCCTATAAAAACGACGCCTCTATAAAAACGACGACTAATTAGAACGACGCCTCTATGAAAACTATGACTAATTACAACGACGCTTCTATAAAAACGACGCCTCTTTAAAAACGATGACTACTTAGAACGACGCCTCCATAAAAACGACGCCTCAACATAAAGACGACGCAATGAAAAGACGCCTCTATAAAAACGACGCCTCTATAAAACTACCCGTCTATGAAACGACGCCTCTTTAAAACGACGCCTCTATAAAAACGACGCCTCTATAAAAACGACGCCTTTATAAAACGACGCCTCTATAAAAACGACGCCTCTTTAAAACGACGCCTCTATAAAATGACGCCTCAATTAAAACAACGCCTCATTAAAACGACGGCTCTTAAAAACGACGCCTTGATTAAAACGACGCCTCCATAAAACAACGTCTCTATAAAACGTCGCCTTTAAAAAACGACGCCTCTATAAAACGACGCCTCTATAAAACGAAACCTTTATAAAACGACTCCTCTTTAAAATAACATCTCTAAAAAACGACGCCTCTATAAAACGTCGCCTTTAAAAAACGACGCCACTAAAAAACGACGCCTCTTTAATAACGACGCCTCTCTTACAAGGACGCCTCTATAAAACGACGCTTTTAAAAACACACGCCTTTATAAAACGACGCCTCTATAAAAACGACGCCTTTATAAAACGACGCCTCTATAAAAACGACGCCTCTATAAAAACGACGCCTCTATAAAACTACCCGTCTATGAAGCGACGCCTCTATAAAACGTCTTCTTTAAAAAACGACGCAACTAAAAAACGACGCCTCTTTAATAACGACGCCTCTCAAACAAGGACGCCTCTATAAAACGACGCTTTTAAAAAACGACGCCTTTATAAAACGACGCCTCTATAAAAACGACATCTCTATAAAAACGACGCCTTTATAAAACGACGCCTCTATAAAAACGACGCCTCTATAAAACTAACCGTCTATGAAGCGACGCCTCTTTAAAACGATGCCTCTATAAAACGACGCCTCCATAAAATGACGCCTCTATAATACATCGCCTTTAAAAAACGACGCCTCTCTTAAAAGGACGCCTCTATAAAACGACGTCTCTATAAAAACGACGCCTCTATAAAAACGATGCCTCTATAAAACGACGCCACTAAAAACGACGCCTCTCTAGAAAGGACGCCTCTTTATAATGACGTGTCTATGAAGCGACGCCTCTACAAAAACGACGACTTATTAAAACGACGCCTCTTTAAAAACGACGCCTATATAAAAACGACGCCCCTCTAAAAACGACGCCTCTATAAAAACGACGACTAATTAGAACGACGCCTCTATGAAAACTATGACTAATTACAACGATGCTTCTATAAAAACGACGCCTCTTTAAAAACGACGGCAAATTAGAACGACGCCTCCATAAAAACGACGCCTCAATATAAAGACGACGCAATGAAAACGACGCCTCTATAAAAACGACGCCTCTATAAAAACGACGACTAATTAAAGCAACGCCTCTATAAAAACGACACCTCTATAAAACAACGCCTCTACAAAAACGACGCCTCTATAAAAACGACGCCTTTATAAAAACGACGCCTCTATAAAAATGAAACCTCTATAAAAACGACGCCTATATAAAAACGACGCCTCTTTAAAAACGAAGCCTCTATAAAATGACGCCTCTCTTAAAAGGACGCCTCTATAAAACTTCCTCTCTATAAATCGACTCAACTAAAAAACGACGTCTCTTTAAAAACGACGACTAATTAAAGCAACGCCTCTATAAAAACGACGCCTCTATAAAACGACGCCTCTATAAAAACGACGCCTCTATAAAACTACCCGTCTATGAAGCGACGCCTCTTTAAAACGATCTCTAAAAAGGACGCCTCTTTATAATGACGTGTCTATGAAGCGACGCCTCTTTAAAACGACGCCTCTATAAAAACAACGCCTCTATAAAAACGACGCCTGTTTAAACGACGCCACTATAAAAACGACGCCTCTTTAATACAAAGCCTCTTAAAAAACGAAGCCTATATAAAGGACGCCTCTATAAAACGACGCTTTTTAAAAACGACGCCTTTATAAAACGACGCCTATATAAAAACGACGCCTCTTTAAAACTACCCGTCTATGAAGCGACGCCTCTTTTAAACAACGCCTCTATAAAAACGACGCCTCTATAAAAACGACGCCTGTTAAAACGACGCCTCTATGAAAACGACGCCTCTATAAAAACGTCTCCTCTATAAAAACGACGCCTCTATAAAAACGACGCCTATATAAAACGACGACACTATAAAACGACGCCTCTACAAAAACGACGACTTATTAAAACGACGCCTCTTTAAAAACGACGCCTATATAAAACGACGCCCCTATAAAAACGACGCCTCTATAAAAACGACGACTAATTAGAACGACGCCTCTATGAAAACTATGACTAATTACAACGACGCTTCTATAAAAACGACGCCTCTTTAAAAACGATGACTAATTAGAACGACGCCTCCATAAAAACGACGCCTCAACATAAAGACGATGCAATGAAAAGACGCCTCTATAAAAACGACGCCTCTATAAAACTACCCGTCTATGAAGCGACGCCTCTTTAAAACGACGCCTCTATAAAAACGACGCCTCTATAAAAACGACGCCTTTATAAAACGACGCCTCTATAAAAACGACGCCTCTATAAAAACGACGCCTCTATAAAACGACGCCACTAAAAACGACGCCTCTCTAGAAAGGACGCCTCTTTATAATGACGTGTCTATGAAGCGACGCCTCTACAAAAACGACGACTTATTAAAACGACGCCTCTTTAAAAACGACGCCTATATAAAAACGACGCCCCTCTAAAAACGACGCCTCTATAAAAACGACGACTAATTAGAACGACGCCTCTATGAAAACTATGACTAATTACAACGATGCTTCTATAAAAACGACGCCTCTTTAAAAACGACGGCAAATTAGAACGACGCCTCCATAAAAACGACGCCTCAATATAAAGACGACGCAATGAAAACGACGCCTCTATAAAAACGACGCCTCTATAAAAACGACGACTAATTAAAGCAACGCCTCTATAAAAACGACACCTCTATAAAACAACGCCTCTACAAAAACGACGCCTCTATAAAAACGACGCCTTTATAAAAACGACGCCTCTATAAAAATGAAACCTCTATAAAAACGACGCCTATATAAAAATGACGCCTCTTTAAAAACGAAGCCTCTATAAAATGACGCCTCTCTTAAAAGGACGCCTCTATAAAACTTCCTCTCTATAAATCGACTCAACTAAAAAACGACGTCTCTTTAAAAACGACGACTAATTAAAGCAACGCCTCTATAAAAACGACGCCTCTTTAAAAACGAAGCCTCTATAAAATGACGCCTCTCTTAAAAGGACGCCTCTATAAAACTTCCTCTCTATAAATCGACTCAACTAAAAAACGACGTCTCTTTAAAAACGACGACTAATTAAAGCAACGCCTCTATAAAAACGACGCCTCTATAAAACGACGCCTCTATAAAACAACGCCTCTACAAAAACGACGCCTCTTTAAAACGACGCCTCTATAAAACGACGCCTCTATAAAAACGACGCCTCTATAAAACTACCCGTCTATGAAGCGACGCCTCTTTAAAACGATCTCTAAAAAGGACGCCTCTTTATAATGACGTGTCTATGAAGCGACGCCTCTTTAAAACGACGCCTCTATAAAAACAACGCCTCTATAAAAACGACGCCTGTTTAAACGACGCCACTATAAAAACGACGCCTCTTTAATACAAAGCCTCTTAAAAAACGAAGCCTATATAAAGGACGCCTCTATAAAACGACGCTTTTTAAAAACGACGCCTTTATAAAACGACGCCTATATAAAAACGACGCCTCTTTAAAACTACCCGTCTATGAAGCGACGCCTCTTTTAAACAACGCCTCTATAAAAACGACGCCTCTATAAAAACGACGCCTGTTAAAACGACGCCTCTATGAAAACGACGCCTCTATAAAAACGTCTCCTCTATAAAAACGACGCCTCTATAAAAACGACGCCTATATAAAACGACGACACTATAAAACGACGCCTCTACAAAAACGACGACTTATTAAAACGACGCCTCTTTAAAAACGACGCCTATATAAAACGACGCCCCTATAAAAACGACGCCTCTATAAAAACGACGACTAATTAGAACGACGCCTCTATGAAAACTATGACTAATTACAACGACGCTTCTATAAAAACGACGCCTCTTTAAAAACGATGACTAATTAGAACGACGCCTCCATAAAAACGACGCCTATTTGAAAACGACGCCTCTATAAAACGACGCCTCCATAATAGCGACGCCTCTATGAAAACGACGCCACTATAAAAACGACGCCTCTATAAAACGACGCCTCTATAAAACGACGCCTCCATAATAGCGACGCCTCTATGAAAACGACGCCACTATAAAAACGACGCCTCTATAAAACGACGCCTCTATAAAAACGACGCCACTTTAAAAACGACGCCTCTATAAAACGACGCCTCCATAATAGCGACGCCTCTATGGAAACGACGCCACTATAAAAACGACGCCTATTTGAAAACGACGCCTCTATAAAACGACGCCTCCATAATAGCGACGCCTCTATGAAAACGACGCCACTATAAAAACGACGCCTCTATAAAACGACGCCTCTATAAAACTACCGGTCTATGAAGCGACGCCTCTTTAAAACGACGACTCTATAAAAACGACGCCTCTATAAAAACGACGCCTCTATAAAAACGACGCCTCGATAAAAACAACGCCTCTATAAAACTACCGGTCTATGAAGCGACGCCTCTTTAAAACGACGACTCTATAAAAACGACGCCTCTATAAAAACGACGCCTTTATCAAACGACGCCTCTATAAAAACGACGCCACTATAAAAACGACGCCTCTATAAAATTACCCGTCTATGAAGCGACGCCTCTTTAAAACGACGTTTCTATAAAAATGACGCCTCTATAAAAACGACGCCTCTTAAAACGACGCCACTATGAAAACGACGACTAATTAGAACGACGCCTCTATGAAAACGATGACTTATTAAAACGACGCCTCTTTGAAAACGACGCCACTATAAAAACGACGCCTCTATAAAACGACGCCTCTATAAAAACGACGCCACTTTAAAAACGACGCCTCTATAAAACGACGCCTCCATAATAGCGACGCCTCTATGAAAACGACGCCACTATAAAAACGACGCCTATTTGAAAACGACGCCTCTATAAAACGACGCCTCAATAATAGCGACGCCTCTATGAAAACGACGCCACTATAAAAATGACGCCTCTATAAAACGACGCCTCTATAAAAACGACGCCACTATAAAAACGACGCCTCTATAAAACGACGCCTCCATAATAGCGACGCCTCTATGAAAACGACGCCACTATAAAACGACGCCTCTATAAAACGATGCCTCTATAAAACGACGCCTCTATAAAAACGACGCCTCTATGAAAACGACGCCACTATAAAAACGACGCCTCTATAAAACGACGCCTCTATAAAAACGACGCCACTATAAAAACGACGCCTCTATAAAACGACGCCTCTATAAAACGACGCCTCTATAAAAACGACGCCTCTATAAAACGACGCCTCCATAATAGCGACGCCTCTATGAAAACGACGCCCCTATAAAAACGACGCCTCTATAAAAACGACGCTTCTATAAAACGATGCCACTAAAAACGACGCCTCTCTAGAAAGGACGCCTCTTTATAATGACGTGTCTATGAAGCGACGCCTCTTTAAAACGACGCCTCTATAAAATGACACCTCTAAAAAACGACGCCTAAATTAAAACAACGCCTCATTAAAACGACGGCTCTTAAAAACGACGCCTTTATTAAAACGACGCCTCCATAAAACAACGTCTCTATAAAACGTCGCCTTTAAAAAACGACGCCTCTATGAAGCGACGCGTCTATAAAAATGACGCCTCTATAAAAACGACGCCTCTTAAAACGAAGCCACTTTAAAAACGACGACTAATTAGAACGACGCCTCTATGAAAACGATGACTTATTAAAACGACGCCTCTATAAAACGACGCCTCTATAAAAACGACGTCTCTATAAAAACGACGCCTTTATAAAAACGACGCCTCTATAAAAATGAAACCTCTATAAAAACGACGCCTATATAAAAACGACGCCTCTTTAAAAACGAAGCCTCTATAAAATGACGCCTCTCTTAAAAGGACGCCTCTATAAAACTTCCTCTCTATAAATCGACTCAACTAAAAAACGACGTCTCTTTAAAAACGACGACTAATTAAAGCAACGCCTCTATAAAAACGACGCCTCTATAAAACAACGCCTCTACAAAAACGACGCCTCTTTAAAACGACGCCTCTATAAAACGACGCCTCTATAAAAACGACGCCTCTATAAAACTACCCGTCTATGAAGCGACGCCTCTTTAAAACGATCTCTAAAAAGGACGCCTCTTTATAATGACGTGTCTATGAAGCGACGCCTCTTTAAAACGACGCCTCTATAAAAACGACGCCTCTATAAAAACGACGCCTGTTTAAACGACGCCACTATAAAAACGACGCCTCTTTAATACAAAGCCTCTTAAAAAACGAAGCCTATATAAAGGACGCCTCTATAAAACGACGCTTTTTAAAAACGACGCCTTTATAAAACGACGCCTATATAAAAACGACGCCTCTTTAAAACTACCCGTCTATGAAGCGACGCCTCTTTTAAACAACGCCTCTATAAAAACGACGCCTCTATAAAAACGACGCCTGTTAAAACGACGCCTCTATGAAAACGACGCCTCTATAAAAACGTCTCCTCTATAAAAACGACGCCTCTATAAAAACGACGCCTATATAAAACGACGACACTATAAAACGACGCCTCTACAAAAACGACGACTTATTAAAACGACGCCTCTTTAAAAACGACGCCTATATAAAACGACGCCCCTATAAAAACGACGCCTCTATAAAAACGACGACTAATTAGAACGACGCCTCTATGAAAACTATGACTAATTACAACGACGCTTCTATAAAAACGACGCCTCTTTAAAAACGATGACTAATTAGAACGACGCCTCCATAAAAACGACGCCTCAACATAAAGACGACGCAATGAAACGACGCCTCTATAAAAACGACGCCTTTATAAAACGACGCCTCTATAAAAACGACGCCTCTATAAAAACGACGCCTCTATAAAACGACGCCACTAAAAACGACGCCTCTCTAGAAAGGACGCCTCTTTATAATGACGTGTCTATGAAGCGACGCCTCTACAAAAACGACGACTTATTAAAACGACGCCTCTTTGAAAACGACGCCTCTATAAAACGACGCCTCCATAATAGCGACGCCTCTATGAAAACGACGCCACTATAAAAACGACGCCTCTATAAAACGACGCCTCTATAAAAACGACGACTAATTAGAACGACGCCTCTATGAAAATGATGACTTATTAAAACGACGCCTCTTTGAAAACGACGCCACTATAAAAACGACGCCTCTATAAAACGACGCCTCCATAATAGCGACGCCTCTATGAAAACGACGCCACTATAAAAACGACGCCTCTATAAAACGACGCCTCTATAAAAACGACGCCACTATAAAAACGACGCCTCCATAAAATGACGTCTCTAAAAAACTACGCCTCTATAATACGTCGCCTTTAAAAAACGACGTTAAGTGTAGATTTAAGTAACAATGTAGATTGTTTAAACTTTCACTGCCGACAATAGAGAAGCATTCAGATAGCATTCTGCTTTACCATCAGAATATAAATCGCTTTTCTGGCAAAATTCTAGATGCTGAACTGTTAGTAGATAAATATACAATTGATATTCTTTGTTTTTGTGAAACTTGGTTAAAACCAGATAAGATGAATTTTCATGTTAATAATTTTGCAGTAGCCAGTGTGTTCAACAGATTATCAGCTGTGGGGGGTGGGTCTCTTATTTTATGTAAAAACTACCTTAAATTTAAGGAACGTCAAGACATAACCTCCTTGTCTGTTGACCGCATATGTGAGGTAGCATGTGCAGAGATAGAAAGTCTTATTATTCTTTGTGTATACAGACCTCCCGCATCTCATTTATTGTCTTTTTTAAATATTATGGAAGAAATACTTAGTAAATTATGTAGCAACAACAAATCAATATATATTTGTGGTGACTTTAATATTAATATTTTAGTTGATTCCGTTGATAAATGTAAAATGTTGTCCTTATTTAAGTCATTTAATTTAAATTATATTTTTAATGAGCCAACTAGAATAACACCAACTTCTCTCACTTGCATAGACAATATATTTACAAATGGTGGGGTTCTTAACTTTAATGTGATTCCTGGTGTAAGATCTGACCATATGGGTCAATTAGTATCAATTAAAGCTATAAGTAAATTGCCTTTAACTAAAGTTATTACTATCAGGCCCTTAACTAATCATGTTCTAAATTCATTTAAAAATAATATTACTTCAAATCTGTATAGTAAATACTCATTTTCTGGAGTCCCAAATAAGGATTATAATCAGTTGTTTTTAATTATACAGAATTCGTTTAAGAAAATGTGTCCTTTAAAGGAGATTAAAATTAATTTTAAATTAAAATTCAATGAGTGGGCTACTAAAGGTATTAGAGTAAGTAGGGACGTACTTTATAGTCTTTATGATAAAAAATCATTTAATATTAATCCTGAATTTCAAAATTATGTAAGAAATTATTCTAAAATATTTAAAAAAGTTTGTTTAGTGGCCAAGTCTAAACTTATTAGTAGGCGTATAGATAAATCAGACAACAAAATAAAAACAGTATGGAAGATTATCAATTCTGAAACTGGTAATAGTAAACAGAGAGATACTGACCTGTCTTTGAAAATAAATAATAAAATAATTTCAAATAAGACAGAAGTTGCTAAAGCGTTTGAAGATTTCTTTTCGAATATACCTGTGGAAGTAACAAAAGCTCTTCCTTCTTCTTCCATAAAAGCAGAATCTTTACTAAAAGAATTCGTTGATAGGAGTATTCCAAATTTTAATTTTAATCATGTATCTCCTACGATTGTTAAGAAATCATTTAACTGTATAAAAGTAAAGACCACAGAAGATTTATGGGGCATATCTGTCAAAGTAATTGAATCAATAATTGACACTATTGCCCCTATTCTTGCAAAGATATTTAATGACTGTGTTGACTGTGGCACCTTTCCTGATTTAATGAAGCACAGTAAAATTATTCCTATTTTTAAATCTGGTTGCAAGAATGAACCATCTAATTATAGACCAGTTTCAGTACTTCCTGCTTTGAGCAAAATATTTGAAAGAATGGTACTAGACCAGATGATGTCACATTTTAGTAAATATAAGATTTTTCACCATCGTCAATATGGTTTTACTAGAGGCAGGTCCACCACCGACGCCGGGGCCAAGTTAGTGTCTCACATTTTAGAAGCTTGGGAGAGCTCACAGGACGCCATCGGCATTTTTTGTGATCTCTCCAAGGCTTTCGATTGCGTTGATCATGATACTCTAATTCTTAAATTAAAACATTACGGATTACGAGGACAATCCTCAGAACTTGTATTGTCATATCTTTCAACTAGACAGCAAACAGTAGGCGTAAACGGAGTAACTTCGTCGGGTTCCTTAATAAGAATGGGCGTGCCTCAGGGTTCAATTCTAGGCCCCTTTCTATTTTTAGCATATATTAATGATCTCCCCTACATGATGGACGATTTAACTGACATTATTTTATTTGCTGATGATACCTCACTCATTTTCAAAATAGATAGGAAAATTAAAGATCTTAATTATCTAAATGGCGACCTTGAAAAATTATCGGATTGGTTCTCAACGAATAATTTGCTTTTAAACACGTCCAAAACAAAATGTCTCAAATTCTCTCTTCCAAA
Organism: Autographa gamma; assembly: GCA_905146925.1. Classification (NCBI taxonomy): domain Eukaryota; kingdom Metazoa; phylum Arthropoda; class Insecta; order Lepidoptera; family Noctuidae; genus Autographa; species Autographa gamma. The sequence goes on along the minus strand of LR989868.1, from coordinate 164,786 downwards.
TGTGCGGTCTCAGTCAGATTTAAATCTCATGCTTGACGGCGAAAAACTCGATTTTATTAACGATACTGTATTTCTTGGTATTACAATAGACTCTAAGTTACAGTGGGGTGCTCACATAACAACTTTATCTAAAAGGCTTAGTTCGGCTGCATTCGCAGTTCGGAAAATTAGGCAATTAACAGACGTTCCCACTGCTAAATTAGTTTATTACGCGTATTTTCACAGCATAATGTCATACGGCATTCTGCTGTGGGGCTCTGCAGCGGATGTGGAGTCTATATTTATTTTGCAAAAACGAGCAATTCGTGCAATCTACTGCATGAGCCCTCGCGAGTCTCTAAGGAATACATTTAAGGAGATCAATATTCTAACTTTGCCAGCTCTCTATATATTAGAAAATATAATGTACATTCGGAAAAATTTACAGAGTTTTAGTGTTAATAGTGATCACCACAATATAAATACCAGAAATAAAGATAAACTAGTAGTCCCAAGATATAGATTAACCAAAACTAATACTAAATCTTTCCTAGGAAATTCTATTCGATTTTATAATAAGTTACCGAAAGAGATAACAAGTTTGCCTAATAAAAAGTTCAAAACGTGCATTAAGTCAAAACTAATAAAGAAGGCGTATTATACGGTTAGGGACTACGTAGAGGATAAGCACGCGTGGAATTAGTATCATCTGCATATGTGGCCTCCCTGGCGGTCTGCTAATAGTGTTTTACCTTATTTACTACAGTTAGCTGCCCCATAGCCTCTATTCTCAGAAGGCACTTGACATGCCTTGACATTCCTGTTAGGGATTCGATTAGGACTACATATTGATTGTATGTAAAGCATGTTTTTATTTTTTCTTTAATTTCGTGAGATTTTTCTTTTATTATATTATTTTCGTCCTTTGTAAATGTGACGGCAATGTAAATTGAGTTGAATGTTCGATTTTATTTTTTCTTCCATTCTGGATGTCTTAGTTTACATTAATCTAAACATTCTGCTGTTTACGTTGTTTTCGCATATTTTAAAAATTAATGTAATCATAACATCGTTGTTAACCTTTTTTTTAAAAGAGTAACCTATGGAGTTTCTTGCCGGCTCTTCTCTATAGGAATGACACTTTGGAACCGAGCAACTAGAGTCAGTAGTTTTTAACGTAACGTTTCTTAAGCGCCTTTTTTTTTGGTTTATGAGAAATAAAAATATTTTGATTTTGATTTTGATTTTGACGCCTCTCTTAAAAGGACGCCTCTATAAAACGACGTCTCTATAAAAACGACGCCTCTATAAAAACGACGCTTCTATAAAACGACGCCACTAAAAACGACGCCTCTCTAGAAAGGACGCCTCTTTATAATGACGTGTCTATGAAGCGACGCCTCTTTAAAACGACGCCTCTATAAAATGACGCCTCTAAAAAACGACGCCTAAATTAAAACAACGCCTCATTAAAACGACGGCTCTTAAAAACGACGCCTTTATCAAAACGACGCCTCCATAAAACAACGTCTCTATAAAACGTCGCCTTTAAAAAACGACGCCTCTATGAAGCGACGCCTCTATAAAAATGACGCCTCTATATAAACGACGCCTCTTAAAACGACGCCACTTTAAAAACGACGACTTATTAGAACGACGCCTCTATGAAAACGATGACTTATTAAAACGACGCCTCTATAAAACGACGCCTCTATAAAAACGACGTCTCTATAAAAACGAAGACTCTTTAAAAACGACGCCTCTATAAAACTACCCGTCTATGAAGCGAAGCCTCTTTAAAACGACGCCTCTATAAAAACGACGCCTTTATAAAACGACGCCTCTATAAAAACGACGCCTCTATAAAACTACCCGTCTATGAAGCGACGCCTCTTTAAAACGACGCCTCTATAAAAACGACGCCTCTATAAAAACGACGCCTCTTAAAACGACGCCACTATAAAAACGACGACTAATTAGAACGACGCCTCTATGAAAACGATGACTTATTAAAACGACGCCTCTTTGAAAACGACGCCTCTATAAAACGACGCCTCCATAATAGCGACGCCTCTATGAAAACGACGCCACTATAAAAACGACGCCTCTATAAAACGACGCCTCTATAAAAACGACGCCACTTTAAAAACGACGCCTCTATAAAACGACGCCTCCATAATAGCGACGCCTCTATGGAAACGACGCCACTATAAAAACGACGCCTATTTGAAAACGACGCCTCTATAAAACGACGCCTCCATAATAGCGACGCCTCTATGAAAACGACGCCACTATAAAAACGACGCCTCTATAAAACGACGCCTCTATAAAACTACCGGTCTATGAAGCGACGCCTCTTTAAAACGACGACTCTATAAAAACGACGCCTCTATAAAAACGACGCCTCTATAAAAACGACGCCTCGATAAAAACAACGCCTCTATAAAACTACCGGTCTATGAAGCGACGCCTCTTTAAAACGACGACTCTATAAAAACGACGCCTCTATAAAAACGACGCCTTTATCAAACGACGCCTCTATAAAAACGACGCCACTATAAAAACGACGCCTCTTGTTACCGCGCTGTCATTAAAATGTTGTGATTTGAATATTCCCGCGCTGTTATAAATCATAAATTTCAAAACCAGCGGAAGCGCGGCAAACACAGAAAAGTACGCACGACGCTAGCGCCATAATCGAGCAAACGGCGCGGTGGTGCGTGGGTGAACCATTCATTCGAAATCCAGAACAGAGTGCAAACGGCCACAAAACTAATACAGTGACAAAATATTGAAACTATCAAGAAAATGCATTAATATCTAACTAAAACCATCAATCCTGGCTACCGGTAACCCGATTCAACAGAAAAAGGTAGAAACACCTACATAATTTGGTCCTTCGAGCCGGATCGAAGCGGTTCGCAGCGGAGCCGGGCAGCCAAGAATCGCCAAGAAGATCATCGCAAAAGGGTCTGGCCATCAGAATCTATACTTAAACCTATCCCAGTGCTTGTCTGTGTTAATATTGTGCTGAAATACTAGCTTTTCGTCGAGATCGCGGCGCGGCGTACCTACGCACGCCACGTGCGTTCATACCTACTTCGCGCCAGAACCAGTGCAGCGCCCCTGTAAGTGCTTTTCTTTTGTCTTTATTATTCTCCCAAAATGCCGGCTGACGATATTTTTAAAGATTTAGTTAAAAAGCGCGGTTTAGTCAAAGGTAAATTTACGTTGTTCGTCAAACACGTGCAGTCGTTAGACGGCACGGAACTAACCCGCGAGCAAAAGTTAGCCTTAGAAGAACGCTGCAGTAAAGCCGATACATTACTAGTTCAATTTAATAGATTTCAAGACGATATTGAGTTGCAATCGCAAGACCTTGAAAAGGAATTAGTCGAACGCGAACTCTTTGAAAATCTTTTTTACGAATACATCGCTAAAGCAAAATGTTTATTTCAAACTCGTACTGCCGACGTAGTGGAGAAGCACGCGAGTGACAATAAAGCGTCTTCTATCAAGTTGCCAACCATCAGTTTACCTTCCTTTGATGGGTCGTTTGAGCAGTGGCTCGAGTTTAGGGATACATACACGTCTTTAATCCATAAATCTAACAATATTGACGAAATACAAAAATTTCATTATTTACGCTCGGCACTTAGCGGTAGTGCTATTCAAATAATTAAGTCGTTACAATTCACGTCTGAAAACTATTCTATAGCCTGGGGTTTACTCGAAAATAGGTACAATAACAATAGATTACTGGTGCACAATCACGTAAAGGCCTTGTTCTCTGTTCAATCTCTTAATAAAGAATCGTCATCCTTAATCCGCAAATTAATAGACGCCATTTTGAAGAATATTCGCGCGCTTCAAAGTCTAGGTGAGCCCACCGACAGTTGGGACACGCTTATTATTTATTTAATAGTTTCCAAGTTAGACCCATCGACCGAACGGGAGTGGGAAGAACACAAAGGTACTCTGTCTAGTTTAAAACCGCAAAGTGACAAAATCACATTAAAAGATTTAGTCAAATTTCTTACGGATAGAGCCGACATGTTGGAAACTATTAAAATTACGCATAATCCGAACAAAACGGGTGACGGTTCAGTTAAGAGAAATTCGTCGAATCACATTAATACGCATAGCTACCTAACCACACGTCCTTATAATTCAAATAAACCGCAAAAACCTTATGTTAATTCAAAGCGCTTTAAATGCACTATGTGCATGGAGAATCATCCTCTTTATTCGTGTACAAAGTTCATTGAACTTTCTGTTAAGGACAGGTTAAGGTTTATTATTGAAAACAATCTTTGTAAAAATTGCATGCGCGCCGGGCACACTGTGTCGGACTGTTGGCTCGGTCCGTGTAGGCAATGTAACCGCAAACATAATTCGTTACTGCACAGCGAGTGCTGCGACAACAGCAGCGCATCGTCGTCGTCAGTAAGGCCGCGAGCTGCACCGACAACGTCGTCGGACAGCGCGCCAAAAGCGACGAGTTCCGCAAAGAGTACATCGCTACACTCTAGTTCAACAAATACGTGCGAGGTTGACACAGAGTACATATACGCAAAAGAATCCGTTTTACTTTCAACCGCATTAGTCGAAATCGCAGATAATAACAATAAATTTCATACAATTCGCGCCATTCTAGATAATGGTAGTCAACATTCTTTCATAACAAAATCCTTATGCGATAAATTACGTATTCGTCCTATACAGTCCACTGTACACGTCACAGGAGTAGGTAATTCCGTTACGCAGTCTACTCATTCATGCAAGGTACATTTACGATCCAAAACAAGTGAATTCCGTACGTATTTAAATTGTCTTGTTTTACCTTGCATTACGGCAACGTTGCCGTCAATCCGCAATAATATCGATACATTATGTATTCCGAATAACATAAAACTCGCTGATCCTAACTTTTATTCGTCTTGCAAAATAGATTTATTAATCGGAGCGGATACATTTTGGGATCTCCTCAATGAGGGATTAATTCGTCTTGTTACGGGACCCTACTTACAAAACACAAAATTAGGTTGGGTCGTATCAGGCACTATTCATAACAAATACTCGCGCATTAATCGAGTTCAGTGTAATTTTACACATACTACAGACTTAGATAGTCAATTACGCAAGTTTTGGGAATTAGAAGAAATTGTTTCTTATTCAAATAATATGACAAAAGATGAACGCGCATGTGAAGATTTATTTATGTCAACTACAAAACGCGATGAGCTAGGCCGTTTTTCGGTACGTATCCCATTACGCGAATCTGCCGAGCAGTTAGGAGATTCATACAAACTCGCAGAAAACCGGTTCCTTGCACTCGAGCGCAAGTTAGGTCGGTGCACACCGAGCTATAGGCAACTATACGTCGACTTTATGCGTGAGTACATAGAGCTCGGTCACATGACAAAAATAAATACTTATTCAATTCCGCATTATTTTTTACCGCATCATGGTGTGTTTAGAGACTCTAGTACTACAACAAAATTACGTGTCGTTTTCGATGCAAGCGCTAAAACTACATCTGGTAAGTCTCTAAATGACATACAATTAATCGGTCCCGCATTACAAAACGATATTTTATCCATTCTGTTAAGATTCCGCCAGTACAAATATATTGCCTGTGCAGACGTAGAAAAAATGTACAGACAAATCTTAATTCAACCCGATCAGCAACAGTTACAACTTATTTTGTGGAGGGAAAATCCAAACGATGCGCTCGGTGTATACCGGCTTAATACTGTGACGTATGGCACGGCGTCCGCGCCATATTTGAGCATGCGTTGTTTACAACAGTTGGCTACCGAGTGCTCGGATGATTTAACCGCGAATATCATAAGTAAAGATTTTTATGTAGATGATTTGATTTTAAGTTATAATGATAAACATGAGTTGTTAAACATTTGTAATAAAGTTTCTGAAGTTTTAAAATCCGGTTGTTTTTCCCTTAGGAAATGGTTATTTAACTTTGACTTAACAGGTTTAAATTCATCGAAAAATTTATCTTTAGGCGATACCTGTCAGAATAAAACGCTAGGTTTAGGTTACATGGCCAATACAGATGAATTACATTACACGACCAAGTTAGAAATGCCTACAACTCACGTAAGTAAACGCATAATGTTATCCGCCATTTCACAAGTTTATGATCCGCTAGGCTTGTTAGCTCCTACTATATTAATCGCAAAAATACTTCTACAAAAATTATGGTTGTTTAAAATAGGGTGGGACGACCCAGTCCCGCATGAGATTTTTGACAGATGGATAAAGTTCGTTAAGACATTAAGTTATTTAGAAAATTTACGTATACCGCGTCATGTTCTAGATAGTGAACAAGATCATTCGCGTTGTGAACTTCATATATTCACCGACGCATCACAGCTCGCATACGGTGCGTGCGCTTATGTTCGTACCTACTCGGATGATTCCAATGTATCGGTTAAGTTATTATGCGCTAAGTCCAAGGTCGCGCCGGTCAAGCCTATAACCATACCGCGTTTAGAATTGTGCGGTGCCTTATTAGGCGCTAAACTGTATACTAAAATTATTAGTTCACTTCGATTAAAATTTAATAATATTTATTTTTGGTCGGATTCAACAATAGTGTTGGGATGGCTCCGTATGTCTCCCAATTCTTTAAAAACTTTCGTACAAAATAGAGTAGCCCAGATCAATGAACTTACCGGTAGCTTACCATGGTATCATGTCGGCAGCAAATCGAACCCAGCTGATTTAGTGTCACGTGGGCTTACGCTCGACGCATTGTGCACGGCTGATATTTGGTGGCGCGGTCCGGAGTTCTTACATAAACCTATTTGTAATTTCGATCATGAATATGATTGTAAAAATTTAGACGTTTCAGAGTTGCCAGATATTAAATTAAATACTACGCTATTAGTTTGTCAAAATAATTATACATTTCCATTTGAGAGATTTTCTTCTTTTAATCGCATGAAAAGAGTGTGTGCTTACATGTTACGCTTTATTGAAAATTCTCGTATAAAAATAAAAACAAACCGCAAATACGGGCCGCTTTTAGTTGAAGAATTAAGTAAATCTATTTTAATTTTAACACGGCTTTCTCAAAAGCAATCGTTTCCAGATTTCAATGAGTCTTTTTTAAAGAAAAATTCCACATTAAAACGTACCATTTCCGGTCTTAATATATTTGTAGATAATGATGATATTCTTAGGGTTGGCGGTCGCCTAAATAATTCTTTAAATTTTTCCTATAATAAAAAACATCCAGTATTGCTATGTAGTAAGCATACATTCACACGTCTCCTCTTTCAACATGAACATAAGCAACAACTGCATGCTGGTCCTCAATCACTTTTAGCAACAATCCGCGAAAGTTGGTGGCCTCTCCGTGGTCGTAACCTAGCTAGGTATGTTGTACATCATTGCGTAACTTGCACACGCGTTAAAGGCAATACCCTTGATGTGCAAATGGGCGATTTACCTGCTGAAAGGTTGCATCCGGGCTATCCATTTTTAATTTGTGGTGTGGACTATGCTGGGCCGCTGTTTATTCTAAACCGCAAAGGAAGAGGTGCTAAATTAGAAAAATGTTACATTTGTTTATTCGTGTGCTTCTCTACTCGCGCAGTTCATTTAGAACTTGTATCAAGTCTAACAACCGACGCATATATACTCGCATTAAAAAGGTTTATTTCCCGCCGGGGTAAACCGTCGGAAATATTCTCCGATAATGGAAGGAACTTTGTAGGGGCTATGAAAGATTTCTCGCAATTTTTGAATAATAATAATAATACTATAACAGAATTCGCAGCTGATAACAATATTAAATTCCGCTTTATACCACCTTATACGCCGCATTTTGGGGGACTATGGGAGGCGGGAGTGAAGTCCTGCAAATTTCATTTACGTAGGGTTGTAGGTAATGCCCGTTTGACATATGAGGAGCTCAGCACAGTGTTATCGCAGATAGAGGCAGTCCTTAACTCACGCCCTATGTACCCAATGTCCGCGGATCCAGATGACCTACTCCCTCTCTGTCCTTCCTCCTTTCTGATTGGCCGACCCCTCACCGCACCCGCCAGTCCAGACATTACCAACATTGATTCACGCCGCTTGTCTCGGTATGACCGCACCGAACAAATGAGACAACATTTTTGGAAAAGGTGGTCCAAAGAGTATGTCGCGGAGCTGCAAACTAGAACAAAATGGAAGTCAAGGAAAGAAGAGATATTGCCAAACACAATGGTATTAATAAAGGAAGATAATCTTCCCCCGCTAAAATGGCGACTTGGGAGAGTGATAGAAACTTTTCCTGGCAAAGATGGCGTTTCCCGCGTGGCCAACATAAAAACAACGTCCGGGTTGATAAAGAGAGCATTCACTAAAATTTGTCCATTATTCCCGCAAGTGAATGATGACGAGAAGGCGTAACCCATTCAATCACTAATCAATCTTCAATCAATTGTATCAATTATAAATCAATCTTCAATCAATCAATTATTACTTCGTTGCAAGCAGTTCCAGCTTCCAAGGCCGGGGGCATGTTACCGCGCTGTCATTAAAATGTTGTGATTTGAATATTCCCGCGCTGTTATAAATCATAAATTTCAAAACCAGCGGAAGCGCGGCAAACACAGAAAAGTACGCACGACGCTAGCGCCATAATCGAGCAAACGGCGCGGTGGTGCGTGGGTGAACCATTCATTCGAAATCCAGAACAGAGTGCAAACGGCCACAAAACTAATACAGTGACAAAATATTGAAACTATCAAGAAAATGCATTAATATCTAACTAAAACCATCAATCCTGGCTACCGGTAACCCGATTCAACAGAAAAAGGTAGAAACACCTACACCTCTATAAAATTACCCGTCTATGAAGCGACGCCTCTTTAAAACGACGTTTCTATAAAAATGACGCCTCTATAAAAACGACGCCTCTTAAAACGACGCCACTATGAAAACGACGACTAATTAGAACGACGCCTCTATGAAAACGATGACTTATTAAAACGACGCCTCTTTGAAAACGACGCCACTATAAAAACGACGCCTCTATAAAACGACGCCTCTATAAAAACGACGCCACTTTAAAAACGACGCCTCTATAAAACGACGCCTCCATAATAGCGACGCCTCTATGAAAACGACGCCACTATAAAAACGACGCCTATTTGAAAACGACGCCTCTATAAAACGACGCCTCAATAATAGCGACGCCTCTATGAAAACGACGCCACTATAAAAACGACGCCTCTATAAAACGACGCCTCTATAAAAACGACGCCACTATAAAAACGACGCCTCTATAAAACGACGCCTCCATAATAGCGACGCCTCTATGAAAACGACGCCACTATAAAAACGACGCCTCTATAAAACGATGCCTCTATAAAACGACGCCTCTATAAAAACGACGCCTCTATGAAAACGACGCCACTATAAAAACGACGCCTCTATAAAACGACGCCTCTATAAAAACGACGCCACTATAAAAACAACGCCTCTATAAAACGACGCCTCCATAATAGCGACGCCTCTATGAAAACGACGCCACTATAAAAACGACGCCTCTATAAAACGACGCCTCTATAAAACGACGCCTCTATAAAAACGACGCCTCTATAAAACGACGCCTCCATAATAGCGACGCCTCTATGAAAACGACGCCCCTATAAAAACGACGCCTCTATAAAAACGACGCTTCTATAAAACGATGCCACTAAAAACGACGCCTCTCTAGAAAGGACGCCTCTTTATTATGACGTGTCTATGAAGCGACGCCTCTTTAAAACGACGCCTCTATAAAATGACACCTCTAAAAAACGACGCCTAAATTAAAACAACGCCTCATTAAAACGACGGCTCTTAAAAACGACGCCTTTATTAAAACGACGCCTCCATAAAACAACGTCTCTATAAAACGTCGCCTTTAAAAAACGACGCCTCTATGAAGCGACGCGTCTATAAAAATGACGCCTCTATAAAAACGACGCCTCTATAAAAACGACGCCTCGATAAAAACAACGCCTCTATAAAACTACCGGTCTATGAAGCGACGCCTCTTTAAAACGACGACTCTATAAAAACGACGCCTCTATAAAAACGACGCCTTTATCAAACGACGCCTCTATAAAAACGACGCCACTATAAAAATGAAACCTCTATAAAAACGACGCCTATATAAAAACGACGCCTCTTTAAAAACGAAGCCTCTATAAAATGACGCCTCTCTTAAAAGGACGCCTCTATAAAACTTCCTCTCTATAAATCGACTCAACTAAAAAACGACGTCTCTTTAAAAACGACGACTAATTAAAGCAACGCCTCTATAAAAACGACGCCTCTATAAAACAACGCCTCTACAAAAACGACGCCTCTTTAAAACGACGCCTCTATAAAACGACGCCTCTATAAAAACGACGCCTCTATAAAACTACCCGTCTATGAAGCGACGCCTCTTTAAAACGATCTCTAAAAAGGACGCCTCTTTATAATGACGTGTCTATGAAGCGACGCCTCTTTAAAACGACGCCTCTATAAAAACAACGCCTCTATAAAAACGACGCCTGTTTAAACGACGCCACTATAAAAACGACGCCTCTTTAATACAAAGCCTCTTAAAAAACGAAGCCTATATAAAGGACGCCTCTATAAAACGACGCTTTTTAAAAACGACGCCTTTATAAAACGACGCCTATATAAAAACGACGCCTCTTTAAAACTACCCGTCTATGAAGCGACGCCTCTTTTAAACAACGCCTCTTTAAAAACGACGCCTCTATAAAAACGACGCCTGTTAAAACGACGCCTCTATGAAAACGACGCCTCTATAAAAACGTCTCCTCTATAAAAACGACGCCTCTATAAAAACGACGCCTATATAAAACGACGACACTATAAAACGACGCCTCTACAAAAACGACGACTTATTAAAACGACGCCTCTTTAAAAACGACGCCTATATAAAACGACGCCCCTATAAAAACGACGCCTCTATAAAAACGACGACTAATTAGAACGACGCCTCTATGAAAACTATGACTAATTACAACGACGCTTCTATAAAAACGACGCCTCTTTAAAAACGATGACTAATTAGAACGACGCCTCCATAAAAACGACGCCTCAACATAAAGACGACGCAATGAAAAGACGCCTCTATAAAAACGACGCCTCTATAAAACTACCCGTCTATGAAGCGACGCCTCTTTAAAACGACGCCTCTATAAAAACGACGCCTCTATAAAAACGACGCCTTTATAAAACGACGCCTCTATAAAAACGACGCCTCTATAAAAACGACGCCTCTTTAAAACGACGCCACTAAAAACGACGCCTCTCTAGAAAGGACGCCTCTTTATAATGACGTGTCTATGAAGCGACGCCTCTACAAAAACGACGACTTATTAAAACGACGCCTCTTTGAAAACGACGCCTCTATAAAACGACGCCTCCATAATAGCGACGCCTCTATGAAAACGACGCCACTATAAAAACGACGCCTCTATAAAACGACGCCTCTATAAAAACGACGACTAATTAGAACGACGCCTCTATGAAAATGATGACTTATTAAAACGACGCCTCTTTGAAAACGACGCCACTATAAAAACGACGCCTCTATAAAACGACGCCTCCATAATAGCGACGCCTCTATGAAAACGACGCCACTATAAAAACGACGCCTCTATAAAACGACGCCTCTATAAAAACGACGCCACTATAAAAACGACGCCTCCATAAAATGACGTCTCTAAAAAACTACGCCTCTATAATACGTCGCCTTTAAAAAACGACGCCTCTCTTAAAAGGACGCCTCTATAAAACGACGTCTCTATAAAAACGACGCCTCTATAAAAACGACGCTTCTATAAAACGACGCCACTAAAAACGACGCCTCTCTAGAAAGGACGCCTCTTTATAATGACGTGTCTATGAAGCGACGCCTCTTTAAAACGACGCCTCTATAAAATGACGCCTCTAAAAAACGACGCCTAAATTAAAACAACGCCTCATTAAAACGACGGCTCTTAAAAACGACGCCTTTATCAAAACGACGCCTCCATAAAACAACGTCTCTATAAAACGTCGCCTTTAAAAAACGACGCCTCTATGAAGCGACGCCTCTATAAAAATGACGCCTCTATATAAACAACGCCTCTTAAAACGACGCCACTTTAAAAACGACGACTTATTAGAACGACGCCTCTATGAAAACGATGACTTATTAAAACGACGCCTCTATAAAACGACGCCTCTATAAAAACGACGTCTCTATAAAAACGAAGACTCTTTAAAAACGACGCCTCTATAAAACTACCCGTCTATGAAGCGAAGCCTCTTTAAAACGACGCCTCTATAAAAACGACGCCTTTATAAAACGACGCCTCTATAAAAACGACGCCTCTATAAAACTACCCGTCTATGAAGCGACGCCTCTTTAAAACGACGCCTCTATAAAAACGACGCCTCTATAAAAACGACGCCTCTTAAAACGACGCCACTATAAAAACGACGACTAATTAGAACGACGCCTCTATGAAAACGATGACTTATTAAAACGACGCCTCTTTGAAAACGACGCCTCTATAAAACGACGCCTCCATAATAGCGACGCCTCTATGAAAACGACGCCACTATAAAAACGACGCCTCTATAAAACGACGCCTCTATAAAAACGACGCCACTTTAAAAACGACGCCTCTATAAAACGACGCCTCCATAATAGCGACGCCTCTATGGAAACGACGCCACTATAAAAACGACGCCTATTTGAAAACGACGCCTCTATAAAACGACGCCTCCATAATAGCGACGCCTCTATGAAAACGACGCCACTATAAAAACGACGCCTCTATAAAACGACGCCTCTATAAAACTACCGGTCTATGAAGCGACGCCTCTTTAAAACGACGACTCTATAAAAACGACGCCTCTATAAAAACGACGCCTCTATAAAAACGACGCCTCGATAAAAACAACGCCTCTATAAAACTACCGGTCTATGAAGCGACGCCTCTTTAAAACGACGACTCTATAAAAACGACGCCTCTATAAAAACGACGCCTTTATCAAACGACGCCTCTATAAAAACGACGCCACTATAAAAACGACGCCTCTATAAAATTACCCGTCTATGAAGCGACGCCTCTTTAAAACGACGTTTCTATAAAAATGACGCCTCTATAAAAACGACGCCTCTTAAAACGACGCCACTATGAAAACGACGACTAATTAGAACGACGCCTCTATGAAAACGATGACTTATTAAAACGACGCCTCTTTGAAAACGACGCCACTATAAAAACGACGCCTCTATAAAACGACGCCTCTATAAAAACGACGCCACTTTAAAAACGACGCCTCTATAAAACGACGCCTCCATAATAGCGACGCCTCTATGAAAACGACGCCACTATAAAAACGACGCCTATTTGAAAACGACGCCTCTATAAAACGACGCCTCAATAATAGCGACGCCTCTATGAAAACGACGCCACTATAAAAACGACGCCTCTATAAAACGACGCCTCTATAAAAACGACGCCACTATAAAAACGACGCCTCTATAAAACGACGCCTCCATAATAGCGACGCCTCTATGAAAACGACGCCACTATAAAAACGACGCCTCTATAAAACGATGCCTCTATAAAACGACGCCTCTATAAAAACGACGCCTCTATGAAAACGACGCCACTATAAAAACGACGCCTCTATAAAACGACGCCTCTATAAAAACGACGCCACTATAAAAACAACGCCTCTATAAAACGACGCCTCCATAATAGCGACGCCTCTATGAAAACGACGCCACTATAAAAACGACGCCTCTATAAAACGACGCCTCTATAAAACGACGCCTCTATAAAAACGACGCCTCTATAAAACGACGCCTCCATAATAGCGACGCCTCTATGAAAACGACGCCCCTATAAAAACGACGCCTCTATAAAAACGACGCTTCTATAAAACGATGCCACTAAAAACGACGCCTCTCTAGAAAGGACGCCTCTTTATAATGACGTGTCTATGAAGCGACGCCTCTTTAAAACGACGCCTCTATAAAATGACACCTCTAAAAAACGACGCCTAAATTAAAACAACGCCTCATTAAAACGACGGCTCTTAAAAACGACGCCTTTATTAAAACGACGCCTCCATAAAACAACGTCTCTATAAAACGTCGCCTTTAAAAAACGACGCCTCTATGAAGCGACGCGTCTATAAAAATGACGCCTCTATAAAAACGACGCCTCTTAAAACGACGCCACTTTAAAAACGACGACTAATTAGAACGACGCCTCTATGAAAACGATGACTTATTAAAACGACGCCTCTATAAAACGACGCCTCTATAAAAACGACGTCTCTATAAAAACGAAGACTCTTTAAAAACGACGCCTCTATAAAACTACCCGTCTATGAAGCGACGCCTCTTTAAAACGACGCCTCTATAAAAACGACGCCTTTATAAAACGACGCCTCTATAAAAACGACGCCTCTATAAAACAACCCGTCTATGAAGCGACGCCTCTTTAAAACGACGCCTCTATAAAAACGACGCCTCTATAAAAACGACGCCTCTTAAAACGACGCCACTATAAAAACGACGACTAATTAGAACGACGCCTCTATGAAAACTATGGCTACTTACAACGAAGCCTCTATGAAAACGATGACTTATTAAAACGACGCCTCTTTGAAAACGACACCTCTATAAAACGGCGCCTCCATAAAAGCGACGCCTCTATGAAAACGACGCCACTATAAAAACGACGCCTCTATAAAACGACGCCTCTATAAAAACGACGCCTCTATAAAACGACGCCTCCATAATAGCGACGCCTCTATGAAAACGACGCCACTATAAAAACGACGCCTCTATAAAACGACGCCTCTATAAAAACGACGCCACTATAAAAACGACGCCTCTTTGAAAACGACGCCTCTATAAAACGACGCCTCCATAATACGTCGCCTTTAAAAATCGACGCCTCTCTTAAATGGACGCCTCTATAAAACGACGTCTCTATATAAACGACGCCACTATAAAAACGACGCCTCTTTGAAAACGACGCCTCTTTAAAACGATGCCTCCATAATACGTCGCCTTTAAAAAACGACGCCTCTCTTAAAAGGACGCCTCTATAAAACGACGTCTCTATAAAAACGACGCCTCTATAAAAACGACGCCTCTATAAAACGACGCCTCTATAAAAACGACGCCACTATAAAAACGACGCCTCTATAAAAACGACGACTAATTAGAACGACGCCTCTATGAAAACGACGCCTCCTTAAAACAACGCCTCTATAAAAACGACGACTAATTAGAACGACGCCTCTATGAAAACGACGCCTCTGTAAAAACGACGCCTCTATAAAAACGATGACTTATTAAAACGACGCCTCTGTAAAAACGACGCCTCTATAAAAACGACGCCCCTATAAAAACGACGCCTCTATAAAACTACCGGTCTATGAAGCGACGCCTCTTTAAAACGACGACTCTATAAAAACGACGCCTCTATAAAAACGACGCCTCTATAAAAACGACGCCTCTATAAAACTACCGGTCTATGAAGCGACGCCTCTTTAAAACGACGACTCTATAAAAACGACGCCTCTATAAAAACGACGCCTTTATAAAACGACGCCTCTATAAAAACGACGCCTCTATAAAACTACCCGTCTATGAAGCGACGCCTCTTTAAAACGACGTTTCTATAAAAATGACGCCTCTATAAAAACGACGCCTCTTAAAACGACGCCACTATAAAAACGACGACTAATTAGAACGACGCCTCTATGAAAACGATGACTTATTAAAACGACGCCTCTTTGAAAACGACGCCTCTATAAAACGACGCCTCCATAATAGCGACGCCTCTATGAAAACGACGCCACTATAAAAACGATGCCAAAGAAGACGTTATAGAAAACGACGCCTCTATAAAAACGACGCGTCTACAAAAATGTCACCTCCATGAAAACGACGCCTCCATCAAAACGACGCCTCTATAAAAACGACGCTTCTATAAAAACGACGCCTCTATAATACGACGCCTCCATAAAATAACGTCTCTAAAAAACGACGCCTCTACAAAAAAGACGCTTCTATAAAACGACGCCTCTATGAAACGACGCCTCTACAGAATTACGCCTCTGTGATTACGACGTCTCTAAAAAAACGACGCCTCTATAATAGCGACACCTCTATAAAAACGACGCCTCCATAAAACGACGCCTCTATAGAATTACGCCTCTATGGAAACGACGCCTCTATAAAAACGATGCCTCTACAAAAATGTCGCCTCTGTAAAAATGACGCCTCTATAAAAACGACGCCTCTATAAAAGTGACGCCACTATAAAAACGACAACTCTATAAAACGACGCCTCCATAAAAACGACGCCTCTATGAAAACGACGCCACTATAAAAACGACGCCTCTATAAAACGACGCCTCTATGAAAACGACGCCTCTTTTAAACGACGCCTCTATGAAAACGACGCCTCTGTAAAAACGACGCCTCTATGAAAACGACGCCTCTTTAATAACGACGACTCTATAAAAACGACGTCCCTATTAAACGACGCCTCTTAAAAATCATCGCCTCTATAAAAGCGACGCGTCTATAAAATTACGCCTTTATTTAAACGACGCCTCTATAAAAGCGACGCCTCTTTTAAAACGACGCCACAATCAAAACGACGCCGCTATAAAAACGACGACTCTATAAAAACGACGCCGCTATAAAAACGATGACTCTATAAAAACGACGCCTCTGTCAAAACGACGCCTCTATAAAAACGATGACTAAATCAAACGACGCCTCTATGAAAACGACGCTTCTTTAAACACAACGCTTCTATAAAAACGACGCCTCTGTAAAAACGACGCCTCTATAAAAACGACGCCTCTATAAAAACGATGACTAAATAAAACGACGCCTGTATGAAAACGACGCCTCTTTAATAACGACGACTCTATAAAAACGACGTCCCTATAAAACGACGCCTCTAAAAAATCATCGCCTCTATAAAAGCGACGCGTCTATAAAATTACTCCTTTATTTAAACGACGCCTCTATAAAAACGACGCCTCTATAAAAAACGACGACTCTATAAAAACGACGTTCCTATAAAATGAAGCCTCGATAAAAACGACGCCTCTTTAAAAATAACGCCTCTATCAAAACTTATCAGCGAAGACAGAACAGTGTCGTTTGGAACGCCCCGGGCAGCGTCCATACGTAAGTTGATGTATGTTTTCAAAACAATGAGTAAGGTAGCAGATGACAAAATAAAGAAAACAGTATACCTTGCACTGGCTCAGTCCTTGTTGTCCTACTGCATTACTTCCTGGGGAGGAGCGCCAAAATCCAATTTGATAGATTTAGAGAGATCCTATAAGAGTCTCCTACTATCTTCCATACCGCTACCCCACACATCAGTTATACAGAGACACAAAAGTACTTACAGTTCGCCAGCTTTTCTTGCTAGGCATATTACTCAAACAACATAGCCTATTGGAATATCACCCTTCATTGGCTGTCGGTAGAAGGCGAGTGAATCCAGTAGATCGACTCCAACACCAACAAAGCACCAAATTTAAGTTTTTTTTTTGTAATTTAGGAGGTTTCCTTTATAATAAAATAAACGGTACTCTAGGTATATTTCACCTAACAAAAAAACACTGTAAAATGAAAGTGACGAATTGGCTCAAACAGCACAATTATAGCGATACAGAAAAAATATGTTATATCTCGGAGTAGTGGTACCACAAAACCGCGCGCGCACACACACAAACAAACACACTCACTCATACATCCACACTCAAACACGCAACAAACACACACACACACACGCACATTTACCTAACCATATACACGCGAAAAATCAAAGCATGATATACTCACAATTCATAAAATAAGCATACAAATGATTAATAGAGATTCAATGTTACAATCGTATCTACTTAAAGAGGGGAAGACCTGGTGACCTGAAATACAGGCCAAAAGCCTAGCTTAGGCTCCAGTCTCCCACATTATGAATCAATTGTTGTAATTGTTTTAGTTTTGTAATTGTTGTGATATTATGTTCAGAAAAATAAAATATTATTATTACTAACCTCTAGACCAACAGGCCCGTCAAGAGAAAAATATCAAACTTCTGAATTAAAAGTGACTAAAGAACAACGGCGAAATAATTGTTGATATAATTCTAAGAAATAACTCATCAGAATTGAAATAAAGAAGTGTACCACGTGAGCTCGACAAATGGATGTGCGATTAACGCTTATGCGACAAAACTGTACTGCGACTCACCGTAGTTCGAATGCACGCTAGTGCGACACACTGTAGATCGACATCTCGCTAGTGTGATATGAAGAAATAGAACATAAACATATAGAACCGACATAGGCCCAGACATCCATTGCTTGGTTAGGTTCAACTTTGTGACAGAGATCAATAGGTTAGGTTAGGTTAGATATTGTGACCTTGCAATGGAGCGAGCGAAGCGAGCGACGGCCTTTGATTATTTAATATCTACTTATTTAATATATGTAATTCAAAATTTATCCTAAAAACTACTGTAATACTGCATCAACGTACTACACTACCCTTGCTAGGTGTCAAACTACTGCAATACTGCACCAACGTACTGCACTACCGTAGTGTCGCACTACCGTAGTGTCGAACTACTGTCGCGCAATCGTTTGTCGCACTAGCGAGATGTCGATCTTCAGTGTGTCGCACTAGCGTGCATTCGAACTACGGTGAGTCGCAGTACAGTTTTGTCGCATAAGCGTTAATCGCACATCCATTTGTCGAGCTCACGTAGTACACTCGAAATAAAGTAATATTATTAGTTAAAATGGCCACAAAAACAGTTTTACATTAATCAATAACTATATGATAGTTTATCCTGTGTGTATAGGGTCTAGGTATTAAATAACACCAAAAAACAAACTAATATATCTAATACAAGTAGGTATTATAGTCAATTTTGTTTCAAAAAATTGCAATTTTTGTTATTTATTTAAATAATCACATTTTATGAACGTTGAAATAAAGTATATTTCACGAACTCTCCAACACCACAAACCGCAGCATTCTAGGCTACTTGGTTTCGGAGTTATAGCAATCTTAAGATTATCGGTCGTATAATCTTCCTGAAAAATCCAACGGAATTGATATGGCCAGGAGCAAACGGGTGGGTGGGAGGGGTTTTTTTTTCGAAATTTCCCGGACTTTTATTTGTCCGATCACGGCGTAAGTGGTATCGTTGGCTTTGTCTTGTTGATTGCTATCCGAATAAGTAAAAATATTTTGTACCATAGAACAAAACTACTAAAAAAACTTGAAAAAAGTGTTTTTTGTGAAAAAAAAAGTATGAAGATACCCCAAGTGTAATATATGGTTACAAAGAGTACACAAAAACCTTAAAAAAAGCTACTAAACTAACAAGGTTTTCATTAAAAAATTTAAGATTCACATAAAAATGTTTTTTCGTAAAAAATAAATCGTCTACTAACTATCCAAAATAATATGTTCAGTGTTTCTGATTCCAAAATTAACTCAACCAACGTCCCGATAAATGAGTAATTGTTGACGAAAATCGAATGGGATATTTAAACTTTATAATAAACATCAATAAACTAAAATCTCACCTAACCTGCCCAAAACTTGCAACAAATATATTTCTAAAAAGACATTATTTCATAAACAACTAAACTTCTCTCAAAACTAGTTTTGCTAAACCTAACTATGGCTAAAGTAACCTAACCAAACCTATCTGTTACGAACAAACCTTGCCAAACCTAACATAATGAACCTTACTTTATCAAACCTAACTTTGTCAAACCTAACCTTGCAAAACCTAACATAGTCAAACCTAACTTTGTCAAACCTAACCTTGCAAAACCTAACATTGTTAAACCTAACTTTGTCAAACCTAACTTTGTCAAACCTAACTTTGTCAAACCTAACTTTGTCAAACCTAACTTTGTCAAACCTAACTTTGTCAAACCTAACTTTGTCAAACCTAACTTTGTCAAACCTAACTTTGTCAAACCTAACTTTGTCAAACCTAACTTTGTCAAACCTAACTTTGTCAAACCTAACTTTGTCAAACCTAACTTTGTCAAACCTAACTTTGTCAAACCTAACCTTGCAAAACCTAACATTGTCAAACCTAACTTGTCAAACGAAACTTTTGAAAATCATTACTTTTGTGTAAGTCAGGTTTGGCAAAGTTAGGATTAATAAAAATTTTTGGAACAAACAAAACAAAACAAAAACGAAGACAAAGTTAGGTTTGACAATGTTAGGTTTTGCAAGGTTAGGTTTGACAAAGTTAGGTTTGACAAAGTTAGGTTTGACAATGTTAGGTTTTGCAAGGTTAGGTTTGACAAAGTTAGGTTTGACAATGTTAGGTTAGGTTAGGTTAGGTTAGGTTAGGTTAGGTTTTTTTTTTTTTTTTTTTTTTTTTTTTTTTTATATATTATGCCTTTTGCCCTCTGACATAGTCAGAGACTTTATACTTCTTTTCTTTCTTTCAGAGCTGGATTTTTAAGTTTTTAGTTTTTGTTTCGTTTGTTGGTGGCGCTGCAAACGCTCACTGCAAATTTAATAAATTCATTTCTAACTTTTTTGTTTGCGATGAGGCAGTGAGCGTTTGCAGCGCTCACTTCCTCATCTATGATCTGCTCTAGTCCTGCTCTTTGGGTTTGGAAGACGGGGCACTCAAACACACAGTGCATAACATTCTCCGCCACTTCGGGATCACAGATGCATGAAGGGCTCTCTTTGCACTTAAATCTGTGCAGATACTGGGAGAACCCTCCATGTCCCGTCAGCACTTGTGTTATGGCACCTTCTGGTGCAATTTTGCGGACGACTTTATAGGCATCCACTGCGCTCGGGAGGAACGTCCTGGTTACTGAAGCGGTCCCTCCGGCCAGGTATCTCCGGTTCCATTCGTCAAGGGTCTGGCTACGAAGCTGGTTTTTGACGAATGAAACCGGACACAGGTCGTAATCTGGCGATCGTCGGCTCGAAGTGGCCGCCTCCTTCGCCAGGACGTCTGCGCGCTCATTTCCCTCGAAGCCGGCGTGGGCCTTGATCCAGAACAAGGATACATCTTTGCCCCGGACCAAGGCCTCGCTGAGGTTTTGGCGCGCCTTATGCGCTAGTGGATGCATGGAGCTATGGCTAGTGACCGCCTGCAGTGCCGCCATCGAATCACTGTATATGCCATAGCTCCGTTCGTCGCCCTTAAGGGTTTCGCCCGTAGCCCGACATAGGGCCAGGAGCTCTGCCTGGTAGACTGTGCAGTAAGCTGGCAAGGATAGTTTCCGGGACTTGATTTCGGAGCGGCTGTCCCATAGGGAGAATGCCGCTCCTACTTTGCCCCCTATCTTGCTGCCGTCGGTGTAGATACGGCGCTCCTGCACGTTGTTACGGTCTACCAGGCTTTGCTCGTCCAGGTTCTCAAAACCGAGTTCTGGACGTTGGGCCGGATGCGGGCTATCCGCAAAGCCCACCACGCGCTCTACCTCCCGGTCTCCCAGCACCAGCCGGGACGACCCCTTGCGCGCTTCGTACAGTGCTGCTGCTTCTTTGATACGAAGGTCCAAAGGTAGTATCCCGGCCAGAATTAGGGCCGAGTGGAGGGAGACAGTGCGATAGGCCTTGCAGATTTTTTGGGCTACTCCCCTCTGCACCGTGTTTAGGCGTTTTTGTACCCCGATCTTCCCAGCGGCTGGTGCCCACGCTGCTGCGGCGTACAGGATGATGGGCTCCACCACCGCAGCGTACAGCGTGCGGACTATCTCTGGATGCAGTCCCCAGCTGATCTTCGCAGCACGTTGGAGCTGCTTGTAAAAGCTTAGGGCCTTTCCACAGACGACCTCCACGTGACTGTTGAAGGTCAGTTTGTCATCTATGGTCAGACCCAAAACCTTCACTTCGCGAGACATGGCAATGTCGACCCCGCCCATGCTTAGGTGAGGGGTGTCATATTTTAGCTTTTTTGTTAGAAGCATGGCGCAAGTTTTATTTGGCGCGAAATTTAGCTTGTTTTTTTTTTTGACACCCCATCTCCTCACATGCTCGAGGGCGGCATTGGCACGTCGCTGCAACTCCAACGCGGTGTAGTCTGCGAAGAGGAGGACCACATCGTCCGCAAAGGCCTGGCAGTTGACACCAGCCGCTTCCAGAGACTTTAGGAGGGAGTCTATGAGGACATTCCAGAGGATCGGACCGCCTATCGACCCCTGGACGCAACCCTTATGCGTGGCTTTGGCGTGCTCCATTCCCGCGTATCTTAGTTTTACGCATCTGTCGTCTAGGTAGCTGTCCAGCAGACGCCTGATGTTTACTGGGCACTGTTCCTCAGCCAGTCTGACTTTGATGGCGGGCCACCAAGCGCTATCGAAGGCTCCCTCTATATCTAGCGAAACGAGCGTCACTAACTTTTTCAGTTTAATCTCCGCTTTGATTTGGTTCACTAGATTATAGAGAGAGTCCTCCGTGCTTCTCTGTGGCATAAAGCCGTACTGGCGAGTACTTAGCCTTGGCACCAGGTGCCACTGGAGCCTAGCTACCACCATTTTTTTCCAGGACCTTCCCGAGGACTGGTAACAGGCCGATTGGCCTGTACGATTTCGGCCTCCTGTAGTCGTCCTTACCCGGCTTCCTCAGGACCACGACTGTGGCCTCTTTCCAGGGCTTGGGAAAATGCCCCAGACTGAGGCATTTGTTGGCCAGGGCAAGGAACGATTCGGGGTCCTGGAATATGGCTTGACGACAGATGTCGGCTGTAAAACCGTCTGCTCCCGGCGCCTTTCTCGGGTTAAATGCTTGGACCGAGGACTTCAGCTCGTGCGCTGTGAACGGCGGGTCATGCACCTCATCATGGACCCGCTCGTTTACTCGCTTTGAGAGGTTCCTGATAGCCCTCTGGTCCTCGCTGTCCTCGCTTTCCGGGTCGGCAGGGTAAAAAGTGTCCGCGAGAAAGGCTGCCGATTGAGCAGGGTCTAGAGACACGCCATCTCGCTCAAGGGTTACGTCCTCCTGTCTCTTTGCGGTCCTTCCTATGACTCTGTATATGCCCTCCCAGACTCCCTCCCTATCTTGCTTAGAGCAGAACTCTTTCCAGCTCTGAATCTGAGCTTGCTTGGCCTTCTTTTCATACTCGTCCTTTGCTTTCAGGTACTCAGCAACGACACCATCTCGACGGACCGGCGCGGCGCAACGGATCCTTCTCCTCCTGGTAGCAACCATTTTCTTCAACGCGGCGAGCTCCTCGGACCACCACGGCAAGGTAAGTTTATTGTTATTTTTCTTTTCAGGTATGCATGTTTTACATGCATGTTCTATTGTTTTTATGTATGACTCTACTTTTAATTCCAGATCTTTAATATTATTAATTTTGTCTATTACTGTTTTGTTAATTTTATTTTCTATTTTTAATTGGGCCAGTTTCTCATGAAACTGGTCCCAATTTGCTTTTCTTGTGTTATATTTACGTGTTGTACTTTTGATGTTAATTCCGAATGATTTTTGCAGGTTAATTTTGAAAATAATGCCGTTATGGTCCGAGCTTGTCATGCCCACGTCTACGCGCCATCCCTCCACCAGGCTGAGAAGGTCCGTTGAGCATGCCGTTATGTCGACGTGACTACTGAGAACTTTCCCGCCTCTGACGGTGTCGAAAGTGGTTAGGTTAGGTTAGGTTAGGTTAGGTTTACTCTGGGCCTGGAGGTGGCCCTAAACAAGTCGGAGGCCATAGTGTTTCATGGCCCCCGACGGGCGCCGGCGCCGGGATCACACATTGTGGTCGGTGGGGCTCGGATAGCTGTCGGGTACACCATGAAGTACCTGGGATTGGTGCTCGACAGCCGGTGGGAATTCGGGCCTCACTTCCGGCGGCTAGCGCCCAAGCTGATGGGCGCGGCGGGCGCGCTTTCAACGTTGCTTCCCAACATAGGGGGCCCGAGCGCCGCCTGTAGGCGGTTGTACGTGGGAATCGTGCGGTCTATAGCCCTTTACGGGGCTCCCGTCTGGGCGTTAGACCTGACGGCCAGCACTCTCGCCATTCTGCGAAAGCCGCAGAGGGCGATGGCCGTCAGAGTCGCCCGCGGGTACCGCACGATTTCCTACGAGGCGGCTTGTGTCCTGGCCGGATCCCCGCCCTGGGACCTGGAGGCGAAAGTACTCGCGTCATTGTACCGATGGCGCGAGGAAGAGCGGGCGCGGGGCTCGACGCCGGTGCAGCGGCAGATCGAGCTGCGCCGAGGAGAGCTCCGTCAGGTCCTGGTGGCGGAATGGCGGCAAAGGCTTCTGCGCCCTGCCGCCGGCCTCGCTACCGTCGAGGCGATCCGGCCAGTACTCGACGACTGGCTCGGGAGAAGGCACGGTTCCCTGTCGTTCAGGGTGACGCAGGTGCTGTCGGGGCATGGGTGCTTCGGCAAGTACCTGTGTCGCATGGGCAGGGAGCCGGACGCTCGGTGCCACCACTGCGTCCATTGCGGGGAGGACACGGCGCAACACACGCTCGCTGAGTGTGTAGCTTGGGAGGAGCAGCGCCGTGTCCTCACAAGTGAAGTAGGAGGCGATCTGTCGCTGCCGGCCGTAGTGCAGAGTATGGTCGGTAGCGCAGAGTCGTGGGACGCGGTGGTGTCCTTCTGCGAGGACGTGATGTCGCAGAAGGAGACTGCGGAACGGGAGAGGGAGATCTCGTCTCTCTTCCCCGGCCGCAGAAGGCGCACCGGGCGCAGGAGAAGGGCGGACAACGCCCTTTTCCGCCCCCCATGAATGGGTCCAGGGGCGAGGGACTTGGGGAAGTCCCCGCCCCCTAACCGCTGGACCCGAGGCGTAGGCGCGCGCGGGTGTCGGCGCGCGCCTCCGAGGCGGAGCACGGGGTAGTCTTACACCTCACTACCCCGTGCACGAGATGAGGCCCGGACAACCGGGCCAGCACCAGCGTGGGGCTGCGGAAGAATTTGGATTCCCGCGGCCCCACGTGCACGTGCGAGGAGGAGACACCGGGGGGTTTTAGCCGGTAAGAGTCCGGCATGCCCCTCCGCCTCTCCCCAGGCGGAGGAAGTCCATGAGGATTTCCCCCCGAAAAAAAAAAAAAAAAAAAAAAAGGTTAGGTTTACTCGAGGAAGCAGCCTTAGTCCAGTCCTGGACCTGGGAGTCGGCGACGGACGGCCCCGTCGACGTCGGGGCGGTGGCGCTGCGGTTTCGCGGGGCGATGACGCAGATCTGCGACGCGTCCATGCCCCGTGTCCGCCAACAGTCCGCAAGGCGCCGGGTGTACTGGTGGACCGCCGAGATCGCGCAATTGCGCGTGGCGTGCGTTGCGGCCCGCCGCCGGTACGCCCGATACCGCAGACGGCGTCGACGGGATTCCGCCGAGGAGGACGCGCTGTATGAGGTGTACCGCGCGTCCAAGGAGACTCTGTGGCTGGCCATCGGCGACTCAAAGTCGCGTGCCAGGGAGGAGCTGCTGGGGTCCCTAGATCGGGACCCGTGGGGGCGTCCCTACCGCTGGGTAAGGGGCAAGTTGCGTCCCTGGGCGCCCCCACTGACGCAGACCATGCAGCCCCAGCTGCTGGAGGTGGTGGTGAAGACCCTCTTCCCTGTGCGAGTGGGACATGTTCCCCCGCCGATGGCATCGCCCTCAGCCACAGACTCTCCGGAAGAGGAGAGCACCGATGTCCCCGAGGTGACGCAAGAGGAGACGAGAGCGGCCGTGTCGCGACTCCGGGCGAAGAGCACAGCGCCCGGACCCGACGGAGTTCCTGGCCGAGCTCTCGTCTTGGCTCTGAAGGAGCTAGAGCCCCAGCTGAGGGGGCTCTTCACGGCATGTCTCGGGCGGGGTCAGTTTCCCGGCGTATGGAAGGAGGGGAGGCTGGTCCTGCTCAGAAAGGAGGGGCGCCCTGCGGACTCGCCGTCCGCGTATCGGCCCATAGTGTTGCTTGACGAGGCGGGCAAACTGTTCGAGCGGATTATCGCGGATCGCCTCGTCAGCCACTTGTGCAGAGAGGGGCCGGACCTGGACGAGAACCAGTTCGGTTTTCGTCGGGGGCGCTCCACCATAGACGCAATCATGCGCGTGAGGGCCCTGGCGGAGGAGACGGTGTCCCGGGGTGGGGTGGTGTTGGCGGTGTCTTTAGACATCTCCAACGCATTCAACACCCTACCCTGGAGCTGCATTCGGGAGGCACTGAAATACCATCGCGTGCCTCCCTACCTCCGCCGTACAGTAGGGGCTTATCTGGAGGACAGATGCGTCACCTATCGGGGACGTGACGGTGCTACTCGGCACTTCATGTCGTGCGGTGTTCCACAGGGATCGGTCTTGGGACCGCTCCTGTGGAACATCGGATACGACTGGGTGCTGAGAGGTGAGCTCCCGTCGGGTGCAGACCTGACGTGTTATGCGGACGACACGCTTGTCACTGCCCGGGGGAGCTCACTTAGGGAAGCGACGTTGATAGCCACGGCTGCGGTGTCACAGGTGGTGAACCGCATCCGGCGCCTGGGCCTGGAGGTGGCCCTAAACAAGTCGGAGGCCATAGTGTTTCATGGCCCCCGACGGGCGCCGGCGCCGGGATCACACATTGTGGTCGGTGGGGCTCGGATAGCTGTCGGGTACACCATGAAGTACCTGGGATTGGTGCTCGACAGCCGGTGGGAATTCGGGCCTCACTTCCGGCGGCTAGCGCCCAAGCTGATGGGCGCGGCGGGCGCGCTTTCAACGTTGCTTCCCAACATAGGGGGCCCGAGCGCCGCCTGTAGGCGGTTGTACGTGGGAATCGTGCGGTCTATAGCCCTTTACGGGGCTCCCGTCTGGGCGTTAGACCTGACGGCCAGCACTCTCGCCATTCTGCGAAAGCCGCAGAGGGCGATGGCCGTCAGAGTCGCCCGCGGGTACCGCACGATTTCCTACGAGGCGGCTTGTGTCCTGGCCGGATCCCCGCCCTGGGACCTGGAGGCGAAAGTACTCGCGTCATTGTACCGATGGCGCGAGGAAGAGCGGGCGCGGGGCTCGACGCCGGTGCAGCGGCAGATCGAGCTGCGCCGAGGAGAGCTCCGTCAGGTCCTGGTGGCGGAATGGCGGCAAAGGCTTCTGCGCCCTGCCGCCGGCCTCGCTACCGTCGAGGCGATCCGGCCAGTACTCGACGACTGGCTCGGGAGAAGGCACGGTTCCCTGTCGTTCAGGGTGACGCAGGTGCTGTCGGGGCATGGGTGCTTCGGCAAGTACCTGTGTCGCATGGGCAGGGAGCCGGACGCTCGGTGCCACCACTGCGTCCATTGCGGGGAGGACACGGCGCAACACACGCTCGCTGAGTGTGTAGCTTGGGAGGAGCAGCGCCGTGTCCTCACAAGTGAAGTAGGAGGCGATCTGTCGCTGCCGGCCGTAGTGCAGAGTATGGTCGGTAGCGCAGAGTCGTGGGACGCGGTGGTGTCCTTCTGCGAGGACGTGATGTCGCAGAAGGAGACTGCGGAACGGGAGAGGGAGATTTCGTCTCTCTTCCCCGGCCGCAGAAGGCGCACCGGGCGCAGGAGAAGGGCGGACAACGCCCTT
Source organism: Autographa gamma (assembly GCA_905146925.1). Classification (NCBI taxonomy): domain Eukaryota; kingdom Metazoa; phylum Arthropoda; class Insecta; order Lepidoptera; family Noctuidae; genus Autographa; species Autographa gamma. Next base: position 137,199 of record LR989868.1, on the reverse strand, counting down.
TTCCGCCCCCCATGAATGGGTCCAGGGGCGAGGGACTTGGGGAAGTCCCCGCCCCCTAACCGCTGGACCCGAGGCGTAGGCGCGCGCGGGTGTCGGCGCGCGCCTCCGAGGCGGAGCACGGGGTAGTCTTACACCTCACTACCCCGTGCACGAGATGAGGCCCGGACAACCGGGCCAGCACCAGCGTGGGGCTGCGGAAGAATTTGGATTCCCGCGGCCCCACGTGCACGTGCGAGGAGGAGACACCGGGGGGTTTTAGCCGGTAAGAGTCCGGCATGCCCCTCCGCCTCTCCCCAGGCGGAGGAAGTCCATGAGGATTTCCCCCCGAAAAAAAAAAAAAAAAAAAAAAAAAAAAAAAAAAAAAGGTTAGGTTAGGTTAGGTTAGGTTGGGGTCCCGGACCCGCGGGAGTGGTGCATCCTGCGGGAGAGGGGTTGCTGGACCCCTACCGGGCGCGTCCCTAGGTTGCGGATAAGGGCATGCCGCACAGTGCGGTACCGGTTTACCGGCGCGGACAATTCCAGCAGCGGGGTCGCTCCTCAGCCTGAGGATGCGACAGCCGCGGCGGGTCTGGCCAGTGTCAACTGCTGGCTAGACATCGCGGCCTGTCGGCGTCTCGGACGTATTCCGAGTAGCGGCGGCGGGCGGTGAGTCTGCCCACATTCTTGTGGGTGGACGGCGGGGTCTGTTCTGTCCAGACCGCCGCGTGGTGGACACCTGCTGGCGTCTCGGACGCATTCCGGGTAGCGGCAGCGGGTGTAGTGCTCTCTCATCCTTACCTCTTGCGAGGGAACGGGTGAGATGAGCGGTCGTGCGAGTCCGGTCCGTGTTTACTGCGGGCCGGATATCGCAACCTGCCGGCGTCTCAGACGTACTCTGAGTAGCGGCGGCAGGCGTTGGGTCTGCCCACTTTTCCATTTGGTGGGCGGACGGCGGGGGCCTATCTGTCCAGGTCTCCGCGTGTTGTTTGACCTGCTGGCGTCTCGGTTTTATTCCGAGTAGCGGCAGTGGGTCGCTCTCTCTCCGTTCCCCATGCACGCGGGGGACGGTCGAGTGGAGCTGTTGGGCGAGTTCGGTTAGTGGTTTTGCTGGCCGGACATCGCGGCCCGCTGGCGTCCTGGACTCATTCTGGGTAGCGGCTTCGGGCGGAGGGCTTCCTTCTCCTGACCTTCTTTTTGGGGGGGATGGGGGAGGTGGCGGTTTGGTCAGTGGTTTTGCTGGCCGAACATCGTGGCCCACCGGCGTCTTGGACGTTATCCGAGTAGCGGTGGTGGGCGGTGTGTCTGCCCATTTTTGTGGGTAAGACGGCGGGGTCTGGTTCTGTCCAGATCGCTGCGCGTTGGGCGATCGTTTTCGGTCGCGGCCCGCTGGCGTCTCGGATATTCCGGGCAACGGCAGCGGGTGGAGTTTGTCCTCCTCTCTCTCTGTTGAGAGATTGGGGGGGGCATTCGCGGGCGGCGGGCCCGATTCGTCGGGCATGACCTCGGTCACCGTCGGCCAACCCGTAAGTCTGTCCTTTTCAGGATGGGACCGGGGGCCGCCTTCCTTTACAGGAGTAGAGGAGGGGGGCTACGTGGAAGAAAACCACTATAATAAATTACCCTGAAGCCTACGCATTGATGCCCGGCAAGGGGCTGCATGGCGGGGGGGAACTCCGTCGTGAGGGCATCAACCAACAACAAAATGGACGACAAGACAGATATGATAAACAATCAGCAAGCGGGTAGGGAGGCCTCAGGCCGAACAGAATCCCGTGACTCTTCGGAGTTCAGGCGCACGTATTTGCTGGCGCCAATATCTGCCTCGGGGAGTGGGGAAACCCACGATCCGTTTTTGGGAGGGGGGAGGAGGGTGACTCGGTCTGCGAGCAGCAGTCTGAGTCACGTGGAGTGCATGACGGGAGAGCCTCGAGTGGTGATCGAGAGGCTCGTCATGGACGAGGAGGCGGCGACGACCACCAGTCGCCCAGAGGAGGAGAAGGCGACAACCACCAGTCGCCCTGAAGAGGCAATGGAGCTTGAGGTGCCGGCGTCTTGCCGGTCCCGAGACAGTTCTGTTGCGGGGAAGCACGGCCGAAAACGTCCACGACGTAGTTCGGCTGGTGAGGACGACGTGGGTGACCGCGCCGCTTCGGGCTGCGAGAGCGATGTCTCATTAGCATCGTCGACGCGGTCCCGCGGTTGTGTTACCCACGGTCGTTACGTGGGGCTCCACCGACAGCGCGAGCTGTACAGGGCACTCGCCGCTGAAGCGGCGCAGACACCTGACGCCCGTGCGTTGGTCGAGAAGAAGAAGGAGGAGGAGAGGCAGAGGAGGGAGGCTCGTGCGGCTGTCCGGGACCTCATTAGTTCCGGCTCACAGTCGACCGACCCCTCTTCAGTCAAGGACCGCATTGACAGTAGTCTCCTGTCGATATTGGAGGTAGCGTGCACCTCCAAAAACATCAAAGGGACATACATCAAGCGGCTCAAGGACGCGGTGGACCACATTCAGGAGGGCATTCGCTCCCTGACGAGCTCCACCTGCGTGGAAAAACTGCTCGCCGAGAATGCTCGGCTGAGTAAGGAAGTCGAAGACCTCAGGGGCCAGATGCTCGTGGTGCGCGAGCAAGCCCCTGCAGCGTTCGACACTGCGGAGTTCCAGCGGTCCATCATGTTGTCGGTCGGGACAATGATGGACGCCAAGCTGGCTGGGGTAAAGGAGCGGCTTCCGCCGGAGCGGGTTTTACGCCCGCCCCTGGCGGCGGACAGGCGAAGCTGTGCGGAGGTTGTGGGCAGAGGGCCCAAACCAGCCGCAAAACAGCCCGCCAAGCCGCCACCAAAACCGGCAAAGAAGCCGACGCCGGCACCAAAGCCGACTCCCAAACCGGCACCGAGACCGACTCCCGGCCCGGCACCGAGGGCGACTCCTGGCCCGGCACCAAAGCAACGACCTGGACCGGCCCCCAAGCCGGCTCCCAGGAAGACTGCAAAGGCTGCCAGCGCCAAGCCTGCTCCGAAACCGGCTTCAAAACCGACACCCAAACCTGCTGCACCAGAGCAGAGTGCGGGCGTTGATGAGGCCGGAGCTTGGACCGAAGTCTCCCGGCGGAAAAGGGTGAGGAACAGGGTCAGGACAGAGACCCCCAAACCCAGGCCTGCCGGAAAGACGAAGCCCAAGCAGCAGAGCGGGAAGCAGCGTAGGAAGATGGCCCAGAGGCAGCGGCGTGCGGCTCAGACGCCCGCCGTTGTCTTGACAATTGAACCCGAGGCTGCCAGCCAAGGGCTCACGTACGCCCAGGTCCTAGACAAGGCGCGGCGGCAAATAAACGTCGCCGAGCTGGGGATCGACATGGCGGTCGATCCCATCAGGATCAAAAGGTCCCAGACGGGAGCTCGGGTGCTCGAGCTTCCGAGGAAGCTGAGCTCTGAGGGGGCGGACCTGATGGCTGAGCGGCTAAGGGCCATCTACGACGACGGCACAGTGAGGGTCCACAGACCACTCAAGTGCGCGGAGCTCCGGGTGACAGACCTGGATGACTCCGTCACTAAGGAGGACCTCACTGCCGCCGTCGTGGCGAAGGGCCAGTGTCCTCCGGGCACGGTGACGGTCGGCGAGCTAAGGTTGGGCCCCGGGGGCATGTTCACCGCTCTGGTGAAGTGCCCGCTGGTCGCGGCCCCTAAGCTCGTCACGACGAGGACCGAGAAGTTCTTGGTCGGGTGGAGCTCCGCTCGCGTGGTGCAGCTCAAAGCACGGCCCATGAAGTGTTTCCGATGCCTGGAGATCGGACACACTAGGGCCGTGTGCACCAGCGAGACGGACCGTAGCGGGCTGTGCTATAGGTGTGCACAGCCTGGCCACAAAGCGGCATCCTGCAGTGAGCCCGCCAAATGCCCGATCTGCGTGCAGAGGGGGCGCAAGGCGGACCACCAGATGGGCAGCCGGGGATGTGCTCCCCCGGCCCCGACCAGGAACAAAAGGGCCTCAGTGCGGCCCCAAAATGACGCAGCGAGGGCGCAGGTCGCGCCCCGCACGGAGGAGATGATGGAGTCCTAATGGATCAAGTCCGTCCACATCTCTTCCTCCAGGGGAACATCAACCACTGCGCCGGTGCCCAGGATCTCCTCCTTCAAGCACTGGCGGAGTGGGCGATAGACGTTGCGGTGGTGGCGGAGCCCTATTTTGTCCCTTCCCGGCCCAACTGGGCGGGGGACCTTGACGGGTCCGTCGCTGTCGTCGCCGCAACAGGCACAAGTTCCCAGCCCCTACACACCATCCGTAGGGGCTCTGGATACGTCGCTGCGTCATGGGGGTCGTACGCCGTCATCGGCTGTTACTTCTCCCCGAATAGGGGTCTCTCCGAGTTCGAGTCATTTATGGCCGAGCTGGAGGCCCTTGTTCGGGTGATGACACCCCGCCCGGTCATTCTGCTAGGGGACCTCAATGCCAAGAGCACGGCTTGGGGGGAACCGGCAACAGACCGGCGCGGGGAAATACTGGAGGCGTGGGCCCTGGGGTTGGACTTGGTTCTCCTCAACCGGGGTCACACCCAGACTTGCGTCCGGCATAATGGCGGGTCCATTGTGGACCTGTCGTTTTGCTCCCAGGCCATTGCCGGGCGCATAAACGACTGGCATGTCGATGTAGGGATGGAGACGCTGTCCGATCACAGGTACATTCGGTTCAGCGTCTCTCCCTCCGGGGGGCCCAGGGTTCGGCCGACCCCGAACTCAGGTCCTCCACGATGGGCCCTAAAACAATTGGACAGGGAACTGCTGATCGAGGCGGCCATCATCAGTGACTGGTGCGCACCACCGTCGGGTCTCTCGATTGACGACGAGGCAGAGTTGTTCCGCAGAACGCTCACGTCGGTTTGCGACGCAGCGATGCCTCGCGTCCGGAGAAGACCCAACAGACGGGCAGTCTACTGGTGGTCGCCAGAGATCGCAGTGCTTAGGGAGGCGTGTGTTGAGGCGAAACGCCGGTACACACGCCATCGCTCTAGGCGCAGGGACGAGGCCGCGGAGGCCCCTCTTTACAGGGCCTACCGCACGGCCAGACAAAATCTCCGCCTGGCCATTCTGCAGGCGAAGGCCGCAGCAAGGCAGGAGATGCACGAGGAGCTGAACCGGGATCCGTGGGGTCGCCCGTACCTGGCGGCGCGGAACAAACTTCGCGTCGCAGCGCCCCCGATTACGGAGTCCATGGAGCCTCAGCTCCTCCGGAACATCGTTTCGTCCCTGTTCCCATCTCACCGGACTGACTATATCCCTCCAGCTATGGGTACCGCGTTTTCGCGGGAACAGCTGGAGGAGATATCCGAAGGAGAGTTCGAGGCGTGCACCCTACGCCTCCGAACGAAGACGACTGCTCCTGGACCTGACGGGATACCGGCTCGGGCTATTGCCCTAGCTGTGGGTCCCCTGAAGGACCGGCTGCGGGGTCTCTTCAACGCCTGTTTAGTGGCGGGGAGATTCCCCAAAGTCTGGAAGACGGGGCAGCTCGTCCTCCTTCGCAAGGACACACGACCGGCCGACTCGCCCTCGGGCTACCGGCCTATCGTTCTGCTGGACGAGGCGGGCAAGCTCTTTGAGCGTGTCATCGCCGCCCGCATCGTTCGGCATCTGACGGGTACGGGGCCCGACTTGTCGGCCTCCCAGTTTGGCTTCAGGGCGGGGCGGTCTACGCTGGACGCCCTGAGCCATGTGAAAAAGTTCGCCACGGAGGCTGCGGCGCGGGGAGGAATGGCGCTAGCGGTGTCACTCGACATCGCGAACGCCTTCAACTCGCTGCCGCACCAGTGCATTGAGTCGGCGCTTCGGTATCACGGGGCGCCCCTCTATCTCCAGCACATCGTGGCGGACTACCTGCGCGACAGGCATGTCGCCTACACGGGAGTGACGGGCCCGCAGCTGCAACCCACCGGGCGCGGTGTTCCACAGGGGTCAGTCCTGGGACCTCTCTTGTGGAACATCGGGTACGATTGGGTGCTTCGCGGCGCCCTCCTCAGCCTGACGGAGGTCGTGTGTTATGCCGACGACACCCTGGTGTTGGTCAGAGGGACCACCCAGGAGGAGTGCATCCGGCGTGCTACCTGCGGCGTACAGCTCGTCGTAGGTCGCATCCGGATGCTTGGATTGGAAGTCGCTCTGGGGAAGACCGAAGCACTTTTGCTAAACGGCCCCCGGAGTAGACATACGGATTTGTGTCTGACGGTGGAGGACGCGAGGATCCCACTGTCGGGCACAATGAAGTATCTCGGACTGGTTCTCGACGGGCGGTTGAGCTTCCGGGAGCATTTTCAGCAGCTGGCGCCGAGGCTTCGGTCTGCCGCTGCTGCCCTCGGAAGGCTCCTGCCAAATGTCGGGGGCCCTGACGTCGGGTGTCGCCGTCTGTACGCCTCGGTCATTCGATCGATGGCTCTGTACGGCGCACCCATTTGGTGTGACAGACTGACGGCCGATAACCGGGCGGTCCTACTTGGTTCGCAGCGTGCTGTTGCCAACAGGATCGTCCGGGCATACCGGACCGTCGGTCACGAAGCCGCGTGTGTCTTGGCTGGGACACCGCCTTGGGATCTGGATGCGAAGGTGCTAACGGACCTTTACACCCGTTGCACCGAGCTCCGGTCCCGCGGTACCGACCCCTTGCCGAGGCAACGCGAGCTCTGGCGCAGACAGGCCCGTCTCGTCACCATGCGGAATTGGGAGCTTCGGCTCGCGAGACCGTCGGCGGGACGGGTCACCGTTGATGCGATCCGCCCACATCTCCAACCGTGGGTGGAGAGGCGGTACGGTTTATTGACCTACCGCCTCACGCAGATACTGACCGGGCACGGGGCCTTTGGCCATTACCTGTGCCTGGTCGCACGAAGGGAAGGGACCACGGCTTGCCACCAGTGCGGCGCCGGTGACGACACCGCGCTGCACACCCTGGCCGTGTGTCCCACGTTCGATGAGCCTCGCGCCGTTCTCCAGGCGGCGCTGGGAGGCGTGGACGTTTCCGCGCTGTCGGCTGTTGTCGCAGCCGCGCTCAGCAGTCGCGCAGCGTGGGACGCGCTGTCCTCCTTCTGTGAGACCGTCATGTCCCAGAAGGAGGCGGCGGAGCGCGCTCGGGAGGAAGACCCCGACGCGCCCCAGATACGCCGACGTCGAGTGGGGCGGCGAAGAGCCGCGCATGAGCGCGCTCTCCCGCCCTAACTAGGGTTCTGGGCGACAGGCACGGGGGTGCATGTCGTCCGACTATAGGACCCACGACGGGGAGCCACATTTCGTTGCATCGGGTGTGGTTCCAATACGAGGCGGAGAGGCCGAAGCCTTTACACTTCGGCCTCCAATCACGAAAGTGAGCCATCGGCTTATTGGCCGGTGGATCCCCGCGGTTGGCGCGTGATGGATTGCAACGCAGTACCACGCGCCAACACGAAACGCGGATGACGGTGCACGGCGGTTTAGGTTTAGTCAGTAAGAGTCTGACACTACCCATCCACTCCCCCGAGTGGGTGGGTGTCCATGAGGATTCCCCCGCCTGATCAAAAAAAAAAAAAAAAAAAAAAAAAAAAAAGGTTAGGTTGGGGTGCCTGGCAGAAAACCTCCACGTGTGCTCGGTGGCTGCTTGTCCGCTTGGTTTCTTGGGGACGAGCAGGTACCGGGCCGGTGCACCCTGGGTGCGGGCAACGGTCTCCTCGCGAGGGGTGGAGAGGGGGAGATTGTTGTCCGTAGCTAATTTCTGCCGGAGCGGAGGAGTCGCTCCCGAGGGCTCCCTATCTGCGCTCTGCTGCAGCAGAGTGCACGACCAGGGAGCGAGGTGGGGAAGACGGGTTTCCGCGGCGTGTACGTCGCGGTGACCGAGGTGGGAAGACCGCGGGTTGCTCCTCAACCTGCGGTTTAAGGGCACCCGTGGCGAGGTGTTGGAGCCAGGGTGCCGGGTGGTGGGTAGGCTTAGTTTAGGTTAGGGGATAAAAAAAAAAAAAAAAAAAAAAAAAAAAAAAAAAAAAAAATATTAGTTTTAGTGTTAGTTTGTAGACACCGAGCAGCGGGCGGTTTATCCTGCACCGGAGGCATCTGCGGGCCTCGGGAGACCTAAATACCCTCCCAAAAAGAGCGGCCGCATCGCCTTGGGGAAGCGATGTGAGTAGTACCCAAATTTTTATATGATAATGTCGGACAAGGAATCTACTTTGTCATGCGCCCCGGCTGACGCCCGGCGCTCGCAGGTATCCGGGCCTGCGAGTGTTAAATTGACTACCGATGGATGCGCAGGGGTAGGCGACCAGGCCCCTGTAGCGGATGTGGCTACTGGAAGCAGTTTTGCGTCATGCGACCCGGTTGACGCCCGGCGCTCGCAGGTTCCCGGGCCTGCGAGTGTTAAATTGGTTACCGACGGATGCGCAGGGACGTCTTCCATAAGGAAGCGTCCAGTGAGCCGGTCCTCAGACGAGGAAGGCCTGCCGGCCCCCAAGTTGCCAACTTCTAGGAGGGGTCGGCCGGCATCGAGAGGAGCGAGTGCCTCGCAGCCGCGGAGGGATGGGCGCGGGCGTTTTGTGCGCGCCAGTGCCTCGGCGGCTAGCGAGGCTGAGAGTGACGTGGGGGTCACCACGGAGGACCCTGGCGATGGCGGTGACAGCTGTGCCTCGCTAGGGAGCTCAAAGGCGGAGCTCAACGCCGCCAAGAGGGAGCAGCGCAAAGCCGTCGCGGCCGACGAAGTGTCGGAAATGGCCCGACGCGCACGCGAGCGACGTGCTACTCTGGCGGCGGAGGGGGGAGAGCCTTCGGCGGTGGCCTTGAGCCAGCTGGCTCTCGACGGGGTGGACTTAGTCCTGAAGGTTGCCACTAAGTCTGGCAGCCTGAAGGGCACGTTCACCCGCGGCCTAAAGGAGGCTGCCGCGGACATCCGGGAGGCGGTTGGCATCCTCCTCAGCAGGACGGCCTCTGACGAGGTCGCGAAGCTGCAGGAGGAGAACAGCCGGCTCCGGCGTGACATGGAGGACCTCCAGCGGCAAGTCGCTGCGCTGAGCGAGCAGCAGCAGCGACGCTCGTCCGCCGATGCCGCGCCAGTGGTGGCCCCTACTCCCGCACAGGGTCCGGCAATCGCTCGTACCGACGATGAGGTCGAGCGCATTGTCCGGATCTGCATGCTCCAGTGCGGGAGCATGATGAATGCCCGGTTGGAGGCGATTTCTCGGCGTCTCCCACCGGAAACCCTCCGTCCGCCCTTAGCGGCCGACGCACGGAGGACTGGGGAGCCGCCGAGACTCTCGCCTCAGAAGAGGAAGCCCGCGGAGGGTACAAAAAGGCCGGCGGGGCGGGTCGATAGTGGACGTTTCGTTCGCCAGCCCCTCTGTCGCCGGCCGGGTCCGCGACTGGCGTGTCGCTGTGGAGGTGGAGACGCTATCGGACCACCGGTATATCCGGTTCGACGTCTCTGCCCAGACCACGGGCGGCCGCCATCCAGCGACCCCGATCAACGACGGCCCGCGTTGGGCGCTTAAGCGCATCGACAGGGAACTACTCGAGGAAGCAGCCTTAGTCCAGTCCTGGACCTGGGAGTCGGCGACGGACGGCCCCGTCGACGTCGAGGCGGTGGCGCTGCGGTTTCGCGGGGCGATGACGCAGATCTGCGACGCGTCCATGCCCCGTGTCCGCCAACAGTCCGCAAGGCGCCGGGTGTACTGGTGGACCGCTGAGATCGCGCAATTGCGCGTGGCGTGCGTTGCGGCCCGCCGCCGGTACACCCGATACCGCAGACGGCGTCGACGGGATACCGCCGAGGAGGACGCGCTGTATGAGGTGTACCGCGCGTCCAAGGAGACTCTGTGGCTGGCCATTGGCGACTCAAAGTCGCGTGCCAGGGAGGAGCTGCTGGGGTCCCTAGATCGGGACCCGTGGGGGCGTCCCTACCGCTGGGTAAGGGGCAAGTTGCGTCCCTGGGCGCCCCCACTGACGCAGACCATGCAGCCCCAGCTGCTGGAGGTGGTGGTGAAGACCCTCTTCCCTGTGCGAGTGGGACATGTTCCCCCGCCGATGGCATCGCCCTCAGCCACAGACTCTCCGGAAGAGGAGAGCACCGATGTCCCCGAAGTGACGCAAGAGGAGACGAGAGCGGCCGTGTCGCGACTCCGGGCTAAGAACACAGCGCCCGGACCCGACGGAGTTCCTGGCCGAGCTCTCGTCTTGGCTCTGAAGGAGCTAGAGCCCCAGCTGAGGGGGCTCTTCACGGCATGTCTCGAGCGGGGTCAGTTTCCCGGCGTATGGAAGGAGGGGAGGCTGGTCCTGCTCAGAAAGGAGGGGCGCCCAGCGGACTCGCCGTCCGCGTATCGGCCCATAGTGCTGCTTGACGAGGCGGGCAAACTGTTCGAGCGGATTATCGCGGATCGCCTCGTCAGCCACTTGTGTAGAGAGGGGCCGGACCTGGACGAGAACCAGTTCGGTTTTCGTCGGGGGCGCTCCACCATAGACGCAATCATGCGCGTGAGGGCCCTGGCGGAGGAGACGGTGTCCCGGGGTGGGGTGGTGTTGGCGGTGTCTTTAGACATCTCCAACGCATTCAACACCCTACCCTGGAGCTGCATTCGGGAGGCGCTGAAACACCATCGCGTGCCTCCCTACCTCCGCCGTACAGTAGGGGCTTATCTGGAGGACAGATGCGTCGCCTATCGGGGACGTGACGGTGCTGCTCGGCACTTCATGTCGTGCGGTGTTCCGCAGGGATCGGTCTTGGGACCGCTCCTGTGGAACATCGGATACGACTGGGTGCTGAGAGGTGAGCTCCCGTCGGGTGCAGACCTGACGTGTTATGCGGACGACACGCTTGTCACTGCCCGGGGGAGCTCACTTAGGGAAGCGACGTTGATAGCCACGGCTGCGGTGTCACAGGTGGTGAACCGCATCCGGCGCCTGGGCCTGGAGGTGGCCCTAAACAAGTCGGAGGCCATAGTGTTCCATGGCCCCCGACGGGCGCCGGCGCCGGGATCACACATTGTGGTCGGTGGGGCTCGGATAGCTGTCGGGTACACCATGAAGTACCTGGGATTGGTGCTCGACAGCCGGTGGGAATTCGGGCCTCACTTCCGGCGGCTAGCGCCCAAGCTGATGGGCGCGGCGGGCGCGCTTTCAACGTTGCTTCCTAACATGGGGGGCCCGAGCGCCGCCTGTAGGCGGTTGTACGTGGGAATCGTGCGGTCTATAGCCCTTTACGGGGCTCCCGTTTGGGCGCTAGACCTGACGGCCAGCACTCTCGCCATTCTGCGAAAGCCGCAGAGGGCGATGGCCGTCAGAGTCGCCCGCGGGTACCGCACGATTTCCTACGAGGCGGCTTGTGTCCTGGCCGGATCCCCGCCCTGGGACCTGGAGGCGAAAGTACTCGCGTCATTGTACCGATGGCGCGAGGAAGAGCGGGCGCGGGGCTCGACGCCGGTGCAGCGGCAGATCGAGCTGCGCCGAGGAGAGCTCCGTCAGGTCCTGGTGGCGGAATGGCGGCAAAGGCTTCTGCGCCCTGCCGCCGGCCTCGCTACCGTCGAGGCGATCCGGCCAGTACTCAACGACTGGCTCGGGAGAAGGCACGGTTCCCTGTCGTTTAGGGTGACGCAGGTGCTGTCGGGGCATGGGTGCTTCGGCAAGTACCTGTGTCGCATGGGCAGGGAGCCGGACGCTCGGTGCCACCACTGCGTCCATTGCGGGGAGGACACGGCGCAACACACGCTCGCTGAGTGTGTAGCTTGGGAGGAGCAGCGCCGTGTCCTCACAAATGAAGTAGGAGGCGATCTGTCGCTGCCGGCCGTAGTGCAGAGTATGGTCGGTAGCGCAGAGTCGTGGGACGCGGTGGTGTCCTTCTGCGAGGACGTGATGTCGCAGAAGGAGACTGCGGAACGGGAGAGGGAGATCTCGTCTCTCTTCCCCGGCCGCAGAAGGCGCACCGGGCGCAGGAGAAGGGCGGACAACGCCCTTTTCCGCCCCCCATGAATGGGTCCAGGGGCGAGGGACTTGGGGAAGTCCCCGCCCCCTAACCGCTGGACCCGAGGCGTAGGCGCGCGCGGGTGTCGGCGCGCGCCTCCGAGGCGGAGCACGGGGTAGTCTTACACCTCACTACCCCGTGCACGAGAGGAGGCCCGGACAACCGGGCCAGCACCAGCGTGGGGCTGCGGAAGAATTTGGATTCCCGCGGCCCCACGTGCACGTGCGAGGAGGAGACACCGGGGGGTTTTAGCCGGTAAGAGTCCGGCATGCCCCTCCGCCTCTCCCCAGGCGGAGGAAGTCCATGAGGATTTCCCCCCGAAAAAAAAAAAAAAAAAAAAAAGGTTAGGTTAGGTTAGGTTCCTGCCGTGCATGCCCCGCGCTCCGAGGCTGTGACGCTCACGCTACAGCCCGGAGCTGCGGAGCGCGGTGTGACGTACCGGTCGGTCATTGCTGAGGCCAAGGCCAAGATCAAATTATCAGATCTTGGTCTTCAGTCCGTCACCGTCAGGCAGGCTGCCACGGGTGCGCGGCTGTTTGAGGTGGCTGGTGCTGCGACCGGCAGCGTTGAAAAGGCGGACGCTCTGGCCGCCAAGATGAGGGAAGTCCTCAACCCTGAGGACGTCCGGGTCTCCAGGCCGGTGAAAACCGCAATGGTGCGGGTCACCGATCTGGACGATTCGGTGACCTCTGAGGAGGTGGTGGCGGCCGTTGCCCGAAGGGGTGAGTGTCCGCCAGACAGCGTGCGGGTCGGCGAAATACGCGCCGATGCCACTGGACTCGGCGTGGTCTGGGTTCGGTGCCCTGTGGCGTCGGCGAAGAGGATCGCCGACAGCGGCGAATTGCTGGTGGGCTGGGTTGCAGCGGGTGTAAAACTCCTGCAGCCCCGGGCTTTGCGGTGCTTCCGGTGCCTGGAAAAGGGGCACGTCCGGGCCAAGTGCACCGCCGAGGTCGACCGTAGCGATTTATGCTTTCGCTGCGGTCAGCCCGGCCACAAGGCGGCCCAGTGTTCCGCGGCCCCCAACTGCATCTTGTGTTCAGTTGCGGGGAAGCCAGCGGGACACCTAGCGGGCGGAGGGGCCTGTGGCGCGCCTGCCAGCAAGGCGAAGGCCAAAAAGAAAAAGAAGGGGAGCTCGAAACCTGCCGGGGAAACCTCGCCACCCCCGCAGGCTAGAAGCTCCGCGGCCGACTCCCGGCCCAGGACCGTTGCCGAGGGAATGGAGTGTCAATAATGGCACGAAAACATTTCCTCCAGGGCAACATCAACCACTGTGCCAGAGCTCAGGATCTTTTGCTCCAGAGCATGGCAGAGTGGTCGATTGACGTGGCTGTGGTCGCCGAGCCGTACCTCATCCCCGCCCGTGAAAACTGGCTGGGGTGCGCTGACGGTTTGGTGGCCATTATTGGCGAGACTCTGATCGACCCGTCTAGGGGCCGTGGCTGGGTTGCTGCGGTCTCGGGCGGCATCGTCATTGTGGGGGCGTACTTCTCCCCCAACAAGAGTCTCGCCGACTTTGAGGGTTTCCTTGTCGAGTTGGGCGCCGTCGTAGGCCGCTACCACCCTCGTCCCGTTCTTGTGCTCGGGGATCTCAACGCCAAGTCATCGGCGTGGGGATCTCCGGTCACTGACCTTCGGGGCGAGGTGCTGGAGGAGTGGGCGGTTGTGACAGGCCTGGTCGTCCTGAATCGGGGTTCGGAATTTACGTGCGTGCGACAGCGGGGCGGGTCGATAGTGGACGTTTCGTTCGCTAGCCCCTCTGTCGCCGGCCGGGTCCGCGACTGGCGTGTCGCTGTGGAGGTGGAGACGCTATCGGACCACCGGTATGTCCGGTTCGACGTCTCTGCCCAGACCACCGGCGGCCGCCATCCAACAACCCCGATCAACGACGGCCCGCGTTGGGCGCTTAAGCGCATCGACAGGGAACTACTCGAGGAAGCAGCCTTAGTCCAGTCCTGGACCTGGGAGTCGGCGACGGACGGCCCCGTCGACGTCGAGGCGGTGGCGCTGCGGTTTCGCGGGGCGATGACGCAGATCTGCGACGCGTCCATGCCCCGTGTCCGCCAACAGTCCGCAAGGCGCCGGGTGTACTGGTGGACCGCTGAGATCGCGCAATTGCGCGTGGCGTGCGTTGCGGCCCGCCGCCGGTACACCCGATACCGCAGACGGCGTCGACGGGATTCCGCCGAGGAGGACGCGCTGTATGAGGTGTACCGCGCGTCCAAGGAGACTCTGTGGCTGGCCATCGGCGACTCAAAGTCGCGTGCCAGGGAGGAGCTGCTGGGGTCCCTAGATCGGGACCCGTGGGGGCGTCCCTACCGCTGGGTAAGGGGCAAGTTGCGTCCCTGGGCGCCCCCACTGATGCAGACCATGCAGCCCCAGCTGCTGGAGGTGGTGGTGAAGACCCTCTTCCCTATGCGAGTGGGACATGTTCCCCCGCCGATGGCATCGCCCTCAGCCACAGACTCTCCGGAAGAGGAGGGCACCGATGTCCCCGAGGTGACGCAAGAGGAGACGAGAGCGGCCGTGTCGCGACTCCGGGCTAAGAACACAGCGCCCGGACCCGACGGAGTTCCTGGCCGAGCTCTCGTCTTGGCTCTGAAGGAGCTAGAGCCCCAGCTGAGGGGGCTCTTCACGGCATGTCTCGAGCGGGGTCAGTTTCCCAGCGTATGGAAGGAGGGGAGGCTGGTCCTGCTCAGAAAGGAGGGGCGCCCTGCGGACTCGCCGTCCGCGTATCGGCCCATAGTGCTGCTCGACGAGGCGGGCAAACTGTTTGAGCGTGTCATCGCAGATCGCCTCGTCGGCCACTTGTGCAGAGAGGGGCCGGACCTGGACGAGAACCAGTTTGGTTTTCGTCGGGGGCGCTCCACCATAGACGCAATCATGCGCGTGAGGGCCCTGGCGGAGGAGACGGTGTCCCGGGGTGGGGTGGTGTTGGCGGTGTCTTTAGACATCTCCAACGCATTCAACACCCTACCCTGGAGCTGTATTCGGGAGGCGCTGAAACACCATCGCGTGCCTCCCTACCTCCGCCGTACAGTAGGGGCTTATCTGGAGGACAGATGCGTCACCTATCGGGGACGTGACGGTGCTCGTCGGCACTTCATGTCGTGCGGTGTCCCGCAGGGATCGGTCTTAGGACCGCTCCTGTGGAACATCGGATACGACTGGGTGCTGAGAGGTGAGCTCCCGTCGGGCGCAGACTTGACGTGTTATGCGGACGACACGCTTGTCACTGCCCGGGGGAGCTCGCTCAGGGAAGCGACGTTGATGGCCACGGCTGCGGTGTCACAGGTGGTGAACCGCATCCGGCGCCTGGGCCTGGAGGTGGCCCTAAACAAGTCGGAGGCCATAGTGTTTCATGGCCCCCGACGGGCGCCGGCGCCGGGATCACACATTGTGGTCGGTGGGGCTCGGATAGCTGTCGGGTACACCATGAAGTACCTGGGATTGGTGCTCGACAGCCGGTGGGAATTCGGGCCTCACTTCCGGCGGCTAGCGCCCAAGCTGATGGGCGCGGCGGGCGCGCTTTCAACGTTGCTTCCCAACATGGGGGGCCCGAGCGCCGCCTGTAGGCGGTTGTACGTGGGAATCGTGCGGTCTATAGCCCTTTACGGGGCTCCCGTTTGGGCGCTAGACCTGACGGCCAGCACTCTCGCCATTCTGCGAAAGCCGCAGAGGGCGATGGCCGTCAGAGTCGCCCGCGGGTACCGCACGATTTCCTACGAGGCGGCTTGTGTCCTGGCCGGATCCCCGCCCTGGGACCTGGAGGCGAAAGTACTCGCGTCATTGTACCGATGGCGCGAGGAAGAGCGGGCGCGGGGCTCGACGCCGGTGCAGCGGCAGATCGAGCTGCGCCGAGGAGAGCTCCGTCAGGTCCTGGTGGCGGAATGGCGGCAAAGGCTTCTGCGCCCTGCCGCCGGCCTCGCTACCGTCGAGGCGATCCGGCCGGTACTCAACGACTGGCTCGGGAGAAGGCACGGTTCCCTGTCGTTTAGGGTGACGCAGGTGCTGTCGGGGCATGGGTGCTTCGGCAAGTACCTGTGTCGCATGGGCAGGGAGCCGGACGCTCGGTGCCACCACTGCGTCCATTGCGGGGAGGACACGGCGCAACACACGCTCGCTGAGTGTGTAGCTTGGGAGGAGCAGCGCCGTGTCCTCACAAGTGAAGTAGGAGGCGATCTGTCGCTGCCGGCCGTAGTGCAGAGTATGGTCGGTAGCGCAGAGTCGTGGGACGCGGTGGTGTCCTTCTGCGAGGACGTGATGTCGCAGAAGGAGACTGCGGAACGGGAGAGGGAGATTTCGTCTCTCTTCCCCGGCCGCAGAAGGCGCACCGGGCGCAGGAGAAGGGCGGACAACGCCCTTTTCCGCCCCCCATGAATGGGTCCAGGGGCGAGGGACTTGGGGAAGTCCCCGCCCCCTAACCGCTGGACCCGAGGCGTAGGCGCGCGCGGGTGTCGGCGCGCGCCTCCGAGGCGGAGCACGGGGTAGTCTTACACCTCACTACCCCGTGCACGAGAGGAGGCCCGGACAACCGGGCCAGCACCAGCGTGGGGCTGCGGAAGAATTTGGATTCCCGCGGCCCCACGTGCACGTGCGAGGAGGAGACACCGGGGGGTTTTAGCCGGTAAGAGTCCGGCATGCCCCTCCGCCTCTCCCCAGGCGGAGGAAGTCCATGAGGATTTCCCCCCGAAAAAAAAAAAAAAAAAAAAAAAAGGTTAGGTTAGGTTAGGTTAGGTTCCCGGACCCGCGGGAGTGGTGCATCCTGCGGGAGAGGGGTTGCTGGACCCCTACCGGGCGCGTCCCTAGGTTGCGGATAAGGGCATGCCGCACAGTGCGGTACCGGTTTACCGGCGCGGACAATTCCAGCAGCGGGGTCGCTCCTCAGCCTGAGGATGCGACAGCCGCGGCGGGTCTGGCCAGTGTCAACTGCTGGCTAGACATCGCGGCCTGTCGGCGTCTCGGACGTATTCCGAGTAGCGGCGACAGGCGGTGAGTCTGCCCACATTCTTGTGGGTGGACGGCGGGGTCTGTTCTGTCCAGACCGCCGCGTGGTGGACACCTGCTGGCGTCTCGGACTCATTCCGGGTAGCGGCAGCGGGTGTAGTGCTCTCTCATCCTTACCTCTTGCGAGGGAACGGGTGAGATGAGTGGTCGTGCGAGTCCGGTCCGTGTTTACTGCGGGCCGGATGTCGCAACCTGCCGGCGTCTCGGACGTACTCCGAGTAGCGGCGGCAGGCGTTGGGTCTGCCCACTTTTCCATTTGGTGGGCGGACGGCGGGGGCCTATCTGTCCAGGTCTCCGCGTGTTGTTTGACCTGCTGGCGTCTTGGACTTATTCCGAGTAGCGGCAGTGGGTCGCTCTCTCTCCGTTCCCCATGCACGCGGGGGACGGTCGAGTGGAGCTGTTGGGCGAGTTCGGTTAGTGTTTTTGCTGGCCGGACATCGCGGCTCGTCGGCGTCCTGGACTCATTCTGGGTAGCGGCTTCGGGCGGAGGGCTTCCTTCTCCTGACCTTCTTTTTGGGGGGGATGGTGGAGGTGGCGGTTTGGTCAGTGTTTTTGCTGGCCGAACATCGTGGCCCACCGGCGTCTTGGACGTTATCCGAGTAGCGGTGGTGGGCGGTGAGTCTGCCCATTTTTGTGGGTAAGACGGCGGGGTCTGGTTCTGTCCAGATCGCTGCGCGTTGGGCGATCGTTTTCGGTCGCGGCCCGCTGGCGTCTCGGATATTCCGGGCAACGGCAGCGGGTGGAGTTTGTCTTCCTCTCTCTCTGTTGAGAGATTGGGGGGCATTCGCGGGCGGCGGGCCCGATTCGTCGGGCGTGACCACGGTCACCGTCGGCCAACCCGTAAGTCTGTCCTTTTCAGGGCGGGACCGGGGGCCGCCTTCCTTTACAGGAGTAGGGGAGGGGGGCTACGTGGAAGAAAACCACTATAATAAATTACCCTGAAGCCTACGCTTTCGCTGCCCGGCAAGGGGCTGCATGGCGGGGGGGAACTCCGTCGTGAGGGCAGCAAACAACAACAAAAATGGACAAGTCAGATGATAAAAACACTCAGCAAGCGGGTAGGGAGGCCTCAGGCCAACCAGAATCCCGTGACTCTTCGGAGTTCAGGCGCATGTATTTGCTGGCGCCGACATCTGCCTCGGAAAGTGGGGAAACCCATGATCCGTTTTTGGGAGGGGGGAGGAGGGTGACTCGGTCTGCGAGCAGTCTGAGTCACGTGGAGTGCATGACGGGAGAGCCTCGAGTGGTGCTCGAGAGGCTCGTCATGGACGAGGAGGCGGCGACGACCACCAGTCGCCCTGTGGAGGAGGAGGCGACAACCACCAGTCGCCCTGAAGGAGAGGCAATGGAGCTTGAGGTACCGGCGTCTTACCGGTCCCGAGACAGCTCTGTTGCGGGGAAGCACGGCCGGAAACGTCCACGACGTAGTTCGGCTGGTGAGGACGACGTGGGTGACCGCGCCGCTTCGGGCTGCGAGAGCGATGTCTCATTAGCATCGTCGACGCGGTCCCGCGGTTGTGTTACCCACGGTCGTTACGTGGGGCTCCACCGACAGCGCGAGCTGTACAGGGCGCTCGCCGCTGAAGCGGCGCAGACACCTGACGCCCGTGCGTCGGTTGAGAAGAAGAAGGAGGAGGAGAGGCAGAGGAGGGAGGCTCGTGCGGCTGTCCGGGACCTCATTAGTTCCGGCTCACAGTCAACCGACCCCTCATCTGTTAAGGAGCGAATTGACAGTAGTCTCCTGTCGATCTTGGAGGTAGCGTGCACCTCCAAGAATATCAAGGGGACTTACATCAAGAGGCTCAAGGACGCAGTGGACCACATCCAGGAGGGCATTCGCTCCCTGACGAGCTCCACCTGCGTGGAAAAGTTGTTGGCCGAGAATGCTCGGCTGAGCAAAGAGGTCGAAGACCTCAGGGGCCAGATGCTCGTGGTGCGCGAGCAGGCCCCTGCAGCGTTCGACACTGCGGAGTTCCAGCGGTCCATCATGTTGTCGGTCGGGACAATGATGGACGCCAAGCTGGCTGGGGTAAAGGAGCGGCTTCCGCCGGAGCGGGTTTTACGCCCGCCCCTGGCGGCGGACAGGCGAAGCTGTGCGGAGGTTGTGGGCAGAGGGCCCAAACCAGCTGCAAAACAGCCCGCCAAACCGCCACCAAAGAAGCCGACGCCGGCACCAAAGCCGACTCCCAAACCGGCACCGAGACCGACTCCCGGCCCGGCACCGAGGTCGACTCCCGGCCCGGCACCGAAGCAGCGACCTGGACCGGCCCCCAAGCCGGCTCCCAGGGCGGCTGCAAAGACTGCCACTGCCAAGCCTGCTTCAAAACCGGCTTCAAGGCCTGCGCCCAAACCTGCTGCACCAGAGCAGAGTACGGGTGTTGTCGAAGCCGGAGAATGGACCGAAGTCTCCCGGCGGAAAAGGGTGAGGAACAGGGTCAGGACAGAGGCCCCCAAACCCAAGACTGCCGGAAAGACACAGTCCAAGAAGAAGCAGACTGGCAAGCAAAGGCGGAAGATGGCCCAGAGGCAGCGGCGTGCGGCTCAGACGCCCGCCGTTGTTTTGACGATTGAGCCCGAGGCTGCCAGCCAAGGACTAACGTACGCCCAGGTCCTGGATAAGGCACGGCGTCAAATCAACGTCGCCGAGCTGGGGATCGACATGTCAGCCGATCCCATCAGGATCAAGAGGTCCCAGACGGGAGCTCGAGTACTCGAGCTTCCGAGGAAGCTTAGCCCTGAGGGGGCGGACCTTATGGCTGAGCGACTGAGGGCCATCTACGACGACGGCACAGTGAGGGTCCACAGACCACTCAAGTGCGCGGAGCTCCGGGTGACAGACCTGGATGACTCCGTCACTAAGGAGGACCTCACTGCCGCCGTCGTGGCGAAGGGCCAGTGTTCTCCGAGCACGGTGACGGTCGGCGAGCTTAGGTTGGGCCCCGGGGGCATGTTCACCGCTCTGGTGAAGTGCCCGCTGGTCGCGGCCCCTAAACTTGTCACGACGAGGGACAAGAAGTTCTTGGTCGGGTGGAGCTCCGCTCGCGTGGTGCAGATCAAAGCACGGCCCATGAAGTGTTTCCGATGCCTGGAGATCGGACACACTAGGGCCGTGTGCACTAGCGAGACGGACCGTAGCGGGCTGTGCTATAGGTGTGCACAGCCTGGCCACAAAGCGGCATCCTGCAGTGAGCCCGCCAAATGCCCCATCTGCGTACAGAGGGGGCGCAAGGCGGACCACCAGATGGGCAGCCGGGGATGTGCTCCCCCGGCCCCGACCAGGAACAAGAGGGCCTCAGTGCGGCCCCAAAATGATGCAGCGAGGGCGCAGGTCGCGCCCCGCACGGAGGAGATGATGGAGTCCTAATGGATCAAGTCCGTCCACATCTCTTCCTCCAGGGGAACATCAACCACTGCGCCGGTGCCCAGGATCTCCTCCTTCAAGCACTGGCGGAGTGGGCGATTGACGTTGCGGTGGTGGCGGAGCCCTATTTTGTCCCTCCCCGGCCCAACTGGGCGGGGGACCTTGACGGGTCCGTCGCTGTCGTCGCCGCAACAGGCGCTTGTTCCCAGCCCCTACACACCATCCGTAGGGGCGCTGGATATGTCGCTGCGTCATGGGGGTCGTACGCCGTCATCGGCTGTTACTTCTCCCCGAACAGGGGTCTCTCCGAGTTCGAGTCATTTATGGCCGAGCTGGAGGCCCTTGTTCGGGTGATGACACCCCGCCCGGTCATTCTGCTAGGGGACCTCAATGCCAAGAGCACGGCTTGGGGGGAACCGGCAACAGACCGGCGCGGGGAAATACTGGAGGCGTGGGCCCTGGGGTTGGACTTGGTTCTCCTCAACCGGGGTCACACCCAGACTTGCGTCCGGCATAATGGCGGGTCCATTGTGGACCTGTCGTTCTGCTCCCAGGCCATTGCCGGGCGCATCAACGACTGGCGTGTCGATGAAGGGATGGAGACGCTGTCCGATCACAGGTACATTCGGTTCAGCGTCTCTCCCTCCGGGGGGCCCAGGGTTCGGCCGACCCCGAACTCAGGTCCTCCACGATGGGCCCTTAAGAAATTGGACAGGGAACTGCTGATCGAGGCGGCCATCATCAGTGACTGGTGCGCACCACCGTCGGGTCTCTCGATTGACGACGAGGCGGAGTTGTTTCGTAGAACGCTGACGTCGGTTTGCGACGCAGCGATGCCTCGCGTCCGGAGAAGACCCAACAGACGGGCAGTCTACTGGTGGTCGCCAGAGATCGCAGTGCTTAGGGAGGCGTGTGTTGAGGCGAAACGCCGGTACACACGCCATCGCTCTAGGCGCAGGGACGAGGCCGCGGAGGCCCCTCTTTACAGGGCCTACCGCACGGCCACGCCCTGGCCGTGTGTCCCACATTCGATGAGCCTCGCGCCGTTCTCCAGGCGGCGCTGGGAGGCGTGGACGTTTCCGCGCTGTCGGCTGTCGTCGCAGCCGCGCTCAGCAGTCGCGCAGCGTGGGACGCGCTGTCCTCCTTCTGTGAGACCGTCATGTCCCAGAAGGAGGCGGCGGAGCGTGATCGGGAGGAAGACCCCGACGCGCCCCAGATACGCCGACGTCGAGTGGGGCGGCGCAGAGCCGCGCATGAGCGCGCTCTCCCGCCCTAACTAGGGTCCTGGGCGACAGGCACGGGGGTGCATGTCGTCCGACTATAGGACCCACGACGGGGAGCCACATTTCGTAGCATCGGGTGTGGTTCCAACACGAGGCGGAGAGGCCGAAGCCTTTACACTTCGGTCTCCAATTCACGAAAGTGAGCCATCGGCTTATTGGCCGGTGGATCCCCGCGGTTGGCGCGTGATGGATTGCAACGCAGTACCACGCGCCAACACGAAACGCGGATGACGGTGCACGGCGGTTTAGGTTTAGTCAGTAAGAGTCTGACACTACCCATCCACTCCCCCGAGTGGGTGGGTGTCCATGAGGATTCCCCCGCCTTATCAAAAAAAAAAAAAAAAAAGGTTAGGTTAGGTTAGGTTAGGTTAGGTTGGGGTGCCTGGCAGAAAACCTCCACGTGTGCTCGGTGGCTGCTTGTCCGCCTGGTTTCTTGGGGACGAGCAGGTACCGGGCCGGTGCACCCTGGGTGCGGACAGCAGTCTCCTCGCGAGGGGTGGAGAGGGGGAGATTGTTGTCCGTAGCTAATTTCTGCCGGAGCGGAGGAGTCGCTCCCGAGGGCTCCCTATCTGCGCTCTGCTGCAGCAGAGTGCACGACCAGGGAGCGAGGTGGGGAAGACGGGTTTCCGCGGCGTGTACGTCGCGGTGACCGAGGTGGGAAAGACCGCGGGTTGCTCCTCAACCTGCGGTTTAAGGGCACCCGTGGCGAGGTGTTGGAGCCAGGGTGCCGGGTGGTGGGTAGGCTTAGTTTAGGTTAGGGGATAATAAAAAAAAAAAAAAAAAAAAAAAAAAAAAAAAAAAAAAAAAAAAAAAAAAAATATTAGTTTTAGTGTTAGTTTGTAGACACCGAGCAGCGGGCGGTTTATCCTGCACCGGAGGCATCTGCGGGCCTCGGGAGACCTAAATACCCTCCCAAAAAGAGCGGCCGCATCGCCTTGGGGAAGCGATGTGAGTAGTACCCAAATTTTTATATGATAATGTCGGACAGAGAATCTACTTTGTCATGCGCTCCGGCTGACGCCCGGCGCTCGCAGGTATCCGGGCCTGCGAGTGTTAAATTGACTACCGATGGATGCGCAGGGGTAGGCGACCAGGCCCCTGTAGCGGATGTGGCTACTGGAAGCAGTTTTGCGTCATGCGACCCGGTTGACGCCCGGCGCTCGCAGGTTCCCGGGCCTGCGAGTGTTAAATTGGTTACCGACGGTTGCGCAGGGACGTCTTCCATAAGGAAGCGTCCAGTGAGCCGGTCCTCAGACGAGGAAGGCCTGCCGGCCCCCAAGTTGCCAACTTCCAGGAGGGGTCGGCCGGCATCGAGAGGAGCGAGTGCCTCGCAGCCGCGGAGGGATGGGCGCGGGCGTTTTGTGCGCGCCAGTGCCTCGGCGGCTAGCGAGGCTGAGAGTGACGTGGGGGTCACCACGGAGGACCCTGGCGATGGCGGTGACAGCTGTGCCTCGCTAGGGAGCTCAAAGGCGGAGCTCAACGCCGCCAAGAGGGAGCAGCGCAAAGCCGTCGCGGCCGACGAAGTGTCGGAAATGGCCCGACGCGCACGCGAGCGACGTGCTACTCTGGCGGCGGAGGGGGGAGAGCCTTCGGCGGTGGCCTTGAGCCAGCTGGCTCTCGACGGGGTGGACTTAGTCCTGAAGGTTGCCACTAAGTCTGGCAGCCTGAAGGGCACGTTCACCCGCGGCCTTAAGGAGGCTGCCGCGGACATCCGGGAGGCGGTTGGCATCCTCCTCAGCAGGACGGCCTCTGACGAGGTCGCGAAGCTGCAGGAGGAGAACAGCCGGCTCCGGCGTGACATGGAGGACCTCCAGCGGCAAGTCGCTGCGCTGAGCGAGCAGCAGCAGCGACGCTCGTCCGCCGCGCCAGTGGTGGCCCCTACTCCCGCACAGGGTCCGGCAATCGCTCGTACCGACGATGAGGTCGAGCGCATTGTCCGGATCTGCATGCTCCAGTGCGGGAGCATGATGAATGCCCGGTTGGAGGCGATTTCTCGGCGTCTCCCACCGGAAACCCTCCGTCCGCCCTTAGCGGCCGACGCACGGAGGACTGGGGAGCCGCCGAGACTCTCGCCTCAGAAGAGGAAGCCCGCGGAGGGTGCGCAAAGGCCCGCGGAGGGCGCAAAAAGGCCCGCGGAGGGAGCCCCCACGAGCGAGCCCACGACTGCCGGGTCTAAGGGTGAGACCTGGGCGAAAGTCGTGGGCCGTAAGAAGGCCCGCAAAGCCGCCAAGAAGGCCGCGGCCGCGGCACGCGCCTCCAGCCGTACCGAAAATACGGTTGCGCGGCCTGTGGGGCGGACTGGGAAAGGCGGACGCAAGGGGCCGGCCGTGCATGCCGTGCATACCCCGCGCTCTGAAGCTGTGGCGCTCACGCTACAGCCCGGGGCTGCGGAGCGCGGTGTGACTTACCGGTCGGTCATTGCGGAGGCCAAGGCCAAGATCAGATTGTCGGATCTTGGTCTTCAGTCCGTCACCGTCAGGCAGGCTGCCACGGGTGCGCGGCTGTTCGAGGTGGCTGGCGCTGCAAGCGGCAGCGTGGAAAAGGCGGACGCTCTGGCCGCCAAGATGTGGGAAGTCCTCAACCCTGAGGACGTCCGGGTCTCCAGACCGGTGAAAACCGCAATGGTGCGGATCACTGATCTGGATGACTCGGTGACCTCAGAGGAGGTGGTGGCGGCCGTTGCCCGAAGCGGCGAGTGTCCGCCGGATAGCGTGCGGGTCGGCGAAATACGCGCCGATGCCACTGGACTCGGCGTGGTCTGGGTTCGGTGCCCTGTGGCATCGGCGAAGAAGATCGCCGACAGGGGCGAATTGCTGGTGGGCTGGGTTGCAGCGGGAGTAAAACTCCTGCAGCCCCGGGCTCTGCGGTGCTTCCGGTGCCTGGAAAAGGGGCACGTCCGGGCAAAGTGCACCGCCGAGGTCGACCGTAGCGATCTGTGCTATCGCTGCGGTCAGCCCGGCCACAAGGCGGCCCAGTGTTCCGCGGCCCCCAACTGCATCTTGTGTTCAGTTGCGGGGAAGCCAGCGGGACACCTAGCGGGCGGAGGGGCCTGTGGCGCGCCTGCCAGCAAGGCGCAAAAGAAAAAGAAGGGGAGCTCTAAGCCTGCCGGGGAAACCTCGCCTCCCCCGCAGGCTAGTAGCTCCGCGGCCGACTCCCGGCACAGGACTGTTGCCGAGGGAATGGAGTGTCAGTAATGGCACAAAAACATTTCCTCCAGGGCAACATCAACCACTGTGCCAGAGCTCAGGATCTTTTGCTCCAGAGCATGGCAGAGTGGTCGATTGACGTGGCTGTGGTCGCCGAGCCGTACCTCATCCCCGCCCGTGAAAACTGGCTGGGGTGCGCTGACGGTTTGGTGGCCATTATTGGCGAGACTCTGATCGACCCGTCTAGGGGCCGTGGCTGGGTTGCTGCGGTCTCGGGCGGTATCGTCATTGTGGGGGCGTACTTCTCCCCCAACAAGAGTCTCGCCGACTTTGAGGGTTTCCTTGTCGAGTTGGGCGCCGTCGTAGGCCGCTACCACCCTCGTCCCGTTCTTGTGCTCGGGGATCTCAACGCCAAGTCATCGGCGTGGGGATCTCCGGTCACTGACCTTCGGGGCGAGGTGCTGGAGGAGTGGGCGGTTGCGACAGGCCTGGTCGTCCTGAATCGGGGTTCGGAATTTACGTGCGTGCGACAGCGGGGCGGGTCGATAGTGGACGTTTCGTTCGCTAGCCCCTCTGTCGCCGGCCGAGTCCGCGACTGGCGTGTCGCTGTGGAGGTGGAGACGCTATCGGACCACCGGTATATCCGGTTCGACGTCTCTGCCCAGACCACGGGCGGCCGCCATCCAACAGCCCCGATCAACGACGGCCCGCGTTGGGCGCTTAAGCGCATCGACAGGGAACTACTCGAGGAAGCAGCCTTAGTCCAGTCCTGGACCTGGGAGTCGGCGACGGACGGCCCCGTCGACGTCGAGGCGGTGGCGCTGCGGTTTCGCGGGGCGATGACGCAGATCTGCGACGCGTCCATGCCCCGTGTCCGCCAACAGTCCGCAAGGCGCCGGGTGTACTGGTGGACCGCCGAGATCGCGCAATTGCGCGTGGCGTGCGTTGCGGCCCGCCGCCGGTACGCCCGATACCGCAGACGGCGTCGACGGGATTCCGCCGAGGAGGACGCGCTGTATGAGGTGTACCGCGCGTCCAAGGAGACTCTGTGGCTGGCCATCGGCGACTCAAAGTCGCGTGCCAGGGAGGAGCTGCTGGGGTCCCTAGATCGGGACCCGTGGGGGCGTCCCTACCGCTGGGTAAGGGGCAAGTTGCGTCCCTGGGCGCCCCCACTGACGCAGACCATGCAGCCCCAGCTGCTGGAGGTGGTGGTGAAGACCCTCTTCCCTGTGCGAGTGGGACATGTTCC
Organism: Autographa gamma; assembly: GCA_905146925.1. Taxonomy (NCBI): domain Eukaryota; kingdom Metazoa; phylum Arthropoda; class Insecta; order Lepidoptera; family Noctuidae; genus Autographa; species Autographa gamma. The sequence goes on along the minus strand of LR989868.1, from coordinate 111,227 downwards.
CCCGCCGATGGCATCGCCCTCAGCCACAGACTCTCCGGAAGAGGAGAGCACCAATGTCCCCGAGGTGACGCAAGAGGAGACGAGAGCGGCCGTGTCGCGACTCCGGGCGAAGAGCACAGCGCCCGGACCCGACGGAGTTCCTGGCCGAGCTCTCGTCTTGGCTCTGAAGGAGCTAGAGCCCCAGCTGAGGGGGCTCTTCACGGCATGTCTCGAGCGGGGTCAGTTTCCCGGCGTATGGAAGGAGGGGAGGCTGGTCCTGCTCAGAAAGGAGGGGCGCCCTGCGGACTCACCGTCCGCGTATCGGCCCATAGTGCTGCTTGACGAGGCGGGCAAACTGTTCGAGCGGATTATCGCGGATCGCCTCGTCAGCCACTTGTGCAGAGAGGGGCCGGACCTGGACGAGAACCAGTTCGGTTTTCGTCGGGGGCGCTCCACCATAGACGCAATCATGCGCGTGAGGGCCCTGGCGGAGGAGACGGTGTCCCAGGGTGGGGTGGTGTTGGCGGTGTCTTTAGACATCTCCAACGCATTCAACACCCTACCCTGGAGCTGCATTCGGGAGGCGCTGAAATACCATCGCGTGCCTCCCTACCTCCGCCGTACAGTAGGGGCTTATCTGGAGGACAGATGCGTCACTTATAGGGGACGTGACGGTGCTGCTCGGCACTTCATATCGTGCGGTGTTCCACAGGGATCGGTCTTGGGACCGCTCCTGTGGAACATCGGATACGACTGGGTGCTGAGAGGTGAGCTCCCGTCGGGTGCAGACCTGACGTGTTATGCGGACGACACGCTTGTCACTGCCCGGGGGAGCTCACTTAGGGAAGCGACGTTGATAGCCACGGCTGCGGTGTCACAGGTGGTGAACTGCATCCGGCGCCTGGGCCTGGAGGTGGCCCTAAACAAGTCGGAGGCCATAGTGTTCCATGGCCCCCGACGGGCGCCGGCGCCGGGATCACACATTGTGGTCGGTGGGGCTCGGATAGCTGTCGGGTACACCATGAAGTACCTGGGATTGGTGCTCGACAGCCGGTGGGAATTCGGGCCTCACTTCCGGCGGCTAGCGCCCAAGCTGATGGGCGCGGCGGGCGCGCTTTCAACGTTGCTTCCCAACATGGGGGGCCCGAGCGCCGCCTGTAGGCGGTTGTACGTGGGAATCGTGCGGTCTATAGCCCTTTACGGGGCTCCCGTTTGGGCGCTAGACCTGACGGCCAGCACTCTCGCCATTCTGCGAAAGCCGCAGAGGGCGATGGCCGTCAGAGTCGCCCGCGGGTACCGCACGATTTCCTACGAGGCGGCTTGTGTCCTGGCCGGATCCCCGCCCTGGGACCTGGAGGCGAAAGTACTCGCGTCATTGTACCGATGGCGCGAGGAAGAGCGGGCGCGGGGCTCGACGCCGGTGCAGCGGCAGATCGAGCTGCGCCGAGGAGAGCTCCGTCAGGTCCTGGTGGCGGAATGGCGGCAAAGGCTTCTGCGCCCTGCCGCCGGCCTCGCTACCGTCGAGGCGATCCGGCCGGTACTCAACGACTGGCTCGGGAGAAGGCACGGTTCCCTGTCGTTTAGGGTGACGCAGGTGCTGTCGGGGCATGGGTGCTTCGGCAAGTACCTGTGTCGCATGGGCAGGGAGCCGGACGCTCGGTGCCACCACTGCGGGGAGGACACGGCGCAACACACGCTCTCTGAGTGTGTAGCTTGGGAGGAGCAGCGCCGTGTCCTCACAAATGAAGTAGGAGGCGATCTGTCGCTGCCGGCCGTAGTGCAGAGTATGGTCGGTAGCGCAGAGTCGTGGGACGCGGTGGTGTCCTTCTGCGAGGACGTGATGTCGCAGAAGGAGACTGCGGAACGGGAGAGGGAGATCTCGTCTCTCTTCCCCGGCCGCAGAAGGCGCACCGGGCGCAGGAGAAGGGCGGACAACGCCCTTTTCCGCCCCCCATGAATGGGTCCAGGGGCGAGGGACTTGGGGAAGTCCCCGCCCCCTAACCGCTGGACCCGAGGCGTAGGCGCGCGCGGGTGTCGGCGCGCGCCTCCGAGGCGGAGCACGGGGTAGTCTTACACCTCACTACCCCGTGCACGAGATGAGGCCCGGACAACCGGGCCAGCACCAGCGTGGGGCTGCGGAAGAATTTGGATTCCCGCGGCCCCACGTGCACGTGCGAGGAGGAGACACCGGGGGGTTTTAGCCGGTAAGAGTCCGGCATGCCCCTCCGCCTCTCCCCAGGCGGAGGAAGTCCATGAGGATTTCCCCCCGAAAAAAAAAAAAAAAAAAAAAAAAAAGGTTAGGTTAGGTTAGGTTAGGTTAGGTTAGGTTTTTTTTTTTTTTTTTTTTGTTTGGTTTTATTTGAAAGTATCCCTCTGACGTGGGAATCAGAGCCTTTGTGTTCTATATGTTTATGTCATTGCTGAGGATAGTATTGTTGGGGTGGGGAGGTACATTGCGGCGCTCCTGGACTGTGAGGTTTGCCGCAGAATTAGCAAATTCGGTTCGTTGATCATTAAGGGCATAATTTGTGGGCTCGGGCGGTGTAAATTCTTAGCCATGATAATCATGACCAAGATTTTTACCCGCTGACTCCTATTTTCTTTGTCGCCAGTGCGTCTTCCATGCTGGCTTTTATCTGCGGGCTGGGGCTTGAGACTTCATTCCGCACGAGAGGCGGTTTTTGCTTGTGACATAGCGGTTTCTTTCCTCCAAGGCGGTGCAAAATACTTATCAAATTGCAACAGGTTCGTATGAAGCCATTAACAATTTTACCTCCATTTTTGACATCGCGGTGGTGGGTGTTTTCTATTTCGCCGTCAAGCTGTATTTTCAAGGCTGGCTTGGAATTTATGCTTTTCTTCTTTACCTCACAGACTCTTCGTGTTGCGTGTGTGTACGTGGTGTTGCCCTCAGCAGTATGCGGTCTTCGCTCGAGCCAACGCGTCCCACTTGCGTCTAACAGGGCACTCCCTGCTGAATGCATGGTGCCCTGTCGTTTCCAGTTTTGCTGCGAGGCAGTTACAGCAAGTGGGGGTCGCATTGGCGAGTTGATCCGCACAGTCTTTTCGCTGGTGAGGGCCGGCGCAGTGCCCACACTTCTCCGAGGTTTCAGTGCAGAGGCGTCGGCTGTGCCCATACCCCAAGCACATGGAACACTGCACGAGTGGAGATTGGTCCTCCACCCGAACGTGCTGCATGTCTATGTACACAGTCTCCGCCTCCATCAACCTACCCCAGAGAACCGGGGACACCTTAGCCACCACGTGACACATGAGCGAGTTCCGGGCCTTTTTGCGGAAGCGAATTTCCATCCGATCGTCATCAGCTGCGAGGTCACGGAACAGTCGCCTGTTCTGAGCTCTCAAGTGGTCAAGGATGTCCTCATTTTCATGGAAGCTGAGGACATCCCTGATGATAACGAGGGGGTCTTGATTTTGAGGGACCCGCACCTCGAACTGTTCCTCCGCTGATGAGAGCTTGTTCCGGACCCTGTCTCGCTCCTCTACATTTCGGCAGCTGATGACCACCTTCTGGTCCTTCGCCTTCCTGACCCGGTCTATTTTAATGTCCCCCTCCTTGGTCTTTAGGGCTCTTCTTATTTTTCCCAAGACATCCTCCCCAGTGTCCATCTCATCCCTGGATGCGACCACTACCGAGTGCAGCGCAGTGGGCTCCGGGCGTTTACGCCCCTTTGCGCTCGCCGCCACGCTCGCGTATGAGGCCACCTCCAGGGACTCGGTCTTATTTTGGAGAACGTCCCTTAGTTGTTCCGCCTTCTCGTTGCTCTCCTTCATTAGCTTACTATGTTCAGCCAATGAGGAGAGCAACTGAGTGACCCTCTCTTCTGCCACTACACGAGGCACACTTTCCCCCTCTAGAGGTTGCGACACCCTCGCCGGCTCATCTTGGACTGTTTCAGAGAGCTCCGGCGAGGGAGGGCATGCAGTTTTCCCAGCTTCCATCTCCTTGATCAGCTGGTACAGCCTGTCGATGGCCTGGGTGACGGAGGCCTTGATGTCGGTCTTCAAGTTTCTTGAGGCGTTGAGGGCCATCTTGGCCTTCACCACCCATGCCCTCGCTTCCTGCAACCTACTAGGCTGCACCGTGCTGACCGGAGACTTCTCCGGGAAAAGGACTGTACCCGCCTCCAGCTCCCCCATGTTCCTCCGGACTTTCGTCTGGGTCTTGAATGTTGTTTTTTGTATAAGTTTAGGGGGAGTAGTTGGCGGGGAGGGGCTCGTGGCCTTTTTGGCGGGGGTGCGGAACATCTTCGCTGAATGGGGAGTCGAGGGATACGGGGATAGGGATAGGGATAAGGGAAAACCTTAACCCAACCCAACCAGTATATAAATTCAGTAAGTTTGTAAAAGTGTTAAATACAGTCTTAATCCTAATTCTTGTAAAAGTTGTAAAATTTGTATAAATAAAAGTGTAAAATGATAAAAACAAAATTTGGCGATTTATATAAAATTTGTGTATAAATAATTTCGTTTTCTGTTCCAGATGGTTCCGGCCCGAGTGCGTCCGGACGTCAGAAAGACCCTAGTCTCTACCCTCTGCTGTCGCTTATACGATTAAGCGCTTCTTGCTGTACAAGAAGCGTCTGAAACGACCGAAAAAGTCAATAATTTATGTGTCTATTATAAAAGAACTGATGCCAAAAATTGCTTTCTGGGCAGATGCCACAAAAAATACCAGGATAAGTTAGAGTAGTCCAGTGTCCCTCCAACGCCACAAACCGCAGCCCTCTAGCTCTATCGATTCCGGAGATATGACCTCCCAAAGTTATTGGGGTATAAAAAGCGGTATGGAAAAACTCTCCGGAATCGATATGCCTAATGAAATAAGGGTGGGTGGGCGGGCCAGAAATTTGCAATTTCCTCGGCTCCTGGTAGTCGGAGCGCCACGTGAGTGGTACCGTTGTATGCGGCTGGACGTTTGCAAGCGAATGGCGTGAAAAAATTTAGGGGTCCGGGAACAAATTTCCCTGAAAAACCCTGAAAAACTGGTTTTTTAACAATATTTTTACAAGATTTTTAAGTAGAAAAATTTTGAAGTTCTATATAGACACACAAAACGTGTGCTATATATTTAGGAAGGTCTGTAAGAGACCTACAAACTAATATAACCAAATGAAATTTTTACTAAACTGTTTTTGAAAAAATTGAATTTTAAAATGTTACTATTTTTTGAAGTTTTTTGATAATAAAAGCTATTTGATTTTAAGTGGGGATGCCAAAATTATACTCAAACGAAAGCAGACGTCTTGAGCTGTCGGTCAACGAAGAAATCGCAACAATCCACTGATAAACAGCGAAATTATCACGTGTCAAAGAAAATATGGTACAGCTATATAGCAATACAAACAACTATTTTCGTAAAAATACGAAAATTATCAATTATTTTCGCGTGTATAGGCGCGAAAGTCAACAATAATGTCAAAATGGACACGTTTACAAAAAATAATATTCAAAATCGCACACAAATAAAAATTTTTGTTTTCGAGTGAACTGTTTGTGCGACCGGCTTAGGTGGATTTTCAAGTGATTATGTATCACTCCACGAGATGTTAGTTTGGTCGGGAACACAAATTTGCAATTTCCTCGGCTCCTGGTAGTCGGAGCGCCACGTGAGTGGTACCGTTGTATGCGGCTGGACGTTTGCAAGCGAATGGCGTGAAAAAATTTAGGGGTCCGGGAACAAATTTCCCTGAAAAACCCTGAAAAACTGGTTTTTTAACAATATTTTTACAAGATTTTTAAGTAGAAAAATTTTGAAGTTCTATATAGACACACAAAACGTGTGCTATATATTTAGGAAGGTCTGTAAGAGACCTACAAACTAATATAACCAAATGAAATTTTTACTAAACTGTTTTTGAAAAAATTGAATTTTAAAATGTTACTATTTTTTGAAGTTTTTTGATAATAAAAGCTATTTGATTTTAAGTGGGGATGCCAAAATTATACTCAAACGAAAGCAGACGTCTTGAGCTGTCGGTCAACGAAGAAATCGCAACAATCCACTGATAAACAGCGAAATTATCACGTGTCAAAGAAAATATGGTACAGCTATATAGCAATACAAACAACTATTTTCGTAAAAATACGAAAATTATCAATTATTTTCGCGTGTATAGGCGCGAAAGTCAACAATAATGTCAAAATGGACACGTTTACAAAAAATAATATTCAAAATCGCACACAAATAAAAATTTTTGTTTTCGAGTGAACTGTTTGTGCGACCGGCTTAGGTGGATTTTCAAGTGATTATGTATCACTCCACGAGATGTTAGTTTGGTCGGGAACACAAATTTGCAATTTCCTCGGCTCCTGGTAGTCGGAGCGCCACGTGAGTGGTACCGTTGTATGCGGCTGGACGTTTGCAAGCGAATGGCGTGAAAAAATTTAGGGGTCCGGGAACAAATTTCCCTGAAAAACCCTGAAAAACTGGTTTTTTAACAATATTTTTACAAGATTTTTAAGTAGAAAAATTTTGAAGTTCTATATAGACACACAAAACGTGTGCTATATATTTAGGAAGGTCTGTAAGAGACCTACAAACTAATATAACCAAATGAAATTTTTACTAAACTGTTTTTGAAAAAATTGAATTTTAAAATGTTACTATTTTTTGAAGTTTTTTGATAATAAAAGCTATTTGATTTTAAGTGGGGATGCCAAAATTATACTCAAACGAAAGCAGACGTCTTGAGCTGTCGGTCAACGAAGAAATCGCAACAATCCACTGATAAACAGCGAAATTATCACGTGTCAAAGAAAATATGGTACAGCTATATAGCAATACAAACAACTATTTTCGTAAAAATACGAAAATTATCAATTATTTTCGCGTGTATAGGCGCGAAAGTCAACAATAATGTCAAAATGGACACGTTTACAAAAAATAATATTCAAAATCGCACACAAATAAAAATTTTTGTTTTCGAGTGAACTGTTTGTGCGACCGGCTTAGGTGGATTTTCAAGTGATTATGTATCACTCCACGAGATGTTAGTTTGGTCGGGAACACAAATTTGCAATTTCCTCGGCTCCTGGTAGTCGGAGCGCCACGTGAGTGGTACCGTTGTATGCGGCTGGACGTTTGCAAGCGAATGGCGTGAAAAAATTTAGGGGTCCGGGAACAAATTTCCCTGAAAAACCCTGAAAAACTGGTTTTTTAACAATATTTTTACAAGATTTTTAAGTAGAAAAATTTTGAAGTTCTATATAGACACACAAAACGTGTGCTATATATTTAGGAAGGTCTGTAAGAGACCTACAAACTAATATAACCAAATGAAATTTTTACTAAACTGTTTTTGAAAAAATTGAATTTTAAAATGTTACTATTTTTTGAAGTTTTTTGATAATAAAAGCTATTTGATTTTAAGTGGGGATGCCAAAATTATACTCAAACGAAAGCAGACGTCTTGAGCTGTCGGTCAACGAAGAAATCGCAACAATCCACTGATAAACAGCGAAATTATCACGTGTCAAAGAAAATATGGTACAGCTATATAGCAATACAAACAACTATTTTCGTAAAAATACGAAAATTATCAATTATTTTCGCGTGTATAGGCGCGAAAGTCAACAATAATGTCAAAATGGACACGTTTACAAAAAATAATATTCAAAATCGCACACAAATAAAAATTTTTGTTTTCGAGTGAACTGTTTGTGCGACCGGCTTAGGTGGATTTTCAAGTGATTATGTATCACTCCACGAGATGTTAGTTTGGTCGGGAACACAAATTTGCAATTTCCTCGGCTCCTGGTAGTCGGAGCGCCACGTGAGTGGTACCGTTGTATGCGGCTGGACGTTTGCAAGCGAATGGCGTGAAAAAATTTAGGGGTCCGGGAACAAATTTCCCTGAAAAACCCTGAAAAACTGGTTTTTTAACAATATTTTTACAAGATTTTTAAGTAGAAAAATTTTGAAGTTCTATATAGACACACAAAACGTGTGCTATATATTTAGGAAGGTCTGTAAGAGACCTACAAACTAATATAACCAAATGAAATTTTTACTAAACTGTTTTTGAAAAAATTGAATTTTAAAATGTTACTATTTTTTGAAGTTTTTTGATAATAAAAGCTATTTGATTTTAAGTGGGGATGCCAAAATTATACTCAAACGAAAGCAGACGTCTTGAGCTGTCGGTCAACGAAGAAATCGCAACAATCCACTGATAAACAGCGAAATTATCACGTGTCAAAGAAAATATGGTACAGCTATATAGCAATACAAACAACTATTTTCGTAAAAATACGAAAATTATCAATTATTTTCGCGTGTATAGGCGCGAAAGTCAACAATAATGTCAAAATGGACACGTTTACAAAAAATAATATTCAAAATCGCACACAAATAAAAATTTTTGTTTTCGAGTGAACTGTTTGTGCGACCGGCTTAGGTGGATTTTCAAGTGATTATGTATCACTCCACGAGATGTTAGTTTGGTCGGGAACACAAATTTGCAATTTCCTCGGCTCCTGGTAGTCGGAGCGCCACGTGAGTGGTACCGTTGTATGCGGCTGGACGTTTGCAAGCGAATGGCGTGAAAAAATTTAGGGGTCCGGGAACAAATTTCCCTGAAAAACCCTGAAAAACTGGTTTTTTAACAATATTTTTACAAGATTTTTAAGTAGAAAAATTTTGAAGTTCTATATAGACACACAAAACGTGTGCTATATATTTAGGAAGGTCTGTAAGAGACCTACAAACTAATATAACCAAATGAAATTTTTACTAAACTGTTTTTGAAAAAATTTAATTTTAAAATGTTACTATTTTTTGAAGTTTTTTGATAATAAAAGCTATTTGATTTTAAGTGGGGATGCCAAAATTATACTCAAACGAAAGCAGACGTCTTGAGCTGTCGGTCAACGAAGAAATCGCAACAATCCACTGATAAACAGCGAAATTATCACGTGTCAAAGAAAATATGGTACAGCTATATAGCAATACAAACAACTATTTTCGTAAAAATACGAAAATTATCAATTATTTTCGCGTGTATAGGCGCGAAAGTCAACAATAATGTCAAAATGGACACGTTTACAAAAAATAATATTCAAAATCGCACACAAATAAAAATTTTTGTTTTCGAGTGAACTGTTTGTGCGACCGGCTTAGGTGGATTTTCAAGTGATTATGTATCACTCCACGAGATGTTAGTTTGGTCGGGAACACAAATTTGCAATTTCCTCGGCTCCTGGTAGTCGGAGCGCCACGTGAGTGGTACCGTTGTATGCGGCTGGACGTTTGCAAGCGAATGGCGTGAAAAAATTTAGGGGTCCGGGAACAAATTTCCCTGAAAAACCCTGAAAAACTGGTTTTTTAACAATATTTTTACAAGATTTTTAAGTAGAAAAATTTTGAAGTTCTATATAGACACACAAAACGTGTGCTATATATTTAGGAAGGTCTGTAAGAGACCTACAAACTAATATAACCAAATGAAATTTTTACTAAACTGTTTTTGAAAAAATTGAATTTTAAAATGTTACTATTTTTTGAAGTTTTTTGATAATAAAAGCTATTTGATTTTAAGTGGGGATGCCAAAATTATACTCAAACGAAAGCAGACGTCTTGAGCTGTCGGTCAACGAAGAAATCGCAACAATCCACTGATAAACAGCGAAATTATCACGTGTCAAAGAAAATATGGTACAGCTATATAGCAATACAAACAACTATTTTCGTAAAAATACGAAAATTATCAATTATTTTCGCGTGTATAGGCGCGAAAGTCAACAATAATGTCAAAATGGACACGTTTACAAAAAATAATATTCAAAATCGCACACAAATAAAAATTTTTGTTTTCGAGTGAACTGTTTGTGCGACCGGCTTAGGTGGATTTTCAAGTGATTATGTATCACTCCACGAGATGTTAGTTTGGTCGGGAACACAAATTTGCAATTTCCTCGGCTCCTGGTAGTCGGAGCGCCACGTGAGTGGTACCGTTGTATGCGGCTGGACGTTTGCAAGCGAATGGCGTGAAAAAATTTAGGGGTCCGGGAACAAATTTCCCTGAAAAACCCTGAAAAACTGGTTTTTTAACAATATTTTTACAAGATTTTTAAGTAGAAAAATTTTGAAGTTCTATATAGACACACAAAACGTGTGCTATATATTTAGGAAGGTCTGTAAGAGACCTACAAACTAATATAACCAAATGAAATTTTTACTAAACTGTTTTTGAAAAAATTGAATTTTAAAATGTTACTATTTTTTGAAGTTTTTTGATAATAAAAGCTATTTGATTTTAAGTGGGGATGCCAAAATTATACTCAAACGAAAGCAGACGTCTTGAGCTGTCGGTCAACGAAGAAATCGCAACAATCCACTGATAAACAGCGAAATTATCACGTGTCAAAGAAAATATGGTACAGCTATATAGCAATACAAACAACTATTTTCGTAAAAATACGAAAATTATCAATTATTTTCGCGTGTATAGGCGCGAAAGTCAACAATAATGTCAAAATGGACACGTTTACAAAAAATAATATTCAAAATCGCACACAAATAAAAATTTTTGTTTTCGAGTGAACTGTTTGTGCGACCGGCTTAGGTGGATTTTCAAGTGATTATGTATCACTCCACGAGATGTTAGTTTGGTCGGGAACACAAATTTGCAATTTCCTCGGCTCCTGGTAGTCGGAGCGCCACGTGAGTGGTACCGTTGTATGCGGCTGGACGTTTGCAAGCGAATGGCGTGAAAAAATTTAGGGGTCCGGGAACAAATTTCCCTGAAAAACCCTGAAAAACTGGTTTTTTAACAATATTTTTACAAGATTTTTAAGTAGAAAAATTTTGAAGTTCTATATAGACACACAAAACGTGTGCTATATATTTAGGAAGGTCTGTAAGAGACCTACAAACTAATATAACCAAATGAAATTTTTACTAAACTGTTTTTGAAAAAATTGAATTTTAAAATGTTACTATTTTTTGAAGTTTTTTGATAATAAAAGCTATTTGATTTTAAGTGGGGATGCCAAAATTATACTCAAACGAAAGCAGACGTCTTGAGCTGTCGGTCAACGAAGAAATCGCAACAATCCACTGATAAACAGCGAAATTATCACGTGTCAAAGAAAATATGGTACAGCTATATAGCAATACAAACAACTATTTTCGTAAAAATACGAAAATTATCAATTATTTTCGCGTGTATAGGCGCGAAAGTCAACAATAATGTCAAAATGGACACGTTTACAAAAAATAATATTCAAAATCGCACACAAATAAAAATTTTTGTTTTCGAGTGAACTGTTTGTGCGACCGGCTTAGGTGGATTTTCAAGTGATTATGTATCACTCCACGAGATGTTAGTTTGGTCGGGAACACAAATTTGCAATTTCCTCGGCTCCTGGTAGTCGGAGCGCCACGTGAGTGGTACCGTTGTATGCGGCTGGACGTTTGCAAGCGAATGGCGTGAAAAAATTTAGGGGTCCGGGAACAAATTTCCCTGAATAACCCTGAAAAACTGGTTTTTTAACAATATTTTTACAAGATTTTTAAGTAGAAAAATTTTGAAGTTCTATATAGACACACAAAACGTGTGCTATATATTTAGGAAGGTCTGTAAGAGACCTACAAACTAATATAACCAAATGAAATTTTTACTAAACTGTTTTTGAAAAAATTGAATTTTAAAATGTTACTATTTTTTGAAGTTTTTTGATAATAAAAGCTATTTGATTTTAAGTGGGGATGCCAAAATTATACTCAAACGAAAGCAGACGTCTTGAGCTGTCGGTCAACGAAGAAATCGCAACAATCCACTGATAAACAGCGAAATTATCACGTGTCAAAGAAAATATGGTACAGCTATATAGCAATACAAACAACTATTTTCGTAAAAATACGAAAATTATCAATTATTTTCGCGTGTATAGGCGCGAAAGTCAACAATAATGTCAAAATGGACACGTTTACAAAAAATAATATTCAAAATCGCACACAAATAAAAATTTTTGTTTTCGAGTGAACTGTTTGTGCGACCGGCTTAGGTGGATTTTCAAGTGATTATGTATCACTCCACGAGATGTTAGTTTGGTCGGGAACACAAATTTGCAATTTCCTCGGCTCCTGGTAGTCGGAGCGCCACGTGAGTGGTACCGTTGTATGCGGCTGGACGTTTGCAAGCGAATGGCGTGAAAAAATTTAGGGGTCCGGGAACAAATTTCCCTGAAAAACCCTGAAAAACTGGTTTTTTAACAATATTTTTACAAGATTTTTAAGTAGAAAAATTTTGAAGTTCTATATAGACACACAAAACGTGTGCTATATATTTAGGAAGGTCTGTAAGAGACCTACAAACTAATATAACCAAATGAAATTTTTACTAAACTGTTTTTGAAAAAATTTAATTTTAAAATGTTACTATTTTTTGAAGTTTTTTGATAATAAAAGCTATTTGATTTTAAGTGGGGATGCCAAAATTATACTCAAACGAAAGCAGACGTCTTGAGCTGTCGGTCAACGAAGAAATCGCAACAATCCACTGATAAACAGCGAAATTATCACGTGTCAAAGAAAATATGGTACAGCTATATAGCAATACAAACAACTATTTTCGTAAAAATACGAAAATTATCAATTATTTTCGCGTGTATAGGCGCGAAAGTCAACAATAATGTCAAAATGGACACGTTTACAAAAAATAATATTCAAAATCGCACACAAATAAAAATTTTTGTTTTCGAGTGAACTGTTTGTGCGACCGGCTTAGGTGGATTTTCAAGTGATTATGTATCACTCCACGAGATGTTAGTTTGGTCGGGAACACAAATTTGCAATTTCCTCGGCTCCTGGTAGTCGGAGCGCCACGTGAGTGGTACCGTTGTATGCGGCTGGACGTTTGCAAGCGAATGGCGTGAAAAAATTTAGGGGTCCGGGAACAAATTTCCCTGAAAAACCCTGAAAAACTGGTTTTTTAACAATATTTTTACAAGATTTTTAAGTAGAAAAATTTTGAAGTTCTATATAGACACACAAAACGTGTGCTATATATTTAGGAAGGTCTGTAAGAGACCTACAAACTAATATAACCAAATGAAATTTTTACTAAACTGTTTTTGAAAAAATTGAATTTTAAAATGTTACTATTTTTTGAAGTTTTTTGATAATAAAAGCTATTTGATTTTAAGTGGGGATGCCAAAATTATACTCAAACGAAAGCAGACGTCTTGAGCTGTCGGTCAACGAAGAAATCGCAACAATCCACTGATAAACAGCGAAATTATCACGTGTCAAAGAAAATATGGTACAGCTATATAGCAATACAAACAACTATTTTCGTAAAAATACGAAAATTATCAATTATTTTCGCGTGTATAGGCGCGAAAGTCAACAATAATGTCAAAATGGACACGTTTACAAAAAATAATATTCAAAATCGCACACAAATAAAAATTTTTGTTTTCGAGTGAACTGTTTGTGCGACCGGCTTAGGTGGATTTTCAAGTGATTATGTATCACTCCACGAGATGTTAGTTTGGTCGGGAACACAAATTTGCAATTTCCTCGGCTCCTGGTAGTCGGAGCGCCACGTGAGTGGTACCGTTGTATGCGGCTGGACGTTTGCAAGCGAATGGCGTGAAAAAATTTAGGGGTCCGGGAACAAATTTCCCTGAAAAACCCTGAAAAACTGGTTTTTTAACAATATTTTTACAAGATTTTTAAGTAGAAAAATTTTGAAGTTCTATATAGACACACAAAACGTGTGCTATATATTTAGGAAGGTCTGTAAGAGACCTACAAACTAATATAACCAAATGAAATTTTTACTAAACTGTTTTTGAAAAAATTGAATTTTAAAATGTTACTATTTTTTGAAGTTTTTTGATAATAAAAGCTATTTGATTTTAAGTGGGGATGCCAAAATTATACTCAAACGAAAGCAGACGTCTTGAGCTGTCGGTCAACGAAGAAATCGCAACAATCCACTGATAAACAGCGAAATTATCACGTGTCAAAGAAAATATGGTACAGCTATATAGCAATACAAACAACTATTTTCGTAAAAATACGAAAATTATCAATTATTTTCGCGTGTATAGGCGCGAAAGTCAACAATAATGTCAAAATGGACACGTTTACAAAAAATAATATTCAAAATCGCACACAAATAAAAATTTTTGTTTTCGAGTGAACTGTTTGTGCGACCGGCTTAGGTGGATTTTCAAGTGATTATGTATCACTCCACGAGATGTTAGTTTGGTCGGGAACACAAATTTGCAATTTCCTCGGCTCCTGGTAGTCGGAGCGCCACGTGAGTGGTACCGTTGTATGCGGCTGGACGTTTGCAAGCGAATGGCGTGAAAAAATTTAGGGGTCCGGGAACAAATTTCCCTGAAAAACCCTGAAAAACTGGTTTTTTAACAATATTTTTACAAGATTTTTAAGTAGAAAAATTTTGAAGTTCTATATAGACACACAAAACGTGTGCTATATATTTAGGAAGGTCTGTAAGAGACCTACAAACTAATATAACCAAATGAAATTTTTACTAAACTGTTTTTGAAAAAATTGAATTTTAAAATGTTACTATTTTTTGAAGTTTTTTGATAATAAAAGCTATTTGATTTTAAGTGGGGATGCCAAAATTATACTCAAACGAAAGCAGACGTCTTGAGCTGTCGGTCAACGAAGAAATCGCAACAATCCACTGATAAACAGCGAAATTATCACGTGTCAAAGAAAATATGGTACAGCTATATAGCAATACAAACAACTATTTTCGTAAAAATACGAAAATTATCAATTATTTTCGCGTGTATAGGCGCGAAAGTCAACAATAATGTCAAAATGGACACGTTTACAAAAAATAATATTCAAAATCGCACACAAATAAAAATTTTTGTTTTCGAGTGAACTGTTTGTGCGACCGGCTTAGGTGGATTTTCAAGTGATTATGTATCACTCCACGAGATGTTAGTTTGGTCGGGAACACAAATTTGCAATTTCCTCGGCTCCTGGTAGTCGGAGCGCCACGTGAGTGGTACCGTTGTATGCGGCTGGACGTTTGCAAGCGAATGGCGTGAAAAAATTTAGGGGTCCGGGAACAAATTTCCCTGAAAAACCCTGAAAAACTGGTTTTTTAACAATATTTTTACAAGATTTTTAAGTAGAAAAATTTTGAAGTTCTATATAGACACACAAAACGTGTGCTATATATTTAGGAAGGTCTGTAAGAGACCTACAAACTAATATAACCAAATGAAATTTTTACTAAACTGTTTTTGAAAAAATTGAATTTTAAAATGTTACTATTTTTTGAAGTTTTTTGATAATAAAAGCTATTTGATTTTAAGTGGGGATGCCAAAATTATACTCAAACGAAAGCAGACGTCTTGAGCTGTCGGTCAACGAAGAAATCGCAACAATCCACTGATAAACAGCGAAATTATCACGTGTCAAAGAAAATATGGTACAGCTATATAGCAATACAAACAACTATTTTCGTAAAAATACGAAAATTATCAATTATTTTCGCGTGTATAGGCGCGAAAGTCAACAATAATGTCAAAATGGACACGTTTACAAAAAATAATATTCAAAATCGCACACAAATAAAAATTTTTGTTTTCGAGTGAACTGTTTGTGCGACCGGCTTAGGTGGATTTTCAAGTGATTATGTATCACTCCACGAGATGTTAGTTTGGTCGGGAACACAAATTTGCAATTTCCTCGGCTCCTGGTAGTCGGAGCGCCACGTGAGTGGTACCGTTGTATGCGGCTGGACGTTTGCAAGCGAATGGCGTGAAAAAATTTAGGGGTCCGGGAACAAATTTCCCTGAAAAACCCTGAAAAACTGGTTTTTTAACAATATTTTTACAAGATTTTTAAGTAGAAAAATTTTGAAGTTCTATATAGACACACAAAACGTGTGCTATATATTTAGGAAGGTCTGTAAGAGACCTACAAACTAATATAACCAAATGAAATTTTTACTAAACTGTTTTTGAAAAAATTGAATTTTAAAATGTTACTATTTTTTGAAGTTTTTTGATAATAAAAGCTATTTGATTTTAAGTGGGGATGCCAAAATTATACTCAAACGAAAGCAGACGTCTTGAGCTGTCGGTCAACGAAGAAATCGCAACAATCCACTGATAAACAGCGAAATTATCACGTGTCAAAGAAAATATGGTACAGCTATATAGCAATACAAACAACTATTTTCGTAAAAATACGAAAATTATCAATTATTTTCGCGTGTATAGGCGCGAAAGTCAACAATAATGTCAAAATGGACACGTTTACAAAAAATAATATTCAAAATCGCACACAAATAAAAATTTTTGTTTTCGAGTGAACTGTTTGTGCGACCGGCTTAGGTGGATTTTCAAGTGATTATGTATCACTCCACGAGATGTTAGTTTGGTCGGGAACACAAATTTGCAATTTCCTCGGCTCCTGGTAGTCGGAGCGCCACGTGAGTGGTACCGTTGTATGCGGCTGGACGTTTGCAAGCGAATGGCGTGAAAAAATTTAGGGGTCCGGGAACAAATTTCCCTGAAAAACCCTGAAAAACTGGTTTTTTAACAATATTTTTACAAGATTTTTAAGTAGAAAAATTTTGAAGTTCTATATAGACACACAAAACGTGTGCTATATATTTAGGAAGGTCTGTAAGAGACCTACAAACTAATATAACCAAATGAAATTTTTACTAAACTGTTTTTGAAAAAATTGAATTTTAAAATGTTACTATTTTTTGAAGTTTTTTGATAATAAAAGCTATTTGATTTTAAGTGGGGATGCCAAAATTATACTCAAACGAAAGCAGACGTCTTGAGCTGTCGGTCAACGAAGAAATCGCAACAATCCACTGATAAACAGCGAAATTATCACGTGTCAAAGAAAATATGGTACAGCTATATAGCAATACAAACAACTATTTTCGTAAAAATACGAAAATTATCAATTATTTTCGCGTGTATAGGCGCGAAAGTCAACAATAATGTCAAAATGGACACGTTTACAAAAAATAATATTCAAAATCGCACACAAATAAAAATTTTTGTTTTCGAGTGAACTGTTTGTGCGACCGGCTTAGGTGGATTTTCAAGTGATTATGTATCACTCCACGAGATGTTAGTTTGGTCGGGAACACAAATTTGCAATTTCCTCGGCTCCTGGTAGTCGGAGCGCCACGTGAGTGGTACCGTTGTATGCGGCTGGACGTTTGCAAGCGAATGGCGTGAAAAAATTTAGGGGTCCGGGAACAAATTTCCCTGAAAAACCCTGAAAAACTGGTTTTTTAACAATATTTTTACAAGATTTTTAAGTAGAAAAATTTTGAAGTTCTATATAGACACACAAAACGTGTGCTATATATTTAGGAAGGTCTGTAAGAGACCTACAAACTAATATAACCAAATGAAATTTTTACTAAACTGTTTTTGAAAAAATTGAATTTTAAAATGTTACTATTTTTTGAAGTTTTTTGATAATAAAAGCTATTTGATTTTAAGTGGGGATGCCAAAATTATACTCAAACGAAAGCAGACGTCTTGAGCTGTCGGTCAACGAAGAAATCGCAACAATCCACTGATAAACAGCGAAATTATCACGTGTCAAAGAAAATATGGTACAGCTATATAGCAATACAAACAACTATTTTCGTAAAAATACGAAAATTATCAATTATTTTCGCGTGTATAGGCGCGAAAGTCAACAATAATGTCAAAATGGACACGTTTACAAAAAATAATATTCAAAATCGCACACAAATAAAAATTTTTGTTTTCGAGTGAACTGTTTGTGCGACCGGCTTAGGTGGATTTTCAAGTGATTATGTATCACTCCACGAGATGTTAGTTTGGTCGGGAACACAAATTTGCAATTTCCTCGGCTCCTGGTAGTCGGAGCGCCACGTGAGTGGTACCGTTGTATGCGGCTGGACGTTTGCAAGCGAATGGCGTGAAAAAATTTAGGGGTCCGGGAACAAATTTCCCTGAAAAACCCTGAAAAACTGGTTTTTTAACAATATTTTTACAAGATTTTTAAGTAGAAAAATTTTGAAGTTCTATATAGACACACAAAACGTGTGCTATATATTTAGGAAGGTCTGTAAGAGACCTACAAACTAATATAACCAAATGAAATTTTTACTAAACTGTTTTTGAAAAAATTGAATTTTAAAATGTTACTATTTTTTGAAGTTTTTTGATAATAAAAGCTATTTGATTTTAAGTGGGGATGCCAAAATTATACTCAAACGAAAGCAGACGTCTTGAGCTGTCGGTCAACGAAGAAATCGCAACAATCCACTGATAAACAGCGAAATTATCACGTGTCAAAGAAAATATGGTACAGCTATATAGCAATACAAACAACTATTTTCGTAAAAATACGAAAATTATCAATTATTTTCGCGTGTATAGGCGCGAAAGTCAACAATAATGTCAAAATGGACACGTTTACAAAAAATAATATTCAAAATCGCACACAAATAAAAATTTTTGTTTTCGAGTGAACTGTTTGTGCGACCGGCTTAGGTGGATTTTCAAGTGATTATGTATCACTCCACGAGATGTTAGTTTGGTCGGGAACACAAATTTGCAATTTCCTCGGCTCCTGGTAGTCGGAGCGCCACGTGAGTGGTACCGTTGTATGCGGCTGGACGTTTGCAAGCGAATGGCGTGAAAAAATTTAGGGGTCCGGGAACAAATTTCCCTGAAAAACCCTGAAAAACTGGTTTTTTAACAATATTTTTACAAGATTTTTAAGTAGAAAAATTTTGAAGTTCTATATAGACACACAAAACGTGTGCTATATATTTAGGAAGGTCTGTAAGAGACCTACAAACTAATATAACCAAATGAAATTTTTACTAAACTGTTTTTGAAAAAATTGAATTTTAAAATGTTACTATTTTTTGAAGTTTTTTGATAATAAAAGCTATTTGATTTTAAGTGGGGATGCCAAAATTATACTCAAACGAAAGCAGACGTCTTGAGCTGTCGGTCAACGAAGAAATCGCAACAATCCACTGATAAACAGCGAAATTATCACGTGTCAAAGAAAATATGGTACAGCTATATAGCAATACAAACAACTATTTTCGTAAAAATACGAAAATTATCAATTATTTTCGCGTGTATAGGCGCGAAAGTCAACAATAATGTCAAAATGGACACGTTTACAAAAAATAATATTCAAAATCGCACACAAATAAAAATTTTTGTTTTCGAGTGAACTGTTTGTGCGACCGGCTTAGGTGGATTTTCAAGTGATTATGTATCACTCCACGAGATGTTAGTTTGGTCGGGAACACAAATTTGCAATTTCCTCGGCTCCTGGTAGTCGGAGCGCCACGTGAGTGGTACCGTTGTATGCGGCTGGACGTTTGCAAGCGAATGGCGTGAAAAAATTTAGGGGTCCGGGAACAAATTTCCCTGAATAACCCTGAAAAACTGGTTTTTTAACAATATTTTTACAAGATTTTTAAGTAGAAAAATTTTGAAGTTCTATATAGACACACAAAACGTGTGCTATATATTTAGGAAGGTCTGTAAGAGACCTACAAACTAATATAACCAAATGAAATTTTTACTAAACTGTTTTTGAAAAAATTGAATTTTAAAATGTTACTATTTTTTGAAGTTTTTTGATAATAAAAGCTATTTGATTTTAAGTGGGGATGCCAAAATTATACTCAAACGAAAGCAGACGTCTTGAGCTGTCGGTCAACGAAGAAATCGCAACAATCCACTGATAAACAGCGAAATTATCACGTGTCAAAGAAAATATGGTACAGCTATATAGCAATACAAACAACTATTTTCGTAAAAATACGAAAATTATCAATTATTTTCGCGTGTATAGGCGCGAAAGTCAACAATAATGTCAAAATGGACACGTTTACAAAAAATAATATTCAAAATCGCACACAAATAAAAATTTTTGTTTTCGAGTGAACTGTTTGTGCGACCGGCTTAGGTGGATTTTCAAGTGATTATGTATCACTCCACGAGATGTTAGTTTGGTCGGGAACACAAATTTGCAATTTCCTCGGCTCCTGGTAGTCGGAGCGCCACGTGAGTGGTACCGTTGTATGCGGCTGGACGTTTGCAAGCGAATGGCGTGAAAAAATTTAGGGGTCCGGGAACAAATTTCCCTGAAAAACCCTGAAAAACTGGTTTTTTAACAATATTTTTACAAGATTTTTAAGTAGAAAAATTTTGAAGTTCTATATAGACACACAAAACGTGTGCTATATATTTAGGAAGGTCTGTAAGAGACCTACAAACTAATATAACCAAATGAAATTTTTACTAAACTGTTTTTGAAAAAATTTAATTTTAAAATGTTACTATTTTTTGAAGTTTTTTGATAATAAAAGCTATTTGATTTTAAGTGGGGATGCCAAAATTATACTCAAACGAAAGCAGACGTCTTGAGCTGTCGGTCAACGAAGAAATCGCAACAATCCACTGATAAACAGCGAAATTATCACGTGTCAAAGAAAATATGGTACAGCTATATAGCAATACAAACAACTATTTTCGTAAAAATACGAAAATTATCAATTATTTTCGCGTGTATAGGCGCGAAAGTCAACAATAATGTCAAAATGGACACGTTTACAAAAAATAATATTCAAAATCGCACACAAATAAAAATTTTTGTTTTCGAGTGAACTGTTTGTGCGACCGGCTTAGGTGGATTTTCAAGTGATTATGTATCACTCCACGAGATGTTAGTTTGGTCGGGAACACAAATTTGCAATTTCCTCGGCTCCTGGTAGTCGGAGCGCCACGTGAGTGGTACCGTTGTATGCGGCTGGACGTTTGCAAGCGAATGGCGTGAAAAAATTTAGGGGTCCGGGAACAAATTTCCCTGAAAAACCCTGAAAAACTGGTTTTTTAACAATATTTTTACAAGATTTTTAAGTAGAAAAATTTTGAAGTTCTATATAGACACACAAAACGTGTGCTATATATTTAGGAAGGTCTGTAAGAGACCTACAAACTAATATAACCAAATGAAATTTTTACTAAACTGTTTTTGAAAAAATTGAATTTTAAAATGTTACTATTTTTTGAAGTTTTTTGATAATAAAAGCTATTTGATTTTAAGTGGGGATGCCAAAATTATACTCAAACGAAAGCAGACGTCTTGAGCTGTCGGTCAACGAAGAAATCGCAACAATCCACTGATAAACAGCGAAATTATCACGTGTCAAAGAAAATATGGTACAGCTATATAGCAATACAAACAACTATTTTCGTAAAAATACGAAAATTATCAATTATTTTCGCGTGTATAGGCGCGAAAGTCAACAATAATGTCAAAATGGACACGTTTACAAAAAATAATATTCAAAATCGCACACAAATAAAAATTTTTGTTTTCGAGTGAACTGTTTGTGCGACCGGCTTAGGTGGATTTTCAAGTGATTATGTATCACTCCACGAGATGTTAGTTTGGTCGGGAACACAAATTTGCAATTTCCTCGGCTCCTGGTAGTCGGAGCGCCACGTGAGTGGTACCGTTGTATGCGGCTGGACGTTTGCAAGCGAATGGCGTGAAAAAATTTAGGGGTCCGGGAACAAATTTCCCTGAAAAACCCTGAAAAACTGGTTTTTTAACAATATTTTTACAAGATTTTTAAGTAGAAAAATTTTGAAGTTCTATATAGACACACAAAACGTGTGCTATATATTTAGGAAGGTCTGTAAGAGACCTACAAACTAATATAACCAAATGAAATTTTTACTAAACTGTTTTTGAAAAAATTGAATTTTAAAATGTTACTATTTTTTGAAGTTTTTTGATAATAAAAGCTATTTGATTTTAAGTGGGGATGCCAAAATTATACTCAAACGAAAGCAGACGTCTTGAGCTGTCGGTCAACGAAGAAATCGCAACAATCCACTGATAAACAGCGAAATTATCACGTGTCAAAGAAAATATGGTACAGCTATATAGCAATACAAACAACTATTTTCGTAAAAATACGAAAATTATCAATTATTTTCGCGTGTATAGGCGCGAAAGTCAACAATAATGTCAAAATGGACACGTTTACAAAAAATAATATTCAAAATCGCACACAAATAAAAATTTTTGTTTTCGAGTGAACTGTTTGTGCGACCGGCTTAGGTGGATTTTCAAGTGATTATGTATCACTCCACGAGATGTTAGTTTGGTCGGGAACACAAATTTGCAATTTCCTCGGCTCCTGGTAGTCGGAGCGCCACGTGAGTGGTACCGTTGTATGCGGCTGGACGTTTGCAAGCGAATGGCGTGAAAAAATTTAGGGGTCCGGGAACAAATTTCCCTGAAAAACCCTGAAAAACTGGTTTTTTAACAATATTTTTACAAGATTTTTAAGTAGAAAAATTTTGAAGTTCTATATAGACACACAAAACGTGTGCTATATATTTAGGAAGGTCTGTAAGAGACCTACAAACTAATATAACCAAATGAAATTTTTACTAAACTGTTTTTGAAAAAATTGAATTTTAAAATGTTACTATTTTTTGAAGTTTTTTGATAATAAAAGCTATTTGATTTTAAGTGGGGATGCCAAAATTATACTCAAACGAAAGCAGACGTCTTGAGCTGTCGGTCAACGAAGAAATCGCAACAATCCACTGATAAACAGCGAAATTATCACGTGTCAAAGAAAATATGGTACAGCTATATAGCAATACAAACAACTATTTTCGTAAAAATACGAAAATTATCAATTATTTTCGCGTGTATAGGCGCGAAAGTCAACAATAATGTCAAAATGGACACGTTTACAAAAAATAATATTCAAAATCGCACACAAATAAAAATTTTTGTTTTCGAGTGAACTGTTTGTGCGACCGGCTTAGGTGGATTTTCAAGTGATTATGTATCACTCCACGAGATGTTAGTTTGGTCGGGAACACAAATTTGCAATTTCCTCGGCTCCTGGTAGTCGGAGCGCCACGTGAGTGGTACCGTTGTATGCGGCTGGACGTTTGCAAGCGAATGGCGTGAAAAAATTTAGGGGTCCGGGAACAAATTTCCCTGAAAAACCCTGAAAAACTGGTTTTTTAACAATATTTTTACAAGATTTTTAAGTAGAAAAATTTTGAAGTTCTATATAGACACACAAAACGTGTGCTATATATTTAGGAAGGTCTGTAAGAGACCTACAAACTAATATAACCAAATGAAATTTTTACTAAACTGTTTTTGAAAAAATTGAATTTTAAAATGTTACTATTTTTTGAAGTTTTTTGATAATAAAAGCTATTTGATTTTAAGTGGGGATGCCAAAATTATACTCAAACGAAAGCAGACGTCTTGAGCTGTCGGTCAACGAAGAAATCGCAACAATCCACTGATAAACAGCGAAATTATCACGTGTCAAAGAAAATATGGTACAGCTATATAGCAATACAAACAACTATTTTCGTAAAAATACGAAAATTATCAATTATTTTCGCGTGTATAGGCGCGAAAGTCAACAATAATGTCAAAATGGACACGTTTACAAAAAATAATATTCAAAATCGCACACAAATAAAAATTTTTGTTTTCGAGTGAACTGTTTGTGCGACCGGCTTAGGTGGATTTTCAAGTGATTATGTATCACTCCACGAGATGTTAGTTTGGTCGGGAACACAAATTTGCAATTTCCTCGGCTCCTGGTAGTCGGAGCGCCACGTGAGTGGTACCGTTGTATGCGGCTGGACGTTTGCAAGCGAATGGCGTGAAAAAATTTAGGGGTCCGGGAACAAATTTCCCTGAAAAACCCTGAAAAACTGGTTTTTTAACAATATTTTTACAAGATTTTTAAGTAGAAAAATTTTGAAGTTCTATATAGACACACAAAACGTGTGCTATATATTTAGGAAGGTCTGTAAGAGACCTACAAACTAATATAACCAAATGAAATTTTTACTAAACTGTTTTTGAAAAAATTGAATTTTAAAATGTTACTATTTTTTGAAGTTTTTTGATAATAAAAGCTATTTGATTTTAAGTGGGGATGCCAAAATTATACTCAAACGAAAGCAGACGTCTTGAGCTGTCGGTCAACGAAGAAATCGCAACAATCCACTGATAAACAGCGAAATTATCACGTGTCAAAGAAAATATGGTACAGCTATATAGCAATACAAACAACTATTTTCGTAAAAATACGAAAATTATCAATTATTTTCGCGTGTATAGGCGCGAAAGTCAACAATAATGTCAAAATGGACACGTTTACAAAAAATAATATTCAAAATCGCACACAAATAAAAATTTTTGTTTTCGAGTGAACTGTTTGTGCGACCGGCTTAGGTGGATTTTCAAGTGATTATGTATCACTCCACGAGATGTTAGTTTGGTCGGGAACACAAATTTGCAATTTCCTCGGCTCCTGGTAGTCGGAGCGCCACGTGAGTGGTACCGTTGTATGCGGCTGGACGTTTGCAAGCGAATGGCGTGAAAAAATTTAGGGGTCCGGGAACAAATTTCCCTGAATAACCCTGAAAAACTGGTTTTTTAACAATATTTTTACAAGATTTTTAAGTAGAAAAATTTTGAAGTTCTATATAGACACACAAAACGTGTGCTATATATTTAGGAAGGTCTGTAAGAGACCTACAAACTAATATAACCAAATGAAATTTTTACTAAACTGTTTTTGAAAAAATTGAATTTTAAAATGTTACTATTTTTTGAAGTTTTTTGATAATAAAAGCTATTTGATTTTAAGTGGGGATGCCAAAATTATACTCAAACGAAAGCAGACGTCTTGAGCTGTCGGTCAACGAAGAAATCGCAACAATCCACTGATAAACAGCGAAATTATCACGTGTCAAAGAAAATATGGTACAGCTATATAGCAATACAAACAACTATTTTCGTAAAAATACGAAAATTATCAATTATTTTCGCGTGTATAGGCGCGAAAGTCAACAATAATGTCAAAATGGACACGTTTACAAAAAATAATATTCAAAATCGCACACAAATAAAAATTTTTGTTTTCGAGTGAACTGTTTGTGCGACCGGCTTAGGTGGATTTTCAAGTGATTATGTATCACTCCACGAGATGTTAGTTTGGTCGGGAACACAAATTTGCAATTTCCTCGGCTCCTGGTAGTCGGAGCGCCACGTGAGTGGTACCGTTGTATGCGGCTGGACGTTTGCAAGCGAATGGCGTGAAAAAATTTAGGGGTCCGGGAACAAATTTCCCTGAATAACCCTGAAAAACTGGTTTTTTAACAATATTTTTACAAGATTTTTAAGTAGAAAAATTTTGAAGTTCTATATAGACACACAAAACGTGTGCTATATATTTAGGAAGGTCTGTAAGAGACCTACAAACTAATATAACCAAATGAAATTTTTACTAAACTGTTTTTGAAAAAATTGAATTTTAAAATGTTACTATTTTTTGAAGTTTTTTGATAATAAAAGCTATTTGATTTTAAGTGGGGATGCCAAAATTATACTCAAACGAAAGCAGACGTCTTGAGCTGTCGGTCAACGAAGAAATCGCAACAATCCACTGATAAACAGCGAAATTATCACGTGTCAAAGAAAATATGGTACAGCTATATAGCAATACAAACAACTATTTTCGTAAAAATACGAAAATTATCAATTATTTTCGCGTGTATAGGCGCGAAAGTCAACAATAATGTCAAAATGGACACGTTTACAAAAAATAATATTCAAAATCGCACACAAATAAAAATTTTTGTTTTCGAGTGAACTGTTTGTGCGACCGGCTTAGGTGGATTTTCAAGTGATTATGTATCACTCCACGAGATGTTAGTTTGGTCGGGAACACAAATTTGCAATTTCCTCGGCTCCTGGTAGTCGGAGCGCCACGTGAGTGGTACCGTTGTATGCGGCTGGACGTTTGCAAGCGAATGGCGTGAAAAAATTTAGGGGTCCGGGAACAAATTTCCCTGAAAAACCCTGAAAAACTGGTTTTTTAACAATATTTTTACAAGATTTTTAAGTAGAAAAATTTTGAAGTTCTATATAGACACACAAAACGTGTGCTATATATTTAGGAAGGTCTGTAAGAGACCTACAAACTAATATAACCAAATGAAATTTTTACTAAACTGTTTTTGAAAAAATTTAATTTTAAAATGTTACTATTTTTTGAAGTTTTTTGATAATAAAAGCTATTTGATTTTAAGTGGGGATGCCAAAATTATACTCAAACGAAAGCAGACGTCTTGAGCTGTCGGTCAACGAAGAAATCGCAACAATCCACTGATAAACAGCGAAATTATCACGTGTCAAAGAAAATATGGTACAGCTATATAGCAATACAAACAACTATTTTCGTAAAAATACGAAAATTATCAATTATTTTCGCGTGTATAGGCGCGAAAGTCAACAATAATGTCAAAATGGACACGTTTACAAAAAATAATATTCAAAATCGCACACAAATAAAAATTTTTGTTTTCGAGTGAACTGTTTGTGCGACCGGCTTAGGTGGATTTTCAAGTGATTATGTATCACTCCACGAGATGTTAGTTTGGTCGGGAACACAAATTTGCAATTTCCTCGGCTCCTGGTAGTCGGAGCGCCACGTGAGTGGTACCGTTGTATGCGGCTGGACGTTTGCAAGCGAATGGCGTGAAAAAATTTAGGGGTCCGGGAACAAATTTCCCTGAAAAACCCTGAAAAACTGGTTTTTTAACAATATTTTTACAAGATTTTTAAGTAGAAAAATTTTGAAGTTCTATATAGACACACAAAACGTGTGCTATATATTTAGGAAGGTCTGTAAGAGACCTACAAACTAATATAACCAAATGAAATTTTTACTAAACTGTTTTTGAAAAAATTGAATTTTAAAATGTTACTATTTTTTGAAGTTTTTTGATAATAAAAGCTATTTGATTTTAAGTGGGGATGCCAAAATTATACTCAAACGAAAGCAGACGTCTTGAGCTGTCGGTCAACGAAGAAATCGCAACAATCCACTGATAAACAGCGAAATTATCACGTGTCAAAGAAAATATGGTACAGCTATATAGCAATACAAACAACTATTTTCGTAAAAATACGAAAATTATCAATTATTTTCGCGTGTATAGGCGCGAAAGTCAACAATAATGTCAAAATGGACACGTTTACAAAAAATAATATTCAAAATCGCACACAAATAAAAATTTTTGTTTTCGAGTGAACTGTTTGTGCGACCGGCTTAGGTGGATTTTCAAGTGATTATGTATCACTCCACGAGATGTTAGTTTGGTCGGGAACACAAATTTGCAATTTCCTCGGCTCCTGGTAGTCGGAGCGCCACGTGAGTGGTACCGTTGTATGCGGCTGGACGTTTGCAAGCGAATGGCGTGAAAAAATTTAGGGGTCCGGGAACAAATTTCCCTGAAAAACCCTGAAAAACTGGTTTTTTAACAATATTTTTACAAGATTTTTAAGTAGAAAAATTTTGAAGTTCTATATAGACACACAAAACGTGTGCTATATATTTAGGAAGGTCTGTAAGAGACCTACAAACTAATATAACCAAATGAAATTTTTACTAAACTGTTTTTGAAAAAATTGAATTTTAAAATGTTACTATTTTTTGAAGTTTTTTGATAATAAAAGCTATTTGATTTTAAGTGGGGATGCCAAAATTATACTCAAACGAAAGCAGACGTCTTGAGCTGTCGGTCAACGAAGAAATCGCAACAATCCACTGATAAACAGCGAAATTATCACGTGTCAAAGAAAATATGGTACAGCTATATAGCAATACAAACAACTATTTTCGTAAAAATACGAAAATTATCAATTATTTTCGCGTGTATAGGCGCGAAAGTCAACAATAATGTCAAAATGGACACGTTTACAAAAAATAATATTCAAAATCGCACACAAATAAAAATTTTTGTTTTCGAGTGAACTGTTTGTGCGACCGGCTTAGGTGGATTTTCAAGTGATTATGTATCACTCCACGAGATGTTAGTTTGGTCGGGAACACAAATTTGCAATTTCCTCGGCTCCTGGTAGTCGGAGCGCCACGTGAGTGGTACCGTTGTATGCGGCTGGACGTTTGCAAGCGAATGGCGTGAAAAAATTTAGGGGTCCGGGAACAAATTTCCCTGAAAAACCCTGAAAAACTGGTTTTTTAACAATATTTTTACAAGATTTTTAAGTAGAAAAATTTTGAAGTTCTATATAGACACACAAAACGTGTGCTATATATTTAGGAAGGTCTGTAAGAGACCTACAAACTAATATAACCAAATGAAATTTTTACTAAACTGTTTTTGAAAAAATTGAATTTTAAAATGTTACTATTTTTTGAAGTTTTTTGATAATAAAAGCTATTTGATTTTAAGTGGGGATGCCAAAATTATACTCAAACGAAAGCAGACGTCTTGAGCTGTCGGTCAACGAAGAAATCGCAACAATCCACTGATAAACAGCGAAATTATCACGTGTCAAAGAAAATATGGTACAGCTATATAGCAATACAAACAACTATTTTCGTAAAAATACGAAAATTATCAATTATTTTCGCGTGTATAGGCGCGAAAGTCAACAATAATGTCAAAATGGACACGTTTACAAAAAATAATATTCAAAATCGCACACAAATAAAAATTTTTGTTTTCGAGTGAACTGTTTGTGCGACCGGCTTAGGTGGATTTTCAAGTGATTATGTATCACTCCACGAGATGTTAGTTTGGTCGGGAACACAAATTTGCAATTTCCTCGGCTCCTGGTAGTCGGAGCGCCACGTGAGTGGTACCGTTGTATGCGGCTGGACGTTTGCAAGCGAATGGCGTGAAAAAATTTAGGGGTCCGGGAACAAATTTCCCTGAAAAACCCTGAAAAACTGGTTTTTTAACAATATTTTTACAAGATTTTTAAGTAGAAAAATTTTGAAGTTCTATATAGACACACAAAACGTGTGCTATATATTTAGGAAGGTCTGTAAGAGACCTACAAACTAATATAACCAAATGAAATTTTTACTAAACTGTTTTTGAAAAAATTGAATTTTAAAATGTTACTATTTTTTGAAGTTTTTTGATAATAAAAGCTATTTGATTTTAAGTGGGGATGCCAAAATTATACTCAAACGAAAGCAGACGTCTTGAGCTGTCGGTCAACGAAGAAATCGCAACAATCCACTGATAAACAGCGAAATTATCACGTGTCAAAGAAAATATGGTACAGCTATATAGCAATACAAACAACTATTTTCGTAAAAATACGAAAATTATCAATTATTTTCGCGTGTATAGGCGCGAAAGTCAACAATAATGTCAAAATGGACACGTTTACAAAAAATAATATTCAAAATCGCACACAAATAAAAATTTTTGTTTTCGAGTGAACTGTTTGTGCGACCGGCTTAGGTGGATTTTCAAGTGATTATGTATCACTCCACGAGATGTTAGTTTGGTCGGGAACACAAATTTGCAATTTCCTCGGCTCCTGGTAGTCGGAGCGCCACGTGAGTGGTACCGTTGTATGCGGCTGGACGTTTGCAAGCGAATGGCGTGAAAAAATTTAGGGGTCCGGGAACAAATTTCCCTGAAAAACCCTGAAAAACTGGTTTTTTAACAATATTTTTACAAGATTTTTAAGTAGAAAAATTTTGAAGTTCTATATAGACACACAAAACGTGTGCTATATATTTAGGAAGGTCTGTAAGAGACCTACAAACTAATATAACCAAATGAAATTTTTACTAAACTGTTTTTGAAAAAATTGAATTTTAAAATGTTACTATTTTTTGAAGTTTTTTGATAATAAAAGCTATTTGATTTTAAGTGGGGATGCCAAAATTATACTCAAACGAAAGCAGACGTCTTGAGCTGTCGGTCAACGAAGAAATCGCAACAATCCACTGATAAACAGCGAAATTATCACGTGTCAAAGAAAATATGGTACAGCTATATAGCAATACAAACAACTATTTTCGTAAAAATACGAAAATTATCAATTATTTTCGCGTGTATAGGCGCGAAAGTCAACAATAATGTCAAAATGGACACGTTTACAAAAAATAATATTCAAAATCGCACACAAATAAAAATTTTTGTTTTCGAGTGAACTGTTTGTGCGACCGGCTTAGGTGGATTTTCAAGTGATTATGTATCACTCCACGAGATGTTAGTTTGGTCGGGAACACAAATTTGCAATTTCCTCGGCTCCTGGTAGTCGGAGCGCCACGTGAGTGGTACCGTTGTATGCGGCTGGACGTTTGCAAGCGAATGGCGTGAAAAAATTTAGGGGTCCGGGAACAAATTTCCCTGAATAACCCTGAAAAACTGGTTTTTTAACAATATTTTTACAAGATTTTTAAGTAGAAAAATTTTGAAGTTCTATATAGACACACAAAACGTGTGCTATATATTTAGGAAGGTCTGTAAGAGACCTACAAACTAATATAACCAAATGAAATTTTTACTAAACTGTTTTTGAAAAAATTGAATTTTAAAATGTTACTATTTTTTGAAGTTTTTTGATAATAAAAGCTATTTGATTTTAAGTGGGGATGCCAAAATTATACTCAAACGAAAGCAGACGTCTTGAGCTGTCGGTCAACGAAGAAATCGCAACAATCCACTGATAAACAGCGAAATTATCACGTGTCAAAGAAAATATGGTACAGCTATATAGCAATACAAACAACTATTTTCGTAAAAATACGAAAATTATCAATTATTTTCGCGTGTATAGGCGCGAAAGTCAACAATAATGTCAAAATGGACACGTTTACAAAAAATAATATTCAAAATCGCACACAAATAAAAATTTTTGTTTTCGAGTGAACTGTTTGTGCGACCGGCTTAGGTGGATTTTCAAGTGATTATGTATCACTCCACGAGATGTTAGTTTGGTCGGGAACACAAATTTGCAATTTCCTCGGCTCCTGGTAGTCGGAGCGCCACGTGAGTGGTACCGTTGTATGCGGCTGGACGTTTGCAAGCGAATGGCGTGAAAAAATTTAGGGGTCCGGGAACAAATTTCCCTGAAAAACCCTGAAAAACTGGTTTTTTAACAATATTTTTACAAGATTTTTAAGTAGAAAAATTTTGAAGTTCTATATAGACACACAAAACGTGTGCTATATATTTAGGAAGGTCTGTAAGAGACCTACAAACTAATATAACCAAATGAAATTTTTACTAAACTGTTTTTGAAAAAATTGAATTTTAAAATGTTACTATTTTTTGAAGTTTTTTGATAATAAAAGCTATTTGATTTTAAGTGGGGATGCCAAAATTATACTCAAACGAAAGCAGACGTCTTGAGCTGTCGGTCAACGAAGAAATCGCAACAATCCACTGATAAACAGCGAAATTATCACGTGTCAAAGAAAATATGGTACAGCTATATAGCAATACAAACAACTATTTTCGTAAAAATACGAAAATTATCAATTATTTTCGCGTGTATAGGCGCGAAAGTCAACAATAATGTCAAAATGGACACGTTTACAAAAAATAATATTCAAAATCGCACACAAATAAAAATTTTTGTTTTCGAGTGAACTGTTTGTGCGACCGGCTTAGGTGGATTTTCAAGTGATTATGTATCACTCCACGAGATGTTAGTTTGGTCGGGAACACAAATTTGCAATTTCCTCGGCTCCTGGTAGTCGGAGCGCCACGTGAGTGGTACCGTTGTATGCGGCTGGACGTTTGCAAGCGAATGGCGTGAAAAAATTTAGGGGTCCGGGAACAAATTTCCCTGAATAACCCTGAAAAACTGGTTTTTTAACAATATTTTTACAAGATTTTTAAGTAGAAAAATTTTGAAGTTCTATATAGACACACAAAACGTGTGCTATATATTTAGGAAGGTCTGTAAGAGACCTACAAACTAATATAACCAAATGAAATTTTTACTAAACTGTTTTTGAAAAAATTGAATTTTAAAATGTTACTATTTTTTGAAGTTTTTTGATAATAAAAGCTATTTGATTTTAAGTGGGGATGCCAAAATTATACTCAAACGAAAGCAGACGTCTTGAGCTGTCGGTCAACGAAGAAATCGCAACAATCCACTGATAAACAGCGAAATTATCACGTGTCAAAGAAAATATGGTACAGCTATATAGCAATACAAACAACTATTTTCGTAAAAATACGAAAATTATCAATTATTTTCGCGTGTATAGGCGCGAAAGTCAACAATAATGTCAAAATGGACACGTTTACAAAAAATAATATTCAAAATCGCACACAAATAAAAATTTTTGTTTTCGAGTGAACTGTTTGTGCGACCGGCTTAGGTGGATTTTCAAGTGATTATGTATCACTCCACGAGATGTTAGTTTGGTCGGGAACACAAATTTGCAATTTCCTCGGCTCCTGGTAGTCGGAGCGCCACGTGAGTGGTACCGTTGTATGCGGCTGGACGTTTGCAAGCGAATGGCGTGAAAAAATTTAGGGGTCCGGGAACAAATTTCCCTGAATAACCCTGAAAAACTGGTTTTTTAACAATATTTTTACAAGATTTTTAAGTAGAAAAATTTTGAAGTTCTATATAGACACACAAAACGTGTGCTATATATTTAGGAAGGTCTGTAAGAGACCTACAAACTAATATAACCAAATGAAATTTTTACTAAACTGTTTTTGAAAAAATTGAATTTTAAAATGTTACTATTTTTTGAAGTTTTTTGATAATAAAAGCTATTTGATTTTAAGTGGGGATGCCAAAATTATACTCAAACGAAAGCAGACGTCTTGAGCTGTCGGTCAACGAAGAAATCGCAACAATCCACTGATAAACAGCGAAATTATCACGTGTCAAAGAAAATATGGTACAGCTATATAGCAATACAAACAACTATTTTCGTAAAAATACGAAAATTATCAATTATTTTCGCGTGTATAGGCGCGAAAGTCAACAATAATGTCAAAATGGACACGTTTACAAAAAATAATATTCAAAATCGCACACAAATAAAAATTTTTGTTTTCGAGTGAACTGTTTGTGCGACCGGCTTAGGTGGATTTTCAAGTGATTATGTATCACTCCACGAGATGTTAGTTTGGTCGGGAACACAAATTTGCAATTTCCTCGGCTCCTGGTAGTCGGAGCGCCACGTGAGTGGTACCGTTGTATGCGGCTGGACGTTTGCAAGCGAATGGCGTGAAAAAATTTAGGGGTCCGGGAACAAATTTCCCTGAAAAACCCTGAAAAACTGGTTTTTTAACAATATTTTTACAAGATTTTTAAGTAGAAAAATTTTGAAGTTCTATATAGACACACAAAACGTGTGCTATATATTTAGGAAGGTCTGTAAGAGACCTACAAACTAATATAACCAAATGAAATTTTTACTAAACTGTTTTTGAAAAAATTTAATTTTAAAATGTTACTATTTTTTGAAGTTTTTTGATAATAAAAGCTATTTGATTTTAAGTGGGGATGCCAAAATTATACTCAAACGAAAGCAGACGTCTTGAGCTGTCGGTCAACGAAGAAATCGCAACAATCCACTGATAAACAGCGAAATTATCACGTGTCAAAGAAAATATGGTACAGCTATATAGCAATACAAACAACTATTTTCGTAAAAATACGAAAATTATCAATTATTTTCGCGTGTATAGGCGCGAAAGTCAACAATAATGTCAAAATGGACACGTTTACAAAAAATAATATTCAAAATCGCACACAAATAAAAATTTTTGTTTTCGAGTGAACTGTTTGTGCGACCGGCTTAGGTGGATTTTCAAGTGATTATGTATCACTCCACGAGATGTTAGTTTGGTCGGGAACACAAATTTGCAATTTCCTCGGCTCCTGGTAGTCGGAGCGCCACGTGAGTGGTACCGTTGTATGCGGCTGGACGTTTGCAAGCGAATGGCGTGAAAAAATTTAGGGGTCCGGGAACAAATTTCCCTGAAAAACCCTGAAAAACTGGTTTTTTAACAATATTTTTACAAGATTTTTAAGTAGAAAAATTTTGAAGTTCTATATAGACACACAAAACGTGTGCTATATATTTAGGAAGGTCTGTAAGAGACCTACAAACTAATATAACCAAATGAAATTTTTACTAAACTGTTTTTGAAAAAATTGAATTTTAAAATGTTACTATTTTTTGAAGTTTTTTGATAATAAAAGCTATTTGATTTTAAGTGGGGATGCCAAAATTATACTCAAACGAAAGCAGACGTCTTGAGCTGTCGGTCAACGAAGAAATCGCAACAATCCACTGATAAACAGCGAAATTATCACGTGTCAAAGAAAATATGGTACAGCTATATAGCAATACAAACAACTATTTTCGTAAAAATACGAAAATTATCAATTATTTTCGCGTGTATAGGCGCGAAAGTCAACAATAATGTCAAAATGGACACGTTTACAAAAAATAATATTCAAAATCGCACACAAATAAAAATTTTTGTTTTCGAGTGAACTGTTTGTGCGACCGGCTTAGGTGGATTTTCAAGTGATTATGTATCACTCCACGAGATGTTAGTTTGGTCGGGAACACAAATTTGCAATTTCCTCGGCTCCTGGTAGTCGGAGCGCCACGTGAGTGGTACCGTTGTATGCGGCTGGACGTTTGCAAGCGAATGGCGTGAAAAAATTTAGGGGTCCGGGAACAAATTTCCCTGAAAAACCCTGAAAAACTGGTTTTTTAACAATATTTTTACAAGATTTTTAAGTAGAAAAATTTTGAAGTTCTATATAGACACACAAAACGTGTGCTATATATTTAGGAAGGTCTGTAAGAGACCTACAAACTAATATAACCAAATGAAATTTTTACTAAACTGTTTTTGAAAAAATTGAATTTTAAAATGTTACTATTTTTTGAAGTTTTTTGATAATAAAAGCTATTTGATTTTAAGTGGGGATGCCAAAATTATACTCAAACGAAAGCAGACGTCTTGAGCTGTCGGTCAACGAAGAAATCGCAACAATCCACTGATAAACAGCGAAATTATCACGTGTCAAAGAAAATATGGTACAGCTATATAGCAATACAAACAACTATTTTCGTAAAAATACGAAAATTATCAATTATTTTCGCGTGTATAGGCGCGAAAGTCAACAATAATGTCAAAATGGACACGTTTACAAAAAATAATATTCAAAATCGCACACAAATAAAAATTTTTGTTTTCGAGTGAACTGTTTGTGCGACCGGCTTAGGTGGATTTTCAAGTGATTATGTATCACTCCACGAGATGTTAGTTTGGTCGGGAACACAAATTTGCAATTTCCTCGGCTCCTGGTAGTCGGAGCGCCACGTGAGTGGTACCGTTGTATGCGGCTGGACGTTTGCAAGCGAATGGCGTGAAAAAATTTAGGGGTCCGGGAACAAATTTCCCTGAAAAACCCTGAAAAACTGGTTTTTTAACAATATTTTTACAAGATTTTTAAGTAGAAAAATTTTGAAGTTCTATATAGACACACAAAACGTGTGCTATATATTTAGGAAGGTCTGTAAGAGACCTACAAACTAATATAACCAAATGAAATTTTTACTAAACTGTTTTTGAAAAAATTTAATTTTAAAATGTTACTATTTTTTGAAGTTTTTTGATAATAAAAGCTATTTGATTTTAAGTGGGGATGCCAAAATTATACTCAAACGAAAGCAGACGTCTTGAGCTGTCGGTCAACGAAGAAATCGCAACAATCCACTGATAAACAGCGAAATTATCACGTGTCAAAGAAAATATGGTACAGCTATATAGCAATACAAACAACTATTTTCGTAAAAATACGAAAATTATCAATTATTTTCGCGTGTATAGGCGCGAAAGTCAACAATAATGTCAAAATGGACACGTTTACAAAAAATAATATTCAAAATCGCACACAAATAAAAATTTTTGTTTTCGAGTGAACTGTTTGTGCGACCGGCTTAGGTGGATTTTCAAGTGATTATGTATCACTCCACGAGATGTTAGTTTGGTCGGGAACACAAATTTGCAATTTCCTCGGCTCCTGGTAGTCGGAGCGCCACGTGAGTGGTACCGTTGTATGCGGCTGGACGTTTGCAAGCGAATGGCGTGAAAAAATTTAGGGGTCCGGGAACAAATTTCCCTGAAAAACCCTGAAAAACTGGTTTTTTAACAATATTTTTACAAGATTTTTAAGTAGAAAAATTTTGAAGTTCTATATAGACACACAAAACGTGTGCTATATATTTAGGAAGGTCTGTAAGAGACCTACAAACTAATATAACCAAATGAAATTTTTACTAAACTGTTTTTGAAAAAATTGAATTTTAAAATGTTACTATTTTTTGAAGTTTTTTGATAATAAAAGCTATTTGATTTTAAGTGGGGATGCCAAAATTATACTCAAACGAAAGCAGACGTCTTGAGCTGTCGGTCAACGAAGAAATCGCAACAATCCACTGATAAACAGCGAAATTATCACGTGTCAAAGAAAATATGGTACAGCTATATAGCAATACAAACAACTATTTTCGTAAAAATACGAAAATTATCAATTATTTTCGCGTGTATAGGCGCGAAAGTCAACAATAATGTCAAAATGGACACGTTTACAAAAAATAATATTCAAAATCGCACACAAATAAAAATTTTTGTTTTCGAGTGAACTGTTTGTGCGACCGGCTTAGGTGGATTTTCAAGTGATTATGTATCACTCCACGAGATGTTAGTTTGGTCGGGAACACAAATTTGCAATTTCCTCGGCTCCTGGTAGTCGGAGCGCCACGTGAGTGGTACCGTTGTATGCGGCTGGACGTTTGCAAGCGAATGGCGTGAAAAAATTTAGGGGTCCGGGAACAAATTTCCCTGAAAAACCCTGAAAAACTGGTTTTTTAACAATATTTTTACAAGATTTTTAAGTAGAAAAATTTTGAAGTTCTATATAGACACACAAAACGTGTGCTATATATTTAGGAAGGTCTGTAAGAGACCTACAAACTAATATAACCAAATGAAATTTTTACTAAACTGTTTTTGAAAAAATTGAATTTTAAAATGTTACTATTTTTTGAAGTTTTTTGATAATAAAAGCTATTTGATTTTAAGTGGGGATGCCAAAATTATACTCAAACGAAAGCAGACGTCTTGAGCTGTCGGTCAACGAAGAAATCGCAACAATCCACTGATAAACAGCGAAATTATCACGTGTCAAAGAAAATATGGTACAGCTATATAGCAATACAAACAACTATTTTCGTAAAAATACGAAAATTATCAATTATTTTCGCGTGTATAGGCGCGAAAGTCAACAATAATGTCAAAATGGACACGTTTACAAAAAATAATATTCAAAATCGCACACAAATAAAAATTTTTGTTTTCGAGTGAACTGTTTGTGCGACCGGCTTAGGTGGATTTTCAAGTGATTATGTATCACTCCACGAGATGTTAGTTTGGTCGGGAACACAAATTTGCAATTTCCTCGGCTCCTGGTAGTCGGAGCGCCACGTGAGTGGTACCGTTGTATGCGGCTGGACGTTTGCAAGCGAATGGCGTGAAAAAATTTAGGGGTCCGGGAACAAATTTCCCTGAAAAACCCTGAAAAACTGGTTTTTTAACAATATTTTTACAAGATTTTTAAGTAGAAAAATTTTGAAGTTCTATATAGACACACAAAACGTGTGCTATATATTTAGGAAGGTCTGTAAGAGACCTACAAACTAATATAACCAAATGAAATTTTTACTAAACTGTTTTTGAAAAAATTTAATTTTAAAATGTTACTATTTTTTGAAGTTTTTTGATAATAAAAGCTATTTGATTTTAAGTGGGGATGCCAAAATTATACTCAAACGAAAGCAGACGTCTTGAGCTGTCGGTCAACGAAGAAATCGCAACAATCCACTGATAAACAGCGAAATTATCACGTGTCAAAGAAAATATGGTACAGCTATATAGCAATACAAACAACTATTTTCGTAAAAATACGAAAATTATCAATTATTTTCGCGTGTATAGGCGCGAAAGTCAACAATAATGTCAAAATGGACACGTTTACAAAAAATAATATTCAAAATCGCACACAAATAAAAATTTTTGTTTTCGAGTGAACTGTTTGTTCGACCGGCTTAGGTGGATTTTCAAGTGATTATGTATCACTCCACGAGATGTTAGTTTGGTCGGGAACACAAATTTGCAATTTCCTCGGCTCCTGGTAGTCGGAGCGCCACGTGAGTGGTACCGTTGTATGCGGCTGGACGTTTGCAAGCGAATGGCGTGAAAAAATTTAGGGGTCCGGGAACAAATTTCCCTGAAAAACCCTGAAAAACTGGTTTTTTAACAATATTTTTACAAGATTTTTAAGTAGAAAAATTTTGAAGTTCTATATAGACACACAAAACGTGTGCTATATATTTAGGAAGGTCTGTAAGAGACCTACAAACTAATATAACCAAATGAAATTTTTACTAAACTGTTTTTGAAAAAATTGAATTTTAAAATGTTACTATTTTTTGAAGTTTTTTGATAATAAAAGCTATTTGATTTTAAGTGGGGATGCCAAAATTATACTCAAACGAAAGCAGACGTCTTGAGCTGTCGGTCAACGAAGAAATCGCAACAATCCACTGATAAACAGCGAAATTATCACGTGTCAAAGAAAATATGGTACAGCTATATAGCAATACAAACAACTATTTTCGTAAAAATACGAAAATTATCAATTATTTTCGCGTGTATAGGCGCGAAAGTCAACAATAATGTCAAAATGGACACGTTTACAAAAAATAATATTCAAAATCGCACACAAATAAAAATTTTTGTTTTCGAGTGAACTGTTTGTGCGACCGGCTTAGGTGGATTTTCAAGTGATTATGTATCACTCCACGAGATGTTAGTTTGGTCGGGAACACAAATTTGCAATTTCCTCGGCTCCTGGTAGTCGGAGCGCCACGTGAGTGGTACCGTTGTATGCGGCTGGACGTTTGCAAGCGAATGGCGTGAAAAAATTTAGGGGTCCGGGAACAAATTTCCCTGAAAAACCCTGAAAAACTGGTTTTTTAACAATATTTTTACAAGATTTTTAAGTAGAAAAATTTTGAAGTTCTATATAGACACACAAAACGTGTGCTATATATTTAGGAAGGTCTGTAAGAGACCTACAAACTAATATAACCAAATGAAATTTTTACTAAACTGTTTTTGAAAAAATTGAATTTTAAAATGTTACTATTTTTTGAAGTTTTTTGATAATAAAAGCTATTTGATTTTAAGTGGGGATGCCAAAATTATACTCAAACGAAAGCAGACGTCTTGAGCTGTCGGTCAACGAAGAAATCGCAACAATCCACTGATAAACAGCGAAATTATCACGTGTCAAAGAAAATATGGTACAGCTATATAGCAATACAAACAACTATTTTCGTAAAAATACGAAAATTATCAATTATTTTCGCGTGTATAGGCGCGAAAGTCAACAATAATGTCAAAATGGACACGTTTACAAAAAATAATATTCAAAATCGCACACAAATAAAAATTTTTGTTTTCGAGTGAACTGTTTGTGCGACCGGCTTAGGTGGATTTTCAAGTGATTATGTATCACTCCACGAGATGTTAGTTTGGTCGGGAACACAAATTTGCAATTTCCTCGGCTCCTGGTAGTCGGAGCGCCACGTGAGTGGTACCGTTGTATGCGGCTGGACGTTTGCAAGCGAATGGCGTGAAAAAATTTAGGGGTCCGGGAACAAATTTCCCTGAATAACCCTGAAAAACTGGTTTTTTAACAATATTTTTACAAGATTTTTAAGTAGAAAAATTTTGAAGTTCTATATAGACACACAAAACGTGTGCTATATATTTAGGAAGGTCTGTAAGAGACCTACAAACTAATATAACCAAATGAAATTTTTACTAAACTGTTTTTGAAAAAATTGAATTTTAAAATGTTACTATTTTTTGAAGTTTTTTGATAATAAAAGCTATTTGATTTTAAGTGGGGATGCCAAAATTATACTCAAACGAAAGCAGACGTCTTGAGCTGTCGGTCAACGAAGAAATCGCAACAATCCACTGATAAACAGCGAAATTATCACGTGTCAAAGAAAATATGGTACAGCTATATAGCAATACAAACAACTATTTTCGTAAAAATACGAAAATTATCAATTATTTTCGCGTGTATAGGCGCGAAAGTCAACAATAATGTCAAAATGGACACGTTTACAAAAAATAATATTCAAAATCGCACACAAATAAAAATTTTTGTTTTCGAGTGAACTGTTTGTGCGACCGGCTTAGGTGGATTTTCAAGTGATTATGTATCACTCCACGAGATGTTAGTTTGGTCGGGAACACAAATTTGCAATTTCCTCGGCTCCTGGTAGTCGGAGCGCCACGTGAGTGGTACCGTTGTATGCGGCTGGACGTTTGCAAGCGAATGGCGTGAAAAAATTTAGGGGTCCGGGAACAAATTTCCCTGAATAACCCTGAAAAACTGGTTTTTTAACAATATTTTTACAAGATTTTTAAGTAGAAAAATTTTGAAGTTCTATATAGACACACAAAACGTGTGCTATATATTTAGGAAGGTCTGTAAGAGACCTACAAACTAATATAACCAAATGAAATTTTTACTAAACTGTTTTTGAAAAAATTGAATTTTAAAATGTTACTATTTTTTGAAGTTTTTTGATAATAAAAGCTATTTGATTTTAAGTGGGGATGCCAAAATTATACTCAAACGAAAGCAGACGTCTTGAGCTGTCGGTCAACGAAGAAATCGCAACAATCCACTGATAAACAGCGAAATTATCACGTGTCAAAGAAAATATGGTACAGCTATATAGCAATACAAACAACTATTTTCGTAAAAATACGAAAATTATCAATTATTTTCGCGTGTATAGGCGCGAAAGTCAACAATAATGTCAAAATGGACACGTTTACAAAAAATAATATTCAAAATCGCACACAAATAAAAATTTTTGTTTTCGAGTGAACTGTTTGTGCGACCGGCTTAGGTGGATTTTCAAGTGATTATGTATCACTCCACGAGATGTTAGTTTGGTCGGGAACACAAATTTGCAATTTCCTCGGCTCCTGGTAGTCGGAGCGCCACGTGAGTGGTACCGTTGTATGCGGCTGGACGTTTGCAAGCGAATGGCGTGAAAAAATTTAGGGGTCCGGGAACAAATTTCCCTGAATAACCCTGAAAAACTGGTTTTTTAACAATATTTTTACAAGATTTTTAAGTAGAAAAATTTTGAAGTTCTATATAGACACACAAAACGTGTGCTATATATTTAGGAAGGTCTGTAAGAGACCTACAAACTAATATAACCAAATGAAATTTTTACTAAACTGTTTTTGAAAAAATTGAATTTTAAAATGTTACTATTTTTTGAAGTTTTTTGATAATAAAAGCTATTTGATTTTAAGTGGGGATGCCAAAATTATACTCAAACGAAAGCAGACGTCTTGAGCTGTAGGTCAACGAAGAAATCGCAACAATCCACTGATAAACAGCGAAATTATCACGTGTCAAAGAAAATATGGTACAGCTATATAGCAATACAAACAACTATTTTCGTAAAAATACGAAAATTATCAATTATTTTCGCGTGTATAGGCGCGAAAGTCAACAATAATGTCAAAATGGACACGTTTACAAAAAATAATATTCAAAATCGCACACAAATAAAAATTTTTGTTTTCGAGTGAACTGTTTGTGCGACCGGCTTAGGTGGATTTTCAAGTGATTATGTATCACTCCACGAGATGTTAGTTTGGTCGGGAACACAAATTTGCAATTTCCTCGGCTCCTGGTAGTCGGAGCGCCACGTGAGTGGTACCGTTGTATGCGGCTGGACGTTTGCAAGCGAATGGCGTGAAAAAATTTAGGGGTCCGGGAACAAATTTCCCTGAAAAACCCTGAAAAACTGGTTTTTTAACAATATTTTTACAAGATTTTTAAGTAGAAAAATTTTGAAGTTCTATATAGACACACAAAACGTGTGCTATATATTTAGGAAGGTCTGTAAGAGACCTACAAACTAATATAACCAAATGAAATTTTTACTAAACTGTTTTTGAAAAAATTGAATTTTAAAATGTTACTATTTTTTGAAGTTTTTTGATAATAAAAGCTATTTGATTTTAAGTGGGGATGCCAAAATTATACTCAAACGAAAGCAGACGTCTTGAGCTGTCGGTCAACGAAGAAATCGCAACAATCCACTGATAAACAGCGAAATTATCACGTGTCAAAGAAAATATGGTACAGCTATATAGCAATACAAACAACTATTTTCGTAAAAATACGAAAATTATCAATTATTTTCGCGTGTATAGGCGCGAAAGTCAACAATAATGTCAAAATGGACACGTTTACAAAAAATAATATTCAAAATCGCACACAAATAAAAATTTTTGTTTTCGAGTGAACTGTTTGTGCGACCGGCTTAGGTGGATTTTCAAGTGATTATGTATCACTCCACGAGATGTTAGTTTGGTCGGGAACACAAATTTGCAATTTCCTCGGCTCCTGGTAGTCGGAGCGCCACGTGAGTGGTACCGTTGTATGCGGCTGGACGTTTGCAAGCGAATGGCGTGAAAAAATTTAGGGGTCCGGGAACAAATTTCCCTGAAAAACCCTGAAAAACTGGTTTTTTAACAATATTTTTACAAGATTTTTAAGTAGAAAAATTTTGAAGTTCTATATAGACACACAAAACGTGTGCTATATATTTAGGAAGGTCTGTAAGAGACCTACAAACTAATATAACCAAATGAAATTTTTACTAAACTGTTTTTGAAAAAATTGAATTTTAAAATGTTACTATTTTTTGAAGTTTTTTGATAATAAAAGCTATTTGATTTTAAGTGGGGATGCCAAAATTATACTCAAACGAAAGCAGACGTCTTGAGCTGTCGGTCAACGAAGAAATCGCAACAATCCACTGATAAACAGCGAAATTATCACGTGTCAAAGAAAATATGGTACAGCTATATAGCAATACAAACAACTATTTTCGTAAAAATACGAAAATTATCAATTATTTTCGCGTGTATAGGCGCGAAAGTCAACAATAATGTCAAAATGGACACGTTTACAAAAAATAATATTCAAAATCGCACACAAATAAAAATTTTTGTTTTCGAGTGAACTGTTTGTGCGACCGGCTTAGGTGGATTTTCAAGTGATTATGTATCACTCCACGAGATGTTAGTTTGGTCGGGAACACAAATTTGCAATTTCCTCGGCTCCTGGTAGTCGGAGCGCCACGTGAGTGGTACCGTTGTATGCGGCTGGACGTTTGCAAGCGAATGGCGTGAAAAAATTTAGGGGTCCGGGAACAAATTTCCCTGAATAACCCTGAAAAACTGGTTTTTTAACAATATTTTTACAAGATTTTTAAGTAGAAAAATTTTGAAGTTCTATATAGACACACAAAACGTGTGCTATATATTTAGGAAGGTCTGTAAGAGACCTACAAACTAATATAACCAAATGAAATTTTTACTAAACTGTTTTTGAAAAAATTGAATTTTAAAATGTTACTATTTTTTGAAGTTTTTTGATAATAAAAGCTATTTGATTTTAAGTGGGGATGCCAAAATTATACTCAAACGAAAGCAGACGTCTTGAGCTGTCGGTCAACGAAGAAATCGCAACAATCCACTGATAAACAGCGAAATTATCACGTGTCAAAGAAAATATGGTACAGCTATATAGCAATACAAACAACTATTTTCGTAAAAATACGAAAATTATCAATTATTTTCGCGTGTATAGGCGCGAAAGTCAACAATAATGTCAAAATGGACACGTTTACAAAAAATAATATTCAAAATCGCACACAAATAAAAATTTTTGTTTTCGAGTGAACTGTTTGTGCGACCGGCTTAGGTGGATTTTCAAGTGATTATGTATCACTCCACGAGATGTTAGTTTGGTCGGGAACACAAATTTGCAATTTCCTCGGCTCCTGGTAGTCGGAGCGCCACGTGAGTGGTACCGTTGTATGCGGCTGGACGTTTGCAAGCGAATGGCGTGAAAAAATTTAGGGGTCCGGGAACAAATTTCCCTGAATAACCCTGAAAAACTGGTTTTTTAACAATATTTTTACAAGATTTTTAAGTAGAAAAATTTTGAAGTTCTATATAGACACACAAAACGTGTGCTATATATTTAGGAAGGTCTGTAAGAGACCTACAAACTAATATAACCAAATGAAATTTTTACTAAACTGTTTTTGAAAAAATTGAATTTTAAAATGTTACTATTTTTTGAAGTTTTTTGATAATAAAAGCTATTTGATTTTAAGTGGGGATGCCAAAATTATACTCAAACGAAAGCAGACGTCTTGAGCTGTAGGTCAACGAAGAAATCGCAACAATCCACTGATAAACAGCGAAATTATCACGTGTCAAAGAAAATATGGTACAGCTATATAGCAATACAAACAACTATTTTCGTAAAAATACGAAAATTATCAATTATTTTCGCGTGTATAGGCGCGAAAGTCAACAATAATGTCAAAATGGACACGTTTACAAAAAATAATATTCAAAATCGCACACAAATAAAAATTTTTGTTTTCGAGTGAACTGTTTGTGCGACCGGCTTAGGTGGATTTTCAAGTGATTATGTATCACTCCACGAGATGTTA
Organism: Autographa gamma; assembly: GCA_905146925.1. Taxonomy (NCBI): domain Eukaryota; kingdom Metazoa; phylum Arthropoda; class Insecta; order Lepidoptera; family Noctuidae; genus Autographa; species Autographa gamma. The sequence continues at coordinate 66,687 of LR989868.1, read as the reverse complement.
GTTTGGTCGGGAACACAAATTTGCAATTTCCTCGGCTCCTGGTAGTCGGAGCGCCACGTGAGTGGTACCGTTGTATGCGGCTGGACGTTTGCAAGCGAATGGCGTGAAAAAATTTAGGGGTCCGGGAACAAATTTCCCTGAAAAACCCTGAAAAACTGGTTTTTTAACAATATTTTTACAAGATTTTTAAGTAGAAAAATTTTGAAGTTCTATATAGACACACAAAACGTGTGCTATATATTTAGGAAGGTCTGTAAGAGACCTACAAACTAATATAACCAAATGAAATTTTTACTAAACTGTTTTTGAAAAAATTGAATTTTAAAATGTTACTATTTTTTGAAGTTTTTTGATAATAAAAGCTATTTGATTTTAAGTGGGGATGCCAAAATTATACTCAAACGAAAGCAGACGTCTTGAGCTGTCGGTCAACGAAGAAATCGCAACAATCCACTGATAAACAGCGAAATTATCACGTGTCAAAGAAAATATGGTACAGCTATATAGCAATACAAACAACTATTTTCGTAAAAATACGAAAATTATCAATTATTTTCGCGTGTATAGGCGCGAAAGTCAACAATAATGTCAAAATGGACACGTTTACAAAAAATAATATTCAAAATCGCACACAAATAAAAATTTTTGTTTTCGAGTGAACTGTTTGTGCGACCGGCTTAGGTGGATTTTCAAGTGATTATGTATCACTCCACGAGATGTTAGTTTGGTCGGGAACACAAATTTGCAATTTCCTCGGCTCCTGGTAGTCGGAGCGCCACGTGAGTGGTACCGTTGTATGCGGCTGGACGTTTGCAAGCGAATGGCGTGAAAAAATTTAGGGGTCCGGGAACAAATTTCCCTGAAAAACCCTGAAAAACTGGTTTTTTAACAATATTTTTACAAGATTTTTAAGTAGAAAAATTTTGAAGTTCTATATAGACACACAAAACGTGTGCTATATATTTAGGAAGGTCTGTAAGAGACCTACAAACTAATATAACCAAATGAAATTTTTACTAAACTGTTTTTGAAAAAATTGAATTTTAAAATGTTACTATTTTTTGAAGTTTTTTGATAATAAAAGCTATTTGATTTTAAGTGGGGATGCCAAAATTATACTCAAACGAAAGCAGACGTCTTGAGCTGTCGGTCAACGAAGAAATCGCAACAATCCACTGATAAACAGCGAAATTATCACGTGTCAAAGAAAATATGGTACAGCTATATAGCAATACAAACAACTATTTTCGTAAAAATACGAAAATTATCAATTATTTTCGCGTGTATAGGCGCGAAAGTCAACAATAATGTCAAAATGGACACGTTTACAAAAAATAATATTCAAAATCGCACACAAATAAAAATTTTTGTTTTCGAGTGAACTGTTTGTGCGACCGGCTTAGGTGGATTTTCAAGTGATTATGTATCACTCCACGAGATGTTAGTTTGGTCGGGAACACAAATTTGCAATTTCCTCGGCTCCTGGTAGTCGGAGCGCCACGTGAGTGGTACCGTTGTATGCGGCTGGACGTTTGCAAGCGAATGGCGTGAAAAAATTTAGGGGTCCGGGAACAAATTTCCCTGAAAAACCCTGAAAAACTGGTTTTTTAACAATATTTTTACAAGATTTTTAAGTAGAAAAATTTTGAAGTTCTATATAGACACACAAAACGTGTGCTATATATTTAGGAAGGTCTGTAAGAGACCTACAAACTAATATAACCAAATGAAATTTTTACTAAACTGTTTTTGAAAAAATTGAATTTTAAAATGTTACTATTTTTTGAAGTTTTTTGATAATAAAAGCTATTTGATTTTAAGTGGGGATGCCAAAATTATACTCAAACGAAAGCAGACGTCTTGAGCTGTCGGTCAACGAAGAAATCGCAACAATCCACTGATAAACAGCGAAATTATCACGTGTCAAAGAAAATATGGTACAGCTATATAGCAATACAAACAACTATTTTCGTAAAAATACGAAAATTATCAATTATTTTCGCGTGTATAGGCGCGAAAGTCAACAATAATGTCAAAATGGACACGTTTACAAAAAATAATATTCAAAATCGCACACAAATAAAAATTTTTGTTTTCGAGTGAACTGTTTGTGCGACCGGCTTAGGTGGATTTTCAAGTGATTATGTATCACTCCACGAGATGTTAGTTTGGTCGGGAACACAAATTTGCAATTTCCTCGGCTCCTGGTAGTCGGAGCGCCACGTGAGTGGTACCGTTGTATGCGGCTGGACGTTTGCAAGCGAATGGCGTGAAAAAATTTAGGGGTCCGGGAACAAATTTCCCTGAATAACCCTGAAAAACTGGTTTTTTAACAATATTTTTACAAGATTTTTAAGTAGAAAAATTTTGAAGTTCTATATAGACACACAAAACGTGTGCTATATATTTAGGAAGGTCTGTAAGAGACCTACAAACTAATATAACCAAATGAAATTTTTACTAAACTGTTTTTGAAAAAATTGAATTTTAAAATGTTACTATTTTTTGAAGTTTTTTGATAATAAAAGCTATTTGATTTTAAGTGGGGATGCCAAAATTATACTCAAACGAAAGCAGACGTCTTGAGCTGTCGGTCAACGAAGAAATCGCAACAATCCACTGATAAACAGCGAAATTATCACGTGTCAAAGAAAATATGGTACAGCTATATAGCAATACAAACAACTATTTTCGTAAAAATACGAAAATTATCAATTATTTTCGCGTGTATAGGCGCGAAAGTCAACAATAATGTCAAAATGGACACGTTTACAAAAAATAATATTCAAAATCGCACACAAATAAAAATTTTTGTTTTCGAGTGAACTGTTTGTGCGACCGGCTTAGGTGGATTTTCAAGTGATTATGTATCACTCCACGAGATGTTAGTTTGGTCGGGAACACAAATTTGCAATTTCCTCGGCTCCTGGTAGTCGGAGCGCCACGTGAGTGGTACCGTTGTATGCGGCTGGACGTTTGCAAGCGAATGGCGTGAAAAAATTTAGGGGTCCGGGAACAAATTTCCCTGAAAAACCCTGAAAAACTGGTTTTTTAACAATATTTTTACAAGATTTTTAAGTAGAAAAATTTTGAAGTTCTATATAGACACACAAAACGTGTGCTATATATTTAGGAAGGTCTGTAAGAGACCTACAAACTAATATAACCAAATGAAATTTTTACTAAACTGTTTTTGAAAAAATTGAATTTTAAAATGTTACTATTTTTTGAAGTTTTTTGATAATAAAAGCTATTTGATTTTAAGTGGGGATGCCAAAATTATACTCAAACGAAAGCAGACGTCTTGAGCTGTCGGTCAACGAAGAAATCGCAACAATCCACTGATAAACAGCGAAATTATCACGTGTCAAAGAAAATATGGTACAGCTATATAGCAATACAAACAACTATTTTCGTAAAAATACGAAAATTATCAATTATTTTCGCGTGTATAGGCGCGAAAGTCAACAATAATGTCAAAATGGACACGTTTACAAAAAATAATATTCAAAATCGCACACAAATAAAAATTTTTGTTTTCGAGTGAACTGTTTGTGCGACCGGCTTAGGTGGATTTTCAAGTGATTATGTATCACTCCACGAGATGTTAGTTTGGTCGGGAACACAAATTTGCAATTTCCTCGGCTCCTGGTAGTCGGAGCGCCACGTGAGTGGTACCGTTGTATGCGGCTGGACGTTTGCAAGCGAATGGCGTGAAAAAATTTAGGGGTCCGGGAACAAATTTCCCTGAAAAACCCTGAAAAACTGGTTTTTTAACAATATTTTTACAAGATTTTTAAGTAGAAAAATTTTGAAGTTCTATATAGACACACAAAACGTGTGCTATATATTTAGGAAGGTCTGTAAGAGACCTACAAACTAATATAACCAAATGAAATTTTTACTAAACTGTTTTTGAAAAAATTGAATTTTAAAATGTTACTATTTTTTGAAGTTTTTTGATAATAAAAGCTATTTGATTTTAAGTGGGGATGCCAAAATTATACTCAAACGAAAGCAGACGTCTTGAGCTGTCGGTCAACGAAGAAATCGCAACAATCCACTGATAAACAGCGAAATTATCACGTGTCAAAGAAAATATGGTACAGCTATATAGCAATACAAACAACTATTTTCGTAAAAATACGAAAATTATCAATTATTTTCGCGTGTATAGGCGCGAAAGTCAACAATAATGTCAAAATGGACACGTTTACAAAAAATAATATTCAAAATCGCACACAAATAAAAATTTTTGTTTTCGAGTGAACTGTTTGTGCGACCGGCTTAGGTGGATTTTCAAGTGATTATGTATCACTCCACGAGATGTTAGTTTGGTCGGGAACACAAATTTGCAATTTCCTCGGCTCCTGGTAGTCGGAGCGCCACGTGAGTGGTACCGTTGTATGCGGCTGGACGTTTGCAAGCGAATGGCGTGAAAAAATTTAGGGGTCCGGGAACAAATTTCCCTGAAAAACCCTGAAAAACTGGTTTTTTAACAATATTTTTACAAGATTTTTAAGTAGAAAAATTTTGAAGTTCTATATAGACACACAAAACGTGTGCTATATATTTAGGAAGGTCTGTAAGAGACCTACAAACTAATATAACCAAATGAAATTTTTACTAAACTGTTTTTGAAAAAATTGAATTTTAAAATGTTACTATTTTTTGAAGTTTTTTGATAATAAAAGCTATTTGATTTTAAGTGGGGATGCCAAAATTATACTCAAACGAAAGCAGACGTCTTGAGCTGTCGGTCAACGAAGAAATCGCAACAATCCACTGATAAACAGCGAAATTATCACGTGTCAAAGAAAATATGGTACAGCTATATAGCAATACAAACAACTATTTTCGTAAAAATACGAAAATTATCAATTATTTTCGCGTGTATAGGCGCGAAAGTCAACAATAATGTCAAAATGGACACGTTTACAAAAAATAATATTCAAAATCGCACACAAATAAAAATTTTTGTTTTCGAGTGAACTGTTTGTGCGACCGGCTTAGGTGGATTTTCAAGTGATTATGTATCACTCCACGAGATGTTAGTTTGGTCGGGAACACAAATTTGCAATTTCCTCGGCTCCTGGTAGTCGGAGCGCCACGTGAGTGGTACCGTTGTATGCGGCTGGACGTTTGCAAGCGAATGGCGTGAAAAAATTTAGGGGTCCGGGAACAAATTTCCCTGAAAAACCCTGAAAAACTGGTTTTTTAACAATATTTTTACAAGATTTTTAAGTAGAAAAATTTTGAAGTTCTATATAGACACACAAAACGTGTGCTATATATTTAGGAAGGTCTGTAAGAGACCTACAAACTAATATAACCAAATGAAATTTTTACTAAACTGTTTTTGAAAAAATTTAATTTTAAAATGTTACTATTTTTTGAAGTTTTTTGATAATAAAAGCTATTTGATTTTAAGTGGGGATGCCAAAATTATACTCAAACGAAAGCAGACGTCTTGAGCTGTCGGTCAACGAAGAAATCGCAACAATCCACTGATAAACAGCGAAATTATCACGTGTCAAAGAAAATATGGTACAGCTATATAGCAATACAAACAACTATTTTCGTAAAAATACGAAAATTATCAATTATTTTCGCGTGTATAGGCGCGAAAGTCAACAATAATGTCAAAATGGACACGTTTACAAAAAATAATATTCAAAATCGCACACAAATAAAAATTTTTGTTTTCGAGTGAACTGTTTGTTCGACCGGCTTAGGTGGATTTTCAAGTGATTATGTATCACTCCACGAGATGTTAGTTTGGTCGGGAACACAAATTTGCAATTTCCTCGGCTCCTGGTAGTCGGAGCGCCACGTGAGTGGTACCGTTGTATGCGGCTGGACGTTTGCAAGCGAATGGCGTGAAAAAATTTAGGGGTCCGGGAACAAATTTCCCTGAAAAACCCTGAAAAACTGGTTTTTTAACAATATTTTTACAAGATTTTTAAGTAGAAAAATTTTGAAGTTCTATATAGACACACAAAACGTGTGCTATATATTTAGGAAGGTCTGTAAGAGACCTACAAACTAATATAACCAAATGAAATTTTTACTAAACTGTTTTTGAAAAAATTGAATTTTAAAATGTTACTATTTTTTGAAGTTTTTTGATAATAAAAGCTATTTGATTTTAAGTGGGGATGCCAAAATTATACTCAAACGAAAGCAGACGTCTTGAGCTGTCGGTCAACGAAGAAATCGCAACAATCCACTGATAAACAGCGAAATTATCACGTGTCAAAGAAAATATGGTACAGCTATATAGCAATACAAACAACTATTTTCGTAAAAATACGAAAATTATCAATTATTTTCGCGTGTATAGGCGCGAAAGTCAACAATAATGTCAAAATGGACACGTTTACAAAAAATAATATTCAAAATCGCACACAAATAAAAATTTTTGTTTTCGAGTGAACTGTTTGTGCGACCGGCTTAGGTGGATTTTCAAGTGATTATGTATCACTCCACGAGATGTTAGTTTGGTCGGGAACACAAATTTGCAATTTCCTCGGCTCCTGGTAGTCGGAGCGCCACGTGAGTGGTACCGTTGTATGCGGCTGGACGTTTGCAAGCGAATGGCGTGAAAAAATTTAGGGGTCCGGGAACAAATTTCCCTGAAAAACCCTGAAAAACTGGTTTTTTAACAATATTTTTACAAGATTTTTAAGTAGAAAAATTTTGAAGTTCTATATAGACACACAAAACGTGTGCTATATATTTAGGAAGGTCTGTAAGAGACCTACAAACTAATATAACCAAATGAAATTTTTACTAAACTGTTTTTGAAAAAATTGAATTTTAAAATGTTACTATTTTTTGAAGTTTTTTGATAATAAAAGCTATTTGATTTTAAGTGGGGATGCCAAAATTATACTCAAACGAAAGCAGACGTCTTGAGCTGTCGGTCAACGAAGAAATCGCAACAATCCACTGATAAACAGCGAAATTATCACGTGTCAAAGAAAATATGGTACAGCTATATAGCAATACAAACAACTATTTTCGTAAAAATACGAAAATTATCAATTATTTTCGCGTGTATAGGCGCGAAAGTCAACAATAATGTCAAAATGGACACGTTTACAAAAAATAATATTCAAAATCGCACACAAATAAAAATTTTTGTTTTCGAGTGAACTGTTTGTGCGACCGGCTTAGGTGGATTTTCAAGTGATTATGTATCACTCCACGAGATGTTAGTTTGGTCGGGAACACAAATTTGCAATTTCCTCGGCTCCTGGTAGTCGGAGCGCCACGTGAGTGGTACCGTTGTATGCGGCTGGACGTTTGCAAGCGAATGGCGTGAAAAAATTTAGGGGTCCGGGAACAAATTTCCCTGAAAAACCCTGAAAAACTGGTTTTTTAACAATATTTTTACAAGATTTTTAAGTAGAAAAATTTTGAAGTTCTATATAGACACACAAAACGTGTGCTATATATTTAGGAAGGTCTGTAAGAGACCTACAAACTAATATAACCAAATGAAATTTTTACTAAACTGTTTTTGAAAAAATTGAATTTTAAAATGTTACTATTTTTTGAAGTTTTTTGATAATAAAAGCTATTTGATTTTAAGTGGGGATGCCAAAATTATACTCAAACGAAAGCAGACGTCTTGAGCTGTCGGTCAACGAAGAAATCGCAACAATCCACTGATAAACAGCGAAATTATCACGTGTCAAAGAAAATATGGTACAGCTATATAGCAATACAAACAACTATTTTCGTAAAAATACGAAAATTATCAATTATTTTCGCGTGTATAGGCGCGAAAGTCAACAATAATGTCAAAATGGACACGTTTACAAAAAATAATATTCAAAATCGCACACAAATAAAAATTTTTGTTTTCGAGTGAACTGTTTGTGCGACCGGCTTAGGTGGATTTTCAAGTGATTATGTATCACTCCACGAGATGTTAGTTTGGTCGGGAACACAAATTTGCAATTTCCTCGGCTCCTGGTAGTCGGAGCGCCACGTGAGTGGTACCGTTGTATGCGGCTGGACGTTTGCAAGCGAATGGCGTGAAAAAATTTAGGGGTCCGGGAACAAATTTCCCTGAATAACCCTGAAAAACTGGTTTTTTAACAATATTTTTACAAGATTTTTAAGTAGAAAAATTTTGAAGTTCTATATAGACACACAAAACGTGTGCTATATATTTAGGAAGGTCTGTAAGAGACCTACAAACTAATATAACCAAATGAAATTTTTACTAAACTGTTTTTGAAAAAATTGAATTTTAAAATGTTACTATTTTTTGAAGTTTTTTGATAATAAAAGCTATTTGATTTTAAGTGGGGATGCCAAAATTATACTCAAACGAAAGCAGACGTCTTGAGCTGTCGGTCAACGAAGAAATCGCAACAATCCACTGATAAACAGCGAAATTATCACGTGTCAAAGAAAATATGGTACAGCTATATAGCAATACAAACAACTATTTTCGTAAAAATACGAAAATTATCAATTATTTTCGCGTGTATAGGCGCGAAAGTCAACAATAATGTCAAAATGGACACGTTTACAAAAAATAATATTCAAAATCGCACACAAATAAAAATTTTTGTTTTCGAGTGAACTGTTTGTGCGACCGGCTTAGGTGGATTTTCAAGTGATTATGTATCACTCCACGAGATGTTAGTTTGGTCGGGAACACAAATTTGCAATTTCCTCGGCTCCTGGTAGTCGGAGCGCCACGTGAGTGGTACCGTTGTATGCGGCTGGACGTTTGCAAGCGAATGGCGTGAAAAAATTTAGGGGTCCGGGAACAAATTTCCCTGAAAAACCCTGAAAAACTGGTTTTTTAACAATATTTTTACAAGATTTTTAAGTAGAAAAATTTTGAAGTTCTATATAGACACACAAAACGTGTGCTATATATTTAGGAAGGTCTGTAAGAGACCTACAAACTAATATAACCAAATGAAATTTTTACTAAACTGTTTTTGAAAAAATTGAATTTTAAAATGTTACTATTTTTTGAAGTTTTTTGATAATAAAAGCTATTTGATTTTAAGTGGGGATGCCAAAATTATACTCAAACGAAAGCAGACGTCTTGAGCTGTCGGTCAACGAAGAAATCGCAACAATCCACTGATAAACAGCGAAATTATCACGTGTCAAAGAAAATATGGTACAGCTATATAGCAATACAAACAACTATTTTCGTAAAAATACGAAAATTATCAATTATTTTCGCGTGTATAGGCGCGAAAGTCAACAATAATGTCAAAATGGACACGTTTACAAAAAATAATATTCAAAATCGCACACAAATAAAAATTTTTGTTTTCGAGTGAACTGTTTGTGCGACCGGCTTAGGTGGATTTTCAAGTGATTATGTATCACTCCACGAGATGTTAGTTTGGTCGGGAACACAAATTTGCAATTTCCTCGGCTCCTGGTAGTCGGAGCGCCACGTGAGTGGTACCGTTGTATGCGGCTGGACGTTTGCAAGCGAATGGCGTGAAAAAATTTAGGGGTCCGGGAACAAATTTCCCTGAAAAACCCTGAAAAACTGGTTTTTTAACAATATTTTTACAAGATTTTTAAGTAGAAAAATTTTGAAGTTCTATATAGACACACAAAACGTGTGCTATATATTTAGGAAGGTCTGTAAGAGACCTACAAACTAATATAACCAAATGAAATTTTTACTAAACTGTTTTTGAAAAAATTGAATTTTAAAATGTTACTATTTTTTGAAGTTTTTTGATAATAAAAGCTATTTGATTTTAAGTGGGGATGCCAAAATTATACTCAAACGAAAGCAGACGTCTTGAGCTGTCGGTCAACGAAGAAATCGCAACAATCCACTGATAAACAGCGAAATTATCACGTGTCAAAGAAAAAATGGTACCGCTATATAGCAATACAAACAACTATTTTCGTAAAAATACGAAAATTATCAATTATTTTCGCGTGTATAGGCGCGAAAGTCAACAATAATGTCAAAATGGACACGTTTACAAAAAATAATACTCAAAATCGCACACAAATAAAAATTTTTGTTTTTCGTTAGGTTAGGTTAGGTTAGGTTAGGTTAGGTTAGGTTAGGTTAGGTTTTTTTTTTTTTTTTTTTTTTTCTTTTTTTTAATAATTTGCGTTAGATCCCCTGACATGGTCAGGGACTTTTTCGTTCTTTGGAGTTTCGTGTTTTCTTGTCATTTTTACCATACCTATTTGTTTCTTTTTGCAGCAGCGCTGCAAACGCTCACTGCAAATTCCAAAAATTGTTTTCTTGTCTCTTTGTTTGCTATGAGGCAGTGAGCGTTTGCAGCGCTCACCTCTACCTCAAGCGACTGTTGGAGGTTCAATCTTTTTGAGCAATGGGCTGGGCAATTAAAAATCAGGTGCACCACCGTTTCGTGCACGTCGGGGTCGCAGATGCATGACGGGCTCTCCTTGCACTTGAACCGGTGCAGATACTGGGAGAACCCGCCATGTCCAGTCAGCATCTGCGTTATCACTCCTTGGGGTTGAATTTTTCGGACGAGCCTGAAGGCGTCCACCGCGTTTGGGAGGAACAGCTTCGTGACGGAGGCAGTCTCGCCGTCCAGGTACCTCCGGTTCCACTCGCCAAGAGACTCGCCGCGAAGCTGACTCCTGACGAAAGAAACCGGGCACCGGTCGTAGTCCGGCTTTCTCCGTCCCGAAACCGCTGCCTCCTTTGCGAGGATGTCGGCGCGCTCATTACCCTCGAAACCGGCGTGGGCCTTGATCCAGAACAAGGAGACATCTTTGCCCCGGGCCAAGGCCTCGCAGAGGTTTTGGCGCGCCTGGAACGCTAGCGGATTCAAGGAGCCATGGTTTGTGACCGCCTGCAGTGCTGCCATCGAGTCACTGTACACACCATAGCTCCTCTCTCCGCACTTCAGGATCTCGTCCGTGGCTCGGCAGAGTGCCAGCAGTTCGGCCTGGTAGACTGTGCAGTACGCAGGCAAAGATAGTTTACGGGCTTTCAGTTCGGAGTGGCTGTCCCACACGGACAGCGCAGCTCCGACCTTACCCCCTATCTTGCTACCGTCTGTAAAAATACGGCGCGTCTGCACGTTGTGTTGTTCTACCAGGCTTTGGTTGTCCAGGCTTTTGAAGCTAAGCTCTGGACGCCGAGCCGGGTGTGGCATTTTCGCATAATCCACCACACGCTCCACCTCCCGGTCTCCTAGCACTAGCCGGGACGACCCTTTGCACGTTTCATACAGGGCTGCTGCTTCCTGTATGCGCAGGTCGAGAGGAAGTATCCCGGGTTAGGTTAGGTTAGGTTAGGTTAGGTTAGGTTAGGTTAGGTTAGGTTAGGTTAGGTTAGGTTAGGTTAGGTTAGGTTAGGTTAGGTTAGGTTTTTTTTTTTTTTTTTTTTTTTTTTTTTTTTTTTTTTTTTTTTTTTTATAATTCTAGTACCTCCAACATGATCGGAGACCTTATCTAACATTGAGCCTGGATTCATACTAGTTCTCGCTTTTATGCCTCTCGCACTGTCATTCCTCATACTTCACTTTCATACTTCATCTTTTGCGCTCGTTACGGGTGGGATGCCCGACTATATTTTAGTGAGCTAATTACTACTATATTCTTTATTTATCTATTTCTACTGTACTTATTTTTATAGGGGTAAATGATTGCTTAGACGCACTTTATTTACATTTATATCATCCTTACAGTCTAGATTAGATTAATTAGGGTGTTACATAATACTTTTATTTTAATTTCCAATCTTATTTCTAAGTCTTATAATAATTACTGGTTTTTCTTATTTACTAACATTACTTATGGCATATGGTGAGCGATAATATTGCAAATATTAGGCCACCATATTATTAGTTTCTATTATTCTTATTTACTAGCTTTACTATTTTATTACAGTACCTCATAAACTCAGTGTTGTCTTTCCTAGAAATTAGTGTTGACAAGTTATCTTTTGTTATTTTACTGTCAATTCTACACTCAAGTTCTAGCCTTTGCCGAACAAATACCGGGCACTCCGTCAATATATGTGGCACGGTCTCTTCGATTTCTGGATCGCATTGACACGATGGACTCGCCCTGCGCTTAAATCGATGCAGATACTCAGCGAATCCACCGTGCCCAGTTAACAGTTGAGTACCAATGAATGAAATCTCCATCTTACGAATCCTGCTGTACGCGAGTGTTGCCGAAGGGAAAAATATCTTGGTTGTTTTTGCGGTCTCGCCCATCTGGTACCTTATGTTCCATTTCTGTATGCTTTCTTGCCTCAGTTTTCGCTTAACATATGACACTGGACAAAGGTCGTAGTCCGGTTTTCGTTTTGAGCCCACAGCGGCCTCCTTTGCTAGGACGTCGGCCCTCTCGTTCCCCTCTAGTCCTGCGTGTGCCTTAATCCAGAATATGCTGGTGGTTTTATTCTGTCGAGAAGCTTTACTCAGGTTTCTCCTGGTTTCGACTGCTAGTGGATGGAGGGAATCAAGGTTTGTTACCGTCTGGAGAGCCGACAAGGAGTCGCTGTAGACTCCAAAGGTGTTCGCCTTTGTTTCTGTTATCCTTTTGCTAGCCTCGCACACAGCCAGCAGTTCGGCCTGATATACTGTACAGTATGACGGTAAGCAAAGCTTGACTGGCCTGGTCTCTGCTCCTTTCTTCCATATGGCCAGTGCCGCTCCCACTCTGCCATCAAGCTTGCTGCCGTCAGTGAATATACTCACGTCAAAGTCGGAGTTGGCTCGGAGTTGTTCTTCATCGGCTATGTTTGAGAACTGCAATTCTGTGTGAATAGCGGGGTGAGGCATTTCGATCGCAGGTGTCATGCGTTCAATCTCCCTATCACCCAACCCGGGTAGCGGCGCCCCCCTCTTGGCCTCGTACAGGGAAGAAACCTCCTGCACACGAAGGTCGAGGGGTAGCAAGCCAGCCAACAGCAGTGCTGAGTGAAGGGAGACCGTGCGATAGGCTTTGCAAATTTTTTGGGCGAAACCGCGTTGCACCGCGTCTAGTTTTCTTCTGACGCAGAGTTTCTCTGCTGCAGGTGCCCAAACACTGGCGGCGTACAGCAAGATCGGCTCTACCGTTGCCACATATATCGTCCGGATGATTTCGGGGTTCAATCCCCAGCTTGCCCTGGCGGCTTTGGCAAGTCTATTATAGATTCCGATGACTTTACGGCATTGGTTGGCTACATGTTTGTTGAAAGTCATTTTTCGATCTATTGTAACCCCCAGTAGTTTTATATCGTCTACCATAACTATCTCGTGACCCCCCATATTAAGTCGTGGGTTATCATATTTAATTTTGTTCGTGATAACCATAGCACTAGTTTTGTGTGCAGCAAATTTAAGTTTATTTTTCTTTCCCCATATTAGTACCCTCTGGAGAGCTTCATTCGCCTTTCTCTCAATGTCCAGGGCCTCCTTGCCTTCGAATATGAGGACCACATCGTCCGCGAAAGCCTGGCAATGAATTCCCTGGTGCTGTAGTTCGTTGAGAAGTGGGTCAAGTAGGAGGTTCCATAGTGTGGGGCCTGCTATGGACCCTTGTATGCAGCCTTTTGTTGTTTTGGTGACGGCTTCTGTACCCCCGTATCTAACCCTCACTGTCCTCTCCGTAAGGTAGCTATCTATTGCTTTTCTTATTTTGACAGGGCATTGTTCCTCCTTAAGCCTCACTCTCAGTGCCGGCCACCAGGCGTTGTCAAAGGCCCCCTCTATGTCCAGAGACACAATGGTGAGAAGTTTCTTCTCTTTCAGTCCCTTTTTGATGCGTCGCATTAGGGCATAGAGGGAGTCCTCGGTACTTTTTTGAGGCATAAAACCATATTGGTGGCTGTTCGTTCTGGGGAGTAGGTGGTGGCGTAGTCTATATACCAGCATTTTCTCGTATATCTTCCCTAGGATGGGGAGGAGCCCTATCGGTCTATACGATTTGGGTTCTGAGTATGTTGCCTTTCCGGGTTTCCTTAACACCACAACTACAGCTTCCTTCCAGGCCTTCGGGAAGTAGTGGTTTTCTAGGCATTTATTATAAAGGGAGAGGAATAGTTTCGGATCGTTATTTATGGCTGCGAGACATATGTCAGCGGTGAACCCGTCTCCACCTGGCGCTTTCTTAGGGTTGAATGACTTGCTAGCTCTGGTTAGTTCCGTCATCGTGAATGGGGGCTCGGAGGAGTCGTCTTCATTGGTGGTATTCACTTCATCCGCCAGCTTCCGGACTCTCTGATGGTGGTCGGTGTCCGTCTCGGCTGAGTCCTTAGGGAAGAATGACTCCGCCAACAGTTTTGCGGATCCAATGCCACTTAAAGTTTTCCCTCCTTGCTCGAGCGGCACATCCTCTTCCCTTTTTGTGGTTCTGCCGATGACCCTATATATTCCGTCCCACACGCTCTCTCTGTCTTGTTTCATACAAAACTCCTTCCAACTTTGGACTTGTGCTTCGTTCGCTCTTGTCTCATATTCTGTTTTCTTTTTCAGGTACTCTTCCACTACAGCCGGTCTGCGGATGGGCGCTGCACAGCGGATTCGGCGCTTCCTAGTCGCGACTTCGGACTTCATCGCAGCAAGTTCCTCGGACCACCATGGTAAGTTTAATTTTTCTATATTTTTCTTTTTAGGGATGGCGTGATTGCATGCCTTAGTAATTATTTTGGTAATTTTATTTGTTATTATATCTATATTATTAGTGTCTTGTAATTTATTAATTTCTGCCAAATATATTTTATGGTCTATTTTTAATTGGTCCAGTTTTATATTAAACTGGGGCCAATTTGCTTTTTTTGTATTGTAAACTCTTGTAGTTCTTTGTGTTATAATGCCTTTTGATTTAGTGATGTTAATGCCAAAAGTAATACCATTGTGGTCCGAGCTCGTGAGGTCCTCGACGACTTTCCAGTCTACAATGCGATCCATGATACCTACTGTGCAGGCCGTCACGTCTACGTGACTTTTGTAGTGTACTCTTCCCCTGATGGTGTCGAAAGTTGGTAGCACACCGTCATTGAGTACGTGTAGGTCCAGTTCATGTAGGGTCGCGGCAAAATCTTCGCCCCTTTGATCCGATGTCATGCTGCCCCACCAGTTGCTCTTAGCATTAGAGTCACCTCCCAATATTAGATCCGCCTTGAACGTCCGAACTATCTGTGACAATTGATCCAGGTACGGTTCGATCGGGCTGTTAGGTTCGAAGTAATAGGAGATTAGCGCTATCCTCCACGCCTCGGTCCGGATTTCGATCACCGCGATATTGGTGGTGGTCAACTCGGGATGCTGAACTACGTTCAGGTCCGGGTTGAACACCACTATTGCAGCCTTTGCTGCTCCGCTTCCCGAATCCGAGGCTTGGAAGACTCGCGCTCCCCTATAACTTCGCATCCTGTTCGAACTGCCCACGTAGGGCTCCTGGACCAATGCCACCGATATTCCCCGCTTCTCGGCTTCTATTAGGAGTTCCTGCGTTGCTAGCTTCTTCCTTTGCAGGTTGCACTGTGCTATTATATAGGGGGTTTTATTGCTATGGCTGCCCTTAGCAGTACGCCACAGTTGAGCGGGCCAGTGCATCCCATTTCTTCCTTATCGGACAGGTGGAGTCAAAAGCGTTGTGTTCGGCGTTGTTATACTTGGCGCTACTACAGTTCCTGCAGTTCGGCGGTATTCCGGAGACAAAGTCGGGGCAATCGGCCTTTACATGTGGGCCGCCGCAGTGGCTACAAAGATCCGCCAAGTCGGTGCAGTATCTCTTGCTATGGCCGTAGCCAAGGCAGCGAGTGCACTGCACCAGTGGCGTCTGGTCTTCTATTCTAAGTGGTTGCAAGTCGATTTGCACCACTTTTTTCGCGATGGCCCTTCGCCAGATGTTAGGCGAGACGCTGATGACTGCGTGGCAAGTGTGGGGGTTTCGCGCTCTCCTCCTGTAGCGGAATTCCACTCTGTCGTCGTTCTTTTCGAGGCCACAGAAGAGGTCTTTATTCTGGTTCCTCAGGGCCTTCAATATGTCGTCGTTTGTGTGCATATTGAGCACTCCCCTCAGAACCAGTAGTGGATCCCTATTCTTGACTTCCTCGACCTTGAGTTGATCATTCGCTGCCTTTAGTTTTGCCGTGAGCTTCTCCCGCTCTGCCTCCGAACTCACTCCAATTACAACTTTCCTATCCTTAGCTTTTCTAACGTTCCGGACCTCAATCCACCCTTCCTTGGCGTTGACTGCATCTCTTACTTTTTCTAAAACTTTTTCTCCAGAATCCTGTTCATCATTCGAGGTAACAATAACGGAGTGGAGCGTTTCTCGGCCTCTCTGTGTGCCAGCGCTCTGAACCGCCGTGTTTGCGGTAACACTCGCGTATGTTGCCATATTAACCTTTTCCAGGAATTCTTTTTGTTTAGTCATTTCGAGCTTTAGATCCGCCATCATCGCGTTGTTCTCTCTTAGCAGTCTCACGTGCTCCTCTATCTGAGAAGTTTGTGGAACCGCCTCGAGGACTGGTACTGGCGTGTCTAAAGCTGTTGGATACAGTGCACTCACTTGTTCTCCTTGGTTTGCCGACAGGCCTTTAAGCTCGGCCTCGATGCCTTTGATCAGGGAGAAGAGTTTCGTCAACGCTGACAGAACCTCCTCCTTGATCTCCCTCTTGAGGTTTCCGGCCTTGCCAAGATGCAGTTTGGCCCGTGCGATGCACTCTCTGGCCTCTATCGTCTTGCTCTTGGGTACCTGTCGTGGGGGTGGGATTCCGGAGGTAGGTGGCGGTGGGGTTCTAGTTGTTTTCGGAGTAGGATGTCTGTTCGAGGGGCTTTGGCTGGTTCCTGCCCTGGCCGCCTCCCAGTCCTCGATCCTATCTCCGATGCTTCTACGTTCTGTCCCCGACTCGGTTTTCTTGGGTGACGGTTTAGCCACCTTATTCGGAGGGGTCCTGAAGCCCGGAAACATCTTGGTTGGTGGTACGCGTCAAAAGTTCAAAAAGAGTATATAAAATGTAGACGATGGTGTATACTTAGCCTAATACAGCAACACTAAACAGTTGCTGTATGACACAATAATAAAAGAAAAATAATAATAGACTAATAAAAAATGTCAAAACAAAAAAATAAAATTTTTGTTTGCCTTATGGACTTGTCTAGGTGGTCAACACTGAGTCTATGCAGTCCAGTGGTGTCAATAAACACAATTACGTAAAAATATAAAATAAAAAAAAAGTAAAAAAAAAAATTTTTTAAAAATTTTCAAAAAAAATTACTTATATTATGGCTCTATCTTGTAGCCCTTCCGAAGACCTCCACAATAACCCC
This sequence comes from Autographa gamma, assembly GCA_905146925.1. Lineage (NCBI taxonomy): Eukaryota > Metazoa > Arthropoda > Insecta > Lepidoptera > Noctuidae > Autographa > Autographa gamma. The sequence continues at coordinate 49,417 of LR989868.1, read as the reverse complement.
AAGCACCACCAACCTATCTCAAGCGGTTCCGGAGATATAGGGGTTCAAAGAATCCAGACTTTGTCCGCGCACCCTAGGTCTTATCTTAAAATTTGGATATCTCCGGAACTAAAGCTCAGATCCAGGCGTGCTTAGGCTCGTTGCATTGGTCTCGTCAGGCACTACAAGATGGCACTGTTAGAATTCCTGAAAATTTCAGGTCTCTGAAATTTGCTGATTTTCAGCTTAAGTCGCTGTATTCGTCCTATCAATATGCCCCAAGAAAACCCCAGTCCTCTAGGACCCCTGGTTCCGGAGCTATGTCAAGTCAAAAATGACTTTGACAGTTCTATAACTGTCAAACACGATATTTAAACAGCTGTAACTCCGTCCCCAGAAGTCGTAGACCACTAGTGTTTGGGGTATTCCTGGTCAGTCTGACCAGGACTGTCAGGATTTGGAGCTTTCAGGGTCCCGAAAAACTTCAGCCTGAAAAGGCCTGAAATGAGTGAAGGCAGAAAGAGAGGGTCTCCCCGAGGTCCCTGGATAAAACCCCAGTCCTCTACGACCACCGAGTCGGGAGCTACAGGCGCTTGAAGTTGGCCAAGATGGCCGCCGCGCTGTCAAAAGTTGGTTTAAAACGGCTGTAACTCCTCAACCGTTTGTCGTAGAAACGTCAGGTTTCCACCAGGGGTCCTGGCTCGACTTACTCTACAAGATAAAATTATTTTCAGGCCTGAAATTTTTCAGTCCCTGAAAACTCCTGAAAATTTACAGGTACAATCTTTGAAGTAGGTCACACACTACACAGAAAATCCGCAGGCTCTGAGTCAAAAAACGGCCGAGTTATTGAGGTCCAACAATGAAATTTAATGAATTTTTATCAAAAATAGCTTTATTTAGGACAATTTTATGTTATTATATCAAATTATTTCGCACCTAGACGGTATAAAACGCGCCTAGGGGTTGGACGGAGCCAAGGTAAGGTGATAGAAACGAAAACGGCACAGAAGTACGAGGTTTCTTCTAAAAGTGTTTTCGGTTAGGTTAGGTTAGGTTAGGTTAGGTTAGGTTAGGTTAGGTTAGGTTGCCCGCAAAGCCGCCAAGAAGGCCGCGGCCGCGGCACGCGCCTCCAGCCGTACCGCAAATACGGTTGCGCGGCCTGTGGGGCGGACTGAGAAAGGCGGACGCAAGGGGCCGGCCGTGCATGCCGTGCATGTCCCGCGCTCCGAGGCTGTGACGCTCACGCTACAGCCCGGAGCTGCGGAGCGCGGTGTGACGTACCGGTCGGTCATTGCGGAGGCCAAGGCCAAGATCAGATTATCGGATCTTGGTCTTCAGTCCGTCACCGTCAGGCAGGCTGCCACGGGTGCGCGGCTGTTTGAGGTGGCTGGTGCTGCGAGTGGCAGCGCCGAAAAGGCGGACGCTCTGGCCGCCAAGATGAGGGAAGTCCTCAACCCTGAGGACGTCCGGGTCTCCAGGCCGGTGAAAACCGCAATGGTGCGGATCACCGATCTGGACGATTCGGTGACCTCTGAGGAGGTGGTGGCGGCCGTTGCCCGAAGGGGTGAGTGTCCGCCAGACAGCGTGCGGGTCGGCGAAATACGCGCCGATGCCACTGGACTCGGCGTGGTCTGGGTTCGGTGCCCTGTGGCGTCGGCGAAGAGGATCGCCGACAGCGGCGAATTGCTGGTGGGCTGGGTTGCAGCGGGTGTAAAACTCCTGCAGCCTCGGGCTTTGCGGTGCTTCCGGTGCCTTGAAAAGGGGCACGTCCGGGCCAAGTGCACCGCCGAGGTCGACCGTAGCGATTTATGCTTTCGCTGCGGTCAGCCCGGCCACAAGGCGGCCCAGTGTTCCGCGGCGCCCCACTGTATCCTGTGTTCGGCTGCAGGGAAGCCAGCGGGACACCTGGCGGGCGGAGGGGCCTGTGGCGCGCCTGCCGGCAAGGCCAAGGCCAAAAAGAAAAAGAAGGGGGGCTCGAAACCTGCCGGGGAAACCTCGCCACCCCCGCAGGCTAGAAGCTCCGCGGCCGACTCCCGGCCCAGGACCGTTGCCGAGGGAATGGAGTGTCAATAATGGCACAAAAACATTTCCTCCAGGGCAACATCAACCACTGTGCCAGAGCTCAGGATCTTTTACTCCAGAGCATGGCAGAGTGGTCGATTGACGTGGCTGTGGTCGCCGAGCCGTACCTCATCCCCGCCCGTGAAAACTGGCTGGGGTGCGCTGACGGTTTGGTGGCCATTATTGGCGAGACTCTGATCGACCCGTCTAGGGGCCGTGGCTGGGTTGCTGCGGTCTCGGGCGGCATCGTCATTGTGGGGGCGTACTTCTCCCCCAACAAGAGTCTCGCCGACTTTGAGGGTTTCCTTGTCGAGTTGGGCGCCGTCGTAGGCCGCTACCACCCTCGTCCCGTTCTTGTGCTCGGGGATCTCAACGCCAAGTCATCGGCGTGGGGATCTCCGGTCACTGACCTTCGGGGCGAGGTGCTGGAGGAGTGGGCGGTTGCGACAGGCCTGGTCGTCCTGAATCGGGGTTCGGAGTTTACGTGCGTGCGACAGCGGGGCGGGTCGATAGTGGACGTTTCGTTCGCTAGCCCCTCTGTCGCCGGCCGGGTCCGCGACTGGCGTGTCGCTGTGGAGGTGGAGACGCTATCGGACCACCGGTATATCCGGTTCGACGTCTCTGCCCAGACCACGGGCGGCCGCCATCCAGCGACCCCGATCAACGACGGCCCGCGTTGGGCGCTTAAGCGCATCGACAGGGAACTACTCGAGGAAGCAGCCTTAGTCCAGTCCTGGACCTGGGAGTCGGCGACGGACGGCCCCGTCGACGTCGAGGCGGTGGCGCTGCGGTTTCGCGGGGCGATGACGCAGATCTGCGACGCGTCCATGCCCCGTGTCCGCCAACAGTCCGCAAGGCGCCGGGTGTACTGGTGGACCGCTGAGATCGCGCAATTGCGCGTGGCGTGCGTTGCGGCCCGCCGCCGGTACACCCGATACCGCAGACGGCGTCGACGGGATACCGCCGAGGAGGACGCGCTGTATGAGGTGTACCGCGCGTCCAAGGAGACTCTGTGGCTGGCCATTGGCGACTCAAAGTCGCGTGCCAGGGAGGAGCTGCTGGGGTCCCTAGATCGGGACCCGTGGGGGCGTCCCTACCGCTGGGTAAGGGGCAAGTTGCGTCCCTGGGCGCCCCCACTGACGCAGACCATGCAGCCCCAGCTGCTGGAGGTGGTGGTGAAGACCCTCTTCCCTGTGCGAGTGGGACATGTTCCCCCGCCGATGGCATCGCCCTCAGCCACAGACTCTCCGGAAGAGGAGAGCACCGATGTCCCCGAAGTGACGCAAGAGGAGACGAGAGCGGCCGTGTCGCGACTCCGGGCTAAGAACACAGCGCCCGGACCCGACGGAGTTCCTGGCCGAGCTCTCGTCTTGGCTCTGAAGGAGCTAGAGCCCCAGCTGAGGGGGCTCTTCACGGCATGTCTCGAGCGGGGTCAGTTTCCCAGCGTATGGAAGGAGGGGAGGCTGGTCCTGCTCAGAAAGGAGGGGCGCCCTGCGGACTCGCCGTCCGCGTATCGGCCCATAGTGCTGCTCGACGAGGCGGGCAAACTGTTTGAGCGTGTCATCGCAGATCGCCTCGTCGGCCACTTGTGCAGAGAGGGGCCGGACCTGGACGAGAACCAGTTTGGTTTTCGTCGGGGGCGCTCCACCATAGACGCAATCATGCGCGTGAGGGCCCTGGCGGAGGAGACGGTGTCCCGGGGTGGGGTGGTGTTGGCGGTGTCTTTAGACATCTCCAACGCATTCAACACCCTACCCTGGAGCTGTATTCGGGAGGCGCTGAAACACCATCGCGTGCCTCCCTACCTCCGCCGTACAGTAGGGGCTTATCTGGAAGACAGATGCGTCACCTATTGGGGACGTGACGGTGCTCGTCGGCACTTCATGTCGTGCGGTGTCCCACAGGGATCGGTCTTAGGACCGCTCCTGTGGAACATCGGCTACGACTGGGTGCTGAGAGGTGAGCTCCCGTCGGGCGCAGACTTGACGTGTTATGCGGACGACACGCTTGTCACTGCCCGGGGGAGCTCGCTCAGGGAAGCGACGTTGATGGCCACGGCTGCGGTGTCACAGGTGGTGAACCGCATCCGGCGCCTGGGCCTGGAGGTGGCCCTAAACAAGTCGGAGGCCATAGTGTTTCATGGCCCCCGACGGGCGCCGGCGCCGGGATCACACATTGTGGTCGGTGGGGCTCGGATAGCTGTCGGGTACACCATGAAGTACCTGGGATTGGTGCTCGACAGCCGGTGGGAATTCGGGCCTCACTTCCGGCGGCTAGCGCCCAAGCTGATGGGCGCGGCGGGCGCGCTTTCAACGTTGCTTCCCAACATGGGGGGCCCGAGCGCCGCCTGTAGGCGGTTGTACGTGGGAATCGTGCGGTCTATAGCCCTTTACGGGGCTCCCGTTTGGGCGCTAGACCTGACGGCCAGCACTCTCGCCATTCTGCGAAAGCCGCAGAGGGCGATGGCCGTCAGAGTCGCCCGCGGGTACCGCACGATTTCCTACGAGGCGGCTTGTGTCCTGGCCGGATCCCCGCCCTGGGACCTGGAGGCGAAAGTACTCGCGTCATTGTACCGATGGCGCGAGGAAGAGCGGGCGCGGGGCTCGACGCCGGTGCAGCGGCAGATCGAGCTGCGCCGAGGAGAGCTCCGTCAGGTCCTGGTGGCGGAATGGCGGCAAAGGCTTCTGCGCCCTGCCGCCGGCCTCGCTACCGTCGAGGCGATCCGGCCGGTACTCAACGACTGGCTCGGGAGAAGGCACGGTTCCCTGTCGTTTAGGGTGACGCAGGTGCTGTCGGGGCATGGGTGCTTCGGCAAGTACCTGTGTCGCATGGGCAGGGAGCCGGACGCTCGGTGCCACCACTGCGTCCATCGCGGGGAGGACACGGCGCAACACACGCTCGCTGAGTGTGTAGCTTGGGAGGAGCAGCGCCGTGTCCTCACAAATGAAGTAGGAGGCGATCTGTCGCTGCCGGCCGTAGTGCAGAGTATGGTCGGTAGCGCAGAGTCGTGGGACGCGGTGGTGTCCTTCTGCGAGGACGTGATGTCGCAGAAGGAGACTGCGGAACGGGAGAGGGAGATCTCGTCTCTCTTCCCCGGCCGCAGAAGGCGCACCGGGCGCAGGAGAAGGGCGGACAACGCCCTTTTCCGCCCCCCATGAATGGGTCCAGGGGCGAGGGACTTGGGGAAGTCCCTGCCCCCTAACCGCTGGACCCGAGGCGTAGGCGCGCGCGGGTGTCGGCGCGCGCCTCCGAGGCGGAGCACGGGGTAGTCTTACACCTCACTACCCCGTGCACGAGATGAGGCCCGGACAACCGGGCCAGCACCAGCGTGGGGCTGCGGAAGAATTTGGATTCCCGCGGCCCCACGTGCACGTGCGAGGAGGAGACACCGGGGGGTTTTAGCCGGTAAGAGTCCGGCATGCCCCTCCGCCTCTCCCCAGGCGGAGGAAGTCCATGAGGATTTCCCCCCGAAAAAAAAAAAAAAAAAAAAAAAAGGTTAGGTTAGGTTAGGTTAGGTTAGGTTCCCGCCCCCTAACCGCTGGACCCGAGGCGTAGGCGCGCGCGGGTGTCGGCGCGCGCCTCCGAGGCGGAGCACGGGGTAGTCTTACACCTCACTACCCCGTGCACGAGATGAGGCCCGGACAACCGGGCCAGCACCAGCGTGGGGCTGCGGAAGAATTTGGATTCCCGCGGCCCCACGTGCACGTGCGAGGAGGAGACACCGGGGGGTTTTAGCCGGTAAGAGTCCGGCATGCCCCTCCGCCTCTCCCCAGGCGGAGGAAGTCCATGAGGATTTCCCCCCGAAAAAAAAAAAAAAAAAAAAAAAAAAAGGTTAGGTTAGGTTAGGTTAGGTTAGGTTCCGGTGCAGCGGCAGATCGAGCTGCGCCGAGGAGAGCTCCGTCAGGTCCTGGTGGCGGAATGGCGGCAAAGGCTTCTGCGCCCTGCCGCCGGCCTCGCTACCGTCGAGGCGATCCGGCCGGTACTCAACGACTGGCTCGGGAGAAGGCACGGTTCCCTGTCGTTTAGGGTGACGCAGGTGCTGTCGGGGCATGGGTGCTTCGGCAAGTACCTGTGTCGCATGGGCAGGGAGCCGGACGCTCGGTGCCACCACTGCGTCCATTGCGGGGAGGACACGGCGCAACACACGCTCGCTGAGTGTGTAGCTTGGGAGGAGCAGCGCCGTGTCCTCACAAGTGAAGTAGGAGGCGATCTGTCGCTGCCGGCCGTAGTGCAGAGTATGGTCGGTAGCGCAGAGTCGTGGGACGCGGTGGTGTCCTTCTGCGAGGACGTGATGTCGCAGAAGGAGACTGCGGAACGGGAGAGGGAGATTTCGTCTCTCTTCCCCGGCCGCAGAAGGCGCACCGGGCGCAGGAGAAGGGCGGACAACGCCCTTTTCCGCCCCCCATGAATGGGTCCAGGGGCGAGGGACTTGGGGAAGTCCCCGCCCCCTAACCGCTGGACCCGAGGCGTAGGCGCGCGCGGGTGTCGGCGCGCGCCTCCGAGGCGGAGCACGGGGTAGTCTTACACCTCACTACCCCGTGCACGAGAGGAGGCCCGGACAACCGGGCCAGCACCAGCGTGGGGCTGCGGAAGAATTTGGATTCCCGCGGCCCCACGTGCACGTGCGAGGAGGAGACACCGGGGGGTTTTAGCCGGTAAGAGTCCGGCATGCCCCTCCGCCTCTCCCCAGGCGGAGGAAGTCCATGAGGATTTCCCCCCGAAAAAAAAAAAAAAAAAAAAAAAAAAGGTTAGGTTAGGTTAGGTTAGGTTAGGTTAGGTTAGGTTAGGTTAGGTTAGGTTAGGTTAGGTTAGGTTAGGTTTTTTTTTTTTTTTTTTTTTTTTTTTTTTTTTTTTTTCTTTAATGCTTATATCCCCTGACATGGTCAGGGACTTTTTCTTTCTTGGATTTTATTACTTTCTTAACCATTATTTTAATAGCCTATTTGTTTCTTTTAACAGCAGCGCTGCAAACGCCCACTGCGAATTCCAAAAATTGTTTTCTTGTCTTTTTGTTTGCTATGAGGCAGTGAGCGTTTGCAGCGCTCACCTCTACCTCAAGCGACTGTTGCAGGTTCAACCTTTTTGAGCCATGGGCTGGGCAATTAAAAATCAGGTGCACCACAGTTTCGTGCACGTCGGGGTCACAGATGCATGACGGGCTCTCCTTGCACTTGAACCGGTGCAGATACTGGGAGAACCCGCCATGTCCAGTCAGCATCTGCGTTATGACTCCTTGGGGTTGTATTTTTCGGACGAGTCTGAAGGCGTCCACCGCGTTTGGGAGGAACAGCTTCGTGACGGAGGCAGTCTCGCCGTCCAGGTACCTCCGGTTCCACTCGCCAAGAGATTCGCCGCGAAGCTGACTCCTGACGAAAGAAACCGGGCACCGGTCGTAGTCCGGCTTTCTCCGTCCCGAAACCGCTGCCTCCTTTGCGAGGATGTCGGCGCGCTCATTACCCTCGAAACCGGCGTGGGCCTTGATCCAGAACAAGGAGACATCTTTGCCCCGGGCCAAGGCCTCGCAGAGGTTTTGGCGCGCCTGGAACGCTAGCGGATTCAAGGAGCCATGGTTTGTGACCGCCTGCAGTGCTGCCATCGAGTCACTGTACACACCATAGCTCCTCTCTCCGCACTTCAGGATCTCGTCCGTGGCTCGGCAGAGTGCCAGCAGTTCGGCCTGGTAGACTGTGCAGTACGCAGGCAAAGATAGTTTACGGGCTTTCAGTTCGGAGTGGCTGTCCCACACAGACAGCGCAGCTCCGACCTTACCCCCTATCTTGCTACCGTCTGTAAAAATACGGCGCGTCTGCACGTTGTGTTGTTCTACCAGGCTTTGGTTGTCTAGGCTTTTGAAGCTAAGCTCTGGACGCCGAGCCGGGTGTGGCATTTTCGCATAATCCACCACACGCTCCACTTCCCGGTCTCCTAGCACTAGCCGGGACGACCCTTTGCGCGCTTCATACAGGGCTGCTGCTTCCTGTATGCGCAGGTCGAGAGGAAGTATCCCGGCCAGTATTAGAGCCGAGTTTAGGGAGACCGTGCGGTATGATTTGCAGATTTTTTGAGCCACACCCCTCTGTACCGTCCCAAGGAGTTTTTTGACCCCGACTTTGTTTGCTGCGGGAGCCCACGCTGCCGCCGCGTACAATACGATTGGCTCTACTGCCGCCGTGTAGATGGTGCGGATAACCTCCGGGTGCAGGCCCCAGCTGATCTTGGCTGTTCTCTGCAGCTGCTTGTAGATATTTAGGGCCTTCCTAGAGACGTTGGCGACATGACTGTTGAACGTCAATTTGTCGTCAATGGTCAGCCCTAAAATCTTAATTTCTCGGGACATGCCAATGTCGACCCCGCCCATGCTCAGGCGGGGGGTGTCATATTTCAGCTTGTTCGTTACCAGCATTGCACTTGTTTTTTGAGCTGCGAACTTGAGCTTATTTCTGACACCCCACTTCCAGACATGATCGAGGGCGACATTGGCCTGTCGCTGCACCTCAGAGCCCGTACACCCGGCGAACAGAAGGACCACGTCGTCCGCGAATGCTTGGCAGCGGACATCCTTCGCAGCCAACTCCTTTAGGAGGGGATCCAGCAACACGTTCCAGAGGATCGGTCCTCCAATCGACCCCTGGACGCATCCCTTTTGGGTTTCCCTCTCGTGCTCTACCCCCGCATACCTTAGCTTCACGCATCTGCCGTCCAGGTAGCTGTCCAGTAGCCTCCTGAGATTGACCGGACACTGTTCCTCAGCCAGTCTGACCCTAATGGCCGGCCACCAAGCACTGTCGAAGGCCCCCTCTATATCTAGTGACACTAGCGTTATCAGCTTTTTGTCTTTAACCTCCGCTTTTATTTGGTTCACCAGAGTATAGAGGGCGTCCTCCGTGCTTCGCTGTGGCATAAAGCCATACTGGCGAGTACTCAGTCTCGGTGTCAGGTGCCACTGGAGCCTTGCTACAACCATTTTCTCCAGGATCTTACCGAGGACAGGTAGCAGGCCGATTGGTCTGTACGACTTTGCCCTACGGTAGTCGTCCTTGCCCGGCTTCCTCAGGACCACGACTGTGGCCTCTTTCCAGGGCTTGGGGAAGTGCCCTAGACTGAGGCATTTGTTGGCCAAGGCAAGGAAGGACTCTGAGTCCTGGAGAATGGCGTGACTGCAGATGTCTGCCGTGAAGCCGTCGGCGCCCGGCGCCTTTTTCGGATTAAAGGCTCGGACCACAGACCTGAGCTCGTGCGCTGTGAACGGCGGGTCATGTACCTCACCATGGACCCAATCGTTCACCCGCTTAGCGAGACTCCTGGTGGCCTTGTGGTCCTCGCCGTCCTCCGACTCGCGGTCCTCCGGGTAGAAGGATTCCGCGAGGAAGGCCGCCGAGCGTGCGGGGTCGAGGGTTTCGCCATTTTTAATGAGGGTGACGTCTTCGGGTCGTGTGGAGGTCCTTCCAATCACTCTGTAGATCCCCTCCCACATCCCTTCCCTGTCTTGTTTTGTGCAGAACTGTTTCCAGCTCTGCACTTGAGCTATTTTGGCCTTCGTTTCATACTCTTTTTTGATTTGCAGGTACTCAGCGACGACACCATCTCTCCGGACCGGAGCGGCGCAGCGGATCCTTCTCCTCCTGGTAGCCACCTTCTTCTTCAGGGCGGTGAGCTCATCGGACCACCACGGCAAGGTAAGTCTTGGACGATTTTTCTTTACAGGAATGCTAGCATCACAGGATTGTTTTATTGATTTTAAATATATTTCAAGGGTATGTTCCAGATCTTGTTTATTATTAATTTTATTTATTTCTATTTTATTTATTTTATTTTCTATTTTTAATTGTTCCAGTTTCTCATGAAACTGGACCCAATTAGCTTTATTTGTGTTATATAATCTTGTGGTGGTTTTGATGCGCATTCCTGTAGATTTCGTCAATCTAACTTTAAATACGATGCCGTTGTGGTCAGAGCTCGTCATGTCAACGTCGACCCTCCATCCTTCCACCAGGCAAAGAAGGTCCGCCGAGCACACCGTGAGGTCTACGTGGCTGCTGTAGGATTTTCCGCCTCTGATGGTGTCAAACGTTGGAGTGGTGCCGCTGTTGAGCACCTGCAAATCCTTTTCGTCGAGGAAACCGCACAGCTCCTCGCCCCTGACGTCCTCAAATCTGCTTCCCCACCATGGGCTTTTGGCGTTAAAATCACCCCCGATAATGAGGCTGCGAGCTCCAAGCTTCCGCTGAATCGTTCCGAGGTGCTCGAGGTAGGGCTGCATCGGCTTGTCTGGCTCGAAGTAGATGGAGACCACCGTGAGTTCCCAGGCGATGGTGCGGATCCTCACCACGACGATGTTGTGTGTGGTGAGTTCTGGGAACTGTGTGACGTCCCAGTCATGGTCGAAGACTGCTATGGCAGCCTTCACAGTCCCGTTTCCATCGTCCTCCGCCTGGAATATCCGTGACCCACGGTAGTCCTTCATCCTTCTTATGCCGCCGACATATGGCTCTTGTATTAGGGCCAATGCAACCCTCCTCTCTGCAGCCCCCCGAAACAACTCAACGGTCGCCAGTTCCTTTCGCTGAAGGTTGGCCTGCATTACCGGGTAAGCCAAACTTTCCCTGGTGGGGGTGTTCGTGCCGACGTTCGCCATGGAGCCCTCAGCAATACGCTATCTTTGCTCTAGCCAACGAGTCCCACCTGCGTCGGACGGGGCAGTCTGAGCTGAACGCATTGTGCCCCGTCATGTCCAGATTTGCTGAAACGCAGTTGCAGCAAGTGGGAGCCGCGTTGGCGAGCTTCTCCGCGCAAGTTTTGCGTTGATGAGGGCCCCCGCAGTAGCCACATTTTTCTGTGGTCTCGGTGCAGAGGCGTCTACTGTGGCCGTAACCCAAGCACATTGAGCATTGGACCAGTGGTGACTGGTCCTCCACCCTAATGTGCTGCAGGTCTAGGTACACCTCAGACGCCCCCAGCAGCCGATTCCACAATGTGGGGGACACCCGAGCGACGACGTGGCAGATGAGGTCGTTCCGGGCTCTCCGCCTAAATTTAATTTCAATCCTGTCGTCATCAGCTGGCAGATCTTGGAACAGCTTCTTATTTTGTATCCTCAGGAACTGAAGTACGTCCTCATTTGTATGTGAGCTGAGGACGTCCCTGAAGATGACGAGGGGGTCCAGGTTTTTGACGACCTGGACTTCAAGCTGCTGGTCGGCCTCCTCGATCTTGTTCCGAAGCGTGTCCCTGATATTCTCGCTTCTGCAGCTGATGACGACTCTTCGGTCTTTGCCTTTTCGGACCCGTTCCACCTGCACGTCCCCCGCCTTTGCATTAACCGCTTTTCGCACTCTCAACAGCACGTCCTCTCCCGTCTCCATTTCATTTCTGGAAGCGACCACCACCGAGTGCAGAGCTGCCGGGAAGGTGCGCTTTCGCCCTTTTGCACTTGCCGCTACACTCGCGTAAGTGATCGCCTCCAGTGTTTCCTTTTTAGCTTGGAGGGCCGTATGCAGCTCTTTGGCTGTCTCGTTGCTCTCTCTCATAAGCCTGGAATGCTCGGCTAGTGAGGAGAGCAACTGAGTGACCTCCACTCTCCCTGAATCCAGTCCGCTTCCTCCTTTCTCTAGATCTCCCTCGACTCCCTCCCCGCCCACGCATGTAAGTGTTTGCAGGGGGGGAGCCGTGGGCCTTTGGGATTCATCCTCCTTTACAAGCTGGTAGAGCCTGTCGATGGCCTGCGTGACGTCAGCCTTTATGTCTGTTTTAAGATTCCTGGACAGATTAAGTGCCGTCTTAGCCTTCGTCACGCAGGCCCTCGCCTCTTGGACCCTACCAGTTCGCGCAGACTGCGGCATAGTTGTGACGGCCGTTGATACATTATTTAGGGGTGGCGACCGGTCCACTGCAACGGTAACTGCTTCAACGGTACAATGGGAAGCGGCCGGGGCCTCCCCGGGAAAGAGGACTCTGCCCGCCTCCCATTCCCCTATGCTCCTTCTGACGTTTGTTTTGCTTTTTGTTACAGTGGCCCGGTTGGCCCTCGGGGGAGTGGACGACTGCTGCGACGTGGAAGACTTAGCGGGGGTGCGGAACATCGCTAAAGGTAAGTATAAAAACTGAATAATTTAAACCTAACCCAACCAAAATAATTATTTTCGTAAATCTGTATAAGTTGTAAATGCAATAATAATTTAAAAGTAAAATTGTAAAAGTTGTAAAACAATAATAAATAATAGAATAAAATAGATAAGATTAAATAATTTGAAATTAATTTCAAAATATTTGTGCTACTTTAATAACGCTGTAGCGCTGTTTTAAGATCGTTGATGTAAGCCGACCCTTTGTGACGTCGGGGAGGCCCAAGGAGCACCTAGCTAAGGCCAACTTAGCAGGGCTACACTTCTTGCTTCTGCAAGAAGTGTCCAAAATTGACCTGTAAGGGTTAAATTTAGGGTACCTTTGGCACAGGTACAAGGTCCAGGAGTGGGCGGCGCGACCGACTGTCACGTCTCCCTGTCAGTAATTAAGTGCTGCTCAAGACCTATCCGACGCCACAAACCGCAACCCTCTAGCACTACCGATTCCGGAGATACGGCCTCCCAAAGATATTGGGGTACTAAAAGGTGTATGGAAAAAGTCTCCGGAATCGATATGCCTAATGAAATAAGGGTGGGTGGGGGGGCCAGAAATTCGTAATTTTCTCGGCTCCTGGTAGTCGGAGCGCCACGCGAGTGGTACCGTTGTATTCGGCTGGACGTTTGCAAGCGAATGGCGTGAAAAAATTTGGGGGTCCGGGAACAAATTTCCCTGGAAAACCGTGAAAAACTAGTTTTTTAATAAGTTTTTTAAGGAATAAAAATTTTGATGATCTATATAAGCACGCAATACGTGTGCTATATATTTAGGAAGGTCTGTAAGAGACCTACAAACTAAAATAACCAGATGAAATTTTTACTAAACCGTTTTTGAAAAAATTGAATTTTAAAATGTTACTATTTTTAGAAGTTTTTTAATTATAAAAGCTATTTATTTTTAGGTGGGGGTGCCAAAATTATACTCAAACGAAAGCAGACGTCGTGAGCTGTAGGTCAACGAAGAAATCACGAAAATCCACTGATAAACAGCGAAGTTATTACGTGTCAAACAAAAATGTATCGCTATATAGCAATAAAAAACAATGATTTTCGTATAAATACGAAAAATATCAAATATTTTCGCGTGTAAAGGCGCGAAGGTCAACAAATAGGTCAAAATAGACACGTTTACAAAAAAGTTTGGTAGAATTCGCACAAAAAATAAAAATTTTGTATACAAGTGAATTATTTGTGCGGCCGACTTAGGTGGATTTCAAGTACTTATGAATGACTCCACGAGATGTTATTTTGGTCGGGAACACACAAATTCGTAATTTTCTCGGCTCCTGGTAGTCGGAGCGCCACGCGAGTGGTACCGTTGTATTCGGCTGGACGTTTGCAAGCGAATGGCGTGAAAAAATTTGGGGGTCCGGGAACAAATTTCCCTGGAAAACCGTGAAAAACTAGTTTTTTAATAAGTTTTTTAAGGAATAAAAATTTTGATGATCTATATAAGCACGCAATACGTGTGCTATATATTTAGGAAGGTCTGTAAGAGACCTACAAACTAAAATAACCAGATGAAATTTTTACTAAACCGTTTTTGAAAAAAATTGAATTTTAAAATGTTACTATTTTTAGAAGTTTTTTAATTATAAAAGCTATTTATTTTTAGGTGGGGGTGCCAAAATTATACTCAAACGAAAGCAGACGTCGTGAGCTGTAGGTCAACGAAGAAATCACGAAAATCCACTGATAAACAGCGAAGTTATTACGTGTCAAACAAAAATGTATCGCTATATAGCAATAAAAAACAATGATTTTCGTATAAATACGAAAAATATCAAATATTTTCGCGTGTAAAGGCGCGAAGGTCAACAAATAGGTCAAAATAGACACGTTTACAAAAAAGTTTGGTAGAATTCGCACAAAAAATAAAAATTTTGTATACAAGTGAATTATTTGTGCGGCCGACTTAGGTGGATTTCAAGTACTTATGAATGACTCCACGAGATGTTATTTTGGTCGGGAACACACAAATTCGTAATTTTCTCGGCTCCTGGTAGTCGGAGCGCCACGCGAGTGGTACCGTTGTATTCGGCTGGACGTTTGCAAGCGAATGGCGTGAAAAAATTTGGGGGTCCGGGAACAAATTTCCCTGGAAAACCGTGAAAAACTAGTTTTTTAATAAGTTTTTTAAGGAATAAAAATTTTGATGATCTATATAAGCACGCAATACGTGTGCTATATATTTAGGAAGGTCTGTAAGAGACCTACAAACTAAAATAACCAGATGAAATTTTTACTAAACCGTTTTTGAAAAAATTGAATTTTAAAATGTTACTATTTTTAGAAGTTTTTTAATTATAAAAGCTATTTATTTTTAGGTGGGGGTGCCAAAATTATACTCAAACGAAAGCAGACGTCGTGAGCTGTAGGTCAACGAAGAAATCACGAAAATCCACTGATAAACAGCGAAGTTATTACGTGTCAAACAAAAATGTATCGCTATATAGCAATAAAAAACAATGATTTTCGTATAAATACGAAAAATATCAAATATTTTCGCGTGTAAAGGCGCGAAGGTCAACAAATAGGTCAAAATAGACACGTTTACAAAAAAGTTTGGTAGAATTCGCACAAAAAATAAAAATTTTGTATACGGGTTAGGTTAGGTTAGGTTAGGTTAGGTTAGGTTAGGTTTTTTTTTTTTTTTTTTTTTTTTTTTTTTTTTTTTTTTTTTTTTTTTTTTTTTTAATCTAGTACCTCCAACATGATCGGAGACCTTATCTAACATTGAGCCTGGATTCATACTAGTTCTCGCTTTTATGCCTCTCGCACTGTCATTCCTCATACTTCACTTTCATACTTCATCTTTTGCGCTCGTTACGGGTGGGATGCCCGACTATATTTTATGAGCTAATTTCTACTATATTCTTTATTTAACTATTTCTACTGTACTTATTTGTATAGGGGTAAATGATTGCTTAAACGCACTTTATTTACATTTATATCATCCTTACAGTCTAGATTAATTAGGGTGTTACATAATACTTTTATTTTAATTTCTAATCTTATTTCTATGTCTTATATTTATTACTGGTTTTTCTTATTTACTAACATTACTTATGGCATATGGTGAGCGGTAATATTGCAAATATTAGGCCACCATATTATTAATTTCTATTATTCTTATTTACTATCTTTACTATTTTATTACAGTACCTCATAAACTCAGTGTTGTCTTTCATAGAAATTAGTGCTGACAAGTTGTCTTTTGTTACTTTACTATCAATCCTAGACTCAAGTTCTAGCCTTTGCCGAACAAATACCGGGCACTCCGTCAATACATGTGGCACGGTCTCTTCAATTTCTGGGTCGCATTGACACGATGGACTCGCCCTGCGCTTAAAACGATGCAGATATTCAGCGAATCCACCGTGCCCAGTTAACAATTGAGTACCAATGAATGAAATTTCCATCTTACGAATCCTGCTGTACGCGAGTGTTGCCGAAGGGAAAAATATCTTGGTTGTTTTTGCGGTCTCGCCCATCTGGTACCTTATGTTCCATTTCAGTATGCTTTCTTGCCGCAGTTTACGCTTAACATATGACACTGGACACAGGTCGTAGTCCGGTTTTCGTTTTGAGCCCACAGCGGCCTCCTTTGCTAGGACGTCGGCCCTCTCGTTCCCCTCTAATCCTGCGTGTGCCTTAATCCAGAATATGCTGGTGGTTTTATTCTGTCGAGAAGCTTTACTCAGGTTTCTCCTGGTTTCTACTGCTAATGGATGGAGGGAATCAAGGTTTGTTACTGTCTGGAGAGCCGACAAGGAGTCGCTGTAGACTCCAAAGGTATTCGCCTTAATTTCTGTGATTCTTTTGCTAGCCTCGCACACAGCCAGCAGTTCGGCCTGATAGACTGTACAGTATGACGGCAAGCAAAGCTTGGCTGGCCTGGTCTCTACTCCTTTCTTCCATATGGCCAGTGCCGCTCCCACTCTGCCATCAAGCTTGCTGCCGTCAGTGAATATACTCACGTCAAAGTCGGAGTTGGCTCGGAGTTGTTCTTCGTCGGCTATGTTTGAGTACTGCAATTCTGTGTGAATAGCGGGGTGAGGTATTTCTATCGCTGGTGTCATTCGTTCAATCTCCCTATCACCCAACCCGGGTAGCGGCGCCCCCCTCTTGGCCTCGTACAGGGAAGAAACCTCCCGCACACGAAGGTCGAGGGGTAGCAAGCCAGCCAACAGCAGTGCTGAGTGAAGGGAGACCGTGCGATAGGCTTTGCAAATTTTTTGGGCGAAACCGCGTTGCACCGCGTCTAGTTTTCTTCTGACGCAGAGTTTCTCTGCTGCAGGTGCCCAAACACTGGCGGCGTACAGCAAGATCGGCTCTACCGTTGCCACATATATTGTCCGGATGATTTCGGGGTTCAATCCCCAGCTTGCCCTGGCGGCTTTGGCAAGTCTATTGTAGATACCGATGACTTTACGGCATTGGTTGGCTACATGTTTGTTAAAGGTCATTTTTCTATCTATTGTAACCCCCAGTAGTTTTATATCATCTACCATGACTATCTCATGACCCCCCATATTAAGTCGTGGGTTATCATACTTAATTTTGTTAGTGATTACCATAGCACTAGTTTTGTGTGCAGCAAATTTAAGTTTGTTTTTCTTTCCCCATATTCCTACCCTCTGGAGAGCCTCATTCGCTGTTCTCTCAATGTCCAGGGCCTCCTTGCCTTCGAATATGAGGACCACATCGTCCGCGAAAGCCTGGCAATGAGTTCCTTGGTGCTGCAGTTCATTAAGAAGTGGGTCAAGTAGGAGGTTCCATAGTGTGGGGCCTGCTATGGACCCTTGTATGCAGCCTTTTGTTGTTTTGGTGACGGCTTCTGTACCCCCGTACCTAACCCTCACTGTCCTCTCCGTAAGGTAGCTGTCCAGTGCTTTCCTTATTTTGACAGGGCATTGTTCCTCCTTAAGCCTCACTCTCAGTGCCGGCCACCAGGCGTTGTCAAAGGCCCCCTCTATGTCCAGAGACACAATGGTGAGTAATTTCTTCTCTTTCAGTCCCTTTTTGATGTGTCGCATTAGGGCATAGAGGGAGTCCTCGGTACTTTTTTGAGGCATAAAACCATATTGGTGGCTGTTCGTTCTGGGGAGTAGGTGGTGGCGTAGTCTATATACCAGCATTTTCTCGTATATCTTCCCTAGGATGGGGAGGAGCCCTATCGGCCTATACGATTTGGGTTCTGAGTAAGTTGCCTTTCCGGGTTTCCTTAACACCACAACTACAGCTTCCTTCCAGGCCTTCGGGAAGTAATGGTTTTCCAGGCATTTATTATAGAGGGAGAGGAATAGTTTTGGATCGTTATTTATGGCTGCGAGACATATGTCAGCGGTGAAACCGTCTCCACCTGGCGCTTTCTTAGGGTTGAATGACTTGCTAGCTCTGGTTAGTTCCGTCATCGTGAATGGGGGCTCGGAGGAGTCGTCTTCATTGGTGGCATTCACTTCATCCGCCAGCT
Organism: Autographa gamma; assembly: GCA_905146925.1. Taxonomy (NCBI): domain Eukaryota; kingdom Metazoa; phylum Arthropoda; class Insecta; order Lepidoptera; family Noctuidae; genus Autographa; species Autographa gamma. Next base: position 31,780 of record LR989868.1, on the reverse strand, counting down.
TCCGGACTCTCTGATGGTGGTCGGTGTCCGTCTCGGCTGAGTCCTCAGGGAAGAATGACTCTGCCAGCAGTTTTGCGGATCCAATGGCACTTAGAGTTTTCCCTCCTTGCTCGAGCGGTACATCCTCTTCCCTTTTTGTGGTTCTGCCGATGACCCTATATATTCCGTCCCACACGCTCTCTCTGTCTTGTTTCATACAAAACTCCTTCCAGCTTTGGACTTGTGCTTCGTTCGCTCTTGTCTCATATTCTGTTTTCTTTTTCAGGTACTCTTCCACTACAGCCGGTCTGCGGATGGGCGCTGCACAGCGGATTCGGCGCTTCCTAGTCGCGACTTCGGACTTCATCGCAGCAAGTTCCTCGGACCACCATGGTAAGTTTAATTTTTCTATATTTTTCTTTTTAGGGATGGCGTGATTACATGCCTTAGTAATTATTTTGGTAATTTTATTTGTTATTTCATCTATATTATTTGTATCTTGTAATTTATTAATTTCTGCCAAATCTATTTTATGATCTATTTTTAATTGGTCCAGTTTTATATTAAACTGGGGCCAATTTGCTTTTTTTGTGTTGTAAATTCTTGTCGTTCTTTGTGTTATAATGCCTTTTGATTTTGTGATGTTAATGCCAAAAGTAATACCATTGTGGTCCGAGCTTGTGAGGTCCTCAACGACTTTCCAGTCTACAATGCGGTCCATGATTCCTACTGTGCAGGCCGTCACGTCTACGTGACTTTTGTAGTGTACTCTTCCCCTGATGGTGTCGAATGTTGGTAGCACACCGTCGTTGAGTACGTGTAGGTCCAGTTCATGCAGGGTCGCGGCAAAATCTTCGCCCCTTTGATCAGATGTTATGCTGCCCCACCAGTTGCTCTTAGCGTTGGAGTCTCCTCCCAATATTAGTTCCGCCTTGAACGTCCGAACTATCTGTGACAATTGATCCAGGTACGGTTCGATCGGGCTGTTAGGTTCGAAGTAATAGGAGATTAGCGCTATCCTCCACGCCTCGGTCCGGATTTCGATAACCGCGATATTGGTGGTGGTCAACCCGGGATGCTGAACTACGTTCAGGTCCGGGTTGAACACCACTATTGCAGCCTTTGCTGCTCCGCTTTCCGAATCCGAGGCTTGGAAGACTCGCGCTCCCCTATAACTTCGCATCCTGTTCGAACTGCCCACGTATGGCTCCTGGACCAATGCCACCGATATTCCCCGCTTCTCGGCTTCTATTAGGAGTTCCTGCGTTGCTAGCTTCTTCCTTTGCAGGTTGCTCTGTGCTATTATATAGGGGGTTTTATTGCTATGGCTGCCCTTAGCAGTACGCCACAGTTGAACGGGCCAGTGCATCCCATTTCTTTCTTATCGGACAGGTGGAGTCAAAAGCGTTGTGTTCGGTGTTGTTATACTTGGCGCTGCTACAGTTCCTGCAGTTCGGCGGTATTCCGGAGACAAAGTCGGGGCAATCAGCCTTTACATGTGGGCCGCCGCAGTGGCTACAAAGATCCGCCAAGTCGGTGCAGTATCTCTTGCTATGGCCGTAGCCAAGGCAGCGAGTGCACTGCACCAGTGGCGTCTGGTCTTCTATTCTAAGTGGTTGCAAGTCGATTTGCACCACTTTTTTCGCGATGGCCCTTCGCCAGATGTTAGGCGAGACGCTGATGACTGCGTGGCAAGTGTGGGGGTTTCGCGCTCTCCTCCTGTAGCGGAATTCCACTCTGTCGTCGTTCTTTTCGAGGCCACAGAAGAGGTCTTTATTCTGGTTCCTCAGGGCCTTCAATATGTCGTCGTTTGTGTGCATATTGAGCACTCCCCTCAGAACCAGTAGTGGATCCCTATTCTTGACTTCCTCGACCTTGAGTTGATCATTCGCTGCCTTTAGTTTTGCCGTGAGCTTCTCCCGCTCTGCCTCCGAACTCACTCCAATTACAACTTTCCTATCCTTAGCTTTTCTAACGTTCCGGACCTCAATCCACCCTTCCTTGGCGTTGACTGCATCTCTTACTTTTTCTAAAACTTTTTCTCCAGAATCCTGTTCATCGTTCGAGGTAACAATAACGGAGTGGAGCGTTTCTCGGCCTCTCTGTGTGCCAGCGCTCTGGACCGCCGTGTTTGCGGTAACACTCGCGTATGTTGCCATATTAACCTTTTCCAGGAATTCTTTTTGTTTACTCATTTCGAGCTTTAGATCCGCCATCATCGCGTTATTCTCTCTTAGCAGTCTCACGTGCTCCTCTATCTGAGAGGTTTGTGGAGCCACCTCGAGGACTGGTACTGGCGTGTCTAAAGCTGTTGGATACAGTGCACTCCCTTGTTCTCCTTGGTTTGCCGACAGGCCTTTAAGCTCGGCCTCGATGCCTTTGATCAGGGAGAAGAGTTTCGTCAACGCTGACAGAACCTCCTCCTTGATCTCCCGCTTAAGGTTTCCGGCCTTCCCGAGATGAAGTTTGGCCCGTGCGATGCACTCTCTGGCCTCTATCGTCTTGCTCTTGGGTGCCTGTCGTGGGGGTGGGATTCCGGAGGTAGATGGTGGTGGGGTTCTAGCTATTTTCGGAGTAGGAGTAGGATGTCTGTTCGAGGGGCTTTGGCTGGTTCCTGCCCTGGCCGCCTCCCAGTCCTCGATCCTATCTCCGATACTTCTACGTTCTGTCCCCGACTCGGTTTTCTTGGGTGAAGGTTTCACACCCTTATTCGGAGGGGTCCTGATGCCCGGAAACATCTTGGTTGGTGGTACGCGTCAATAAATTCAAGAAGTGTATATAAAATGTAGACGAGGGTGTATACTTAGCCTAATACAACAACACTAAACAGTTGCTGTATAACACAATAATATAAGAAAAATGATAAAATAGACTAATAAAAAATGTCAAAACAAAAATAAAATTTTTGTTTGCCTTTATGGACTTGTCTAGGTGGTCAACACTGAGTTTATGCAGTCCAGTGGTGTCAATAAACACAATTACATTAAAATAAAAAATAAAAAAAGTCAAAAAAAAAATTTTAAAAAATTTCTAAAAAAAATTTACTTATATTATGGCTCTATCTTGTAGCCCTTCCGAAGACCTCCACAATAACCCCAAGCACCACCAACCTATCTCAAGCGGTTCCGGAGATATAGGGGTTCAAAGAATCCAGACTTTGTCCGCGCACCCTAGGTCTTATCTTAAAATTTAGATATCTCCGGAACTAAAGCTCGGACACAGGCGTGCTTAGGCTCGTTGCATTGGTCTCGTCAGGCACTACAAGGTGGCACTGTTAGAATTCCTGAAAAATTCAGGTCTCTGAAAATTGCTGATTTTCAGCTTAAGTAGCTGTATTCGTCCTATCAATATGCCCCAAGAAAACCCCAGTCCTCTAGGACCCCTGGTTCCGGAGCTATGTCGAGTCAAAAATGACTTTGACAGTTCTATAACTGTCAAACACGATATTCAAACAGCTATAACTCCGTCCCCAGAAGTCGTAGACCACTGGTGTTTGGGGTATTCCTGGTCAGTCTGACCAGGACTGTCAGGATTTGGAGCTTTCAGGGTCCCGAAAAACTTCAGCCTGAAAAGGCCTGAAATGAGTGAAGGTAGAAAGAGAGGGTCTCCCCGAGGTCCCTGGATAAAACCCCAGTCCTCTACGACCACCGAGTCGGGAGCTACAGGCGCTTGAAGTTGGCCAAGATGGCCGCCGCGCTGTCAAAAGTTGGTTTAAAACGGCTGTAACTCCTCAACCGTTTGTCGTAGAAACGTCAGGTTTTCACCAGGGGTCCTGGCTTGACTTACTCTACAAGATAAAATTATTTTCAGGCCTGAAATTTTTCAGTCCCTGAAAACTCCTGAAAATTTACAGGTAAAATCTTTGAAGCAGGTCACACACTACACAGAAAATCCGCAGGCTCTGAGTCCAAAAACGGCCGAGTTATTGAGGTCCAAAGATTCCAGACTTTCAAAAAATGAAAGTCTAGATGTCAATCTCGGCCGCTTTTGAAGCTACAAAGCTGGTCTTTGGGCTTTGTCCAACTGAAAAACCTATTCTAAGCCCCTCCAAATCATAAAAAATTAATTATTTTAATTAATTATATATTATTCCTCAAAAAATACAAAAAATTTAATAACTTTGTTGTTTTTAAAGATAAAAATTTGGAAAAAATGTCAAAAAATGCTAAATTAAGAGTACTACAATAATTATTAATAAAAAATAAAAAATCGAAATATTTGTCAAACAAAATTTTTGAAATTCGAAAAAAGTCTTAATTTACTAATATTAACATTAAATTAAATTCTAAAAAATTTTCTCTGCTTACGGGGGGCTTCTTCTGGCTAGCGCGCAGCAGACGGCAGCAAAAAAAGCAGGTGTTGTGGCTTTAGTTTTGGAGCTGTGAGGCTCCAAAGTTTGACTTTTCTAATGTCAATTTCTCCAAACCTGGTCGCGCTAAAAATCAGGTTGAAGCGGTGTTGTGCTGTCCAGATGAAGGTCTTTATGCTCCCAAAGTTTCGGCTCCGTAGGACCAGTATTTCTGGTACCTCGTGTCAAATGAGGTTAAGAAAAAATTTTTCTTGACTTAATTTGCGGCTTTTCTGTAAGTCCGAACTTTTTTTGCAAGGTGTCAAATGAAGCGCCTTGTTGCGCCCCACAAGATGACATAAAAATGTTTGAGGTCGTCACACAAGTTTTTGAGTTATAGCACTTTTTTCACTTTTTCACTTTACAAAAGCACGTGTTTTTTTGGTTTCCCGCGATTTGCGGTTTTCCAGAGTTTTTCCGGCTAGAACACTTTTCACTTCTAGGTGCGCGGCACTAATACGAAGGTTTTGGTGTATCGCACGGGCTCGTATCTCAAAGAAAACCAATTTTTAATAATTTTAAACGCGGAGCTGAGTGATTTTCAAACTGTTTCGGACCGTGGTTGGACCCAGACTGGTTAGGTTAGGTTAGGTTAGGTTAGGTTAGGTTTTTTTTTTTTTTTTTTTTTTTTTTGTATATATTATGCCTTTTGCCCTCTGACATAGTCAGAGACTTTATACTTCTTTTCTTTCTTTCAGAGCTGGATTTTTAAGTTTTTAGTTTTTGTTTCGTTTGTTGGTGGCGCTGCAAACGCTCACTGCAAATTTAATAAATTCATTTCTAACTTTTTTGTTTGCGATGAGGCAGTGAGCGTTTGCAGCGCTCACTTCCTCGTCTATGATCTGCTCTAGTCCTGCTCTTTGGGTTTGGAAGACGGGGCACTCAAACACACAGTGCATAACACTCTCCGCCACTTCGGGATCACAGATGCATGAAGGGCTCTCTTTGCACTTAAATCTGTGCAGATACTGGGAGAACCCTCCATGTCCCGTCAGCACTTGTGTTATGGCACCTTCTGGTGCAATTTTGCGGACGACTTTATAGGCATCCACTGCGCTCGGGAGGAACGTCCTGGTTACTGAAGCGGTCCCTCCGGCCAGGTATCTCCGGTTCCATTCGTCAAGGGTCTGGCTACGAAGCTGGTTTTTGACGAATGAAACCGGACACAGGTCGTAATCTGGCGATCGTCGGCTCGAAGTGGCCGCCTCCTTCGCCAGGACGTCTGCGCGCTCATTTCCCTCGAAGCCGGCGTGGGCCTTGATCCAGAACAAGGATACATCTTTGCCCCGGACCAAGGCCTCGCTGAGGTTTTGGCGCGCCTTATGCGCTAGTGGATGCATGGAGCTATGGCTAGTGACCGCCTGCAGTGCCGCCATCGAATCACTGTATATGCCATAGCTCCGTTCGTCGCCCTTAAGGGTTTCGCCCGTAGCCCGACATAGGGCCAGGAGCTCTGCCTGGTAGACTGTGCAGTAAGCTGGCAAGGATAGTTTCCGGGACTTGATTTCGGAGCGGCTGTCCCATAGGGAGAATGCCGCTCCTACTTTGCCCCCTATCTTGCTGCCGTCGGTGTAGATACGGCGCTCCTGCACGTTGTTACGGTCTACCAGGCTTTGCTCGTCCAGGTTCTCAAAACCGAGTTCTGGACGTTGGGCCGGATGCGGGCTATCCGCAAAGCCCACCACACGCTCTACCTCCCGGTCTCCCAGCACCAGCCGGGACGACCCCTTGCGCGCTTCGTACAGTGCTGCTGCTTCTTTGATACGAAGGTCCAAAGGTAGTATCCCGGCCAGAATTAGGGCCGAGTGGAGGGAGACAGTGCGATAGGCCTTGCAGATTTTTTGGGCTACTCCCCTCTGCACCGTGTTTAGGCGTTTTTGTACCCCGATCTTCCCAGCGGCTGGTGCCCACGCTGCTGCGGCGTACAGGATGATGGGCTCCACCACCGCAGCGTACAGCGTGCGGACTATCTCTGGATGCAGTCCCCAGCTGATCTTCGCAGCACGTTGGAGCTGCTTGTAAAAGCTTAGGGCCTTTCCACAGACGACCTCCACGTGACTGTTGAAGGTCAGTTTGTCATCTATGGTCAGACCCAAAACCTTCACTTCGCGAGACATGGCAATGTCGACCCCGCCCATGCTTAGGTGAGGGGTGTCATATTTTAGCTTTTTTGTTAGAAGCATGGCGCAAGTTTTATTTGGCGCGAATTTTAGCTTGTTTTTGACACCCCATCTCCTCACATGCTCGAGGGCGGCATTGGCACGTCGCTGCAACTCCAACGCGGTGTAGTCTGCGAAGAGGAGGACCACATCGTCCGCAAAGGCCTGGCAGTTGACACCAGCCGCTTCCAGAGACTTTAGGAGGGAGTCTATGAGGACATTCCAGAGGATCGGACCGCCTATCGACCCCTGGACGCAACCCTTATGCGTGGCTTTGGCGTGCTCCATTCCCGCGTATCTTAGTTTTACGCATCTGTCGTCTAGGTAGCTGTCCAGCAGACGCCTGATGTTTACTGGGCACTGTTCCTCAGCCAGTCTGACTTTGATGGCGGGCCACCAAGCGCTATCGAAGGCTCCCTCTATATCCAGCGAAACGAGCGTCACTAACTTTTTCAGTTTAATCTCCGCTTTGATTTGGTTCACTAGATTATAGAGAGAGTCCTCCGTGCTTCTCTGTGGCATAAAGCCGTACTGGCGAGTACTTAGCCTTGGCACCAGGTGCCACTGGAGCCTAGCTACCACCATTTTTTCCAGGACCTTCCCGAGGACTGGTAACAGGCCGATTGGCCTGTACGATTTCGGCCTCCTGTAGTCGTCCTTACCCGGCTTCCTCAGGACCACGACTGTGGCCTCTTTCCAGGGCTTGGGAAAGTGCCCCAGACTGAGGCATTTGTTGGCCAGGGCAAGGAACGATTCGGGGTCCTGGAATATGGCTTGACGACAGATGTCGGCTGTAAAACCGTCTGCTCCCGGCGCCTTTCTCGGGTTAAATGCTTGGACCGAGGACTTCAGCTCGTGCGCTGTGAACGGCGGGTCATGCACCTCATCATGGACCCGCTCGTTTACTCGCTTTGAGAGGTTCCTGATAGCCCTCTGGTCCTCGCTGTCCTCGCTTTCCGGGTCGGCAGGGTAAAAAGTGTCCGCGAGAAAGGCTGCCGATTGAGCAGGGTCTAGAGACACGCCATCTCGCTCAAGGGTTACGTCCTCCTGTCTCTTTGCGGTCCTTCCTATGACTCTGTATATGCCCTCCCAGACTCCCTCCCTATCTTGCTTAGAGCAGAACTCTTTCCAGCTCTGAATCTGAGCTTGCTTGGCCTTCTTTTCATACTCGTCCTTTGCTTTCAGGTACTCAGCAACGACACCATCTCGACGGACCGGCGCGGCGCAACGGATCCTTCTCCTCCTGGTAGCAACCATTTTCTTCAACGCGGCGAGCTCCTCGGACCACCACGGCAAGGTAAGTTTATTGTTATTTTTCTTTTCAGGTATGCATGTTTTACATGCATGTTCTATTGTTTTTATGTATGACTCTACTTTTAATTCCAGATCTTTAATATTATTAATTTTGTCTATTACTGTTTTGTTAATTTTATTTTCTATTTTTAATTGGGCCAGTTTCTCATGAAACTGGTCCCAATTTGCTTTTCTTGTGTTATATTTACGTGTTGTACTTTTGATGTTAATTCCGAATGATTTTTGCAGGTTAATTTTGAAAACAATGCCGTTATGGTCCGAGCTTGTCATGCCCACGTCTACGCGCCATCCCTCCACCAGGCTGAGAAGGTCCGTTGAGCATGCCGTTATGTCGACGTGACTACTGAGAACTTTCCCGCCTCTGACGGTGTCGAAAGTTGGTGTGGTGCCGCTGTTGAGTACATTTAGGTCGAGTTCTCCAAGAAGGCCGCACATCTCCTCACCTCTAATGTCCTCCACTCTACTTCCCCACCACGGGCTCTTGGCGTTTACGTCCCCACCGATAAGCAGGCTTTGAGCTCCCATGCGGCGACGGATCGCTCCAAGGTGCTCCAGATAAGGTGCGAGGGGTAGGTCAGGCTCGAAGTATACAGAGACCACCACGAGGTCCCAGGCACTGGTACGGATCCTCACCACTACGATGTTGTGCGTGGTGAGTTCTGGGTACTGTATGACGTCAAGGTCTTGGTCGAAGACGACGATGGCCGCCTTTACAGTCCCACTTCCCTCTTCAGGTGCCTGGAATGTTCTCACCCCGCGGTAGTCCCGCATCCTTCTCCTACCACCCACGTATGGCTCCTGTATGAGGTTAGGTTAGGTTAGGTTAGGTTAGGTTAGGTTAGGTTAGGTTTTTTTTTTTTTTTTTTTTTTTTATTATTTAATACGTTAATTCCCCTGACGTGGTCAGGGACTTTTTTATTCATTTGTGTTTTCGTTTCTTTTATTTTATTTTTGCTCACCTATTTGTTTCTTTCAGCAGCGGCGCTGCAAACGCTCACTGCAAATTCCATAAATTGTTTTCTTGACGATTTGTTTGCTATGAGGCAGTGAGCGTTTGCAGCGCTCACCTCTACCTCAACTGACTGTTGCAGGTGGAATCTGTTCCTGCTGTGGGCCGGGCACTCAAAAATTAGGTGCACGACACTTTCGTGCACGTCGGGGTCGCAGATGCATGATGGGCTCTCCTTGCACTTGAACCGGTGCAGATACTGGGAGAACCCGCCATGTCCAGTCAGCATCTGCGTTATTACTCCTTGGGGTTGAATTTTACGGACGAGCCTGAAGGCGTCCACCGCGTTTGGGAGGAACAGCTTCGTGACGGAGGCAGTCTCGCCGTCCAGGTACCTCCGGTTCCACTCGCCAAGAGACTCACCGCGAAGCTGACTCTTGACGAAAGAAACCGGGCACCGGTCGTAGTCCGGCTTTCTCCGTCCCGAAACCGCTGCCTCCTTTGCGAGGATGTCGGCGCGCTCATTACCCTCGAAACCGGCGTGGGCCTTGATCCAGAACAAGGAGACATCTTTGCCCCGGGCCAAGGCCTCGCAGAGGTTTTGGCGCGCCTGGAACGCTAGCGGATTCAAGGAGCCATGGTTTGTGACCGCCTGCAGTGCTGCCATCGAGTCACTGTACACACCATAGCTCCTCTCTCCGCACTTCAGGATCTCGTCCGTGGCTCGGCAGAGTGCCAGCAGTTCGGCCTGGTAGACTGTGCAGTACGCAGGCAAAGATAGTTTACGGGCTTTCAGTTCGGAGTGGCTGTCCCACACGGACAGCGCAGCTCCGACCTTACCCCCTATCTTGCTACCGTCTGTAAAAATACGGCGCGTCTGCACGTTGTGTTGTTCTACCAGGCTTTGGTTGTCCAGGCTTTTGAAGCTAAGCTCTGGACGCCGAGCCGGGTGTGGCATTTTCGCATAATCCACCACACGCTCCACTTCCCGGTCTCCTAGCACTAGCCGGGACGACCCTTTGCGCGCTTCATACAGGGCTGCTGCTTCCTGTATGCGCAGGTCGAGAGGAAGTATCCCGGCCAGTATTAGAGCCGAGTTTAGGGAGACCGTGCGGTATGATTTGCAGATTTTTTGAGCCACACCCCTCTGTACCGTCCCAAGGAGCTTTTTGACCCCGACTTTGTTGGCTGCAGGAGCCCACGCTGCCGCCGCGTACAAGACTATTGGCTCCACTGCCGCCGAGTAAATGGTGCGTATAACTTCCGGGTGCAGGCCCCAGCTGATCTTGGCTGTTCTCTGCAGCTGCTTGTAGATATTTAGGGCCTTCCTAGAGACGTTGGCGACATGACTGTTGAAAGTCAACTTGTCGTCAATGGTCAGCCCTAAAATCTTGACCTCTTTGGACATGCCAATGTCGACCCCGCCCATGCTCAGGCGGGGGGTGTCATATTTGAGCTTGTTTGTTATGAGCATTGCGCTCGTTTTGTGTGCTGCAAACTTTAGCTTATTTTTGACACCCCACCTCCAGACATGCTCGAGGGCGACATTGGCCCGTCGCTGCACCTCGGAACCAGTACACCCAGCGAACAGCAGAACGACGTCGTCCGCGAATGCCTGACAGCGGACTCCTTTTGCAGCCAACTCCTTGAGGAGGGGATCCAACAAAACGTTCCAGAGGATCGGTCCTCCAATCGAACCCTGGACGCATCCCTTTTGGGTTACCCTCTCGTGTTCTACCCCCGCATACCTCAGCTTCACACATCTGCCGTCAAGGTAGCTGTCCAGTAGCCTCCTGAGATTGACCGGACACTGTTCCTCAGCCAGTCTGACCCTGATGGCCGGCCACCAAGCACTGTCAAAGGCACCCTCTATATCTAGTGACACTAGCGTTATCAGCTTTTTATCTTTAACCTCCGCTTTTATTTGGTTCACCAGAGTATAGAGGGCGTCCTCCGTGCTTCGCTGTGGCATAAAGCCATACTGGCGAGTACTCAGTCTCGGTGTCAGGTGCCACTGGAGCCTTGCTACAACCATTTTCTCCAGGATCTTACCGAGGACAGGTAGCAGGCCGATTGGCCTGTACGACTTTGCCCTACGGTAGTCGTCCTTGCCCGGCTTCCTCAGGACCACGACTGTGGCCTCTTTCCAGGGCTTGGGGAAGTGCCCTAGACTGAGGCATGTGTTGGCCAAGGCAAGGAAGGACTCTGAGTCCTGGAGAATGGCGTGACTGCAGATGTCTGCCGTGAAGCCGTCGGCGCCCGGCGCCTTTTTCGGATTAAAGGCTCGGACCACAGACCTTAGCTCGTGCGCTGTGAACGGCGGGTCATGTACCTCACCATGGACCCGATCGTTCACCCGCTTCGCGAGGCTTCTGGTGGCCTTGTGGTCCTCGCCGTCCTCCGACTCGCGGTCCTCCGGGTAGAAGCATTCCGCGAGATAGGCCGCCGAGCGTGCGGGGTCGAGGGTTTCGCCATCTTTGATGAGGGTGACGTCTTCAGGTCGAGTGGAGGTCCTTCCGATCACCCTGTAGATCCCCTCCCACATCCCTTCCCGGTCTTGTTTTGTGCAGAACTGTTTCCAGCTCTGCACTTGAGCTATTTTGGCCTTCTTTTCATACTCTTCCTTTTCTTTCAGGTACTCAGCAACGACACCATCGCGACGGATCGGCGCGGCGCAACGGATCCTTCTCCTCCTGGTAGCAACCATTTTCTTCAGCGCGGCGAGCTCTTCGGACCACCACGGCAAGGTAAGTTTATTTTTATTTTTCTTTTCAGGTATGCATGTTTTACATGCATGTTCTATTGTTTTTATGTATGACTCTACTGTTAATTCCAAATCTTGAATATTGTTAATTTTATCTATTTCTGTTTTGTTTATTTTATTTTCTATTTTTAATTGGGCCAGTTTCTCATGAAACTGGTCCCAATTTGCTTTTCTTGTATTATATTTACGCGTTGTAGTTTTAATATTAATTCCTAATGATTTTTCTAATTTAATTTTGAATTCAATGCCGTTGTGGTCAGAGCTTGTCATGCCCACGTCTACGCGCCATCCATCCACCAGGCTGAGAAGGTCCGTTGAGCATGCCGTTATGTCGACGTGACTGCTGAAAACTTTCCCGCCTCTGACGGTGTCGAAAGTTGGTGTGGTGCCGCTGTTGAGTACATTTAGGTCGAGTTCTCCAAGAAGGCCGCACATCTCCTCACCTCTACTGTCCTCCACTCTACTTCCCCACCACGGGCTCTTTGCGTTTACGTCTCCACCGATAAGCAGGCTTTGAGCTCCCATGCGGCGACGGATCGCACCAAGGTGCTCCAGATAAGGTGCGAGGGGGAGGTCAGGCTCGAAGTATACAGAGACCACCACGAGGTCCCAGGCACTGGTACGGATCCTCACCACTACGATGTTGTGCGTGGTGAGTTCTGGGTACTGTATGACGTCAAGGTCTTGGTCGAAGACGACGATGGCCGCCTTTACAGTCCCACTTCCCTCTTCCGATGCCTGGAATGTTCTCACCCCGCGGTAGTCCCGCATCCTTTTCTTGCCCCCCACATATGGCTCCTGTACAAGAGCCATAGTCGCTTTCCTTTCCAGAGCCCCCTGGATCAGCTCCACGGTCGCCAGCTCTTTCCTTTGGAGGTTAGCCTGCATTACCGGGTACGCCTTCAGCCCCGCGGTGGAGGCAGCCGATGTTTCTGCCATGGAGCCCTCAGCAATACGCTACTTTTGCTCGAGCCAATGCGTCCCACCTGCGTCGGACGGGGCAGTCTGGGCTGAACGCGTTGTGCCCCGTCATGTCTAGTTTTGCAGTGACGCAGTTGCAGCAGGTGGGAGCTGCATTGGCGAGCTTTACAGCGCAGTCTTTGCGTAGATGAGGGCCCCCGCAGTGGCCGCATTTTTCGGTGGTCTCGACGCAGAGGCGTCTGCTGTGGCCGTATCCCAAGCACATCGAGCATTGGACCAGTGGCGACTGGTCCTCCACTCTGATGTGCTGTAAGTCCAGGTACACCTCAGACGCCCCCAGCAGCCGATTCCACAGAGTGGGGGATACCTTCGCGACCATATGGCAAAGCAGGTCGTTTCGGGCTTTCTTCCGGAATCTAATTTCGATTCGGTCGTCACCAGTTGCGAGGTCACGGAAGATTCTCTTGTTTTGCACCCTCAGGAACTCAATCGCCTCCTCGTTGGTATGCGAACTGAGAACGTCCCTGAGGATGATGAGAGGGTCCTGGTTTTGGACCTCCAGGACCTCGAGCCGTTGGTCTGCAGTCTCGATCTTCCTTTTGACCCTGTTGCGAGCTTCTTCGCTGCGACAACTGATGACGACTTTCCGGTCTTTAGCTTTGCGAAGTTTGTCAATTTGGATATCGCCCTGCTTTGCGTTGATCGCGACCCTAATCCTCCCCAACACGTCCTCACCCGTTTCCATTTCGTCCCTGGAGGCTACAACCACCGAGTGGAGCGCTGTCGGGACCGGGCGTTTACGCCCTACTGCGCTCGCCGCTACACTCGCGTAGGTGATCGCCTCCAGCGACTCCCTTTTCATTTCCAGAGCCCGCTGGAGTTTTTCGGCTCTCTCGTTGCTCTCCTTCATCAGCGTAGTGTGCTCCGCTAGTGAGGAGAGCAATTGAGTGACCTGCAGGCTTCCTGGCTCCCTTCCCTGTTCTTCCTCCCCCTTTTTTCCTTTCTTCTTCCTATTCTGGGAGTCTTCCGCGTCGCCCTCCCTGTCCGCGCCCTTTAACGCGGGCAAGGAAGGAGACGCAGGTCTCTCGGCCTCATCCTCCTTCACTAGCTGGTAGAGCCTGTCGATGGCCTGCGTGACGTCGGCCTTAATATCAGTTTTGAGGTTTCTGGACAGATTAAGTGCTGTCTTTGCCTTCGTCACGCAGGCCCTCGCCTCCCGAACTCTCCCAGCACGCGCGGATAAAGGCTTTGTTATAGGGGCCACCGGTAGGGTGATTTGAGCTGATAACTCGTCCACTGCAACGGTAGCCAAGGCAACGGTAGAATGGGAAGCGGTCATGGCCTCCTCAGGAAAGAGGACTCTGCCCGCCTCCCATTCCCCAATGCTCCTTCTAACGTTCGTTTGACTTTTTGTTACAGTGGTCCGGTTGGCCTTCGGGGGAGTAGACGGCTGCTGCGACGTGGAAACCTTAGCGGGGGTGCGGAACATCGTACAGGTGAGTAAAAATACTATTCAATAAAACCTAACCCAACCACAATAATAATTAATCACGTAAGTTTGTAAAAGTTGTAAATACTAATAATTGTCTAAAATTTTGTAAAATAATTTAAAATGTACTTAAATAAAATGTCATAAAATTGATGTAAAAATAATGCAGTGTAAATAATAATTATAAGCTAAAATCTTAAAAGTATTTTGATGGGGTATAAGGTTAAAACTTAAAACCCAAAATCTGTGCTACTTCTATATCGATGTAGCGCTGTTTATTGATCGGTGGTGTACGCCGACCCTTTGTGACGTCGGAGGGGCCCAGGGAGCACCTTGCTAAGGCCAACTTAGCAGGGCTACACTTCTTGCAAAAGCAAAAAGTGTCCAAAATTGACCTGTTATGGCAAAATTTTTGGTACCTTTAGCAAAGGTACGAGGTCCAGGAGTGGGCGGCGTGACCGACTGTCGCGTCTCCCTGTCAGTAATAAGGTGCTACTCAAGACCTATCCGACGCCACAAACCGCAACCCTCTAGCACTACCGATTCCGGAGATATGGCCTCCCAAAGAAATTGGGGTACAAAAAAGTGTATGGAAAAAGTCTCCGGAATCGATATGCCTAATGAAATAAGGGTGGGTGGGTGGTCCAGAAATTCGTTATTTCCTCGGCTCCTGGTAGTCGGAGCGCCACGGGAGTGGTACCGTTGGATTCGGCTGGACGTTTGCAAGCGAATGGCGTGAAAATTTTTGGGGGTCCGGGAACAAATTTCCCTGAAAAACCGTGAAAAACTGATTTTTTAATGATATTTTTAAAGTATAAAAATTTTGAAGAACTATATAGACACGCAATACGTGTGCTATATATTTAGGAGGGTCTGTAAGAGACCTACAAACTAATATAACCAGATAAAATTTTTACTGAACCGTTTTTGAAAAAATGAAATTGAAAAATGTTAATAATTTTGAAGGTTTTTTGCCAAAAAAGCTATTTGTTTTTTAAAATAGAATATCAAAATTATGCTCAAACGAAAGCCAACGTCTTAAGCTGTAGGTCAACAAAGAAATCACGAAAATCCACTGATAAACAGCGAAGATATCACGTGTCAAAGAAAAAATGTATCGCTATATAGCAATAAAAACAACGATTTTCGTATAAATACGAAAAATATCAAATATTTTCGCGTGTAAAGGCGCGAAGGTCAATAAGTAGATCAAATAAGACACGTTTACAAAAAAGTTTGAAAGAATTCGCACAAAAATTAAAAATTTTGTATACAAGTGAATTATTTGTGCGGCCGACTTAGGTGGATTTCAAGTACTTATGAATGACTCCACGAGATGTTATTTTGGTCGGGAACACACAAATTCGTTATTTCCTCGGCTCCTGGTAGTCGGAGCGCCACGGGAGTGGTACCGTTGGATTCGGCTGGACGTTTGCAAGCGAATGGTGTGAAAATTTTTGGGGGTCCGGGAACAAATTTCCCTGAAAAACCGTGAAAAACTGATTTTTTAATGATATTTTTAAAGTATAAAAATTTTGAAGAACTATATAGACACGCAATACGTGTGCTATATATTTAGGAGGGTCTGTAAGAGACCTACAAACTAATATAACCAGATAAAATTTTTACTGAACCGTTTTTGAAAAAATGAAATTGAAAAATGTTAATAATTTTGAAGGTTTTTTGCCAAAAAAGCTATTTGTTTTTTAAAATAGAATATCAAAATTATGCTCAAACGAAAGCCAACGTCTTAAGCTGTAGGTCAACAAAGAAATCACGAAAATCCACTGATAAACAGCGAAGATATCACGTGTCAAAGAAAAAATGTATCGCTATATAGCAATAAAAACAACGATTTTCGTATAAATACGAAAAATATCAAATATTTTCGCGTGTAAAGGCGCGAAGGTCAATAAGTAGATCAAATAAGACACGTTTACAAAAAAGTTTGAAAGAATTCGCACAAAAATTAAAAATTTTGTATACAAGTGAATTATTTGTGCGGCCGACTTAGGTGGATTTCAAGTACTTATGAATGACTCCACGAGATGTTATTTTGGTCGGGAACACACAAATTCGTTATTTCCTCGGCTCCTGGTAGTCGGAGCGCCACGGGAGTGGTACCGTTGGATTCGGCTGGACGTTTGCAAGCGAATGGTGTGAAAATTTTTGGGGGTCCGGGAACAAATTTCCCTGAAAAACCGTGAAAAACTGATTTTTTAATGATATTTTTAAAGTATAAAAATTTTGAAGAACTATATAGACACGCAATACGTGTGCTATATATTTAGGAGGGTCTGTAAGAGACCTACAAACTAATATAACCAGATAAAATTTTTACTGAACCGTTTTTGAAAAAATGAAATTGAAAAATGTTAATAATTTTGAAGGTTTTTTGCCAAAAAAGCTATTTGTTTTTTAAAATAGAATATCAAAATTATGCTCAAACGAAAGCCAACGTCTTAAGCTGTAGGTCAACAAAGAAATCACGAAAATCCACTGATAAACAGCGAAGATATCACGTGTCAAAGAAAAAATGTATCGCTATATAGCAATAAAAACAACGATTTTCGTATAAATACGAAAAATATCAAATATTTTCGCGTGTAAAGGCGCGAAGGTCAATAAGTAGATCAAATAAGACACGTTTACAAAAAAGTTTGAAAGAATTCGCACAAAAATTAAAAATTTTGTATACAAGTGAATTATTTTGGGTTAGGTTAGGTTAGGTTAGGTTAGGTTAGGTTAGGTTAGGTTAGGTTAGGTTAGGTTAGGTTAGGTTAGGTTAGGTTAGGTTAGGTTAGGTTAGGTTAGGTTAGGTTAGGTTAGGTTAGGTTAGGTTAGGTTAGGTTAGGTTAGGTTAGGTTAGGTTAGGTTAGGTTTTTTTTTTTTTTTTTTTTTTTTTTTTTTTGTTTTTTAATACGTTAATTCCCCTGACGTGGTCAGGGACTTTTTTATTCATTTGTGTTTTCGTTTCTTTTATTTTATTTTTGCTCACCTATTTGTTTCTTTTAGCAGTGGCGCTGCAAACGCTCACTGCAAATTCCATAAATTGTTTTCTTGACGATTTGTTTGCTATGAGGCAGTGAGCGTTTGCAGCGCTCACCTCTACCTCAACTGACTGTTGCAGGTGGAATCTGTTCCTGCTGTGGGCCGGGCACTCAAAAATTAGGTGCACGACACTTTCGTGCACGTCGGGGTCGCAGATGCATGATGGACTCTCCTTGCACTTGAACCGGTGCAGATACTGGGAGAACCCGCCATGTCCAGTCAGCATCTGCGTTATTACTCCTTGGGGTTGAATTTTACGGACGAGCCTGAAGGCGTCCATCGCGTTTGGGAGGAACAGCTTCGTGACGGAGGCAGTCTCGCCGTCCAGGTACCTCCGGTTCCACTCGCCAAGAGACTCACCGCGAAGCTGACTCTTGACGAAAGAAACCGGGCACCGGTCGTAGTCCGGCTTTCTCCGTCCCGAAACCGCTGCCTCCTTTGCGAGGATGTCGGCGCGCTCATTACCCTCGAAACCGGCGTGGGCCTTGATCCAGAACAAGGAGACATCTTTGCCCCGGGCCAAGGCCTCGCAGAGGTTTTGGCGCGCCTGGAACGCTAGCGGATTCAAGGAGCCATGGTTTGTGACCGCCTGCAGTGCTGCCATCGAGTCACTGTACACACCATAGCTCCTCTCTCCGCACTTCAGGATCTCGTCCGTGGCTCGGCAGAGTGCCAGCAGTTCGGCCTGGTAGACTGTGCAGTACGCAGGCAAAGATAGTTTACGGGCTTTCAGTTCGGAGTGGCTGTCCCACACGGACAGCGCAGCTCCGACCTTACCCCCTATCTTGCTACCGTCTGTAAAAATACGGCGCGTCTGCACGTTGTGTTGTTCTACCAGGCTTTGGTTGTCCAGGCTTTTGAAGCTAAGCTCTGGACGCCGAGCCGGGTGTGGCATTTTCGCATAATCCACCACACGCTCCACTTCCCGGTCTCCTAGCACTAGCCGGGACGACCCTTTGCGCGCTTCATACAGGGCTGCTGCTTCCTGTATGCGCAGGTCGAGAGGAAGTATCCCGGCCAGTATTAGAGCCGAGTTTAGGGAGACCGTGCGGTATGATTTGCAGATTTTTTGAGCCACACCCCTCTGTACCGTCCCAAGGAGCTTTTTGACCCCGACTTTGTTGGCTGCAGGAGCCCACGCTGCCGCCGCGTACAAGACTATTGGCTCCACTGCCGCCGAGTAAATGGTGCGTATAACTTCCGGGTGCAGGCCCCAGCTGATCTTGGCTGTTCTCTGCAGCTGCTTGTAGATATTTAGGGCCTTCCTAGAGACGTTGGCGACATGACTGTTGAAAGTCAACTTGTCGTCAATGGTCAGCCCTAAAATCTTGACCTCTTTGGACATGCCAATGTCGACCCCGCCCATGCTCAGGCGGGGGGTGTCATATTTGAGCTTGTTTGTTATGAGCATTGCGCTCGTTTTGTGTGCTGCAAACTTTAGCTTATTTTTGACACCCCACCTCCAGACATGCTCGAGGGCGACATTGGCCTGTCGCTGCACCTCGGAACCAGTACACCCAGCGAACAGCAGAACGACGTCGTCCGCGAATGCCTGACAGCGGACTCCTTTTGCAGCCAACTCCTTGAGGAGGGGATCCAACAAAACGTTCCAGAGGATCGGTCCTCCAATCGAACCCTGGACGCATCCCTTTTGGGTTACCCTCTCGTGTTCTACCCCCGCATACCTCAGCTTCACACATCTGCCGTCAAGGTAGCTGTCCAGTAGCCTCCTGAGATTGACCGGACACTGTTCCTCAGCCAGTCTGACCCTGATGGCCGGCCACCAAGCACTGTCAAAGGCACCCTCTATATCTAGTGACACTAGCGTTATCAGCTTTTTATCTTTAACCTCCGCTTTTATTTGGTTCACCAGAGTATAGAGGGCGTCCTCCGTGCTTCGCTGTGGCATAAAGCCATACTGGCGAGTACTCAGTCTCGGTGTCAGGTGCCACTGGAGCCTTGCTACAACCATTTTCTCCAGGATCTTACCGAGGACAGGTAGCAGGCCGATTGGCCTGTACGACTTTGCCCTACGGTAGTCGTCCTTGCCCGGCTTCCTCAGGACCACGACTGTGGCCTCTTTCCAGGGCTTGGGGAAGTGCCCTAGACTGAGGCATGTGTTGGCCAAGGCAAGGAAGGACTCTGAGTCCTGGAGAATGGCGTGACTGCAGATGTCTGCCGTGAAGCCGTCGGCGCCCGGCGCCTTTTTCGGATTAAAGGCTCGGACCACAGACCTTAGCTCGTGCGCTGTGAACGGCGGGTCATGTACCTCACCATGGACCCGATCGTTCACCCGCTTCGCGAGGCTTCTGGTGGCCTTGTGGTCCTCGCCGTCCTCCGACTCGCGGTCCTCCGGGTAGAAGCATTCCGCGAGATAGGCCGCCGAGCGTGCGGGGTCGAGGGTTTCGCCATCTCTGATGAGGGTGACGTCTTCAGGTCGAGTGGAGGTCCTTCCGATCACCCTGTAGATCCCCTCCCACATCCCTTCCCGGTCTTGTTTTGTGCAGAACTGTTTCCAGCTCTGCACTTGAGCTATTTTGGCCTTCTTTTCATACTCTTCCTTTTCTTTCAGGTACTCAGCAACGACACCATCGCGACGGATCGGCGCGGCGCAACGGATCCTTCTCCTCCTGGTAGCAACCATTTTCTTCAGCGCGGCGAGCTCTTCGGACCACCACGGCAAGGTAAGTTTATTTTTATTTTTCTTTTCAGGTATGCATGTTTTACATGCATGTTCTATTGTTTTTATGTATGACTCTACTGTTAATTCCAAATCTTGAATATTGTTAATTTTATCTATTTCTATTTTGTTTATTTTATTTTCTATTTTTAATTGGGCCAGTTTCTCATGAAACTGGTCCCAATTTGCTTTTCTTGTATTATATTTACGCGTTGTAGTTTTAATATTAATTCCTAATGATTTTTCTAATTTAATTTTGAATTCAATGCCGTTGTGGTCAGAGCTTGTCATGCCCACGTCTACGCGCCATCCATCCACCAGGCTGAGAAGGTCCGTTGAGCATGCCGTTATGTCGACGTGACTGCTGAAAACTTTCCCGCCTCTGACGGTGTCGAAAGTTGGTGTGGTGCCGCTGTTGAGTACATTTAGGTCGAGTTCTCCAAGAAGGCCGCACATCTCCTCACCTCTACTGTCCTCCACTCTACTTCCCCACCACGGGCTCTTTGCGTTTACGTCTCCACCGATAAGCAGGCTTTGAGCTCCCATGCGGCGACGGATCGCACCAAGGTGCTCCAGATAAGGTGCGAGGGGGAGGTCAGGCTCGAAGTATACAGAGACCACCACGAGGTCCCAGGCACTGGTACGGATCCTCACCACTACGATGTTGTGCGTGGTGAGTTCTGGGTACTGTATGACGTCAAGGTCTTGGTCGAAGACGACGATGGCCGCCTTTACAGTCCCACTTCCCTCTTCCGATGCCTGGAATGTTCTCACCCCGCGGTAGTCCCGCATCCTTTTCTTGCCCCCCACATATGGCTCCTGTACAAGAGCCATAGTCGCTTTCCTTTCCAGAGCCCCCTGGATCAGCTCCACGGTCGCCAGCTCTTTCCTTTGGAGGTTAGCCTGCATTACCGGGTACGCCTTCAGCCCCGCGGTGGAGGCAGCCGATGTTTCTGCCATGGAGCCCTCAGCAATACGCTACTTTTGCTCGAGCCAATGCGTCCCACCTGCGTCGGACGGGGCAGTCTGGGCTGAACGCGTTGTGCCCCGTCATGTCTAGTTTTGCAGTGACGCAGTTGCAGCAGGTGGGAGCTGCATTGGCGAGCTTTACAGCGCAGTCTTTGCGTAGATGAGGGCCCCCGCAGTGGCCGCATTTTTCGGTGGTCTCGACGCAGAGGCGTCTGCTGTGGCCGTATCCCAAGCACATCGAGCATTGGACCAGTGGCGACTGGTCCTCCACTCTGATGTGCTGTAAGTCCAGGTACACCTCAGACGCCCCCAGCAGCCGATTCCACAGAGTGGGGGATACCTTCGCGACCATATGGCAAAGCAGGTCGTTTCGGGCTTTCTTCCGGAATCTAATTTCGATTCGGTCGTCACCAGTTGCGAGGTCACGGAAGATTCTCTTGTTTTGCACCCTCAGGAACTCAATCGCCTCCTCGTTGGTATGCGAACTGAGAACGTCCCTGAGGATGATGAGAGGGTCCTGGTTTTGGACCTCCAGGACCTCGAGCCGTTGGTCTGCAGTCTCGATCTTCCTTTTGACCCTGTTGCGAGCTTCTTCGCTGCGACAACTGATGACGACTTTCCGGTCTTTAGCTTTGCGAAGTTTGTCAATTTGGATATCGCCCTGCTTTGCGTTGATCGCGACCCTAATCCTCCCCAACACGTCCTCACCCGTTTCCATTTCGTCCCTGGAGGCTACAACCACCGAGTGGAGCGCTGTCGGGACCGGGCGTTTACGCCCTACTGCGCTCGCCGCTACACTCGCGTAGGTGATCGCCTCCAGCGACTCCCTTTTCATTTCCAGAGCCCGCTGGAGTTTTTCGGCTCTCTCGTTGCTCTCCTTCATCAGCGTAGTGTGCTCCGCTAGTGAGGAGAGCAATTGAGTGACCTGCAGGCTTCCTGGCTCCCTTCCCTGTTCTTCCTCCCCCTTTTTTCCTTTCTTCTTCCTATTCTGGGAGTCTTCCGCGTCGCCCTCCCTGTCCGCGCCCTTTAACGCGGGCAAGGAAGGAGACGCAGGTCTCTCGGCCTCATCCTCCTTCACTAGCTGGTAGAGCCTGTCGATGGCCTGCGTGACGTCGGCCTTAATATCAGTTTTGAGGTTTCTGGACAGATTAAGTGCTGTCTTTGCCTTCGTCACGCAGGCCCTCGCCTCCCGAACTCTCCCAGCACGCGCGGATAAAGGCTTTGTTATAGGGGCCACCGGTAGGGTGATTTGAGCTGATAACTCGTCCACTGCAACGGTAGCCAAGGCAACGGTAGAATGGGAAGCGGTCATGGCCTCCTCAGGAAAGAGGACTCTGCCCGCCTCCCATTCCCCAATGCTCCTTCTAACGTTCGTTTGACTTTTTGTTACAGTGGTCCGGTTGGCCTTCGGGGGAGTAGACGGCTGCTGCGACGTGGAAACCTTAGCGGGGGTGCGGAACATCGTACAGGTGAGTAAAAATACTATTCAATAAAACCTAACCCAACCACAATAATAATTAATCACGTAAGTTTGTAAAAGTTGTAAATACTAATAATTGTCTAAAATTTTGTAAAATAATTTAAAATGTACTTAAATAAAATGTCATAAAATTGATGTAAAAATAATGCAGTGTAAATAATAATTATAAGCTAAAATCTTAAAAGTATTTTGATGGGGTATAAGGTTAAAACTTAAAACCCAAAATCTGTGCTACTTCTATATCGATGTAGCGCTGTTTATTGATCGGTGGTGTACGCCGACCCTTTGTGACGTCGGAGGGGCCCAGGGAGCACCTTGCTAAGGCCAACTTAGCAGGGCTACACTTCTTGCAAAAGCAAAAAGTGTCCAAAATTGACCTGTTATGGCAAAATTTTTGGTACCTTTAGCAAAGGTACGAGGTCCAGGAGTGGGCGGCGTGACCGACTGTCGCGTCTCCCTGTCAGTAATAAGGTGCTACTCAAGACCTATCCGACGCCACAAACCGCAACCCTCTAGCACTACCGATTCCGGAGATATGGCCTCCCAAAGAAATTGGGGTACAAAAAAGTGTATGGAAAAAGTCTCCGGAATCGATATGCCTAATGAAATAAGGGTGGGTGGGGGGGCCAGAAATTCGTAATTTCCTCGGCTCCTGGTAGTCGGAGCGCCACGGGAGCGGTACCGTTGGATTCGGCTGGACGTTTGCAAGCGAATGGCGTGAAAATTTTTGGGGGTCCGGGAACAAATTTCCCTGAAAAACCGTGAAAAACTGATTTTTTAATGATATTTTTAAAGTATAAAAATTTTGAAGAACTATATAGACACGCAATACGTGTGCTATATATTTAGGAGGGTCTGTAAGAGACCTACAAACTAATATAACCAGATAAAATTTTTACTGAACCGTTTTTGAAAAAATGAAATTGAAAAAAGTTAATAATTTTGAAGGTTTTTTGCCAAAAAAGCTATTTGTTTTTTAAAATAGAATATCAAAATTATGCTCAAACGAAAGCCAACGTCTTAAGCTGTAGGTCAACAAAGAAATCACGAAAATCCACTGATAAACAGCGAAGATATCACGTGTCAAAGAAAAAATGTATCGCTATATAGCAATAAAAACAACGATTTTCGTATAAATACGAAAAATATCAAATATTTTCGCGTGTAAAGGCGCGAAGGTCAATAAGTAGATCAAATAAGACACGTTTACAAAAAAGTTTGAAAGAATTCGCACAAAAATTAAAAATTTTGTATACAAGTGAATTATTTGTGCGGCCGACTTAGGTGGATTTCAAGTACTTATGAATGACTCCACGAGATGTTATTTTGGTCGGGAACACACAAATTCGTAATTTCCTCGGCTCCTGGTAGTCGGAGCGCCACGGGAGCGGTACCGTTGGATTCGGCTGGACGTTTGCAAGCGAATGGCGTGAAAATTTTTGGGGGTCCGGGAACAAATTTCCCTGAAAAACCGTGAAAAACTGATTTTTTAATGATATTTTTAAAGTATAAAAATTTTGAAGAACTATATAGACACGCAATACGTGTGCTATATATTTAGGAGGGTCTGTAAGAGACCTACAAACTAATATAACCAGATAAAATTTTTACTGAACCGTTTTTGAAAAAATGAAATTGAAAAAAGTTAATAATTTTGAAGGTTTTTTGCCAAAAAAGCTATTTGTTTTTTAAAATAGAATATCAAAATTATGCTCAAACGAAAGCCAACGTCTTAAGCTGTAGGTCAACAAAGAAATCACGAAAATCCACTGATAAACAGCGAAGATATCACGTGTCAAAGAAAAAATGTATCGCTATATAGCAATAAAAACAACGATTTTCGTATAAATACGAAAAATATCAAATATTTTCGCGTGTAAAGGCGCGAAGGTCAATAAGTAGATCAAATAAGACACGTTTACAAAAAAGTTTGAAAGAATTCGCACAAAAATTAAAAATTTTGTATACAAGTGAATTATTTGTGCGGCCGACTTAGGTGGATTTCAAGTACTTATGAATGACTCCACGAGATGTTATTTTGGTCGGGAACACACAAATTCGTAATTTCCTCGGCTCCTGGTAGTCGGAGCGCCACGGGAGCGGTACCGTTGGATTCGGCTGGACGTTTGCAAGCGAATGGCGTGAAAATTTTTGGGGGTCCGGGAACAAATTTCCCTGAAAAACCGTGAAAAACTGATTTTTTAATGATATTTTTAAAGTATAAAAATTTTGAAGAACTATATAGACACGCAATACGTGTGCTATATATTTAGGAGGGTCTGTAAGAGACCTACAAACTAATATAACCAGATAAAATTTTTACTGAACCGTTTTTGAAAAAATGAAATTGAAAAAAGTTAATAATTTTGAAGGTTTTTTGCCAAAAAAGCTATTTGTTTTTTAAAATAGAATATCAAAATTATGCTCAAACGAAAGCCAACGTCTTAAGCTGTAGGTCAACAAAGAAATCACGAAAATCCACTGATAAACAGCGAAGATATCACGTGTCAAAGAAAAAATGTATCGCTATATAGCAATAAAAACAACGATTTTCGTATAAATACGAAAAATATCAAATATTTTCGCGTGTAAAGGCGCGAAGGTCAATAAGTAGATCAAATAAGACACGTTTACAAAAAAGTTTGAAAGAATTCGCACAAAAATTAAAAATTTTGTATACAAGTGAATTATTTGTGCGGCCGACTTAGGTGGATTTCAAGTACTTATGAATGACTCCACGAGATGTTATTTTGGTCGGGAACACACAAATTCGTAATTTCCTCGGCTCCTGGTAGTCGGAGCGCCACGGGAGCGGTACCGTTGGATTCGGCTGGACGTTTGCAAGCGAATGGCGTGAAAATTTTTGGGGGTCCGGGAACAAATTTCCCTGAAAAACCGTGAAAAACTGATTTTTTAATGATATTTTTAAAGTATAAAAATTTTGAAGAACTATATAGACACGCAATACGTGTGCTATATATTTAGGAGGGTCTGTAAGAGACCTACAAACTAATATAACCAGATAAAATTTTTACTGAACCGTTTTTGAAAAAATGAAATTGAAAAAAGTTAATAATTTTGAAGGTTTTTTGCCAAAAAAGCTATTTGTTTTTTAAAATAGAATATCAAAATTATGCTCAAACGAAAGCCAACGTCTTAAGCTGTAGGTCAACAAAGAAATCACGAAAATCCACTGATAAACAGCGAAGATATCACGTGTCAAAGAAAAAATGTATCGCTATATAGCAATAAAAACAACGATTTTCGTATAAATACGAAAAATATCAAATATTTTCGCGTGTAAAGGCGCGAAGGTCAATAAGTAGATCAAATAAGACACGTTTACAAAAAAGTTTGAAAGAATTCGCACAAAAATTAAAAATTTTGTATACAAGTGAATTATTTGTGCGGCCGACTTAGGTGGATTTCAAGTACTTATGAATGACTCCACGAGATGTTATTTTGGTCGGGAACACACAAATTCGTAATTTCCTCGGCTCCTGGTAGTCGGAGCGCCACGGGAGCGGTACCGTTGGATTCGGCTGGACGTTTGCAAGCGAATGGCGTGAAAATTTTTGGGGGTCCGGGAACAAATTTCCCTGAAAAACCGTGAAAAACTGATTTTTTAATGATATTTTTAAAGTATAAAAATTTTGAAGAACTATATAGACACGCAATACGTGTGCTATATATTTAGGAGGGTCTGTAAGAGACCTACAAACTAATATAACCAGATAAAATTTTTACTGAACCGTTTTTGAAAAAATGAAATTGAAAAAAGTTAATAATTTTGAAGGTTTTTTGCCAAAAAAGCTATTTGTTTTTTAAAATAGAATATCAAAATTATGCTCAAACGAAAGCCAACGTCTTAAGCTGTAGGTCAACAAAGAAATCACGAAAATCCACTGATAAACAGCGAAGATATCACGTGTCAAAGAAAAAATGTATCGCTATATAGCAATAAAAACAACGATTTTCGTATAAATACGAAAAATATCAAATATTTTCGCGTGTAAAGGCGCGAAGGTCAATAAGTAGATCAAATAAGACACGTTTACAAAAAAGTTTGAAAGAATTCGCACAAAAATTAAAAATTTTGTATACAAGTGAATTATTTGTGCGGCCGACTTAGGTGGATTTCAAGTACTTATGAATGACTCCACGAGATGTTATTTTGGTCGGGAACACACAAATTCGTAATTTCCTCGGCTCCTGGTAGTCGGAGCGCCACGGGAGCGGTACCGTTGGATTCGGCTGGACGTTTGCAAGCGAATGGCGTGAAAATTTTTGGGGGTCCGGGAACAAATTTCCCTGAAAAACCGTGAAAAACTGATTTTTTAATGATATTTTTAAAGTATAAAA
This sequence comes from Autographa gamma, assembly GCA_905146925.1. NCBI lineage: Eukaryota > Metazoa > Arthropoda > Insecta > Lepidoptera > Noctuidae > Autographa > Autographa gamma. Next base: position 5,315 of record LR989868.1, on the reverse strand, counting down.
ATTTTGAAGAACTATATAGACACGCAATACGTGTGCTATATATTTAGGAGGGTCTGTAAGAGACCTACAAACTAATATAACCAGATAAAATTTTTACTGAACCGTTTTTGAAAAAATGAAATTGAAAAAAGTTAATAATTTTGAAGGTTTTTTGCCAAAAAAGCTATTTGTTTTTTAAAATAGAATATCAAAATTATGCTCAAACGAAAGCCAACGTCTTAAGCTGTAGGTCAACAAAGAAATCACGAAAATCCACTGATAAACAGCGAAGATATCACGTGTCAAAGAAAAAATGTATCGCTATATAGCAATAAAAACAACGATTTTCGTATAAATACGAAAAATATCAAATATTTTCGCGTGTAAAGGCGCGAAGGTCAATAAGTAGATCAAATAAGACACGTTTACAAAAAAGTTTGAAAGAATTCGCACAAAAATTAAAAATTTTGTATACAAGTGAATTATTTGTGCGGCCGACTTAGGTGGATTTCAAGTACTTATGAATGACTCCACGAGATGTTATTTTGGTCGGGAACACACAAATTCGTAATTTCCTCGGCTCCTGGTAGTCGGAGCGCCACGGGAGCGGTACCGTTGGATTCGGCTGGACGTTTGCAAGCGAATGGCGTGAAAATTTTTGGGGGTCCGGGAACAAATTTCCCTGAAAAACCGTGAAAAACTGATTTTTTAATGATATTTTTAAAGTATAAAAATTTTGAAGAACTATATAGACACGCAATACGTGTGCTATATATTTAGGAGGGTCTGTAAGAGACCTACAAACTAATATAACCAGATAAAATTTTTACTGAACCGTTTTTGAAAAAATGAAATTGAAAAAAGTTAATAATTTTGAAGGTTTTTTGCCAAAAAAGCTATTTGTTTTTTAAAATAGAATATCAAAATTATGCTCAAACGAAAGCCAACGTCTTAAGCTGTAGGTCAACAAAGAAATCACGAAAATCCACTGATAAACAGCGAAGATATCACGTGTCAAAGAAAAAATGTATCGCTATATAGCAATAAAAACAACGATTTTCGTATAAATACGAAAAATATCAAATATTTTCGCGTGTAAAGGCGCGAAGGTCAATAAGTAGATCAAATAAGACACGTTTACAAAAAAGTTTGAAAGAATTCGCACAAAAATTAAAAATTTTGTATACAAGTCGGTTAGGTTAGGTTAGGTTAGGTTAGGTTAGGTTAGGTTAGGTTAGGTTAGGTTAGGTTAGGTTAGGTTAGGTTAGGTTAGGTTAGGTTAGGTTAGGTTAGGTTAGGTTAGGTTAGGTTAGGTTAGGTTAGGTTAGGTTAGGTTAGGTTAGGTTAGGTTAGGTTAGGTTAGGTTAGGTTAGGTTAGGTTAGGTTAGGTTAGGTTAGGTTAGGTTAGGTTAGGTTAGGTTAGGTTAGGTTAGGTTAGGTTAGGTTAGGTTAGGTTAGGTTAGGTTAGGTTAGGTTAGGTTAGGTTAGGTTAGGTTAGGTTAGCTTAGGTTAGGTTAGGTTAGGTTAGGTTAGGTTAGGTTAGGTTAGGTTAGGTTAGGTTAGGTTAGGTTAGGTTAGGTTAGGTTAGGTTAGGTTAGGTTAGGTTAGGTTAGGTTAGGTTAGGTTAGGTTAGGTTAGGTTAGGTTAGGTTAGGTTAGGTTAGGTTAGGTTAGGTTAGGTTAGGTTAGGTTAGGTTAGGTTAGGTTAGGTTAGGTTAGGTTAGGTTAGGTTAGGTTAGGTTAGGTTAGGTTAGGTTAGGTTAGGTTAGGTTAGGTTAGGTTAGGTTAGGTTAGGTTAGGTTAGGTTAGGTTAGGTTAGGTTAGGTTAGGTTAGGTTTTTTTTTTTTTTTTTTTTTTTTTTTTTTTTTTTTTTTATTGAACTTTGTTTTCGAATAAGTAAAGTTTTATGTTTCGCAAAGTGTTAGTTACGGCAGCTCACGCTATTTGATACGTTTACTGCCGCAACCCTTGATGTCACATAGTTGTAATTTTGGACTTAATATTGGGTGAGCAAAGAATGCTACATAAATAAGATAAAAATATTATTAATAGATATAGTATTCATATATTTACGTTAAGTTTTTTCGCATTGTGTTGGTTACGGCAGCTCACGCTATTTGATACGTTTGCTGCCGCAACCCATGATGTCACATAGTTGTCATTTCTGGTTGAGCAAAGAGTGCTACGATAAATAGGATAAATAGATACAATATATTAACTTTATGTAAGAATAGTTTCTGTTTCACATTGTGTTAGTTGCGGCAACTCGCGCTATTTGATACGTTTGCTGCCGCAACCCATGATGTCACATAGTTGTAATTTTGGTACAATTTCTGGTTGAGCAAAGAGTGCTACGCTAAATGGGATAAATAGATACAATATATATATATACTTTATGTAAGAAAAGTTTCTGTTTCGCATTGTGTTAGTTGCGGCAACTCGCGCTATTTGATACGTTTGCTGCCGCAACCCATGATGTCACATAATAGTCATTTTGGACTCATTCTAATGAGCAAAGTATGCTTCATTAATGAGATAAATAGATACAATATATACACATATACATAAAAATATAGTGTTTTCACGTGCCGTTGTAGGCTTTTAACGTTACTGTAAAAAAATGTTTGAGGTGCTTATCCATAGTGGGTACGGGTTATTATTTTGATTTTGAGAGATTTTACTCGAGGGCAAGTGTTTGAGGTGGCCGTGTGTCCGGTGTCATTTGTAGTTTTATACTTGATGTTGTGTTGCAAGCAGTTGTAACACTTGGGAGCGTCTTTCTTCTCGCGCAGAGGGCAGTTGGTGGTAACGTGCCCCTCCTCCGAGCAGTAAGAGCAGGGTGCCTGAGTCGCAGTACATTTGGTTTGTATGTGACCGAACTGCAGACATTTCCTGCATTGGAGGAATGTCGAGAAGTCTTCGACGTGTACCCGCTGGTGATCCACGCAGACACGCTTCATATCTATTATTTTCCGCCATACGGCGGGCTTGGCTATGAGGACGGCGTTATACAGTTTGGGGTGACGGTTGTTTCGCTTGAATGCGAGCCGCAAATCGTCGCTGTCTACCACAAGGTCAGTCAGCTCCTCATTTTGGCCGCGGATGACATCGACCAGCTCTTCTGACGGCGTGTCCAATGATATCCCCTTGAGGATAAGCATTGGCATCAGTAGCTTGGCCGGTTCAGCAGTGACATGTGAGGACGTTTGCAATTTTTTGAGGGTTTCGTCACGCTGTTGCTCAGTCTCAAACTCCACTCGCAACTTATTATTAGACACGGCCTGTATTTTAGACGGTGCGTACGATGTGGTGCGGAAACTGGCGGCATTTTTGAAGGACTGTACTACATCCTGGAGTGTTTGGGACGTGCTGACGCCCTGCGGCGCAACGATGAGCGCAGGTTTATTAGGCGGTGGTGGTTTCAATGTAGGACGAGGGGTCGGGACGCTCGCTGCCTGCGCATATGACCTCGGTGCGGGTGTTATTGGCTTCGCGATCGTGGCGAGGTGCTTACTCAGTTCCTCGCGCACGCAGGTTGCTATTTCTTGTCGCAAATTTCCGTTTTGGGACGCGCAGATTTCCTGCGGGGCGGAAAAGGTGGGTAATTTTGCGGCCACACACCGGATCTCATTCGCCGCAGTAGTGATGAGTCGCTTGTTGACGGCCGTAACGTTCTTCCCTTCAGCGATAGCAGCCGTGATGCACTCGGCGAGTTTATTAAGCGCGCTTATGCACGACTCGGTGCAAGTAGCATCTGCAGCAGTCGCCGGGAGGGACGGGACTTCACCGCTAGACGGTGCCATCTTGATGTCCACTAAACACTATTTTTAGTGATTTTATACACTATTTTTAGTGTTGTGGCGGCTCCCAGGCGAGTACAAGGGCGCCGGTGAGAGCCAAAATGCTCACAACGGGCCCAGGATACACGGGGGATTAAATTTCAGAAATGAAAAATTTTGAAGTGCCAGACCGGAATTGCCTTCCTTTTCCTATATAGCTTAAAAATGATAAAAGGGCGGGTGGGCGGGCAATTTTTTGCGTTTTTTTGCGAGCTAGAAGCACGTGAGTGGTGTCGTTAGCTGCGTCTCGGCGAGAGCTAGCTAACCGTGTAATAAAATAAGGTGAGTCTAATATAAAAATTTAAAGTTATGGTCAAAAAACTGATTTTTCAGTACAAAATTTAGAGTTATTTATGCAGAATTACTATTTAAATGCCAAAACTGGTGGTTTCGAGGCGCACAAAGCGTTCTAGACACCAGCCCCGACAAGTGAGCAAAGTTGAATCGCTAATCGGTGCAATTAATTAGCGCAAAACAATGAAATTTAATGAATTTAATCAAAAATAGGTTTATTTAGGACAATTTTATGTTATTATATCAAATTATTTCGCACCTAGACGGTATAAAAACGCGCCTAGGGGTTGGACGGAGCCAAGGTAAGGTGATAGAAACGAAAACGGCGCAGAAGTACGAAGTTTCTTCTAAAAGTGTTTTCGAATGTATTGGCGGTTCCGTTCTATACACGTGGATTTCAGCTAAGTAAGAAAATCAACAAATCTGCAATTTCTCGCGTTTTTTGCGAGCTAGCCGCACGTGAGTGGTGTCGTTAGCTGCGTCTCGGCGAGAGCTAGCTAACCGTGTAATAAAATAAGGTGAGTCTAATATAAAAATTTAAAGTTATGGTCAAAAAACTGATTTTTCAGTACAAAATTTAGAGTTATTTATGCAGAATTACTATTTAAATGCCAAAACTGGTGGTTTCGAGGCGCACAAAGCGTTCTAGACACCAGCCCCGACAAGTGAGCAAAGTTGAATCGCTAATCGGTGCAATTAATTAGCGCAAAACAATGAAATTTAATGAATTTAATCAAAAATAGGTTATTTAGGACAATTTTATGTTATTATATCAAATTATTTCGCACCTAGACGGTATAAAACGCGCCTAGGGGTTGGACGGAGCCAAGGTAAGGTGATAGAAACGAAAACGGCGCAGAAGTACGAAGTTTCTTCTAAAAGTGTTTTCGAATGTATGGCGGTTCCGTTCTATACACGTGGATTTCAGCTAAGTAAGAAAATCAACAAATCTGCAATTTCTCGCGTTTTTTTGCGAGCTAGCCGCACGTGAGTGGTGTCGTTAGCTGCGTCTCGGCGAGAGCTAGCTAACCGTGTAATAAAATAAGGTGAGTCTAATATAAAAATTTAAAGTTATGGTCAAAAAACTGATTTTTCAGTACAAAATTTAGAGTTATTTATGCAGAATTACTATTTAAATGCCAAAACTGGTGGTTTCGAGGCGCACAAAGCGTTCTAGACACCAGCCCCGACAAGTGAGCAAAGT